>AP025351.1:1200000-1800000 GCA_025999795.1 Monascus purpureus
CAGTCACATCAACGACGGCCGATGCTTCATTAGATTCAGGCTCTACTTCTGTGTCATCGGCCAGAGCCGCAACTAGTTCTTCTGCAGCTCTCTCGGAGGGAAGATCTGGCTCCCTAGGTGTTGACTGTAACTCAACCGTCTCTTTTGAGACGTTAGGGACGATATCTCTAGAAGGTGAACGGGTTGGTAGATCGGGTTCAGAATGGGCGACTTCTTCCTCCTGGGACGCTGATCGAGCAGTGCTACTTACATCTTCGGCGGTAGGCGCAGGGGCCACTTCTGGTTCAGCCGTCGGCAGTTGTTCTTCTGGAGCCGTTTCGGTCTCCGTTTCCTGTGCAAGAGAGAGGCCCTTCTTTTTCTTTTTGTCATTCTTCCTCTTCTTCATAAATGACATTGTCGACTCGGAGACCATCGTATCTGGATTCACGTCCGTGTTCGAGGGTTCCTTTGGACCCTCGCTCTCTCTCAGGTCTTTCGCAGCAGGTACATTTTCGTTGCTCTGAGAAACTTGAATATGCTCACCAGGAGCTGCCGCTACTTCAGTTTCGATAACCGGGGCCTGGGACTCAACTGTGCTAGTAGGAAGTTCCTCGGGTGCCTCGGGTGTATTTTCAGTTAAAGGCTTGTCGTTCTGAACCTTGCTCGCCGCCCTTTCTTGCTGCTTTTGTTTTTTGGCCTTTTTCTTTTTCTTTCCCTTAGAAGAGCCCTCTTTTTCCGGCATGAGAGGTTCCTCAGACTTCGAAGTGTCGGCAACGCCAGGATCATCGGCTTCGACTGAAGCCTCCGTCGCAGCTGGCTCACCTTCCATTATAACGTCCGTGCTCTGGTCCTTGCTCTCCTGCTGTTCAGTTGTATCGGTCGGGAGCGCTGACATTGAACCTTCGGAAATTAAGCCTCCTTCGACCCATTCTTGCGTGGTTTCCGTTCCCTCGTTTAATGGACTTGCCTCAAGCTGATCATTTTTTCCATATTTGGAGACATCCTCATGTAATTCAGATTCAGCTGCTCTGTCTTCTTCAACTGGTGCCTCCGGCTCATTTTGAATCGGCCTATCCACTTCACTTGCAAGTCTTGCCTCTTCTACCTCAGGTGACTTTCCCTCTTTCTCTTCGCTGGATGAAATAGGACTTGCCTTTTCTATAGAATGATCAGGAACGAAATGGGCCGCGAAACTGGGAGAATAGGCTAAAGAAGGAGGCTCTTCGTGCTGGTGTTCTACCTGCGATGATATTTTCTTATCAGCCCAAACTAATTCCGATTCCCCTCCAATGTCTTCTCCTATTCCATGTAACTGACTTGCGTTTGGATCATTTTCATGAGGTTCGACTGCTGTATCGAGTTCAGTTTCTGGGACCTTTTCTTCAATCGATGGGAGGTCTTCTGACGCTTCATGGGCAGCTTGTTCGGCAGCGATACCCTCTCTCTTTGTCGATCCTTCTTCAGGCTCATGTGAGGTCGCGTCCAAAGTAGGAATCGCATCGATGGGTGCATCGTTGTCGGCAGTTCGGTTTTCCGGCTCCTGAACAGGTTCATCCATTTGCTCTGCTTCAATCGAAGATCGATCTTCAGCCACATCGTGAAAAGCCTGCTCAGCAGAAGGACTTTCCACCGGAGAGCCCTTGTTGGGTTCTTTCGAAGCAGTTTCCGGAGAGGAAATTGCTGCTGCTGCAATGGCATCAATGCTCGGACTTGGCAGTTGACGGGCTTGTCCCTCCTCGGGATCTCTAGTATCTTCAGCTGAGATGAACCCATCTTCTTCTTCATTAGACCTGCCCGAATTCCGAGACTCTTCGACTGGCTGCTCTTCCATTACAGAGGGCTTTGACTCAGAATCCTTGTCAGACTCTATCTGGGCATCACTAGCGGGAACGGGGGTGACGGCTGGCGTTTTTTCTTCAGATTCCAAGGCCTTCTGTTTCTTCTTATTCTTCTTGTTCTTTTTCTTCTTCGACTTTGAAGACACGGGCGCCTGATCTGCATCGTCAATCGATGGTTGGATATCTGGGCCAGTGGAAAGCTTATCTGCTCCGGGGGACTCAGTAGGGGGCTCGACCTGTTCATCATTTTGGACGGAGGTCGTTATCTCTGGTTCAAATGGTGTGTTGGCCTCTCCCTTCGGTGATCCAGTATCCTGGGTCTTTTCTTCTTCTTCCGCCTTATGAAATTCGGCACTGCCAGTTTCCTGCTCCTTCGTCGACTCCAGAGATGTGCCATGTTCTGATTGTAGGGCGCCAGATTCCGTTTCCATTGGGAGAGACTCCGTAGAGATGTCTAGCAGCGCCTCTCTTGCAGATTCATGTAGAGGCTCAACAGCTTCTGCCGGAGTCGCTGATTCATCCTGTTCAGCAACTGTGAGGGCAGTCTCTTGGGACTCCGGTGCTTCTGCCTGCTGCGTCTTGTCTTCGGCTTCTGGTGCGGGTATCACTGGTTCATTACTCTGTGCTAGGATATCTTCGTCCGCCCAAAAGACAGACTTGCGTTTCTTTACTTTATCAACTTCAGCCTTCTCCTCGGAGGCCGCAGGCTGAATTTCTTCTGTAGGCCCAGTTGTTGCTATCTCGTCCTGTTCGCCAGCTTGGCCTTCTTGAGTAGGCTCTTCTGCAATAGCATCTCTTTGGGCTTGAGCGACATCAATGTCAGCTACGACAGTTGTACCCTCGGCAGTAGCAGTAGGTTCTGGTGAGGAAGATGGGATCTCCGACTCTTTCACAGTAAGAGATTGCACCTCATCTATGGACTGCCGGCGCTTCTTTTTCTTATTTTTCTTTTTGTTGGACTTCGCAGGTTTAGTCTCTTCGGTGGGTTTCTCCGTCTCCACTTGGATCTCCTCTGTCTCTGCTGTCACCACGTCTTCAGTTGTAGCCACATCATCTTCCTTGACTTCTGGAACAAAAGGCTCACTGCCGAGATCGGGATCATCTTTGGGAGTTTCGCCAGTTTCCACCTTTTCTTGAGTCTGATTATCAGTCATGATATCTTCTTCTTTGCTTGCACTCTTCACAATGGAGGGCTCGCTGGTGGGAGATACATCGTCTTCTGGAGCTTCTCTAGCGCCTTCTTCGGCTTGCACTGGCGCACTTCCCTTCCTTGCCATTGGTAACTGCTCACTTGCAGTATCAGCCACTATCGCAGTCTCCTGCGCAGAGGACGCCCCATCGACAGGTGCCGAGTCGCCTTCTGATCTGGCAGTTTCTTGGCTAGATAGTTGATCCACTGAAGAGGTCTGACGCTTCCTCTGCTTCTGTCTTTCCTTCTTTGCCTTTCTCTTTTGTGCAGGAGTCATTGGGACTTCCTCCACCTCCGCAGCTTGAGTATCTGGGGCTTCGGGCTTAATATCCATCTGCGGCTCGTTCTCGGATGGCACTTCCACCTTTGTTAGTCCTTGTTCTTTGTCCAAGCCAGAGGAGACTTTCTCCGAACCAACAAGGATGTCTGCTTCAGCTGACAACTCATTGACTGGCTCGGAAGGTTCTTGAGCCAAAGCAAAGGAAGGTCCCCGAGAAGCGGCACGGATGGCTTCGGCTTCATCTGCGCTAGGTGTTCTTTTTTTGCTTCCCTCGTCCTTTGCATCCTTGTTGCTCGTTGGCCTGGCTCCCTGAGGATCAGCAGAATTAGGACCGAGACTCGTAATAGCTTCGCTGGCCACATGTGGTGAATTGTCATTGGTCTCATCTTTCTCCACAAGAGCAGTCGAAGGATCGACGGTTTCTAGCGGCGCAAACTCAACGTCCTTGGCCGGGACATCGTCACTTGAACCCGTTTCTTGGAGGACATTCCGAGTCTTCTCTGAATCTGTCCTAACAGCTGTCGATTCTTCACCGCCTGTTTGCGCGGTTTCGCTGTCGACATCGCCTGAAGTCTCAGTTTTCGGCTCAGGCTCGTTCTGGGAAATAGACGATTTGCCCTTCTTCTTCTTCTTTTTCGCCTTCTTGTCCTTCTTCTTTGGCTGATCCTCCGGAACCATCTCTGCCTGCTCTATCACGCCCGAAGGCACATCCGTTGCTTGAGGATCGGCTCCCCTGTCCACATCAGACTCCGGCGTAGGTTTCTCTTGCGTTCCAAGATCCGTAGAAAAATCTGTAGACGGTTCCGTAGACGACTCTTGTTTGTGTTCGACGACTTCCGGGGCCATCGTAACTGCGACTTCTGCCTCGGTCTTATTCTCATCTGAAGTGTCCTGGTCAGACGTAGTGAAATCCTTCGGCTCTCCGATTTTAGGACTCTCAGTCGTCGCAAACACAGTGTTTTCTCGAAGTCCCTCGTCACCGCTAAGAGAAGAGGGGTTCGTATCAGTAACCTCCTCTCCTCCGACTTGGGCATTTTCTTCCATGCTCGTTTTCTGCTCGGGTTCCTCTAAAGCATGCACTGGATCCTCACCCTGGACCTCAAGTTTGGTAGGCTCGGATTCCAGCGCCTGCTCTTCAGTCGGAAGCGGGCTCTGATCCTGTACTCCAACCGCAGGGGCCTGCTCCTCGAATTCAGAGGCCGGAACAGATCCCGGCATGTTATGAAACTTGGATGGAGAATCAGACTCCTCAACAGGCTGTGTCGGGTGGTCTCCTTCCATTGTAGGTTCCCTTGAAGACCCCGAAGATTCAGGAGGTATAACCGGCTCGTTCAAAGTATGCGCTTCCTCGAAAGGCTGTGCAGGTTCGGTGGACATCATAACCTCCGCTTGCACATGTGAGATTTCTTCGGAAGGCTTTAAAGACATCTCGATGGGCTGAGAAGATGCCATATCAGTAGCACGCTCAATCGTCTTTTTGGCGGTCTCCACGTTCTCTCCAGAGGGTTGCGCACCCTCTGCAGCTTCAGTCACGGCGCCCTCCCCAACGTGGTGCGCTTCTTCGGGTAACGCAGATTGTTCATGACTGGGCGAAGTAGTTTGCTGCACAAACTGAGAAGGCGTTTTCGAAACATCAGCTATTTCCTCAGGATATTGATGTTCTTCGGACATGGTGGGAGTATTCTCCACGCTGCGTTGCACGTCCTCTGAAGATTCTGGAGATTGTTTAATGTGCTCTGCTGTCTCTGTTTGGGTAGTCTCTTGATGTACTTTCTCCACGTCTTCAGTGGCTTGAGTCGGTTCGGAGGGCACAGCTGTCTCATCTTGCATAGGAGACTCTTCGAGGGTCGTGGAGAGATGCTCGGTAGGCCCGTGAGAAGCCTCTGCTGAAGATTTCACGGGGTCTTCGGAAGTATCCATTCTACCACCAGTCCTCTCAGCTAGTTCTTCGGACTTCAAGACGGCATCCTTTTCCTCTGGAGGTGGTTGTGCTGGATGTTCACGGGAGTTTGATAGACTTTCAGTATCCCGGTTATCCCCTTCTGCTGTAGGCTTCTCAGACGTAGAAACTGCTTCTTCTATGCTAGGCTCGAGGCCTACTTCCCGAAGCAGCCCTGAAGGCCCTTCACTGGATTTAGAGTCAGTGATCTCATCAGAAGTAACTTGGACCTCCACAGTAGCTTCTGGAGGTCGCTCTGATGGCGTATCCTGCTCTAGATCTCCAGGTGGCTTGTCTTCAGATGGGTATGGAGCCTCTTCAGAGATCTCCTGTGATTCACCAGTGGCTTCAGCAAGTGGTTCAGGAGTCAAATCCGGCTCATCCAGCCTTAGAGATTGTTCTTCTACTGGTTCTAGTGTGTCCTCAGAGATCGTCGTTGGCTCATCACCAGCTGCTTCTTCAAGCTGCTCGAGTCCAGTAGGCTTAATAGGCTCTTCAGTGATTGCCGGAGTCTCTTCAGAAACCTCCACTACCTGATCAGTAGCTTCTCCTAACTCATGGGACGCATGGGCTTCATCCACTATGACAGGCTCCTGTGGGATTTCCTGCAAAGACTGCTGAGGCTCTTCTGAAGGCTCTCGTCCAGATTTACCTAATCCTTCTACAGAAGGGCCAGCACGTTCCTCTCCCAATGTAGCTGGCGTAGACTCGACAACAGACCTTAACCCTTCTTCAACGGGCTGACTAGTAGTACCGGTAGATATTGCTGTAAGGTCTGCGGATTGTGGAGTCTCAACTTCAGGAGTGGCCTCAGCGACAGACGGCGAAGCCTGGGTTGCATCCACTGAGCTAGGTTCTTCCTTCTGCTCGTCAGCTACAACGCCCTTGTTCTTTCGATTCTTCTTCTTCTTGTCTCGTTTCGCCTTCTTCGATGAACTGGCAGTTGCAGTACTTGCCCCCTCAGCATCAGCTTCTTGGATAGAGATTTCTTGTTTTGTTTCGTCCTGGATACCTTCAACGGAATCAAATTTGCATTCGATTTCGGTAGGAATGGGTCCTGCCTCCTGCACAGGTTCAGAAATATCCTTCGCTACCTCGATGGTCTTAGAAGGTAGTATAGCAGTCGTAAATTGTTCGGGTTCTGCTTCTGGTACTGCAATGACGGGCTCCTGACTTTGAATTCTCTTGTTTTTGTTCTTCTTTTTCTTGGAAGATCGCCGCGTAGGAGGCATAACGGCAGAAAGCTCTTCAGAAAGCGCCTTCTCTTTCTCCTCAGGAACCGGCTCTGGATCCGATCTAGGGATTGTATTCTGAACAGTATCAGGAATATGGTGCAACATCTCAGTTTCTTCAGGGTATGCTTTCTCTTTGACCTCGGGAACAGGTTCTGAATCCAACCTAGCAATTGTCCCCTGAATTGTATCACAAATATCAGGCACCTCAGGTAGTGCCTTGATTTCACCAGGAAGGGCCTTCTCCTTATCCTCAGTAACCGGTCCTGAATCCTGTTCAGAGATTGCCTCATGAACCACATCAGTAACATGGGGAACTTCCTCTACTTTCTCCGAAGAAATCGTTGCTGTTCCAGTAGGAACTTCCTCTATGTCTTCGACCTTCCCCTGCTCGTCTCCTCCAGCAGTAGGACCAGCAATGTAGCCCTTCGACTCGGCTTCGCTTTCTGCTTTATCAGCGCCACGCAGACCCTCACTTGAAGAAAGCAGGCCCACAGAACGGGTGGGATCCTCAACAGCTACACCGCAAGACTTGGAACTCTCAATTAGCACGCCCGACTTGATCGTCTCCGGGGCTTCTTGAAGAGGAAGTAAAACGCTAGTGGTCGAGGGAACATGTTCGTCTCTAGGAGATGGAACATGTTCAACAGTTGGTGGCACATCTATATCGGATTCATGAATTTCTTCCCAGGATGATGAAAGGCTTTCGAGTATAGGTGATCTATACTGCTCCTTGTTCTTAGTCTCTTCTGGATCCTCAGCAGCTGCGGTTCCAGCAACTTCCACATTTTCTGAAATGCCAGTCTCGGGTGGAGTAGATACTCCCTCATCTATGACAGTCTCTGTGGTAGGTTGTTGTTCTTCAAAAGGTGTAGAAGGCTGGGAGTCGGGAAGGGGAGGCAGATTCCTAAGATCAAACTCATGGCGGTCCTTGTCCAAACCATCAGAACTGCCAGGCAACTCCTTTGTCTGAGAAGGCGTTCCCACCTCAGTCTCTAAAGGCTGTTCTGCAGGATGTGGAAGATGCTGGACAACTTGCTCGATATCGTCCTTCACACTCTCTGCAGCGGTGCTAGGACCTGGCACTGTTTGAGTGAGTGCCGCCTCGCCCGGATCTTCATAGGTGGTAAGATCTCTCAATTCTGACGGTGCAGTCAACTCCAAAGCAAATGGATTGTGGAGTAACTCAGATGGAGAATGCAATTCATAGCGTGGCTTTTTCTCCCTAGCAGTGGTGGGAGTAGTAGCAGTAGGTGAAGAAAGGGAAAGAGGCGGTATCGCCCCAAATGTTGCTGCTGTAGGGGTTACCTCCTGAGAGCCTCGGGGCTCAGTTTCATGGCCAGGTTCGCGTTCATCTTCATGCTCAGGCTCAGATTCCTTCACAGAATAGTGGTGCCGGTGACGTATCGGGAGAATTTCCAATGCCTCTGGACGCCGGGGAGTTTTAGCCAAGCCAGGAAAGTCGACCGGCTCCCAAGAAATCTCATCCGCCTTATCATCTCCAGGAACGGAGGCAGCGGAAGTGCTCCTCGAAGAAGGAAGAGATGGCAACGGCTCATCTGGCACAGCCTCTGCCCTGGCAGTACCATGTCGTTCTACGAGCCACAAGGGTCGAAATTCACGCGAATTCTTGAATTCGGTAGACTTCCCCCTTCGATGTCGAGACTGTCGAGTGGGAGATTCTGGGGGAGCAGCTGCAGCCTGGCTACTGCCAGACACTGAATCTAGGCGGACTCGAGGCGACGTTGGTGGACGGAAGAAATGCAGCGGGATTGCCGTAGGAGACTCAGTGGACAGCCGCCGTTGTCGTGGTGTCTGAGCGAGTTCTTGGCGTAACTCAGGCGAAGCCATTTTCTTTGGTGATTTGACAGTCTTTTCAGATACAAAAGGTGATCTCGAACGACTCTCGGGCTGTTCTTGAGAGAGGGCATGTATTCCCAATCCCAAAGCTGCAGCTGCGACATCCGCCAAGGGACGTTCCGACGCATCATGGTCGACTCCTATAGCTGACTCTGGGACTTCGGGGTTCTTCTCTAGGGGGGGCTCTGCAGCATGCGCTTCGTCTGATACTGAACGGTCCTGTGCAAGAAAAAGCGAAAAGAATTCAGTATAGATGACATTAGATCATTCGCCTATCCAACAGAACAATAGAAATAGTAGTACATGTCGTAAACCGTTCAGACAGAAAGAGAAAAGAAAAGAAAAATCATAGCTGCTATACCTTCACGTAGTCCATCATTTTCCTAGATCCCATACTCCCTGAACGCTCTCGTCGCCTTCGAGATTCGTAGCCTGCAATCTTATCCTCATCTTTGCCTCCAGTCCTATCATTATCTTGGTATAAATCACGACCGCTAGAACTGCGACGTTTTGAGGGTGAATCCTGACGCCGACGTCTCGACTCCGATGTCTCAGCCCCAGCCTCGGATTGTACTTCGCGTAGCGTGGGTTTGCCAACCGAGGAGATTAAACCATCATAACCCTTCGCCGTCTCTGATTTCTCCTTTTCCATAAAGTCCTTCGCGCCGATATCCTTGGCGCTCTCTTGTATCCTGGCTGGTGCGGAGGTCATAGATCCCTGTTCATCATCCACGCCATTGGCACCAACGATAGCTGAGGCGGCTGTGTCTTGGGTTTCCTCGACATTGCGTTTCGAGGCACGGGAGTCATCATACGCCTTAGATTCCTCCGAAAATTCTCCTTCAAAGCTTCCAGGCATGGAAATAATATGGCCTTCGCTGGACCCTGAAGCATTCTGCGTAGCAAAAGTCTCAGGAGTATGCTCGTTGACATCTGTCTCCAGTAATAATGTTTCCTTAGCATCTCGTTCAGGCTCGATGTTTTCAATGGGTTCCCGTTTGGCTTCCGGATGGAGATTTTCCTTTGATGATTTTTTCTTGGTTTCCTCATCCGAATCGCCAGACGTCTCGACTTCGCCTTCAACAAACCCATGAGTTTCATTGCTATGAGGGCCGAATTGAACCCATGGCGGTTGCTCAAAGATTACCTGAGCCTGAAACGGGGAGCTTGTTGCAGCACGGTAAGTTTGATTGACGATTTCAGGATCAAAACCTGCAGCGGCAGTCGTGACGCCGAGGATGGACTCGAACTCAATATCGTGGTCATGAACTAGGTGACCTTCGTCATGCACATCAGTCACCGAGGTGTCATGGGAGTATATCGTAAGAGGCTCTTCAGGCTGGTTAACACGCTCTGTCGACTCTGGTGCATTCGCAGTAGTATCTTCACCGCGATCCGCTTCGGAAGCTGACGATTGTACCTCATATTCATGGGTGTGGTGCTTGCCCCAAGATACTCGACAGCCAGTTGTCGAGTGATCGACAGATTTCGTCAGCTCGACTTCCTCGCTGGCTGACTCTTGACGAGTTGACGCCGAGGAGTCGTCAACTGAGTGCTCCGAAGGGGTAGGCGGAATAAGGATCAGTTGAGGAACGGGCCATGGATGACGTCCATAATCCTGAGTGGGCTCTGTTGATGGAAGCATTCTGCGAGCGAAGCTCTCGCTCGCCGGTTCAATTTCGAAAACAGCGGGAACGACGGCAGAACCATCACTATGGCGAGGCGTGCGAATAGTGGGATCATGCCGTAGCTCCTCCGGGGCAAAGAATGATGCGTAATCATCATATACAGGCTTCGTGTTAGAAACGACACGGAACACTGAAGTTTTCACATGCGATGGTTCCTCCGGCACTGGGGTGGGAGGCACGGCAACCTTAGATGGTTCTTCGGACCTGGATGAGCTGGTTACCTCAGAGCCAAGGTCTGACGCATAGCGCTTACGCCTCTCTGCACGACGCTTCTCTCGCCGCTCTTCGTGTCGCCGTTGGCTGTCTCTCTCAACAGTGTCGTCTGGAATTCTGCCGGAGAGTTCTGAGGAGACAGCAGTGGTACCTATCGCGCCGGCTGCCGCTGCTATTGCCGCCGTACCTAATCCAGGTAACTCGGAGGATGCTTTGGTCTTGCCCTTATCTTCCTGGGGAGGCTCACAGACTACCGGGCCCGATTTGGGACTTTCGACCTGCTCATCCTTCCTTCTGAGCCATGTGGGTGGTTGACTGAACGGATCATAAAAGGCTTCCTGTCTTACGCGGCTCGCCTCTTCCTCTTTTTCCCGGAGAATTCTTGCTTGCAGTTCAGCCTCTCGACGCGCCAGTTCACGTTCTTTTGCCTGTAATTCTTGTTCTTTTTGAAGCAAAAGTAGTTTCCGCTTCTCCTCCAGTTCTCGTTCCCTATCGAGCGCCTCTTGCTCCCTATCAACCAGTAGTAGTTGCGGCCGTTCATTCAGGTCGATATCCTGCCTTCTACGTCTTTCACGACGTTCTGCCCGGCGCTGTTTCTCTTCCTGCTCCTTAGTCAGATCGAATTGTACAGTGGCCGGTTCCTTACTACCGGCGGAACTGCGCTTGAGACTAGAGGCGTAGGCTCCCAGTTGTGAGCTTGTGGGAAATCCCACAGATGATCCATCTCCTCGATAAATCCGGTCCAAATCAGAACCAGAAATTATATCTCGGCGATCTGGATAAGTCGACCGCTGGCTTTGGTTCAGGTATTCCGTACGCGAATCTCGAGGCCGGTAGTCATAGCGCTGAAAAACAGATTCGGACGGTACTACAGGGACAACTGGCGCGCTCTGGGCATGTTGCACTTCCGGTTGTGTATAGTATACAGCTGGAGAAACGGGAGACACAGGCTGCGGCTGCTGAAGCGGAATTGCTCCAGGCCGAACAAGAGGGGGCTGACCGCCGGAGGATGATGAAGACGACAGCTTGGCGACATCAAAGCGAGTAGGATCAGAGGTTGGAACGGGGAAAACGTGTTGAAGGTCGCCGGTATCTTTTCGCGCCTCCTCGCGTGCCTCTGCACGCCTATCCCGGTCGTACACAGAGGCTAATGCAGCACCACCTATCGCACCTGCCGCCGCTACAGCTCCAGCAGGAAGATAGTCATCAGACGATTGTCGTCGATCGTTCTTGTTCTTTTTACTTCTCCACCGCCAGCTCCATCTTGATGTGCCCGAGGCGGAAGAGGATAACGAGTCGCCGCTGCCAAAGACCCCGTTTTCTCCAAATGCTAGACCTGAGCTGACACTAGAGGAAGACCGGTCTGAGTCGGCATCCTCCCAATCATCATCTGAACCTGAAACGGAGCTTCGTTGGGAGCGGGCATCTCTCTTAGCGAGAACTTCGCCGGTCCGTCGCCTTCGGCTAACAGAAGACGCCGCCAGCGCCGTCCCAGCAGCGCCTAACCCAATGAGAGCTGCATCGACGTCATGGCCACTCCTGCGCTTCTTGGACGTCCCTGATCGCTTTGGGGAAAGTTCGCTTCCAAAGGCCAAGTCAGCATCAACAGACGAAGAGGAAGAATTGTTTCTGGCAAAGAAGAAACCTCCACGCTTCTTTGAGCGGCGCTTCTTCCGGTTGTCGGACGGTGTCGTGAAGAACGAGCCAAATCCGGAACTGCTAACCATGCTTCTCGAACTGCCCCGCTTACGTCTGGAAGCACTAACAGACAACGAATCAGACGATGACGAGCCCTTTCTGCGACGAACCTTCTTTGGGGACCGGTTACGACGATGAGACTCGGCCGCTGCAAGTGCGGCTGAACCCGCAACGACGTTTAGATCCGTCCCCTTACGGACAGAACGAGATTCGACTCCGGACGAGGATCGGATTTCCGTATCAGAATATTTGGTGGCATCAGAATAATAGTCATGGCTTGTACGACCAGACGACCGACTGGCACGAGAAGGGGCATAGCCAGGACGGGAATTGAAATCCCGCCGGTCCAACGTCGAGAGACTTTCACTATCATATGACGAATACCTCGAGCCAGATACTCGATCGGGGCGGGAACTAGAGATGCCACGATCGTCATCATCTTTGCCCAGGACAGATTTAGCGGCATAACCAGCTAGCATTCCGGTCAGCCACGACTTTCTCTTAGACGACTTTCGGCGTCGCCCTTCTTCTCCTGAAGATGCATATTCGTATCGGCTTGACTTTCCAATTCTTGAACTGCCGCTGCTGCTGTAGCGATCTACGGAGTAGCGGCGCGACCGGTAGTGATGTTTACGGGGCGCATCTCGAGAAGTTGTTCCAGGCTCGAAACAGTCTCTGCATACTCCAATTGTCTCCGTGTAATCTTCAAACTGGCCAACACCCTCTGGATCTCTCCAGAAATCTATAAACTTGGACAAAGGGCCACGCTGCCGTCGCTGAAAGGCGAGTGGACCCGACTGATACGCAGGCCCGGGATAAGAGGCTCCATAATAGGTATTGCTTGTCTGCGCCGCCTGGGTAGTTGCATATCCTGCGGCTCCTGCAGCGCCGGCTGCTAACATGGCTGTGTTGGGATTGGCGCCATAGGTTGAGCCAACGTAGGTTGAACCGCCGGCATTCGGTCCACCATGGGAAAACTGTCCGTAACCTGTAGCGTTGGAATGCGACTGGCTACTGTGACTAGACGAAGATTCCTCGTGGTGATGTCCGATGATATAGCCAGCTGCTGCAGTGGCTGCTGCAGCACCCAGTGCGGGAGATATGCCATAGGAATGCGGGGGTTTCCCTGTAATGCTAGACTGAGTTTGGGACGGGGGTGGGGGCCCAGAAGATACGGGAGGAGACGCAGAGTTGCTTCCAACGCCGTAACTAGAAACTGCAACGGGAGGAAGGCCTGAACTAGGGCCAGGTCCCGGTCCCGGTCCCAGGGAAGGAGGGCCACCAGGAGCAGACACGGGAGGAGGGTTAGCGCCTGCATAAGAGGCAATGTTTCCAACCCCGTACGTGGCCGCTGCAGCTGCCGCGGCGGGAGCGATGAATCCTGAACCCTGTGCGGGTTGGCTAGGTTTACCAGGGGCTGGTGGCCGGGGAGGCTGAGCTGACGGGCTTGGTTGCCCTGGTGGCAGTTGTCCAGGATTCGCGCCTTCACTATAATAATCGGCGGCAGCACCAACCTGCCCCATGCTACTCGGTTCAGGTGGTGGATTGGGAGTGACAGAGGCCGTGGTGAGGTGCGCTTGGCTATTAGGGATGACCGTTGGAGGATTGGGACGCACTCCCGGTTGCGCTGACACCGACTCGCCTTGGTCACCATAGTAGTCGGCAGCCGCCGCCGGGTTCTCCGGTAGGTATGGCGGGGTGGTGAAGTCTGACATCTGGCCCGGGAACTGCTGCTGGAGATGGGGATCATAGGGCGCGGAGGGCCCAGGCGATGGGGGAGGTTGGGAAGCAGCAAGCGTAGGGCTATTGCCGTACTGCGGGCCAGATGTTGGCGGGTACATATCGCCAGACTGGGTACGTCGCCTTTCCTTGCGCATTCTATCACTGTCTCGACGGTCTAACCCATAATCATCGTCTCCGGCTCGCGTCCTCTCCCGTCTCCTCTCCAGTCGTTCTTCCCCACCATTCTGGGCGCGCGGGCGCGGGCGCGTGCCTTTAGCATCCGGATCGTATGTTTCTGGGAACGAAGCGTAACGATAACGACCGTCTAGATCATCCCTGTCTCTTGACCTCCTCTCGAACGGTACTCGTCCCGATTGTGCGGTCAAGTAGGTAGACGCGACAGACTCGTCCGCAATGCTGGAAGGATAGCCGCCCCGGCTAGCGAAAGAAGAGCTGGTCTCCAAATCGCCCAGACCACGATCACGGTCGTCACCCCGTGAGGACCTGGACTTGCGACTAGAAGTAGAGACAGCGGAGTGCGAAGATCTGTGCTCGCCGCGACGGGAGGATCTGGAACTGGAGCTTCTGCGGACGTCCGAGGAGGACGACTTGCCCCCGCCCAAAAGGGCCTTTAGCATTGTCTTCGATTAATCAGGGCAAGAATCAGGGGGGACAGAAAGAGAAAGACATGTGGGGATTGGATGGATGGGGAACGGTGAATTATGGACACTTCTCTTTTCCTTGTTTCCTTTTTGCTTTTCTTTTTGGCGTTCTCTTCTCCCTTGCTTTATATGCAGATATTATATTTATAGACAGTATATGTATGTATATATCAAAAAAGAAAAAGAGCGAAAGGATTAAATAATGGAAAAGGGAGGGATAATTCTTGTTGTTGTTGTTGTTATAATGACGGCGATGGATACATCGAGAGTAAACACAAGCTGAACCGTGGTTATTGAGTTCCCACTAGAGGTCCTCGGGAGGGACCACACCTTGTAGGCTGATAGATCCACGGAACCCGTCAACTCCAAAGAGTCAAGGTCCTGGCTCCCTCTCGAGGATGCTGAAAGCGGTATCTGGAGCAAGGGGGAGGAACACGGTTCGAACGAAGCAAAGGAAAACGCTCGAACGCAGCCAGGAGGATTCGAGGAGCATTGCGCGATGTAACAGAAAACGGAAAACGACAGTTCGAAATCAGCGAGGCTGGGATGCACGTGCCGTATTGGTACGAGTGTTATGAAATAATACAGCTATGTCTGTTCCGGAATAGCGTGCACGTGCCATCAATGTTCAGCTCTCGCCTCGGCAGCCACACTACTGCAATTAATAAGACGATTGGGAGTATCCCCGCCAGCTGGCAACCGTGCCTCATTTCAATGGAAAGGACACAAGGTTGCTGGTTGGCAATGCGCTTGCAGACCAGACTACACATCCATGGATATATGCACATGGTCATCAGTACGTTGGACAACGCAGCAGCAGGGAATCGGATGGACGCTGTAGAGCCTACTCCGCAGAGCTAGGCATGCAATAATTATATGTTTCATGCATAGTCCGATATCAATATCTAGGACATTATGAAATGCCAGACATAAACCCCATCGGGGTCATGAATCGACCCCTCCAAAACCAAGAAAAGAAAAGGGGGCAAAAAACAATAGCCGCCCAATAAAGCCATGTCCCAGCGTACTCACCCGGGTATAGAACGCACAGATAGCCGCCAAATGGGAGCACAGGTGAGGTTCAAGAGAAGAAGATCCAAGACAAAAAAAAAAAAAAAAAAAAAAAAAAAAAAAAAAGAAAGAAAGAAACCCAAAGCGAGATGCCGAAGACGAACAAGAGTATTAATATCAAACAAAAACAATCTAATGAAATAGGGCAAATATCAAAACAGGATCAGTCATGACTCCGATGAAAAACTGGGATATTTCACACTGCCACTTGCAGTTGCGCTCCCGCCCCCGCTCCTGACCCCAATGTCATCACTCAGGACAACATGCTTCCCGAATATCTTCTGATAAATCTCCTTCAGAATCCGTGCATCTGCCAGCAAACTGGGCGAGATGTATCGGCTCTGAAGGAGGAAGTTGATAGTTCGCTTGAAAAGATGTTCCAGCAGGTCCCGATCAACGAGCTCCGACAGACCGGATGTATATGTGGCAGCCAGCACAAGGACGTTGCCGAATTGTCTAAAAATATTTTGACATGATGTTAGTCGCGGTATTGCTAACCAACTGGAGCTTTTCCCAATTCACTTACGCATGGGCGGTTCCGAAGATATTCGTCACGATAGGCCGACCTTTGACGCCATCAAAGGCTATTGTACTTGCAATTGCCGAGTCCACGCATACCTTGCAGGCTCTTCGAAGCTGTCGCGGGAGCTCCCGGTACTTAGGTCCAGGCCAGACAGGGCAATGATCCACCGCCAGAGATCCAGCTTGGCCTGGAGTTCTCTGACTCTGTGCCAACGATGGCGACGCGCTGCGGTTAGGGGAATCCGAGAAGGACTGCCATTGCTCTGGCTTAACCGGCAAATGCAGCGCGTGATAGAGGAGGGGTCGGTGGATAATGTACCGAGCACCATAGTATTTGGCCCGCTGGCGGGCCACATTGATGTCGCTTGCTGGAGGATCAGAGTCATTCCACTTCATCACAGTCGGCAGGTTACTCCGCCAGAGTTCAAGGTTCATGCTCAGTACGGATTGCACGCTGGTGGACCAGCTAGCATGGCCCTGTTTCTCGACTTTATATAGGTCTGTATGGACGCAGTTAAGAAACTTGCGCAGGTGGATTTGGGAAAAGTACAGCATCATCATCATGGTATTTGGCGCATGGATCTCATTAGGGACACTAAGCGTGAACGGCCCACTTGGCAAGCTAATGCGACCTTCAGAGCGGGATATGCCGCTGGCAGGGAGATCAAGCTCCGCCAGGAGATCACTCTCTAGCTGTAGGCATGTCCAGTACGCAAATTCGTAAAGATCCTTACGAGGATTGTTTTGCATTCGTGCATAAGAGTTTGGTCGCATAAGTACTTGGCATGCCCTTGCGGCCTGAAAGATCCAAGCATGGCTCTGAAATGGATGCGCCAACTGGCCTGCATAGAGCCCTGCAAGTAGTGCCGCCTGCACATTAGGCAGGCGATTTCCACCTTGAAGGGCGCCCAGTATTTCTGTGGCATACGCGTAGTAGGCCAGCCCGGGAATGACGTCCAGATTTCTTGGTCTAGATTCGGGTGGCGTGCAACTTGAGACATTATGCTTATCGCCAGCTGCCAGAAACGAGAAAGAGTGGCTGGCCGCGTCAGGAGATGGGGCAGTGGAAGGTACAGCGGCGACACCCGCGAACCGTTCCTTTTGAAGGTCCTGGGAAAACACCCCAATTGGACCAGGGATGGGACGTTCTCTCCATTCACAGATGGCACCCAAGGCAATAACCAGGAGGATTATGGCATTGTCAATGGATTTTTTGACTTGTGCAGGGCAGGCATGGAGTTCTGGTTTCACGTCGTACAGAACCTCGTTGGAACGCTTCCGCTTGGCGCCCCGCGGCAACTGTCCTGTATTTGGGTCGAGTAAGGGCTTTGCTGGAGTACCCGGTTGGGAGGGACAGTATAGGCTTATGAAAGTCTCCAGTTTCGCCGATATCTCGTTTTGGTCGAGGAATGGATGCAGCTTCTGCATGTGCTCAATGTAGCTCTGATGGTAGCGGCGGACTGTTTCGGCATTTGTGATCATCCTGCCTGACTCTGTGATACCAGCTAAACTCTCCCCAGGCTTGCCGTGTGGCGGGCTCAGGTGGTTGCGCACAAGGCTAGTCTCCTCCAGACTAGGGGAGGACCGGACGGTGGATGAGATTGTAGGAGTCTCAGGGTCCTCGGCTGAGTCATCCCCTTCACCTTGCCCGTATATTCGGATCAGACCTCGATCCTCTTCAAGTCTCATGACATAATCCTCATGGTATTCTTTAGGCTGAAGTAGATTTCTGATGGACGGCCACCGGAGTAGTTTATGGGCGGCTGTACTGTGGTCCACTGGAATTGAAAGCTCTCCATCCTCGTCATTATTTGTGTTGTTTGTCACCGTCGGGTCAGTGCTTGACCCTGTATCATCTTGCGAACTTCCCTGGGGTTCGGCTAGTGGCTTCTGGGAGAGTGTTCGCTCCATGCCGGAGGGAGTCCTTGAATCCTGAGGAGTCGGCTGGCCATTCCGAGGAAGACGTTTCTTCAATTCAGTTATTATCTCTTGGCGCACCTGGCTCATGCTCTGGTTCATGCTGGCTTCCTGCTGAGATTGGAGTTTCTGCACAGTAGAAAACTCACTCATCACAGCGTCCTCGACCGATTGTAAATTGCGAGCTAGCTCATTCATCCGGTCCAGAAGGGCCTGTGTAGCCTTTTCCTGCCTACATTCTCCATGTCAGTGAGACTTGCTCTACCAAGAGAGGGAAGGTGGGGAGTACACAGACTTGTGAGGAGGGACTTCTTTGTAAACGCAGGCCAGATTGTTCTCCTTGCAATGGCTACATGAAGGGCGCCCTTCATCGCATTTGGCCTTTCTCGCACGACATTGGTCACAGGCCTAGGTTCAACGTCAGCCTAATTAACATCCGACCACTCAAACCGGCCTCACCTGTTGAGCCCGCGTAGCTTTCCGTTGACGTAAGCCAAAGGGTTGGTTGGAGTAGTAGGCTGGGTCGTAAGGGCCGGGAGTCTGAGGCAGATGCGAGACCGGATGGGCATACTGAGATGGAGGAATTGAGTGCGGAGGCGGAGGCGGAGGAGGGGGAGGGGGAGGAGGCTGGTGGGGAACCTCCCCGTTGACATGCTGCTGCGGTGGATAGAGCATGCGGGATCTGTAGTCGGGAGGGACAGAGTGGGGAGTAGAAGGAGGAGGGGGAGGTTCATGCTGGGAGCCGTTCATGAGCGGATAGGTGTTGGGACGCGGTGTTCGAGGCGGCGGGGAGGGCTGAGTTGTACTGGAGAAGCTGTTTGTGCGTGCATACGGAGGAGGGACATCGTGATGAGGAAGGTCGGGCAGCACTCGATTGGGGAAATCGGCATAGGCAGGCGAGGGTAAGGATGGTCGACGCGGCGGCGGCGGCGGAGGAGGAGGAGCGCTCTGCGAGGCGAAGGACGGGGGATATGAGCGCCAGGAGGGCCCATACATAGTAGTATGAGCGACCGAAGGGTCCGGCATGGAGGATGGCGAAGGACCAGAAAACAGCTTGGACTGGTCGGGACCTATCATCTCAGTCATTCAGCAGGACCGCCGCTATGGCGGTAAAGCTGGAGACCACCAGGTGGCAGTTCGGGCCTAGGTTCAATTGCAGAATAGGCAGTCCAGCACTATGAAGGCATGGCGTATTTTTGTATTTGTTTGTATTTGGTTTTGGTTTTTTCCGGCTTTCTCTCCACCGTGCCGTGGGATTTGGTGCCCCCTTTTGCGTGTGAGGGAGAGAGTTCGATTGTAGCAAACTGATGCGCCAGGCGAGCTGTAGCCAACCCAGCTTCGTTAGCTAGCTTCGGTCCCTGACGGTGGTGGGCCTGGATCTGGTTTGTAATCTCTTTTTTGGTTTTTGTTTTGTTTTTGTTTTGTTTTTGTTTTGTTTTTGTTTTGTTTTTGTTTTGTTTTTGTTTTGTTTTTGTTTTGTTTTTGTATTATTTTTGTTTTTCTCTAATTTCCTTAGAGCAAGGCTATGCTCAAAGTCTGGATCAGCGGGAGCAATCCGGATCCGCGGGCGAGAGAAGTCTGGTTCGGTAAGGAAGAGGAAAGTCAGTATGAACGCCTGAAGGTTGAACTTTGAACCGACCAGACGGAGCAGATGGAAGTAAAAAAGCGAGCAGCAGAGGCGCATGGGCCAGGGCTAAAGCGGACAGAACCCGATCGTCGGGAGGAGCATGGCAGATACGAACACGGGAAAACGATCGGTCGTTGGCCTGTTTCTTACCAATTGATGATAACGAAGATGCGATGATAGCGATGGTGATGACGAACAGCACGGGATTGACGGTGAAGGGATGAGAGTCGAGTCGCAACAATGGAGAGTGCCGCAGGAGCTCGTCCGAAGATAGATTATTACAGCGTCGCGACTAGTCACTAGAGAGGACCCGTGACCGATGGGCAGATGTTGTTCACAGAGTCGCTGTCGGGCAGCAGAGGTGATCCTCTGTACATTTACAGAGATAGACAGGACTAGACGATAGAGATATAACGTACTTTTCGACGGATGAGCCGGCGTGCATCCGATCATCGTCAACCAACAGCTTGTCCAAGCTGTTGGGTCAGAAGAGAGGGGCCATAACAACAAGAGAAGCGGATTAATGATCGCATATGACTGATATTATTAGGATTATTATGGTGATTATTATTATTATTGTGTGAAAAGAGGGGAAGCCCGATCATCGTCTGTTATGCCGCATTGGATGATTATAATAGTGTTTTTACTCCGTACCAAGTAGTAGTAAGTACTAAGTAGGAGAATGCCTTTCTCCCTTTGTTTCATGCTTTCTCTCTCTTCCACGGCAAAATCAAACGACCCGTCGTCCTGCGAGGCGAACCCACCGAGGAATGAAACCAGGGGATAACAGTGTATGGATCACAATGCGGATCCCAGCAGTTAATATACAGACTTAGGAAACGGTGGTTAATTAATTTACTGTAAATAATCATAATTGTAATACTGTAAAATCTAAATAGATAATAGCATATCCCGGACCGTCCGCCGCCTCATCGTCGTGCCGTTGTCGTTATTATAATCCATTATTCCTCCGTGCGAACGGCATATCTCCAATCCGCTGGTGATCGTCGAGTCTTTACCGCTATGTCCTGCGTACATCCTCGCATATACAATGCTCCTGGTTTAAACGATCAATGAATAAACAGGTGTGAGCATGGCTGCAGGAATGCAAATCTACAACATGCGGAATGCCCAATTAGCCACCTTGCCCTGTTTAATCCATATTTATGCTTCTGCGATGGATGAGCGTACGCGCGCTTGTAAATGTAAACGAGGCGGCTGTTACACCAGACGATAATCCCATCCCGTGTACTCTCCTCTATAGACCTATAGTATGCTCCTGTTCGGTCGTCGGTGCAGCCATCGCCTAGTAAACAGGGAAAAAAGGAAACGAACAGGCCATCTAGCTTCGGGCTATGATGTAATCATTGGGATCATTGGAGAATCTACGCTGGATCTAATCCCGAGTCCTGACGGTTCGTTCTATTTCGATGTGATATGTCTTTTTTTATTATCATGGCCATTGTTCTTCAGTCCGACTCAGTATTGATTCTTATTCATGGCCTCGAAGAATACCCATGAACGTAGCATGAGCCATTGGATAAATACCACTATCTAGGAAAGTATACACTTTCTGGCATCAAATAGATGATAATCCTAAATACAAGCATCTCGTCCACCATTAACCGCATCGAGTAACATAGTCGACCCATAATTACGGATTTCTCTTAGCAGAGCAGTGTTATTAGGCATTAATTATTCCATCTATCCTCAGATCTCACATTAGAAGCATTAGAAAATAACACTATTAATCAATTCTCCACTGGACCCTTGTCTAGGCACATTGCTACCTAACACGCTGCAACAGTGCAGTGAACACAGACAAGAATCCTCTCAAGGATCATTGTTGATGTCGTGCTTTTTTTGGCACGAAATAATAATAATTCCGGCGCTCAGACATTGCCGCTGCTGGGCTAGATCCCATTCTGGTTCCTTTTTTTCTTGGCCGCTTCTCTAATCCAACTGGTTGCCGTTGTTTCTGTTCGCAGGGCCCTGCTTTGGGGTTGCTTATTAATAATTCCTGCATGCTGTTGGGAGAGAATAACATGTCTCAACAATGACAGCGAACATGGACTATGATAATGATAATGGAAGGGGCAGTACACTTGGCCACATTCTCTTTTTTTTTGGATCTTCGCCTGCGTCTATACTACGGAACCTTCGTCTGCTTACGAGTAACGCTGCTAGATATCTGCTATAGAAGAAGGGGGGAAGACAAGATATCAGATAGGAAAAAAATATATATAGACCACAAAACAAGTATTTTTATGCATTTCCAGCAAAATAACCGCCAGATCTATGCCTGTCCATTGTCATCCTTTCGCATCAGATAATGAAAGACGCGCCAGGCCCCCTCAAACGCTTCCACGCGGTCCCTGCCATCGAACAAGTCGAGCCATCTCGTCCGCCGAAGCTTCAGCACATGCCATGGTTGGTCCACGCTGTCTGATTCACCCGGAACATCGCTCAGTCCGCTGCTAAGCAGCTCCACATACCGGCGGTGCACTCGAAGGTGGAGAATCGAGACGTGGTGGTTGATAGACGATACCATGTATATCTATGTCCATATCTAGTCAGCAGCCATATATCCGCTTTCCAGACTCCTCGGAGCATACATACATCGTCAAACAGGCTCTCCTTCGCCTTCCCTATCTGCATGTAAACCATTCGCTTGTCCCAGAGACTGGGTCCAGGCTGTATCAGCTTCCACTTCTCCGCGTTTGAGAGCTTCCGCGAAGTGCCCGACCGCCGCGATGACATAAGCGGGTGCTCATATTTGGAGCGTTTGCGCGCGTTTCCAGACTCCGGGACTGGTTTTTCATCCGAATTACTGCCTGCCGTGTCTCCAACATCGTCGTTTGGAGCCCCGCCCCATCGAGGGGTTGTGGTCCACCATTTTCCTTCCCCAGGTTTCACTTCGGTTTTCCCCTCCCGCGCTCGTTCCTCGGCCGCCAAGAGCATGGCCCCGACTTCACGGAGAATATCACATACTTCGCCGCTGCCGGACCCAGGCGCATCATCCGGCCCCCGGAAAGTCGTGTCAGGTCGACACTGTGCAATGAGTACGGGGCCTTCCAGAACACCCTTCCGGGCCACCATCCGGTCTCTTGGGGATCGACCGCTGTGAAAGGACTGCCTGACAGGGAAGAGCAGATTTTTGACGGCAAGTCTTGGAGGCAGGCTGGGTACAGAGACTTGACACCCAAATGGCCAGGCGGACATCTCTAGGAACCCTCGAATAGCATCATCCCGGATCTCATCCGGCATTTCGCTTCCGGAGCCAATGCGACGGCCAGTATACATGGTTACCATTTCTGGCTGCTGCTGCTGCTGCTGTTCTTGCTGCTCCTTACATTCTTTACCCTCGTTCGGTCCTTCAGAGGGATTCGATGAGGATGCAGGATGGTCAAGCTCCATTGGCGTCTTCGGTCGATCCTCTTCCTTGGCTTTGTTGTCCTCCTGGGGCTGCCCGTCAGTCTGCATTTTATCCGCGGCTTGGTCCGCGGGCGCCTGTTTTGGAGAAGCAGGACGTTCATAATAGTTATCCAGGCTACTGTCCCAATACTGGGACATGCGCTCCAACCCCACCCAGAAATTCCTTGACTGAGTCAATCGAATCCTCTGGCGACCGGGACGAGGACTCAATCGCACAACCTCCCGGAAGGCATCGTCATTATCGTACAGGAGCTCATTCCTGACGACTTCGTACCTAGACTTCTGAGGATACGGATAGCCATTACTCATTAAAGCTGGTGGATGATCCTCTGGTTGTTGCTGTTCCCCTTCTGCTGATGGTGCATCTTCCCACGGCAACGAGGGAAGAGAGCTCATGCGATCCTCAGGGACTATATTTGAGACGGCAATATCCGTCTCCAGCTTCAAATTGAGGGCCTTCAGGCTCGCGGCCGTGATGTCCTGAGGACGTTTTATGGATGTCAAGAGGCCATACAGACGATTCGCGGGAGATTCCGAATCATCCTCCGAGATACTTGGAATATCATAGACAGGAAAATCCAAAGGAGTGGGATCGGCTGGGGGTCGTCGTTCCTTTTCAGGGTCCGTTCCCACCGTGGGCAGGCCTACGTTGACTATCAGCAACTGGTCCAATGATGTAATAGGGGGGAGTATAGATGAAGGAGCCACTTGAAAAAGAAACACTTCCACGTAGGACAATTCATCGGTCAAATATTAAAGGAGGACGCGTGAAACATTGGCACTTTGAAGATAGGACGGGTATAGGGCATGTATAGCATGATATCCAAGCGGGGCAAAGGAACAAGATGGGCCATCAAGCCAATTGAACTATTCAGCAAGGATATAGCCATATATAGAGGTCAAACAGCATCGTCCTATCCTGACAAAAAGCAGGAAGGGGCTAATTCAAAGAGACCGCTGGACTGAGCGATGTGAGAAAGAAGGGGGAAGAAGACCTTACCCAAACCACCCCAAGCAAACATAACGAAAAGAAACTAATGTCTGAACGGCAGACTATTCACGTTCAGTGGATGTAGAAATTTGAACCAGTAAACAGAAAAAGAAGTAGCAAAATGAGGGTGGGGAGATGCGGAGGGATTGAGGGGCATCAACCCAAGACGCATGCGAAGTGAACTACGGTCGAGGGATGGCGGAGAGAAGAATGCAGAGAAATGCAAATTCGCAATAGACGAGCAGACAAAAAAAAAATGAAAGAAAAACAATGATAATAACGACGAGAAAGAGAGACTCCAGCGTGGAGAGTCGACCGGGGAGGGAGGTGGATTGTCATGTGTTGTTGCGCTGTAACGCGGCACTAGCTGCTACTAGTCCTCCATCGGTCGTGCATAAGTACGTGCAGCGGTGCTGGTATCTATTATTTCTGATGAGCCCCGTAGATGCCACGGCCTCCCTTTCTTGACACCAGTGATCGTCCAACGTCTATGGTCCCGCTCGTTCTGACCGACGGACGAGGGAGTCGAGTCGAGCTGGCAAACAATCAGGCCTGGTCGGTAGTCGGCAGAGAGCGCTGGGAGCATCCCGGGGTCACAGACGTTGCGCGAAATCACTCCGTGGGAGCATGGACGTGTCGGAAGGGCCACTATTGGGTTTCAGGAACCAGGATATGCATGCACTGGCATCACCGTTGCAGCTGTCGCGTCCCAGCCATAATAATCACTTCGATATTATTGACAGTATTTTCGATGCTCCCGTTCCAGTCACGTGGCATCACCTGTCAGTCCTTTTCCTGCTTCTTCTCATTCCCACCTCAGCTCATCCCTCAACTCATCGTCCTGCCTGTCCTGAACATGGTTGCTTCAAACAGCCCAGATATATGCAGACTGTTGGCCTATAATGGAGAAGAACCCCTTCTTGCGCTGCCGGAATCACATCGTCACGTTCCCCAGACGGGCTTTGCTGGGCCATTTGCTGTCTTTGGCACTATTTCACGATCTCTAGGGTTCTTATTGCCGATTATTGGACCTTCTGCAGCTTGTTGGTAAGCGTGGATGGTCTTCTGCAAGCGCCCATGCATCAAGGTTCCCCCAACCAACATCCAAGGGCCATTCCGTTTCAGCCACGGCTTCAGGAAGCGCCCCCGTTGGATTCAACCCTGGCCCTCCCAAACGAAGGTAGCCAATGGTCTCTATTCTTCTTGTTGGCGACATGTACATGCATTCTTGTGTGTCTTCGATTATGGTTCTTGCAGCACATGGTGTTCCAAACGGGGCAAGACTTGCTGCTGTCTCGAACCGCAAATATACAATGCTATCTCCCCTGGTATGCTCTCCGTAGAGGAATCTAAAATCCGATCGTTCACCTGCCAAAAGAGCACTTGCTTCCTGCTTCTTTTATCCCTCTTTTCTTCTCTTCTGCTAGACAAAATATGTGAACATTCTTCTACCTGGGCTTTCCCGCATGGGAGACTGCTTCATCTAACTATCCGACTTGGCTTTCTCATTTGTGTTAGAGACCCTTACCTCATGTGGGATTCACCAGTATCCCTGTAAAGGGTTGCAGTGGTCTCGATCCAGCTTGTGCATCTGGGCGAGATGTTTAATACTTCAGTCGCTGCCTTCAAGGGCAAGAATTCTCCGGAAACCTCAATCTCAGTCATAGTCACCGTAGTAGCAACGCCGACTATTTGGGCTCCATTGACGTCGTCCTCGATATATTTGAGTCCAGTTTTGTTTGTTGAGAAATCGCAGCCGTCCACAGACTCCGCATCCCATACGACATTTTGCTTCGAGACGATCACATTGACTACACTACCCTTGTCCTCATCAGTCGACGATCCCTATGTCAGTACAACATTCACTGTGGCTGCAGCTTCGACCTCTTCTCACCAAGGTACCGTGGCCGGTAGGACCAGTTCGGAGTCATCGAGCACCGTTCAAGACCAGACCTGGTCGGCACTCCCATCGTCTATAAGCCCAAGGAGATCTACCGGGCAACAGACTGCAGTGACGCAAACTCTTATCCCAATCTCTTCGTTCACAACGTCAGCGACAGCGACAGGGACCCGTTCGACAGGTGGATCATCTCAAAGTTCTCCAACACTGCCCAGAAACAATGACTTTTGGACCAAGATCCGCATCATCCTAGGAAGCACACTTAGCGTGGCTGCCTTGATCATTCTCGCTGTTCTGATATGGTATTTCTTGCTGCGTCGCAAGCGGCGCATGTTGCACAACAATCTGCACGGTGGTCCAAGAGAGAGGCCGGTCAATTCTGTAGATTCCTTTGACGCAACCCCAATTGGGTATCCTCCCGTGTCTTCACTTCTTGGGCCTAGTCACGCGAGTTATCTCTCAGGACAACTATTGGTATCCAGACAGACAGCGAGTTCAGATTTCCACAACCACATTCGCAACTGCGTACCAACTGATCATTCTAATCCGCTCTCTGGTTTAGCAGAGAACGAGCATGATCCCGGACATGCCCCTGGCGTGCTTTGTATGATCCAGAAACAGAATCAATTTTCAGACCCGGTTCCTGCACCCTTCAAACCGGCCCCGACAGTGAGACTCTTTCCTCCCTCCACTGTTCTTCAGAAAGAAGGTTCCCCAGCTTCTACGCGAACGTCCCCGACCCGTAGCCTCAGCTACTACGGATCCAGTAGTGAAGGCGTGGGTCACCACAGCGTTCCATCGGGAGAGAACAGCCTGGGCATCGGCTTCTGGAGAGATGGCGATTATTACCAGCGAACCCCATCGACAGGCTCCTCCAGAGGATTGCAAGCCTGCCATGAAAATATGAGAACCAGGGCACGGAGCGATCCATTCGACTTGGAACTAGAGCTTTCTTCGCTGATCTCTCCATTTCAGGTGCCCAAGCCACGAGCTTGAAGTTTGTGTTGGACATTCGATATATTCTTCTTTTTTTGTACATATTTACAGGAGACAACACAATCCAGTGCTTGTAGAATGTTATGTGGCCTGTCTTTCATCTTGTTCAACTTGAGAAGTGAATAGCGTAGATATAAATATCCCGAATGCTTGCGATGTATGCAACGTATGCTACCATGAAGCCGCCATGTGCTTGAAGCATACATCGTTTGGAACATGATATACACTACATGCCCAATCGAGCTTTCGAACTTACTACACATGAACTTCGAGCAACTTGACTAGAACCATTACGACATTAACAATAGACACCCTGATCTATCTAGACCAAGCAAGTCACATCGTCCAAGACGCATACGGGGCTGAAGGGCTGAAAGGATTAAAGACTCGAGGCTTCGTTCGAGAGCTGGAAGAGAAAAGAAAATCTTCGAAAAAAAGTTAAAAGCCCATAACACACAGACAGAGCGCCATGCCAGTTTTATGGTTTTGATAAGGTTTTCCTTTCATGTTATGAAAAGGGAAACATATTTCTTTTTCCTCTTTTCTGATCCAGTTCCGAAAGTCGCCAGTCCGCAACTTCCTGATAGTAGAAAATAATAAAACCCGTCCCGGACAAAGAATCATGCCATTTATTTGTTCATTCGAAGCCAGACCTGGCGGAATGGTCCGTTTGGCTGATTGATGTATTTTCTCCAGTTCAACCTCCGCACCGCCAAGAAACGTTAAGAAAACCCAAAGAGAACAGCCTTTACTCCGCCTGAGCCTCGTTGAGCAAAGCATTACGCTTGGCCTCGAGACGCTCCTGTCGTCGTTCGCGGGTGGCCTTGTTCTTGGCACGCTTGGCGTCCATCTCCTCCTTGAGCAGGCGCTCACGCTGTCTCTCAGCCTTGGCCTTCTGAATCTGTATTTTGGGAAGAGATACGTTAGTCCATCAATCAAGTTCCCAGGCCTACATATAATGGTGTATCTAAACACCAAATTACTTACGTGTTCGATGAGAGCACGCTTGTGCTTGAAGGTGTTACCCTTGCTCAGGTGGTAGAGCTCGTGGTAGAGGTGCTTGTCGATCTTGCCAGCGGCACGGTACCGGACGAGGAGACGACGGAGGACACGCATGCGACGCATCCAGAGAACTTGGCTTTAAAACACACAAAGGCCATCAGCATAAACTCCATAAAAAAGGCGTACTATGTATGTTACCGATCGATAACGTGTGGGAAGCGAACGGGGAACTCGGTTGTCATGCGTACCTGGGCATACGGGCATCCTTGGTACCCTTGCGCTTACCCAAACCCCTGTGCCTACCGATTCTGCGGGCCTCCGTGAGCTCACGGGCACGGGCGCGGGAGTGCATGACAACGGGCTTGCGGATGATAAGGCCATCACGGACGAGCTTGCGGATGGTCTGGCGAGAGTTGGCGTTAGAGATCTCGGTGATCTCATTGGGGTCGAGCCAAATCTTGCGCTTGCCGCAGCCGACCACGGAGGCGGCAAGGCGCTTCTGGGTGCGAAGGTTGACCCTGTTGAGAACAAAACTCGGTCAGCATGGAGTCTCAGCCAGGCAAGAGGTGATGTGGTGCGTGAGGTCTTGTTTCCAACGCCAGCACACGGTGTGACCAAAATTTATCGGCACACAAGCGATTCTCGAGGGAGGCAAAGCAACGGGACAGAGGTTTGGAGATGACACTCACATCTTGATGTCGGCGTATCGACGGTCGTTGGCGGATGATGTTTCGTAGCACTCGACGACGGGGAGAATTCAGTGCTGGGAGGAGTTTGAGCTGCGGGCTGATTAGCTAAGCGATGTGCTCCTAAGCGAGCAAATCCACATTAGGGCTTGTGCCCCGGATGCCCGCCTTGGCGGGTTTACTCTGCACTTTAGGTCTTGACAACAGCAGCAATAATCATAGCGCAGCAGCAACTAATATTAAACATGTACTATATTCATCATTGATATCCCTGAATACCTTCTGCGTAAAATGTTTATTTATTTGTAGTGATGCTCTGTTTGAGCACGCTACCACGTGACTGTACACTGTACAGCAATGAACATAGCAATAGAGACAAACTAGAAACCGACAGAGCGGAAAATGTATGGACGGAATGAATACAAAATATAGAGACGGGCTTTTTCACTACAATGAGTAGATGCATGAATACCTCCTGGGAAAGACAATCATTCATCTCCAAAGGCCTCTCCAAGATCGACTTTCCCGATACTCCATACTTCTCTCTCATCCTCGACTTCGTCATTGGACAGACCCAAACCTCCCTGTCCACCCTCTGCTTCTCTTCGTTCTCTGGCCTGGTTGGCAAGACGTAGCGCGACCCGCTTGAAGTAGTCCGACATGCTCCGCTTGGGTCCAGGCGGCAGCTCTGCTCCTGGGCCAGTCATGTATTTCTCGAAGACGGCGGCTTCGGAATCCACAACAGAGAACAGGGCCAGGAAAGCCGCCTCCGCTGCCAACTTGACCGGGATAATCATGTCCCGAACACTGGCGAAAATCGGCGGTGCCAGGAGAGCCAGATGAGGCCGAGCCAGTTCAGGATGAAGGCGGCTGACAGTTCGGATTACTACCAGAGCTAACCGGCGGCTATCGCCAGGGTTGCCAGGTTGGATGATAGGCGCCAACGCCTCAAAGATCGACTTGTTGGTCTCGAAGTTGTGAGTCTCATCTCCTGTCAGAAGGTACTTGCCTGCGGCGAGGATGCTATTATCAGATATGAAAACCTGTCGTATGTGTTAGCTTCTGTCATCTTCTTTTTACTGGGACTTGGTCCGAACTTACATCCTTGTGAGAAATTCCTTGGCAGATGAGCGAAGGCGTCTCAGCAGTAAAATGCTCGGCCAAAGAAGATGGAGATTCCACGAGCACAGCATTTAGTGCAAGAATTGACGCATGCGTGAAATGAGTTGTGACCACGCGGTTCCTATGGCCGAGCTGTTAGGAAAACCAACACTACTTGAATTAACGGAAAGACTGAAAGAGACATACTTGAGAAGTGGAACCACAGTTGCTGGAGGAAGTACTTTAACAAGGGCACCAAGCAGGCGTGCGTTTGTAATAGCCACCGAATCTTTAAAAAATCAAAAGTCAGTCCGATGCGTGTATATTGCAGGAATCTGGGGATCATACCATTCTGGTCACTGGAATCCTCGTCAATAAGGCCAAGAATGGCATTTCTCGACGCTTCGCTCATGTTGGCACCGGCCTTGCTGACAGCCTCTTGAAGAGCCTTCATCATGGCATTCTTAACCCCAACATCCGCGACCTTCGAACCGGCAATAAGTTCCGCAATGAGGGGGTCCACCCTTGGAGTCAATGTAATTAGGATTCCAAGGCCCTTGGCGGCTCTATTGCGTAGAGTTTCGCTAGATGGATCTGCCAATCCTCGTGCAAACGTCCGTTGTAGCTGTGGCAAGAACGGCTTGACGGCCAGTGGTATCTTCTCAAGCAGCTTATTGAGTGTGAAGAAAATAGCGCCTAGCGCACAGTGCTGTCAGCTCTGTATATCCATGGGAAAGTAAAGAAAACTTACATTTGATCTCCACAGACCGCTCGGATACGACTCTGATCAGCGGACCGGTGATCTGAGTGACAAATAGCCTCAACGAATCTGCGCCCGTACGATCGATAACGTCGGCGATAGCAAGAGCAGATTGTGTACGTTGCTCTACATTGCCATTAAGGAGGCCTTGAAGGAAGATCGGCAAGATAGCAGTAAGACCTTTCGGTAGACCAAAACCAGGTAGATTTGCACCGGGAACTCCGACCTGCCGAAGAATCTGGCGTGTGGGAATAGCCAGAACCTCCATTTCCTCTTTTCGCAAGTGAGTTGTGAGGCCACTCAATGCGGTCCACGCTGCCTTCACGACTTCCTTATCATGGTCGCCGAAGGAAATGAGTAAAGCGCGAATCAGGTCTTGATAATACCGAGAGAAGTCAATGCTTGCATCAGAGAAGAACTTCGCAAGATGCAATGCAGCATTAGCCCTCCGTAGATGATCATCATGCTTCATGAGAGATAACATGACGTTCATGACAACGTTGAGACCATCAAATTCATCGACAGATACCAACACAGTATCGAAGGCGTTACTCAGCTCAAGTCGAAGCTCATCATCGGACGTTGATATGATGTTGTCCATTAGGGCATTGAGAACAGCCGGTAGTCGGCGTGTCATTGCGGAGCTTGCTACTTCGGCTAAGGAAGCAATAGCTCTGGCATTGAACGCAGAAATAGGCGAGGTGATAAGCGTCGGGATAAGGTTGGGAAGGATGATATTCGCACGAGTCTCCTCTGTGAGCAGAGTCAGAAGCGCTGACAAGGCTTGTTCGGCATCCTTGTCATTTCTCAAAAGCATCAAAAGATGAGGAAGAACTTGGTCCACGGCCTTCTTGCCCAAAACTTGCTGCAGAGAGTCAAATGCCTCAGCAGCTGCTTCACGGACATCCTCGTTGTTGTCAACGAGAGCCACCCGGATGGCGGATATGAGGACCTTCTCATAATCCTCAAGAGCTTCGGGGGAAGCGGACGTGATAAGCTCCCGTAAGGCGATACAGATACCTTGTCTGACATCTACATCTGGAGACGTCTGAAGACCATCTTCGAGAGATGGCAGCAAGGAAGCCAAGACACTTTCTCCACTCTTTTTAATGAGATCTCCAAGAGCGTTACTGGCAATAACCTTATGCTCCATATTTGACGATCCAAGGCGACGGATAATCAGCTCAGACAATGTAGGAACCATCTCCTTAAGTGTCTTAGGCGAGGCGACAAGTGACTTCCAAACACCCATGGCGGCACTCTTGACAAGACCCGAGGTATCGCAGCGGCAGATAAAGAGAGACGACAGTACTCTGTTCCTCCTCTCCTCTCCAAGAGCTTCAAGCAGCGATTGCCCGGCTTGAGCCGCTTCTTCGTCTTCCTCTTCCATGTCCGTCTTGGCTGTAATACCGGTGACGCTGAACAGTAGGTCACCAACCAGCTCAACTGAGCTCAGTCTTATACGGTAACTATCATCTGCCAGGCCACGTTCCAGCTCTGGAAGCAGTAAGTCTATAGCCTTCGAGGCAAAATTCTTGACCAACAGGCGACCTGCCCGGAGAGCTGTCTCGCGAATTGATTCAATGTCGTCAGCCAATCCAGCAAGGATAGGCGGAATAATCCTGTTGAGATAGGCCGCGAAGCTGTTACCAAAGCAAGCAGGGAGGAATATGAACAACGTCATGAAGCCTTCCCGAACAGCAGGTTTCGAGCTGGACACGTTCTGTAGTATGGTTGGCAGCGTCTCCTCCAGTCTGGTAGTTCCCAAGCCAGCCAGAACCTCTGAAAGAGCTTGGGCAGATCCCAATCGGTCGCCAGCTCCGGTGTCGGACTTCAGAGTAGCCATAAGATTGGGAATGAGATCTGGAAGCGCATCTTCTCCGAGTTTCTCAATAAGGGACCCAAGAGCTTTGGATGCCGTAGCACGGGTGGTAGGCACGGGATCGACAATTGCGAGTTGTAGCCCAGCGACTATGATTGGAAGATGAGAAATGAGGTCTTTCCTCTCGGTAAGGTGAGCCAAGCTACCGATGATTTGGGCGGATTTGCGTTTGGTAGCTGAGCGATCGGCAAGACCACGCTCAAGTATGCGAACGACCAGTGCCAGCGAGGGAGCATCTAGATAATGAACAAAAGATACCTTTATAAGGGCATCGAGAGCTTCATCCGTGTACTTCGTCGGATCACTCAAAGCCTTCAGGAGCACTCCGACTAAGCTCTTCACTTCAGGGTTGCTGATAACTTCACCAAATCGTTGGAGACTTCGGTTGGCAGCGTTCCGAACCTCCTTATGAGTATCGTTGAGGACAACGGTGAGTGGAGGGATGATCGCTGGCAAATTTGCTGCAAGTTGTTGCGGGTCGAGATAAGCCATGGCCCCGAGAAGATCGCAAGCACCTTTCTGACTGCGCCATTGCGAGTCATCGAGACCGTCGAGCAGCGTGGGAAGGATTTGCTTCACACCGTAAGAGCTGAGATTTGAAAAACATGCCTTGGCTGCATCGAGGCAGGCATCGCGAACGTCGACGCTGGGGTCTCCGAATGCCGCAAGGAGTTGGGGCACTATTTGAATAACATATGGCTCGAAAGTACGTCCAAGGATCGTTGAAAAGAGCTCATATGCCAGGAGAGCGCCTTGTCTCTGATGTGGCTCCCTCTTGTTCTCAATAGCTGCTTTGAGTAGAGCCATGACTCGGAATTCACGTAATGTCGAGATACCCTTCCCGCTGACAATTCCGGCCAGACCATAGGCTGCACCACGTTGAGTAGCATACTTCTTTGACTGTAGAAGCTGGTCCAACATTTCCTGCACGTAACTTGAAGTAGCTTCGGAGCCAGCGAGTCTAATCAGAGGAGGTAGACAGGCAGAGACGGCGGATTGTACAGTCTCGGAAGGAGTTGGAAGCGTAGCCAGGAGCTTCTTGATAACCGTCTCTAATCGAGGGTCGTCTGCTTTCAGATGTCGGGCCAGAGAACCGTATAGGACGACTACGGCCTCATTGAGCAGATCTGAGCTCTGAGTGGCCTTATCTGACGTTTCCAGTGCCGTTTCAAGGAGTCTCATTAGCTCCTCTACCTTTTGCTGACCCTTCGCGGAGATCACAGATATTCCACTGTCCGACATCTGAGCCCTCACCGTGGCATTGCTGTCCAAAAGAGGCCCCCGTTCGATCAGGAACCTTATAAACGAAACGATTTGTTCTCCCTCAAAAGCATTTGTCATCGCCTTGAACGCTAACGCGATGCCGCTTCGACTCTCCCAATGGTCCGTTAAGTCCATCTTAACAGGCATGCCGTACTTGTCTTTTGCAGGTATCTTGGGTTTAATTTCATTTTCATACTTGGATTGCAATTCCAGGATGATATCCCCGAACACAGCTGGAATGAGCTCAATCAAATGTGCCAATGAGCGAGCGGCAGCTCCCCGGAGCTGCCAGTCTTTGGAATCGAGATACTTCAAGATACTTCTGTAGGAGTCATCATCCACCTCAAGAGCGTTCTCTTCCCAGATCGTATCCGCAATATCCACATTCTCTTCCACGTGGTCATGGCAAGCTAACCAAATATGTTCAGAAAAGTCGAGGTCTGTCAGATCAATTTCAGCAGAGATGACCTGCAACACCGAAGTCCTGACGGATATCTCTGGGACGATGCTGCCTTGAAGAAGGGCTTCTAGTTCTTCCTTGCTGATATTTTGAGAGATGCATCTGCAGAAGTCAAATAGGGTATCCTTGATCAGTTTGTAGTGTTGAGTATATCTCTGCATAGAACTCAGAAGGTGGTTCAGAACGTTGGCTCGAGGAAGACGGTTATCAGAAACTATTAAACGTGAGCTTCAAATATCAATTAGATTTACTGCGATGAGGATGGGGCTCACATGAACTCGAATGGAAGGATAAAAACTCAAGGGCTAGTAGGAGTTGCTCCTCTCCTTCTTCGGCCTTTGTCCCCTCGGTTTTGTTTCGGCCAACAATTACAAAAATCAGAGGAAGTACATAGGCCAGGGAGACCGCGTCAAGGGGTCGCTGCTCGGATGCAAAACGAAGACGGTAAAGAATTCTTGTGATAAGTTCTGCATTGTAGTGGATCAGTCACAAATCGAAGTCAGTCTCAATAGCAGAGGACTTACCCCCAAGAGGCTCCGCTTCCAATTCAGGGGCAAGATAGGCTCCCCCCATAATTCGCAGCATTGCAATGCCGACAAAAGGACGGAGGGCCCCCAGGCGGGATGACAATTTTTCAGAGCATGAAATGTACGCCTTCGACACAGTATCCCCAACAAATATGCCAGCTCCAGCTCTTGCCAAGGATAAAAGACAGTTAACAGCAGAATTGATCCATCCATCTGCATCGGTAAGGGGACCGGTGGCAAGAGCCCTAACGATTCCAGCCCCTCTTTCAACTCTCTTCACTTCTCCCTGTACTTCTTGCCGAATCTTAATCTCCTTAGCTAGCTGGGCATTAACTTTGTGCTGATCGTCAGGAGTGAGCTTTTTCTGTTTTTGTCCCTTCTTCTCAGCAAGCTGAGCCCGTAATTCTTGCTCCCACTTTAGGGTGTCATAGTCTTTGCTGCTCTTATCAAAGACAGGCTGACTCGCCTTGCTGCTGAGAACATCAACGAAAACTGTCCCTTCAGCAGTCCGCGCTATAGCAGCATCCGTTGGAGAAAACCTGGATATACGCCTGACGTCCAGATCGTCTTCTATCTGCTTCACAAGATGCGGAACCATTACATCAGGAGCCACGAACGCTAGGTCCGCTGCCGCGCCACAAACAGCGGCGTCGACTTGGGGTACCTTTGACTGTACAGGATCCTAGACACGATTAGTAGGGTTGTTTTGGCAATGATGGAAGGGGAATGTAGCAACCTCGTTTACGCGAGTCAACTGTTTCATACAGTCATCAGGTAGTTCACGGACAAGATTACCTGGATCTGTACCAGTTCTCAAACAGAGGGCAATCCATGATGCATTGGGAATCAGTTCCGGTCGACAGAGGACAAGAAATTCGAGCAAGAGGTTATCGACGGTCTGACCAGTAGTAGGTCCATCGGCTCCCCGGAGATCAGACAAGGAAATACCAATTGCCTTTGCGACTAGATAAAGATACTTTTCGCTCTGAGGACCAGCGGACAAAGAAGCCGATTCCCTTTCCGCCGTCCTAAAAGACAGGATCCATGACCAGAGAGCGCCAATTACAACTCGGCCTATCTTTGCCGGGTTCTTGAGGATCACGCCCGACAGCGACTTTGCGGCCTCCTCTCTAGAATTCGTGGGAAGTTCAGGTCCTGTGATGGTGTAAATAGAGGCCTGGGCCCATGCATTCTGAGCTGCGTCTTCTGCATTTTCGAACTTTGAACAGGATGCGACTGCAGCAAGCGCACGTACAGCCCATTTTATTTCTTCTTTGGAAGTCAACTTCGAGTAAGCCCTTGGATTCAGAAGAAATGAAGGTTTCGGGCTCAGAAGCATCGACTGAGCCACTATATCTTCCCAATCGGATGCATCCTGGTCTTGGAGTTTGCAGAGCCGTTCAAACAGCGCCACAAAGATGTACGCTGTCGACAGGAAACCATTCTGGGCCGATGGCAACGGATTAGAGATTACCTCTTTGGATAATTCTTTCATCTTACTGCTAAATTTGTCAACGAGCGCTTTAATTTCAGGCGCAATCAAAGCTTCGGGGTTGGTATTCCACAAGACGTCTCCAACATTAAGCTGCCAAAGCTTCCGGAACGGGATTCTCTTTTCAGAAGATCCCTTTACAATTGCACTGACGACATCATCGGCAATCTTAACCCTCGATTGAACGACGAAGGCAAGATGCTTGCAAAACGCTTTAATCTCTTGTTCCAGAGCAACCTCATTGGATTCCCGCGCAAATACCGGAACAAAGCCCCGTATAATTTCCACAGATATATCAACGAAAGATGGAATTGCAGCCAGTACCTGAGCATACACAGCACGCTGGTCAGGATTGGTGATTTTCTGAGTTTTGAGGGGGCTGATGGTCTCAGTTGCCATCTTCAAGAGCGAGCTCTCGGTCTTGCATTTCGACAGGAGTGATTCAAAAGATTGGGCGGCTCCTTGCCTGATAGCAGCATTGTTGGACTTCATGCTGGAAAGTAGGTGCTTCAAAAGGCGAGAACAAAGAACATCCGACAGATCAACATCGGGCAACGAGGAGCATAGTGCTGGTATTACGCCATTCAGAACTACTTCTGGAGACCTTAAAATAGCTTTCTCGAGAGGTGGTATCAACTCCGATGCTACCTCATCATAGGTAGCAAACGACAAGAAGAAATCGGACAGCCCATTTGCGACATGTGCTGGCACAATGGTACGGGAGCCGATGACATCCTTAGCGTAGAACGCATAGATTGTCTTTTTGTATTCCTCCAAAATAGGCTTCTTCGTTTGGAGGCGTGCGCACACTCCGGAAATCACACCAAGGAAAGGGATATTCCCCTGCCCAGCAGTCGAATCGCTAGTTAGCCGATTGACAGACTGGCCTATGGCATCGTCACCCCAGGTCTTGGAAGAGAAAACAGCACGTAAAGCCCGTCTTGTGACTCGGAGAGCAGACTGCTTTACCGCTGGTTTGGGCTCCCCGGCAAGACATCTTTCCAGCGCCTTTGCATCTACTGAGATTATGTCCAGCACATTCGACATGGGCACAGTGGAGTCATCCCGTAGGTTCTGCAACAAAACAGAGCACCACTCCAGCAAGACGAAAGCTGATGCTGGAGCCAGTCCCGGTTTAGAAGTCTCTGTCTGTAACTTCTGGGTGAAGTGTTTGAGGTCCTCGATCGGAGTGGGGGCCTTGAGGAGGGAGCGGAGACATTGCTGAACAGCTTGGCGAGACGGACGATCGACGTAGAGAGGGTACGTCTTGAAGAGAAGATCTAGGATAGTTCTGTGGGCGCTTTGCGGTAATTTAGACCCTGAAAGAGAGGCAGGACGAACAGCAATCAGCGAGAGTGCGGGAATGAGTGTGTTCTGAGGGCATATACCAATTCTCTCATGGAGTTCATGGAGAGCACGAGTCCTGCGAGCAGTCGAACTCGAAGAGAGAACGACGCGCAGGCTCTCCAGATTCCCAGATTTCACCTCTTCCCATAGAGTGTCCTCCATATTAGCAGGGCTGGGACATTGTTGGCGTGGACGGTCCCGTTGATTATGGCCTGCAGTGTGTCATGAAAGTTTTTGTTGTGGGGAGCTTTCCGTAACCGACCCCTACGGTAACCTTCGGGGTCGCGCGTATTGCGCGACCCTGACAACCACCCGAGCACCCCAGCCACCCGAGCACCAATTTTAGACCCCCCTTCTAGCTTCAATATCTCAACGAATTCTATAGTATTTAACTTCAAAATATATTTAAACTAAAGCTCTACTCTTCAGCTTGGGCCCTAGCATGTCGTTGCCTTCGTATAATAATTCCTCGTCGAATGCACACATCCAGCAGCTCTGGTAGGCAACGCTTATACTTAGTCCTCCACCTCTTTATTTCAGCCTGCTCATTAATATTCGCAGTATTTCGATTTATAGCTTCAAGCTCTGAGCTTGATACTATGCCTCCCTTGCGAATCCTGCGCCTAGAGGCCTGTGATCGAGCTGCGCGGTCCCTAGCAGCTTTAATATACCGGTCAAGCTCAGCTTCGATAGCAGCTGAATATGATGCTAGCATACTACCACCACGAATAAGCAGCTCTAGGCCCTCATTAAATTGATCCTTGTTGATATCATGAATCTCCCATATCCTATCACCAATCTCCCTAAATCGTTCAGCTTTTTTTTGGCGTACTGCCCCAGGAATCAACATCATTGGTATTGGTGGATGAAGAGGATGGACGATGTGGTTGAGGCATTTGATTGAGTACAATTGATGGATTGAATGGTATGATGCCAGTCTTTTGGAATCCATGCTGAATAGTACGCTTTTTGAATGTCTTCTTGCGAATTGCCCCTAAGGCATGAAGGAATTCAACCTTAGTAAATTTACTGCATCCTGAGTAGGTTGCATCTGCAACTGCTTCTGAATGCCAGTGCTTATATGCATGAAAAACACCAACATCCAATGGCTGCAAGAAATGACTTGTATGTGGAGGTAAGAAGAAGGTGATGATATTGGTCTTCTCACAGAATTCAACAAATTCATGTGTTAGATGGGAGCCGTATCCATCACATATAAGAAGGGTATATTGACCCTTCCTATATCTTTTAGTATGCCGATAGAATGACTGAATCCATTGGAAGGCAATTGTATCAGTCATATAACCATTTTCTGATACTCCAATTGAATAGTCTTGTTGAATATCAGCAGCTTCAAACCAATTTGTAAGTATACAGCTACCACTCATGAGAATAAGTGGTGGGCAGGTCCAGCCATCTGCATTGACTGCTTCAACCACAGTAACATATTCACGGTTTGAATTCATCCCAATATGAGGCTTATTAATATTGAAGTCCCTGGTAATAATCCATTGATCACGACCAACACCGATATTGAAGCCAGTCTCATCAAAATTGTAGATATCCTCCTTTAATATCCCATGGTTCTGGATGGTCTGATGGAGCTTCTGAAACCACTCCTGAATAACCTCACGATCCTCTGCACGCTTGCGGTCAAGCTCTATAGCTCTAGAGCGACGTCTTTTATATTCAGGATGCCTTCCTAGCCATCGGTTTAACCATTTCTCGCTGACAGTAGGTGGAGGGGTGTCTAGGCTGGTATGGGTTGATCTCAGAATAGAATTGGCACTTGATTGGATCATTTGTGCAAGTGGCTTTATATTTAATTGCTCTAGAGTATCAACATAGTGACACAGAGCCTTTTCTTGCTCTTCTGATAATCTGGTGTTGGTTGGTGGTCGTTCACATAGATTGGACCGTCCCTTCCACCTTGCGGAGAGGGTTTGCCGTTTAACTCCATATTCACGTGCAGTTTTGGCGATATTTGGGGGATTTTGTGTGCTTAACGCGTCAATAGCTTTGAGCATTCGATCTTCATAATTTTTATTGAATTTGGGCATGGTGGTGGTGGTTGAATTATATGATAAAGTTGATGGGTTGGAATTCTACGAAGTTCTAAAATCGGTGCTCGGGTGGCTGGGGTGCTCGGGTGGTTGTCAGGGTCGCGCAATACGCGCGACCCCGAAGGTTACCGTAGGGGTCGGTTAATCGTTAACCGCCTCCAACTTGGGCCGCCAACTTCTTATCTTCTGTTTCCAGCACCAGCGAACATGGCTCATTGGGAGCTGTGTCCCTAGTTTCTTTTTTTTTTTTTCCTGTTGTTATACGAGTTGCTCTTTCTGTTCCGTGAGAACGGCCTGACTCTGTCTCTTGCTACCTCGAGGGAAAGAAAGTCGATATGCCTCCAAACAGGAAAAAAAAGAAGCCAGCCGCTAATCCTGCTCGAGGTTTCGCTACTGTCTCCATCCCATCGAAACCTAAGGTCACTGAGTCCTCTGAATCACCGTCGAGGGAGCCTCCCAAAACTGCACCGGTCAGTGACAGGCCGGCACCTGCTGGAGGGAAACAACCGCAAGTGCAAGGTGGAGAGAGGACTCCATCTCTCCAGCAGTACTCACCAGAGGAGCTAGAAAGGCACCTGGAGGACTCGGAGCTACAATTGCTTGTTGAAAAATATGCATCTAAGTGCAAAAGTGACGCGGCTCGCCAGGCTGCGAAACTGGAGACCGATCGACGCGTCCTGCGGCAGCAGGCTGTCTCGTTGAACCTTTTAGAATGGATGCCTTCTGAAGTGCTGGACCAGATTCTTAAATTAGCAGAGACAGAGGAAGCGGAGCTTGGCCCGCTACTAAAGAAGCCGTCAAATGGCGTAAGACGGTCAGCTTCTCAGGAGGAGCTCTGTGTGAGACTTTGGACCCTTAAAGAAACGCTCCTTAAGTCGGGTTTCCCGGAATCGAAAGTAGACGATGCATTAAAATATATCTTGTTCCACTTCGCCGGGAATGCTACAAATGCCAACAGGGATATGGTTTGGAATTTGGACGAGTCGCTCGACTGGCTGGCGATGCATTGCAATCCAGATGATATGCCATCTTACACGCGGACGAATGCCCAGCTTCCCAAGGAATCAGAGAATGTCTCTTCTTGGATCACCGGTAAACCAAGTTTTCGGATCTTTCACACTACTGGAGAGCTAACTTCGACTAGATCGTGAGCCCTCACGATCTTCAACTCCACTTTCGCCTCAAGGTGACAGTAAAAAGGCACCCAAACTTCCAAGCGCACCCAAGGCGCCCAACATTCCGAGCGGAAGCCCTTATGATTCTGATAGCTCTGTTGACCCTGACAACTTTGTCACAGAATTTGTGGACTTACAGTCTAGGCTCTACCACCTCAAACCTGGACTTTTCAACCGGTCCAAAAAGGGGAAGAAATCAACCAACGAGGATAATAGACAAGTTGAGGAAGATCCTCAGGTTTTAAAAATCCAGCGAAAGATTTCAAAAATTGAGAATGATGTGCTCTTTGACCGTCGAGAAGCCGAATATCTGTGGAAAGAGAAGCTTGATGAATTTAGGAAAGAAGCTGTGTTTTCCCGGCCTAATACACAGGAGAGTATCCCTTCTGCCTCTGCAACAGATCCAGGGAAACAGGGGAGGTTGGAAGAAACCAAGGCACAGTCGGGGGCGAATACGCTGCCTGCCGATAATATTATTGAAAATGAAGATGTAGACCTCCTTGGAGACATGTTCGAAACCGAGACACCCATTTTAGATGCAATAATAGAGTCTAAATCGGATACTGGAGTAACGCTTCGTGATTTTGGCAAATGGACGGGCATTAGTCCACGGCGTGTACTCGAAGAGACCTGCAAAGCGAGGTATGATATCCTACAGTTCATCCAGCGGCCGCCTCAGCTAAATCAACGTCTAGGGATGCCGGATGTACCGTTACTTATAAGGACCTCTCGTCATCAAGCTACTCGAACAGGAAGGCTGTTGAAGTAAGATGGTCTAAACCTCAGGATGTCCCGTTTCCGCTGTCAGTGGATATGGTAACTATCAAGTCAAACGCCTATGCCACTTTTGCTTCCATGGATACAATTGCAACGCCGACCTCCCAACAAGCGGAAGGTTATATTTCTTCACTTGCTCTTTTCCTTTTATTCTCACAGAGTCCAAAGGAAAGCAAATCGTATCTGCGGATTCCAGCCGTGTGGCGGGAATTTTGGACTGAACTCGGAAGCCTGAGAAAGGCACAGGAGGACGAAATTGACAAGAAGACAGTTAAAAGCTTAAAAAATATGATAGAGGAAGATCGCCATACTTTCGAGGACGATGTCGTCTTGTCGGACAACTTCAAAAAAAGAAATGGAACCTCTGCTAAGCCAGATATTTCTAAAAGCCGCACTCGAGACAATCACTTCTCTGAAGAAGTGTTGAAGAAGCTTTGGATTGACACGTCTTCAACCTCCTCTTTCCAGCACATGATCCAAGGAAGAATAAACCTACCGATATGGGGATTTAAGGAAGACATACTGCGCACTCTTGACGCGCACCGGGCAGTAATCATATGCAGCGAAACAGGAAGCGGTAAAAGTACACAGGTGCCGTCGTTCATATTGGAAAATGAGCTTCAACACGGTCGTCCTTGCAAGATCTATGTCACGGAACCTCGAAGGATTTCTGCAATCTCTTTGGCCAGAAGGGTAAGCGAGGAATTGGGAGAGAGCAAGAATGACGTAGGAACATCACGGTCTCTTGTCGGATACGCTGTGAGGTTAGAAAGCAAGGTCAGCCAGCAAACGAGACTAGTATATGCGTATGTTTCTCCCCTACTGGAACCTCGATGCCTAGCTGACCTTGCAAAGGACCACTGGGGTCGTAGTACGAATGCTGGAACGCCCCGAGGATTTTCAAGACATCTCGCACGTCATTCTTGACGAAGTACATGAACGTTCAATTGACGGTGATTTCCTTCTCATTGTCCTCCGAAGACTGATGCAGCAGAGGCCAGATCTGAAGCTAGTATTGATGTCGGCGACTCTTGAAGCACAACGATTTTCATCATACCTTGGCGGCGTCCCTGTTTTGAACATACCTGGAAGGACATTCCCTGTGGAGATCAAATATTTGGAGGATGTCATCGAAACGACAAAATACCGATTGTCAGAAGACAACTCGTCGACGTTATCTGAAGATGATGTAGAGGAGGCCCCTGCTGAGAACGCATCTTCTGGTGGTCTGCTGGCAACACTCGACCATTATTCCAAGCAAACCAAAGACACGGTTCTTAAATTCGATGAATACCGCCTCGACTATCAACTGATTAAGACGCTTCTTCTCAAGATTGCATTAGCACCAGAGCTGGCGCAGTATAGCAAAGCAATCCTGGTATTTATGCCTGGACTGGCAGAAATCCGTCGGCTAAATGACGAGATCCTCTCTGAAGCTGCTTTTCAGAAAGGGTGGGTTGTTTACACACTTCACTCTTCCATCGCTAGCGATGACCAAGAGAAGGCATTTGTTGTGCCTCCTGAGGGTATAAGGAAAATTGTGATTGCCACGAATATTGCCGAGACAGGTGGGTTTTCTTCTCCCATTTAATTTGTGAATACTGCTTACTTCCAAAAGGTATCACAATTCCCGATATAACTGCTGTCGTCGATGCAGGTAGAGAGAAGACAATGCGGTAACTATATGCGAGGACCCAGACTGGTATTGAAAATTTGCTGACGGCGGCCCAGATTTGATGAACGGCGACAGCTGTCTCGGCTTGTAGAAACGTTCATCTCTCGTGCTAATGCTAAACAGCGGAGAGGACGAGCAGGACGAGTCCAGAATGGCATCTGTTTCCATCTGTTTACCAAGTACCGGCATGATAATTTGGTAAGCTCTGGTGTAACTTTTGAGCCAGATTATGACTGCGCTAATAATATACTGTAGCTCGCAGGTCAACAAACTCCTGAAATGCTTCGATTATCCCTGCAGGACTTGGTTCTGAGAGTCAAGATTTGCAAACTAGGCGAAGTAGAGCAGACCCTCCTTGAAGCTCTAGATCCTCCGTCACCCAAAAATATACGCCGAGCGATTGACTCTCTCAAGGAGGTGAAGGCCTTGACAAATGCGGAGGCCTTAACACCGTTGGGGATGCAGCTTGCCAAGTTACCTCTGGATGTTTTCCTCGGGAAACTCATCATCTACGGTTGTTTCTTTAAATGCCTGGATGTCTGCGTTAGCATCGCGGCCATTATGTCTTCCAAGTCACCTTTTGTCAACGTCATGGGGTCCAACACGCAGAAGGAGCTGGCTAGGCTTTCTTTCAAGAAAGGTATTTGTTTTTCTTGTTCTGTATTTCAAATCTTCTATGCTGACATCAACCCTTACCAGGGGATTCGGATCTATTGACTGTATACAACGCTTACTGCTCCTGGAAACGCACAAGGAGCACTCATGGCGCGAATGAATATGCATTCTGCAGGAAAAACTATCTCAGTCCTCAGACTCTCCTGAATATCGAAGATATCAAGATGCAACTTCTTGTTTCCATCGCCGATGCCGGACTTATTTCTTTAGATTCGACGCAACGAGCTGCTTTTAATAGGGCTCGCTATAGCGGCCGGCAACGACAGTTCTTTTCAATACCCGAAGAGTACGACTTAAACAGCACGAATGATGTTGTGGTCAATTCGGTAATAGCTTGGAGCTTCTACCCCAAGCTACTCACCCGCGAGGGCAAAGGCTGGCGGAACATCGCAAACAACCAGACAGTAACCCTTCATCCAACATCCGTGAACAAGCAATCAGAATCGTTGGTGAGGTGGCTATCGTATTATAATATCATGCAAGCGCGTAACAGGGCCTACCATGCGCATGAAACCAGCGCTGTTGAGGATTTCGCGATTGCTTTACTCTGCGGCGATGCCGAGTTTAAGGTATTTCCTTCTGCTTTCATTTTTTTATATTATTTTTAGCATAACCACTGGGGACTAATACACTCTCATCAGATGTATCCGGGTGTGATCTCTATAGACGGGAGCAGGATCCGGTTCTCAGTCCGCAACTGGAAACCCATGCTTGCGTTGAAAATCCTTAACTCCCGCATGCGAGATATCCTTTCTGGTACATTCCGCAACCCACACAAAGCATTATCATATCGACAACAGCAGTGGATTGAGATCTGGCAGCAGATCTTCTCACGAGCAGGGAAGAGGAGTCTTGATTCAAAGAGGGAGCGGAAGGCATAGTATAGCATGAGGGGTCCTTCATGTTCCACCACTGCAAATAGGGAAAATAGATATTACCTCTCTTGTTGCATTCCCATTGGAAGAGGAAATGAGATATACTAGTAGAATTCTTAGGTTTTATCTTACAATAGATGCCATTCACTTGGAACATTTTGCTCATTAAGCAGCATCGCGCCCTTCTTTTAAACAGCTCAAATCCATTCTTACTCAAAAATTCCAATATATTATTAGCAATCAAGATAGAATCACTCTCAACGGCAAAATTTCCTGCTTGGATCAACTCGACATCAGCGTTTGAGAGGTGCTATTGAAAAGCCCAGTCCCCCTCCGGCACAAAGAAGATATCATTTTCCCCCAGATGGCAAGCAAGGGCACCTGCGACATCTTGAAATACTCATGGAAGTTCGGATAAAGCTCTATATTACTCTGTTAATCCCAGAAAAGATCCAACTGGACCTCTATGATCCGGGGACGCTCGTGGAGCGCGTAGTCCAGCGTGTAAGATTCGGGCGCGATGGTATTCATATCCATCATACCATTCTCGTACTAAACCTCGTGAGATTCAACATAGTTGTCACCAGTCGGGCCCGGTCTTCCGCGTGTTCTCCGTAGTTGGCTATTGATAGTCAGGAGAAATGTGTCTTTTCAACAGGAGAGCTGCTGCTGGTTATGTTGGTAGAGTAGCATGCTTCCACACATTTCGTGATTTCAGACGAAGCGCCCATGTGGAAAGCCTATTTGCAATCTTAACACCAAGATATATTGCTGTATTTTGCTCTCTAGTCTAATTCATCACTTCCAGCTGGTTCTGGTCTGCTTACTCCGGTTCTGCAGCATCCAACGGCGTGGAGAGCCCAACCCGATCGACCGTCTTCACGTACGCAACTCCTCCGTTGACTCGGTCTTCATGAACGACCAGGTCTTTACGGTTAGTATCCACAAGAAGGCGGATGAGGTCGGGGCGCATGTAGTGGCCGCCCTGGAGAAAACATTAGCTTTATGAAAAAAAAAAAAAAAAGTGTGTGGACTTACAAAGTCAGCCAGGGATTTGGTGAGATGGATTTCATCCAAGTCGATCTAGTAAATTTTCGTCAGCGGAAAACTCTGGATGAAATAAAAGAAAAGAAACCTACATTCGCAATGAGGAGGCCCTGGAAGTCCTTATCCGGGTGAGGGACTAGGTTTTGTCCATCAGGCGCAAAGATGCGGCCATGTCCGTTGTAGATGTGCGGATCCTCCAGCTCCTTGCCTGGGGGAGTGTTCAGCTTAATTCCCTCGGCGGTTATCGACTGCCAGGGTGCCAGGGTGAAGGTGCCTGTTTCGATGGCATATGCTGGTGTCACAAGCTGGGCATACTCAGTTCCGTCGGTTCCACTGACAATTTTTACACATGGACAGGAGGATGATCTACTTACATCGGCATTTGCTTCGGCCACATTGGTGTACGGATCAGGGTACTTCAACGTCTCCTTGCCTGGATACAAGGGCCAGGCAGCAACGTGGACCTGCTCACCCAAGGAAGCGGCGTAGGCCTTCAGGAATGGGTTCATGTTCTCCCAGCAGTTCAAGTGGCCGAGACGACCAATTTCTGTCTGAACGACGGATTCAGTGGTATCACCAGTACCATCTCCAAAGACCAGCCTCTCGACATGGGTGGCCCTGATCTTCCGGCGATGGTTCAGAATATCGCCCGAAGGCGAAATCAGGACCTGCGTGGTGTACAGACTGGCCAGGTCGACCTCGGAGTAGCCCAGGGAGACGTAGATTTTGTTGCTGCGGGCGGCCTCGCGGATGCGGCGCATCTCCTCAGAATCCGAAGGTAGACTGTTCTCACGGTATTTCTTGAGCAAGGGGAGGCTCTCCTGGTAGTTCACCTTCCAGGCCCAGTAAGGGTAGCCGGGTATCCCTGTTTGATTCGTTAGAACGGTGCCTCTCCGCATCCGAGTCTGTTATATAGACGGACATAGCTCAGGGAAAGCAATCAGCTTGCAACCAGCCTTGCCGGCTTCATTGATCCAGTGGATGGTCCTTTTCACGGATTCCTCCAGATCGAACCATCCCGGTTCGGCGTTGACGGCGGCAGCCTTGTACTTCTTCAGAACAGGGACCATGTTGAAGATTCTTCGGAGAATGAAAATAGCGTGTATATAACAGTTCAATTGCTTGTTCTCGAGCTGGCAGACAGAGGGGATGTTGATGTGATGAGAATGGCCGGTGAAAGACTGAGGATCAAGTCCCTTTTATATCTGGCTTCGCACCACTCGGCGTCCATATATAGTTCCATATTCTTCCGCATGTCAATCTCAATGTTATTCAATTCGGCTCCTGCGGTCTTCGGTTTCTGCTTTTTCTCTCGCAATCGCCACCGTAAGCGCGGTTCATCCCGTACCACAATGCACAACGAGTCTCCTCAGGGTTTGATCGACGAGGAGCGAAGAGGTAAGTTCGGGGTTTGCTTTTCTGGGACGGGGTATATTATCGGTAGATCACTCTGAGTGCACAGAGAGTACCGTGCTCCACAATGGTGAAGATGATGTGCTGCAAGGGGATTTGGTTGTTGCACGACACTGTCCACCAAATCCCGATCGTTGACGGGTAGAAGGCTTTTGCACCTCACTGATATCACTCCATCGGGCTATCTATTTCCTGACGGGAGTTCACCTCGATCCAGCGGGTTCCCTGGTTTGGCTCTATGAATAATGATCCGCCTCACTTGAAGTTTCGAACACTTCCGGGCAGTGCCGACGGTTTGCTTTCGAGTTCAGTTCCCGAAGACGGTATTCCCCCGTGAGAAAGCAAAGCCCGTTATCATATGACCCCATCTACTTAACAGGTGGATTACCAAGATGTTGTTGCAGCTAAGTCCGCAGACTTTGTCTTAAGCATGCATGCAGATATCAAAAATAAGTGCTGGAAGATCGCTCTACAAGGAAGCAGGTTCAGGGGAGAACATGTAAAATCGTTGTCAATTGGCTACTTCCTGAAATCATTGAAGCGGCAGATAGATTCGCACTGTAGTTGGTAATCAGCTCCTCGTTAAATAGCAGGGAGATCAATAGGTCCATACGGGACAAAGATCATGTACCGTATACACCCTGCATGATGCAAATGTAGGGTTAGCCCCGCGCTCCCTGGCCTCGATACTCGGTTATAGAAACAAAAGGATGGAAAGAAAGACTACTTACAAGTACCTTGGACTCAATCCTAGCCTGCATGGGTAACTGCTATATTCCTTCTCTGCATCCTGTAGCAGACTATGCACATCGAGATGATATATATATTCCCTCAATATAAACCCGCTTGGCACCGGACAAACGGATAATACGGACTCAGATCAATATATCTGCTGATGGGTTTTACGCCTGCTAAGCCAGTTGTCCTTACTCCATTGACATCTACCTAGATACCCGTCATGCAGGGAAAGACCGTCGGGTACGGAGTAACTCCATGAAGAATGACAATGACATCCATTTCTCCTACGCAGCAATAGAAGAGTACATATGGACAGGTGGTTAGGGAGTTATGGCTAGCTTTTCTATCTATGAATTCCATGGATCCAAGAATGAACCATGTGTCTAGAGCTTGCTGCGGTTGATAACTTTGTCTTGAAGGTTGGTGGATGCTGTGATGTCTTTAGGTGATAGGAAGGTGATAGGACATCACCTAAAGACATCCGACAGCATTCAGAACATCGAATTCTTCCTCCGCATTTGCTATATAGGACTCCCTAGAGTCCTAACGTGCAGTTCTGTGATCAATACTAGGAATATACAAAGAATCTAACCAGAATACTTCTACTTCCACGTCAAACTGAGAGAAGAACGGACAAACAAAGACAACAACGGACGCTGTATAGTATACCATCCTCAAGGAGTCCGTAATGGGAATCCTCCGTATACTCCGCAAAGCCAAAAAATGCCGTAATATCCGACTAGCCAGTCCCCTACACTAAGAGCCATGATCACCTGTGATCAATTCGTAGACTCTCGATGAATCCTGTGATCATGCCCCACGCCCATGAATCATGATCTTCGGAGACAGGTTGTTAGTTTAGTTTCAAGGCTGCCGTGTCGGCCTTCTGGCTCAGGCCCGAGGGGAAGTACGTAGGCTCCCTCACTCGCATATGCAGCGACGGGTTGCTGCAGCTGAAGCCTGATCCTTGCAGCCAATGCGATATTGGTCTGGGGAGGGGGATCTGTGTCACCGTCACGGCCCGGAGGCAAACCTTGTCGTAGTAGGTACATAGTCATACATCATAGTATGTATGAGATATGATATCAAATCAATGAAGGGTTAGTGTGTAGTATGTACAGAACGGCGTGGCGATCCTGGCATATCCCAGTACTAACTATCCGTAGGTTCCGTAGCCAATACTTTGTCCGTAATTAGAGATGGAATGGTCTAGATGGGGCGGCTGGGGGAGATTATTCATAGCATGATTATTTCTCCCTGGAAGAGGAAAAGCAGCAGCAGTTATCCGTGGGACATGCATGCATTTAGGGTTCAGCCAACTCAGCTGTGAATCCACTCGGGCCAGGATACGTGGTCGTCGCAACGGCCAGTCGGTCATTTAGTACATTATTACTGTAAGGAATTCATGCTATTTTTCGAACCCGCCTGATAGGGATGATTCCTGGTCTATGCAGAGAACGGAGTCGACCAGGTTGATTCACTCCTTTGCTTTTATCCATGTGAGAGTGATATTCCTCGGTTATCACGGCGACTTGTAAAAGACTAAAGGTACGGTTGAGATCTGATATTCTCTGATCCTGTCAAAGTGCATGCATAATGAACCACGGATATGCCATATGCTATGTGAGGTTAATCCCCTGCATCCGCTGCACTGAGCCTCAGCCATGTCCGTGATGGATTAAAACTCTTCTCCAGATCATAGATTAAATCATGATACACTTGCATATGCTATGGGCAACACTGTTATCTCTCCTTTTCCCATAACCAGTAAGCCAAGCGAAACAGTATGTATTTGGAATGAATTGAAATTAATATTTTAGGATCATGACGAGCAAAGTCCAATCTCGTGCAACAGGCTGTCAGGACATGTAGGACAAGCTCGTATCATGTATATGTCTGTCTATGTACTACTATGGAGAGTTTATGTAGATGTCTCCGTTCTCATCAAGAGGTCAGGAGTAAGCTCCCCTATTTCCAATATCATAGCGTCAAGCAAGCTTCCTCTGCGTGACACCTGCAAGGCACGGACAAATGCTCGACGAGGAGTTTGCATTGAGCCTCTTATTCTTATGAAACAAAAGAAAACAAAACACCACATGCGAATGGCATGATCGTCCCTGTGTCCACTACCCTACGGAAGATATCCGACTCTCTATCTCCGAGAGGCTCTTCTGGTCCAGATCTCGGAGTTTGCAAAGGGACGTGTCGTAGACGTAGAGCTCTTGGATGTTTCTGGAAGTGGTGAGTTCGCGATAAAAGATGCGCATTCAGTGCTGATCGGGTCGAGAACTGCTTCATAACAGTCGGACCTACTCTCCTATTGCATACTAGTCCGTATTTTGGATGTAATATTATGAAGATCCCGATATGACTGGGCCGTCGGGAGTGGACAGCCTCGCCGAAAAATACATTCTTTGCGACCGATCACACGGCCGTTGTATCAGGCTGTAATTGTATTCATGATGTGTCATGCCAACCCAGAACGTACTCCACGAAATTCTCTACCTGAACGAAAAGAAGCATTGGATTCTGGACCTTGCTGGTCAATATTGCAACGGTACTATCTATATTACTCTACTTTGTATACCAGGATGACTGAGTTGGCTGAAGATGTGGCAGGGTTCCTGGACCACGGCTTCGTCCGTCCAAGCCACAAGTACGTGATGATCGCCAATGAAGCTGCTGTTCTAGGTTTCGCTTGCTTGCATTTGACTTGTCAGGGATGTTCGCCTAAATGGAATTCCTGCCCCTTGAGAGAAAACAAACCGTCGCACGGAGGAGCATTATTGTCATCATCATCATGCCCATTCCTGGCCTCTCGGAGCCGGAGCCGCAACCAATGGAATCTGGACTTGCTTGCTCCGTGGGTTCCACTGAGGCGTCCAGGAAGCGAAGCAGGAAGCAGGAATCAGGATGCCCCCGGACGACCTAGCAGGGATTCGTATCGGTCAGGCCCTGAGGAGATGGCCAACAGAGCCATCGCGGTCACCGCTTTTTGGTTTGTTTGATATTGATAGATTATTAGTTATCGAGACTCTACCATATTTCCTACTTACTCCGTACTTGGGAGAAGTACCGGTTGGCAATGTTTTCTCCGGAGATCCACTCACTGTCGCATATATTTCCGTGGATCTTGCAGATGATATGCCTTGTTCTGTCTGTCCCTGACTGCTGCACTTTTCGAAGATCAGCATTGCAGTAAGGTGCTGTATTCCGCACATAGTGCATCCGTCCAGCATGAGTACGGAAGACCCTGGGTATCCGCAGGGCACTACGGATATTCCGTAGATAGCGGGAATGTATGATTATCATAATCACAGTGGGGTGGGTTTCCGGATTGCCCATGCAGGGAAAGACTAAGAGGTACCTAAGCCAATGAAGAGCAGCGGCTTCCGGACGGACGAAAAGCAGCGGCAGGTGAGAATCCTGATCATTTTATCTCGTTCCCTGGTAAGCTTCGTGGGAGCACACAGAGGGGCTCAGGAACAACTGTCTCGGAGATGATTGGCGAAAGGGGCGCCGGAAGGACGGTGGGGGGGAGTGCCAAGTCAGAAGGATGATAGATCCAACAGCAGCACGGTCTGATCTGGCAGGATGTGGTATTTCTGTTCTGTTCTGTTCCAGTTGTGATTTGGTTAGATTTCTGGGGGGGTTCCCAAAGGCGTCGACGGTGTGGTGAAAGTGGCAGGATCAGAAGTTGAAGCATCCAATGACATGCAGTTAGTGTGCTGTGAACGGAGAGTATTTTATTATCATTATTTTATTATTATTTCTCTTCAGAATTGCGTCTTTTTCCCTCTGTCTAATCATAATGCCAGTATAGTGCTACAGGGGTGTTGGGATTGCGTCCAAGAGGAGATGGAAAACACCTGACTTGGCAGGCTACCCCTCCTTTCGCTTCATCTTCTCTCTCTTTTCTCTATCCACTCATCATCATCATCCTCATCACCATCGCTATCGCCTTCATCATTATTTTCGATATCCTTGGGAAGAATCCGATTTCCCTGGCCGCAACTTGATTACGCAGCAGCATATCAAGGTATGGACGGAGGTGTCTATGGCTCTGGGCCTTCCAAGAACCATGGGACCTCCTCCGCTCTAACGCACGGTTACTCACTGGCATCGATTTCCACGACCGACGGGTCGATCCACCCGGGCCACATTGCAAAGGAAGACGCGGATATAAATAGAAGAAGGATGTTACATGGGAGTTACAAGCCAGTACGACCTGCTCGGAGTGCGGATCGGTGGAAGAATTTGGCCCCCAAAGCATATCAAGTCAATAATATAATAAAATCTATGGATAAATAATAATAAATAAATAATGAGAAAAGAAAACGGTGTGATTTCTGTTTCATCCAGAAGCCCAAATATCATATTATTATCCTCTAGCTTTGGCCTTCCTTGCTTGCAGCTGGCCATCCCAATCGCCTTCGACCACATCATCGCCCGTCGCTCGTGATAGCCCGATCGACGCTCTGCTGGATTGGTAAAGCTGAATCGCTTTCCACGATCAAGCGCCTGCGCCTGCTCCACCCTCTAAAACGCGGGAGCTGAACGGTGCGCCCACTTGCTCTGTTACCGCACGGAGTAGATATCCTCTATTATTATCATCCCCATCATCTTTCCTCTCCTTGCATATTAGCCGTCCTCTCGCTCGCTTCTTCTCATTCCAACCTGCAGCTCTTCTGCAGCTCCCCATCCCCATCCGTCCACCTTAAACAACAATCAAGGAATCGGAGGCAAACCCAAACGCTCCCGATCTTGCGCTCTCGCAAACAGGTTCTGTTCTGTTCTGTTCTCTGGATTCTCTGCATTGGCTGCCATCGTCGTTCTCTTGGGACCACTTCCCCAGCCTCTTCTTTTTTATAAAGCGTATGTTTATTTTTATTATATGACTGGTCTACTGCTGCTGCTGCAAGAGGTATGTATGCATGCCAATCTTGTCTTGTCTGTCCTTTCTTCCAAGGCCCTCTCTCTATCTACTCCCGACAGGACACTGTCTACCTCCCTTGTTCCAGCCTCTCTCTCCCATCCAGGATTTTGCCTGCTCCAACTTCTTCACACTAGCTTGCTTTTTCTTCTGTCCATGTGCCTTGTCTTCTCTTCTCATTTCTTTTCTTTTATCCGTCTTCTTCCGCTTTTTCTTCCCGCTGTCGATTCCTCTTCGCTTCAATCAAGCGACCTTCGCTGTTACGACTTTCGACTTTCGACTTTTCTTTCTCTTTTTTTTTTTTCATATATTCTTTTCTCACGCTTGATGTGGAACGACTCTTAACGGCCTGAATTGCATTTCTTACTTGCTTTAGTCTCTAGACAGTCATCACGCTTGTCGTTATCCATCACGAATTGCTGCGAACTGAGTTTCCTCCGACCGCTGTCGCGTCTCTCCTCAAGACTCCCTCCAGGAACCCCTGGTTTGCTTGGAGTTCTTGCTGTCCGCGCCATCTTTTTATGTGGTACGGTCGCGATCTCCTCAGTTTGACGACCTGAAACGAGCCTACGAATGTGTGCATCTCTGCGAGTTTTCCAGTTATCTTGTTCATGATTATATCCCCCTTCAGACGATTCGAACGACGACCCAACTTCTTTCAACCAAAAAAAAAGGAATATAAAAAAAGGCAAAAGAACACTGCTTCTTTTCTGTAGATTTTTTTTCTTATCGGACTCAAATTTTCCACGGAGCACATACTGCATAGCTATCTTTTGATCATTCCCGCTGTCTGAGCGGTTCACGAGTTGGCTTTACGGTTACGAATTTTCTACGAACTCGCAACGATCACTTCTCTCTCTAGCATTTTCCTGCATTTGCTTATTCGCACACGCGCTCGCTAGCGCGTATCCACTATCGACTACTCGATCCCTGCAATCGCAGCGCGGACGCCTCTTTGTCGGTCCGTCTTGCACCCTCCGCCCAGCTCAAGCCGTCTTCCAGACCAACCGAAAAGCTGGAGCTACCGTCGATCTCCCAGGTCCATACCCAAGGTCCTGTTGATATCCCTTGGTACAATCACCACGCAGCTGAACGGTCTCTTTTGTCTGGCGACAAACTCCCGGCTCTCAGCTTCCCGACCCCCCTCCAGCAACCGCCCCTTCGGGCTCTTTACTCAAGTCCGACCTCGTCTTCGGGATCCAGCAGTGGTCGGTTGAGCCTGTCCAGTGTTTCCTCAGCGGTAAACGAGGGCAGGAGTCCGCCGCCCGCTGCGGACCTTGTTACCAGCAGCCAGGGACGGCTCTCCTTGGATTCGTCTGCGCCCGCGGAATATCCCCTGCCCGCGCAGTCGGTCACCGACGGTTATTATTCCAACGCAAGCCCCGTCGGCAGCATGAATCAAACACAGTCATACATGGATGTGCATCATCCTCATCTGTCGTCTGCACAGCCGTATGCTTCGCATGCTGCGACTGCAGGAGGGATTCCCCAATATCACCAGTATCCCCCGCAGCCGCCAGTGCTCCAGCCTGCATCTACAACCTACGCTCCCGCGGGCTCTTACTCTCATTATGGATACAGTAATAGCGTTACATCTCCCCAATCCTCTACCCATCCACCAGCAACTTCGATGGCCGGTCAAGTCTCCACTCAGTTATTGCCATTGCCGGGTAAGCCTTTTTTTTTTCTATTTTGTCAATTGAGGAGTACGTCCAATTGCTAATCATGTCTTCGCCAGCTGTGACAAATCCGTCTGTAACAACTCCAGGATATGGCAACACCACGGGCGCCCCGATGCAGGGTTTTGTTTACGATGCCACTGGTCAACTGCAACCGCCTGGTGCCAAGCCGCGTGTGACGGCGACTCTCTGGGAGGATGAAGGTAGTCTGTGCTATCAAGTAGAGGCAAAGGGCATCTGTGTGGCTCGACGCGAAGGTAAGCGTTTCGCGCCCTGTCATTTCATCAACGCGGCCAATCGATTGGAATTCTCGCTGACGTTGCTAGACAACCATATGATCAATGGAACGAAGTTGTTGAACGTTGCAGGCATGACCAGAGGTCGCCGAGACGGTATCTTGAAAAGCGAGAAACTTCGCCATGTTGTCAAGATTGGTCCTATGCACTTGAAAGGTGTCTGGTATGTCTTCACCTCATCGCAGCCCCGCTCACCCAAACGTCAAAAGTTCTAAGAATTATTAGGATTCCATATGAGCGTGCATTGGAATTTGCGAACAAAGAAAAGATTACGGACTTGTTGTATCCCCTGTTCGTCCACAACATTGGCACTCTACTGTATCACCCCACAAACAGGCCCCAGGCAGAGATGATTGTGCAAGAATCTCAGCAACGGCGATTGGAAAACCCTCATGCTCGGGCACCGCAAGATTCGCAACCACCAGCTTTGCATCATCATCACTCCATGCAGGCTCAGGTCCCATCTCATCTGGCCCAAACGCCTCATAGTCGACCTGGAATGGAGCGTGCACACACCTTCCCCACGCCACCTACTAGTACGTCGAGTCTCATGAGTATCACTGGCCAAGGTAGCCCATATGAATGGGGGTCTCAGAGCATGAACTCTGGCATCCAAAACCCCCAGTCGCTGTCAATGGATGGGGCCCTGACCAACGCGCGGTCTCTGCCAGCTACGCCTGCAACCTCTCCTCCAGGAAGCAACCTGCAAGCGATGCCTGCGTACCAGGGCCAGTCAAGTTATGAAACCTCGAAGCCATATTACTCCGCTGCGCCTGCATCACATTCACAGTATGCCCCACAACAACCACTGGCACAGTCTGGCATGGCTCCTTACAGCCAGTCTTTGTCGGGCGGTGCATACATGAAAAATGAAATGGGAGCAAACCCAGGACGCACCTCTGGAGGACAACCGGATGCGGAGACTGCCGATGCTAAATCGGATCGGTACCCCCAGACTAATGGGCATGTTGCGACAGGATCGGGAGAGCCAGTATCGGAACAGGAGCAGGAGTACATGCAGGATCCCGCCTACCAGGCCCACCGAGGCTCGTATACTTACGGTACCAACCCTTCTGTTGGTACCTTGGCTGGGGAAACCGCTCAGATTGCTTCGGATATAGCGGGTTCTCCCCCTCAGCAGAGCACTTCTGCACGCATGTCGGCTCATGCGAACGGAGGAGCTCATGCCCAATGGCCCTCCGATTATGCCACTCCTCCCAGGACCGCCACCAGCAGTCTTTACAATGCTGTCAGTGACACTCGGGGAACGGCTTCTAATGGAAGTTCTGCAGATACCTATTCTGTAACTTCCAACTCGACCCCTACGTATTCCACTGGTATCAATAGTTCCTTGGGGACCAAGCGTATGCGTGAGGACAATGATGTTGACCGGTCGGTTCGGCCCGCTAGCCGTGGGACAGATTTCGAGCACAAGCGCCGAAAGACGATAACCGACTCTACCATGGGTGGCCCTGTCGGTGGCGGTGCTCCCCTGGCTTTGCAGCCCATGGTAGCGGGTGGTATCGTATCTCGTCAGAGCTGATTCCCTCCTATCTGACAATGTTCCTAGTCGAACGACTACTGGAGCTTTTCTTTTATTCCTGTCGGTTTATAAGTTGACTCTTCGTACATGAAGGATCACAGCATTATTACTTCGAATTACCCTTTTTTTTCTATTCTCTTCTTTCTCGATAGATTACACATTTGCACCGCTCCTGGCCTACCGCGCACTTTGAGCGCTGAAGCACGAGGCTTTTGCCTTCGCATGGTGCTTTTTATCCTTTTTCTTGATTCATTTTGACTGCACGGGCATGATGTGGACTAGAATCCGCGTCGAAATAGGCGTGCGGAGTCAATGCATCATCTTATTCGACGACGGCCAAGGGGCTTTGGCTTGATTGGCCTGTTGAACCTGCGCTCGGAGCAACGTGCAGCGTTAAGTGTATTGGTTTATGGATTTTGATCTATTTCTTTTACGAGGGGTCTGCGTCACGAACTTTTGGTTACCTGTGGCATGTGCTGTTTCCTTATTGTTTGGGAGAGACTTATTAACGACCACGATGTTACGAATTTTCTTAACGACTTATATGGTTTTGTACTTCTTTCATGTCCGAGGGGCTGTTCCAGCCCCTCTTATGTTTTTGGCTTCTTGTCATTTGCATTTTTTCTTGATTTTTTTGAGATATTGGATACTACCTTTTTTGAAAAGTCAGAAAGAAAACACCAAAAAAAAATTGACAGTCGGCTCAAGGCGCAATTGCGTTTAATTTGAGTCGGCTCGGTTCTTACGCTTGCCTTCAAAAAATACTTGAGACCAAAGAAACGATGGTGATGATAATGAATGGCTAATTTGTTTCTTATTCTATTATTTGAGATGGCGTGTTGCTTTTTTTGTTTTTATTCTAGGCATTTGATGAGTGACGTATTGATACATTCATTCTGAATCTCCTCTCTGTCATGGTATGACCTTAGCGCGTTGGTCTCTTAACGCTGAATGACACTTGCTTTTAGATGCTTTTTAGCATCCGGAGGATTGACGATTGATGTCCTGCAGTCAAAACCCTAAACCCATTAGACGCTAAACACGTGAATATGCTAAACCCAATCCGGCAAAATCGAAACAATCCATGGTTCCTGGTTCATCTTCTGCAGCTCATGAAAATACTACTGCTACTGCATGGACAGAGCTTCGAGATTGTCCACCAAAGCACTGCACCATGAACCCCCGCCCACACACAGCCAGACCACCACAATCATCATCAACAGCAGTAGCAACACCAACACCAAGGAACCACCTCATCTTCGATCCCTGGAATTCAGCATCCACAGGCCACCAACGTGCCGAACGCAGGGGTCCAGACAACACGGCAGCCTGGCGGAATACGAGGGAAGACATACTCACGCGACAATTTCGAGGAGACCCCCCCAGTCTCATAAACGTCAACGCCAATACAAGTATAAGACAAGTCCCATGTGCTGGTGATAGGGATGGTAGTAGGAATCGACTAGGATGTCGCGATATTCGGAGTTACATGGTGAGAAAAATGAAGGGTGGAACTAGTATTAACAGTGACTCCGGTTCTGGTTCTGAGAAAGTGGATGTCAAGGGAAGAACAGGGACTGCTGTTGTCCATGTTAAGAAGGAAGAGAATTGTTCTGCCATGCATCATCATCATCCTTCTACGCTTGATATAATAACTGCTTCTGGTAATGGTACTGCCAGTCGCATCTTCGCTGGACTAACCATCTACATCAACGGGTCCACCATGCCCCTTATATCAGATCACAAATTGAGACATCTTCTCGTCTCCCACGGGGCGAGGATAGCGATCTCCCTGACTCGTCGGAGCGTTACACATGTCATCATTGGGAGACCTAATAAGCATAAGCCTTCTGGTCCTGGGGCTGGTGGGGGACTCGCGGCTGGGAAGTCCCAGAGGGAGATTGGAAATGTTGGGAGAGGGAGAGTTGTGAAGATTGTTGGTGTTGAGTGGTGTGTTTTACCAAATCTACTTCTTTTCTATTGCTCTTTCTTTCGTGGATATTGTCGTGAGGTGATATTGATTCTCTACTCTAATTCAGGGCTCTGGAGAGTATTAAGGCTTCGAAACGTCTCTCTGAGGCGAGATTCGCGGTGTTGAGGATGGCCTCACAGTCTCAACGGAGTGTCTTGGGGATGTTTGAAGCATCTGCTGGGTGATGGTGAGAGTATGACTGCGAGTTAACTCTGAATTCTACTATTGTGGTGCAAGTGGCTTATAATTTTTACAGGATATCGTGAACACCCCAGATGGTCACAGGCCATGTCAGCCAAAAGGCCGTCCATCGCCTTCAGTCCCCAATGCAATCTTCCCCATGGACTTACCACTCTCGACGAGCCTATGTGCCTCTCGCAGACCTTCGAGCGTCAACTTCAGCCTACGTGCCAAATGGCACTTGATTCTCCCCTCGTCGACCAACCGCGTAAGCTCTTCTAATATTCTATGATGCGAATCGAGATCGACGCTATAATAAGGCTTTGTGCCTAAAAGACACCAGATGAACAACAGCGATTTGGCCATGAACTCGGCTCCATACATCTCCTCCCGGCCTGGACGATAGAGCAGACTTTACCAAAGGGGGCGCAGACTCGCGCAGAGACCCATGTATCTGTCCGTTGAATGAGTGATGGAGATGTACCTGTTCAACATTAATCATCGGCAATAACACAGAATAATCTACGTAGGAAGGACAATGGAGACATACTTCAACGGAACATCCAACCTCAACCCCCTAATCTGCCCTCCAAATCCCCCCGATGATTCAAACAACCGTCGCCCCTATCCTCTCACGAAACGCCCTCGTACTCTCCCTGGACGCCGTCGTGATAACAACAGGCACCCCTCAAACCTCCCGGACAATCTGACTTGCAACAGATCCCACCCCACCACCTCCATTGATAATCAACAGCACCGCTTGTTCCCCGCGCTGAATCTGTAACCGTTCCACTAACGCCTCGTACTCAGTGGCATACGTCAACGGCATGGCGGCAGCCTCCCCCATATCCAGTGTGCGCAGCTTGTGCGCCACGCTCCGCCCGTTGACGAATTGGTACCCCGCGCTCGAGCCTTGGAAGATCGGACTGCCGAGTAGAAGACTTGGCCGTTTGTCTGGAAAGGTAGTTTGCATTCTGAGCCTGTGGAGATGATTGCTCCTGAGGCGTCGAAGCCGGCTATTTGCTCTTTTGGCGTGCGTGAGTAGATGGTCTTTTTCATTTCTTGTTGGTGTGTATCTATGTATATATCATCCTGTATATACGTTCATATTTAGGGTGAAGGATGTACCTGGGTAGTCATCGTATGTACCTGTGCGGACTTTGGTATCGATCGGGTTTACGGAGCAGGCTTCCACCCTATATATATTCCGTACAATACAGATCAGTATATATGTGGATGGATAGATGGAATACGATAACCAATCTTACCTGACGAGTAAATCTCGACCCTGCGGTCGTTCGGGGCCAGGAACTTCCTTGGATATAAGGTTGTCGATGGGATCATATTTGTCGATGACGATTGCTTTCATTGTGTATGGAGTAAGTAGACAATTTTTGAACGGGTTTTATTCTATAGAATTTACATAGTAGATAGATAGATATATACAATCTTAAGCAGTTGTGTTGTGATGAAACCATCGTGAACGCATTCTGTTATACTTTGATGTACAGGGAGGGATAGACCTAAACTTTACCATTATATAATACTCCGTCAATTCTAAACTCCAAGGCCCAAGACAACAAGAAATCCATATCAAGCATAGTCTGGTATCATCCATCGTACTAAGACATTAAACATCATTATCATTCAAACTCCGCCAACCCAATTGCGCCTGCGCCGTCTATGCCCATGTCTTAGAGAATATGCATACGCCATACGACACTCGCACATACAAACACCAAGAGCTCATTCAAACAAAAGCTTCATGTCCTCGGGTATCGCTCGTGCTGCTCATGCTCCCGTCTTCGGTACCTCCGCTGCTAGCCGAGCCATGGCGACGCCAACCGCTTTCTCGACGGCCTAGGCCTGATCGACGGCTCGGTGTCGATGATGACGAGGATATCGACATGACTCCCATATCTGAATTGCTCGGGCTTGGGCTGTGTAGTCCCACGCGCACGTACGAACCATCCCCAGTGGAAACAACTGCTGGGATTTCTGTGGGTAACGGTGGAAGCGGGTTCGATCGTGAAGGTAGTGGCTGAATAAGAGCTGGACTCATAGGAGGAGCAGTCCGAGTGGTGGTTGCGCCGGGTTGGGAGACTGGCAATTGCCAACTTCCTTCAACTTCTTCATTTTGGTGTGCTGTCGTCACAAACCCCGAAGGCGGATGGATGTAGTCGTTGTCTGCATTCGGGAAAAGATTATGGTACTGCTCTTCTTCATATGGAGGTGGTGCGGAGCTCGATGAACTAGACACAGATTGCTGTCGGGCGTGTGTATACCGGTCCTTCAGGAGTTCGGTTACATCGCCGGAACTCGACCCGCTAGAAGACGACCATTTCCGCTCAAGTTTGTCATCGCCACCGCCAGTCCGAGAGTCACCTTTTGAGAGGCCCAGTCGCTCCTCTTCCGTCACAGTCTCCAAGCTACCGCTGGGGATGTGCGGACGCTTGAGAATGCCGCGGGGTGGACTGCTCACGGGGCTTGCCGTTCCCGTAACATTATGCTCACCAGATCTAGTTCTGTTGAAGACCGACTTGAAGGAAAATTGACGCCGCGCGCCATCCGCCGGAGGCACCGGAGACAGATTTCTGTTCCTGTCAATGGATCGAGCATCGTCCGCCCAAGATATCGTTCGAGAGGTGTCGCTGCGTTCCCTTCTTACTTGAAATGGCGACTGTAACTGTGGCCCGTGATAGCTTGTATCAACCGTCTTGTTTGGATCTACAGAAACATTGCCCAAGTTCACGGGAGTATCATCATCGTCACGGAGTGGATTCCACTGCCGATGGTAGAGGACGCTAGAGGCGCGAGAGCGGATTCCGTCAAAGAAGGAATGGCTATTTTTCCGGATGGGAGTTCTGGCTTCGACGTTTTCCAGCTCGGCTTGCTCCTCGGGGAAACGAGACATGCCCAAGGGCGGGAGAGACTTTCTGATTGATGGCGTACGTGGAGTCGTTGACCGCGCCATGGTCGGGCCCTCACCGATAACCGTCTTTCGCCTTCTTAGGCCGTCCCACTCGATGATTTCATTCTCTGCCGGTGGTTTCAATAGGTCTTCTTGTCTTTCTCTGAAATACCTCCGCGCTTCTTCTACCTCCATATTTCGCCGCGGCGTCGAGAGCCGTCTGATAATGGCCGCCGCACCCCGAATGGAATCTGCCTTCGGCTCGGTTTCGGGCTCTTCCTGCGCTGCCACTTCCCGGAGCTGGTCGAGATCACCCTTGAAAACAGCCGCGTCGGGAACATCCTTTGCAGACTTGGATAACTGCAAGAGGATTACACCTGCGCAAATTTGCAGGAATCCAATGACAACCGTTGCAATTTGCACAGCAGACCCCTTAAAGCCTCGGAACAAAATGGCAGATGTAACAATGGTGGCAGTCGTAAACATGACATAATAAGTAGGTGTAACAAGGGCAGCATTGAATATATTCAACGCTTTCTGTAAGACAAGTTAGAGAGAGAGGAAGGGAGGAAATATATCCACAAATGAAAGCAAGGGGAAGCTTACATTAAGATAGATAATTTCAGTCAAAAGTGTAGCAACCACGAAGACGGCCAGCACGTAAAGGAACCATTTATTGAACTGCTGCTCGCCATTGGCCTGAGCGAGAATAGCAGATCCCAGACCCTGAGTTGCAACAACGCTCAACCCACCAATCATACTGCAGATGCTAAGGTAAACGAACATGTTCTTTTTGCCATAACGAGGCCCCGCCCATAGAGCAGTGAAGATAGCGCCGACGATGATGATACCACCGTATGTCAGAAAGCCAGGCGCAATGACATAGTGCTGCATTTCCTGGATATTGCTCACGGATGATTGTTCAGGTGCATTCATAGCAATAACAACAGAGCCAAGGATACAGCCAAAACAGCCCACCTTGCCGACGAAGCTGAGGCGTTCCTTGAGAAAGATAGCGGATAGAATCGTCGTGACGACTACGGACAACGCACCCAAGGGCGTTACCAAGATGGCATCGACAAAGGCGTAGGCGACGAAATTGCAAATCTCCCCAACAATCATCAAGGTCATGCCGCTCCACCACCAGAAGTTCTTAAGGTAACCGTACCCTTCACCTGCCTCTTCGTTGTATTTCATATTTGCCTTGAGCAAGCCGATTTTCTTCAACACAAATGACACGCCGATAAAAAGACCGGAAGCCACAGCCAAGGAGATCCCCACTGCCTTGTACAAGGCGGGTCGTCCGCTCTTGGAGCTGTCGGATTCGGCACGGGCATAGATATCAGCGGCATGCGACACAACCGCAATGGTAGTGTCCATGGCAGCAGTGGGTTGAATATGGATCAAAATTAAAACCACTGACCGGCAGCGGAAGAAAAAGAGTGTGTCAGGCGCCAGGGCCGTCCGTGGGATAGAGATCTCAGCACGGACGACTGGTCAACCAGACGAGTCCTTCAGGTAAGAGGACAGGGGGACGAGCTCTCGCAGTGGAATTGCTGTCCTTGGAGATTGTCGAGAAGGCAGGGGCTGAGAAGGAATACGTGCGGTGAAAGAGAATGCGCCGGAAATCATGGACCAAGGGGATTGAGTGGTGGTGGTAGTCCGTCCAGTGTCTGTCCGAGTCGGACGCACAACGTGGCAGTTGAGATCGCTTTGGAGGAGCTATGATTGATCGAGAATGAGCAGGTTGGCGGGGGTCATCAAAACGCGTATGGACTGGGAGGATCTGAAGTAGTATTACTCGATACCTGCAGCAGGGGCTGAGTGCGATTAAGCGCGATCAAGTGAAACAGCGGTAAATAGAGCTTCCTCCGTGCCTGAAGTCCAAAGAAAAGCTCGCGGTTACAGAAGTATTCTATGCAATTGAGAAGACACACGAGGATGGCCCTGCAGGAGAGCAAAAGAATGGCTACATGGTGAAGGGGGAAATGCGACGCTGAATGAGGAGGCTGGGCTGAGCATTCGATTAGCGTCAGCATGATCTCTGCATATCTCAAGCTTACCAACGGTAAGTTATAGCATACGGGCCAAGAGAGACAGCCCACATGCAATCGATCTAGACCCGAAGCTGGTGCAGATGAAGATGCAGCGCCCTGTTCCATTTTTATTCTCTGTTATATGCTGCCATGAGGAGACATTGATGCAGTTGATGTTGCCAACTTTGTTAAACCTGCTGTATCTAATGATTATTCGAGCTCTGGGCAGAAGGCATGGCATGTATGGTATGTATGATACCTCAGGGTAATACATAATACATACATCATCATACGCAGTATGTACGAACATTACAAACATGCTATCAGGCATAATAATAAACAGGTACAAGTAGGCCTATCTATGCGCATCCCTTTTGCATTCCTGGTATCACAATAAATCAACCCAATCCTGGCCAAGAACACCCCTAGTAGAATCGAAAACGACCCGCTCCATAGACCTGACCTATATCTGAGAACTCCTCCCAATATCCCAGAACGTGTCACGGTTGTAAGGAAAAACAGGGATTACTAAAAGATTTCGCGGGAAAAAAATTAAAAAAATAAAATAAATGGGAAGGGACATGGGAAACATCAGCGTCAAAAGAAAAAAAATCATTCTCATCAAATCATCGCACATGATAACTGGGTTTTCGCTGCCGGTTGACTACTGGAGGTGGCTCGTCCACAGGGTACGGCGGCGTAACTTTCTCTTTCGTAATGTTAAGAGGATGGATCTCGGGGAGCGGCACCACAGGAAGCGCAACTCTCGCGACATCGTCTGGATCTTCTGGATAAGGAATAGGCGTCTTGGGCGGTACTGGGGGTGGACCAGCATTGATGAATGCATCAGCACTGTGGCGTGGAGAACCATGACCACCGACAGGGTAGTTCGAGACATCGCTTGCCGAATAGCGTCCCGGAATGTATGTGGTCTCCTGGGATGTGGGATGCGTAGAGAGGACATTGCTGGTTGGTGACAATGGCGCATGCGAAGAATGAGGAGACGGCGAGAGTGGGTGCGCTGGTGCTTGCACATACTCCATGGGAACCTCCGCAGGCAGCTCGATGGCAATAGGGTTGGATGGGGGAGGTACCGAGAATGAAGGCGCTTGTGGAGACAGCACGATATCTTCCTCGTTGTCCGAGGTGGTGCTGACTCCTCCAACATTCCCACGGGCCGCCAGTCGACGGTGCATCCGTTCAATCTTGGCAAACTTGACGCCTGCGCTCAAGATACTCTTCTTCACCTCTGGCCTTGAGAGATAACGACGGGTGCTGGTGCTGATGTCCGCTAGCCGGCTCCACTCGTTCATGCCAAACTCACCCACGCCAACTTCCACATTCAGACGGAAGTAATTGTCCTGGCTCACATTCCGCTTGGCCAGATGCTCCCGCAGCATATCCTGGTGGACGTTTTCGCAATTCTCAATCTTGGAAATTAAACGCCGTCGTGCTTCCGCGAATATACCCAGGGAATCTCCGAAAAAACTCTCCCACCACTCATGCTGCCGGTGGTTGGTGCCAGGCGGTCGCTTGCCAGTGCCTATGCTGACGAAGACGCCAACTTCTCTTCCCGGCCACTCGTTGACGGTCGCCTCATCCAGGACCAGCGGGGAGGGATTAAATGTACCTGGGCCCTCATCCGTGAAGAAGTGCTGACCAATCTGAATCGGTTTGAATGCAAGGCCTGTGGCGCATGTGGCCCGGCCGGCTTGCCAGATAGTACAATTGAACTCGGGAGGGGGTTCCTTTCGAGAGTCATATGATCGCAAGAGGATATCCAAGCCCGGTCGTGTTGTGCCTTTGTATACAGCTGTGACAGCACTGGTAGCCGAGTTAGCCTCAATTGTGGTCATAGAGTTCCAACCTTTAACCGGCACTCACGTCTTTGTCCGGTACTCCCGGCTATCGTAAAGAAGAGTATCCGGGTTTCCCCAACGCAGACCATTCACAAACAATGAACTCCTATGACCGATCGGTGTTGAAGGGCTTGACAACCCACGGCTGCTGGCGCTACTGCGGCTGAGAGAGCGATGAGGGGCTGAGGCGGGGCTGAACATGGGAGTGGAAAGGGAATCGCGCGCGGCGGAGTCGGACATGTCGTTGCCTTCGGATTCAAAAATCGTGTGTTCCCGAACGCATTCTCGGATCGCCTCTTCGAGCTTGGAGGCCTTGAATAACGTGTGGCGGTAAGGGATACCGGCAAAGGTCTTATCGGTCTCGAACACCCTTCTGGTCATGCGCACGTAGACGTCCTTGCAAGTCTCAAGATCGAGGCGTAAACGACCCAGCATGAGAGCGATTAGTCCGCCGGTGCCAGAGCCGACGATCAGGTCGAAATGATCGCATGGTTTGGGGATTTGATCGCGACGCGGAGCTTTGCCTTCACATTCGACGTAGATGCGGTACATGAGTTCCTGGATGATAACAAGCATTGAGTAACCTCGAACGCCCCCTCCATCTGGACAAGGGAGGCAAATTTTGCGTCAGTAAATGGGGTTGCAGGGATTGGAATCTTGAGGTAGCAGGAGACGTACCAAGAGACAGGATCCTCAGCGGAGGGCCCTTTGTCGTGTCGCGACGGCGCACAGTGACGGTACCTGAGTCCATGGCCCAAAGACCAGAGATTACCTCTGAAGATGTAGCAGGATCAGAACTCAGTGAGTTAGCAGTAGAATTAGGATTGATAATCAATCCTTTCTATTTCCTGTTGTGGGAGGGCAGCCTTGTGAAACGAGGAACAGATCAAAGGCAATGAGATGAGATGACGCTGCTATTTTTAAATTCTGAACGTCAGCCTAGCGATCGGTGATCGATAACGAACTGCCGAGGGAAGATCCCCAGAAGGAGAAATCAATACAGGCGATTCGTGAAGAGCAGATGCAGGGAGTCTGGTGATACAGCAGAAGTAAGGATCAAGAAAGAAGGAAACCGGATGACCTCGACGGTGGAGGGTGGACTCATCATCGGACCCGTGTGGAAGAGGAAGAGAGGTACAGCCGCTTTCTTCCAAGGATCACGGCAAGCCTCTAGAAACCCAGTGGAACTAACTGCCCATTGGAATTGCTCGATTATTCAGCGAGCATGCAGTGGCGTTGCGTCCAGCTGGCGTCGGCAGGATGATGTTTCTCTTGCTTTTCTTTTTCTTGCTTTTGATTGTTACAGTATTTATTATTATTATCATCATCATTCGCTCCCTTCAGTTGCTGCAATATTTGTGCAATCTATGCAGAGCCGTATGGTATTTTTGTACAAGTAATTATTAATACCAGAGGTATTGTTATTGTGGCGGTACAATACTTATGAAGTCATACTGACCAGCCCCGCTTGCCTTTTCCGGCGATACGTGAGGCTGTGCAGTGAAGGTCACTCTGTTAATCATGATAGAACCCATGCATGGGCTGTCAGAAAGGGTGATTATAAGCCCTATGGGATCTTGGTACCATCCACTTGCAACTGGGAACGTCCTGCAGGAAGAGTGCCCTTCTCATAATTTCTCTAGCGAGGGTTAGGTATGCATACATAGCGGCTCCTGCTGGAACGGTTCCCCACAAGGGGTACTAGCCCCTATTGGCGGTTATAGATCCATATATCCATTAGGTAGGTATACAATTGGATCCATGGAAATACCATGCTACCAGGAGTATGACACTCACAAAGAAGTTTAATTGAATTTCTGGAAAAGTACAGAAAGTGAGTGCCGGAAATATATACAATGAAACAGACCTGCAACACAAGAAGGTATCATAGATCAAAAAGAGATACACAAATACAAAATGTAAGGTGCATGTAGTGTAGAGGGTTCCAGAAGGAGAAAGAACAAAAAGGTTCCGAAATTATTCTAGGTAATCGACTTGTTTACCGTGAACCTGAACCCCCTACACTAACAAGCCAATGTGAATGCTGGTCCCAGACTCCATATTCGAATTCAGCTCAATGGGAATTGAGCTGAATTCGTTGACAAGGTTCATAAAGTCCCAATTGGCCACTTTTACCTCCCGCGTGCACTACATCAGTACCATCCGCTGTCCACTGGTACTTGGAATAGAGGGGCTTTAAATTTAAAGCAAGAAAGCCACCAATCCGAACAGGGTCGCAAGACCCGCACCCGCACCGGCAGCATGGTGAGCAGCGCCTCCGGTGAAGAGAGGAGATACAGACTCCGACGGAGAGGGAGTGACGACGACCGAGCTAGGGGGAACAGCGGGCTTGCTGTTGGCAGGGGGAGTCGGCTTGGATGGGGAGGACGTGGCGAAAGACGCGGGGAAAGATGCAGGGAAAGATGCAGGGAAAGAAGTAGCGAAAGAAGCGACGGGGGTTGAGCTAGAGCTAGAGATACGACACTGTCAGTTCATTCATTTTGTTTGAGAAGTTCAATCTGTCCCGTCTGAGAGGGGTGTGATTAGGGTTCGTACCAGCTGTTGCAGTAAGTGGCGACCGAGTAAGAGACAGGCCGGATGACAGTAACAGAGCCGCTGGTGAAGGTGGCCACGGAAGGCTGAAGGGCATGCGACACGATGTCAGCGAGTGGGTTTTTAGGTATATATATAATTGCGGGCGAATCAGCCTACCGGAGTCACTGCAGACACAGACGCAGAGGGCGTCACCGCGGGCACAGAACCCCAACCACCACTGCCAGCAGCTTCGGGGCAGTAAGTCTCGTACTTGGTGACAATGTCGGTGGTCGTATCCTCGGCAAAAGCAACAGCAACAAGGGCTGTGATGACGGAGAGAACAGAGAAACGCATTATGACGGTTTGGTAGATGTATATATGACTGTTTTCTTCTAAAGGAATGACTCGATTAGGATGGCGAATGTGGTGATGAAAGAATGTACTCGGTATAGCAACCGGGGATGGTGATGATGATGGCGATGAAGGAGCGTCTGTGGGAGCAGAAGAGGGAGAGATAGAGAAGAAAACAAGGGGAAGAGAAAGGAAGGACTAGAAGAGGGAGACACGAGCCTTTAATTTAATTAATGCTAATTACGGAGAATGCCAAAGCAATCTCATTTCGCTTTGGGGGTGTTTTATTTTGCTAGTCGTTGGCCGGGGCTAATCACAACGGCGTTTTCAGGGGGCTCATTTCACGGCCCAAATGAATGTAACAGGCCGTCTCCAGCCCAAGAAGCGATCAGCGTCAGCTATTATTATTATTATGCGTTGTCTACCAAGTCTTGGATTTCTGTTGTTCTATGTACAGCATGCTGTACCTGCATTCATCACAGCGTACACACACGTCTCCAATCAGATGGTTCAAACTGTCCTTACTTGGATGGTGACTGGGCGCAGAACATGTCAGCATCGCCCGTGGGTGCAACCTGGAAGAGTCGGCGCCCGACGAGTGCTAGAGAAGATAAAACACGCCATCTCTTCATCTTGGAATTAGTTGTGTGATGGAGAGAGAAAAAAAAGAAAGAAAAAGAAAGGAGGAAAAGACAAAAAAAAAGGAAAAGAAATGAGAAAAGCACGTGCCTCTTGTCAAAAATGGAATAGCGTATTGTACATGTTATAATACAATACATAATACTACATTAGTACAGGTTCAAAAGTTTTTAACACGCAAAAACACGCTAAATCCACCGCCCGAAATTCTGCCAGGCAAAACAACACGAGCATGTTTGGCTTCAAACCTCTGTACATTCCCTATGGCTGAAAATAAGGATTTAGCCCCTACTATGCGAGCTTCATTCAATTGGATGGGGCTACCGCAGAATTTATCGAACACTATTCCACATCGTGTTCAGGCGATACTATCTGCAGATGGTTGGTATACCAAATGCTAGGCGAAGAGGTCAAATAGCGCAATCTAGTACTAAATAGGAAGGCGGTCTTTTAGAGTATTTCTGAGTGTTGAAAACTTTTGAGACCCCATTGTACATGCTATGTGGAGCATTAAGTTGATGTTCTTCTCCAAGTCCTCCCAGACGACTCCAGCAACAATGGCAAATACAGAGACGACCGCAAATGCCTGACAGAACCGTGGACGGGGCGAGGCTTAAGAATATGCATGTTCCCGATTTCCTCGAGATGACGCTCCTCTTGACGGATTTGGATGCTGAAAAGGGGACGGTCGTGGTTACGTATAGACCTCCTGCTGCTGCTCCTGCTAGGGAGCAGGAACAGGACATTCCTGAAACAGGCGAGGATAATAATAAGAATAAAGACGACTACCTGCATATCCATTTCCCCCTCCACAGATGGTTTGCGAGAGATAGATAACGTCGACATGCACAGAAGTTCCACAAAGGCCTATAATGCGAACCTTCCTCCAATAACTGGTTCAGTAATCGTTTCGAGTTCAGAGTCATTCTGGCCTATCTGGGGAATAACTCTAGAGAGGTTCTGGGGAGTGCAGCGCCGGGCACAGGTAAAGGAAGTGCAGATGCAGGATCATTACTATCGAGGTTACCCCAGTATCCCTCGCGCGTTCACTTCTTGGTTCTCGAGCATAGATACAGATGCAGATGGGTCAAAACCAACAATCTCCTTCGCTGACTGCGCACCCTACCTCATTGTTTCTGAAACATCCCTACACGACGTCTCGAGGCGGTTGGTACCCGACCATAAATTCCGCGACTAGCGTGACTCCGTAATCAGTAATGGAAACAGGAACGAAGCGCAACATGGGGAAATGGATGTCACCAAGTTCCGCCTGAACATTTTATCTCCGGAGCAGAGTCTGCATACGAAGATTTCTGGGATCGCCGCGTCGATAAGGGTATCCCCTTTAGTCCCATTTTTGGACGTTACGCGTTTTTGGGTAGTGGTGCTTGGATCGATGGTGACGGTCCTATTATAAAAGTTGGTGATGAGGTTGTTGTTATTTCCAAAATTACTAGTGAGAGGACTGTTACTGGTGAGTTTTCTCTTCTTTTTTTGTATCCATATGCACATTGCAGTGATGTACCTGTACATTCGTTGGCTGCGACTGGAAGTCAAATAAAGATCAATTAGACATTCATATATTTTATATACTACTATGTACCTATGCACATAATACACACAACGCCCCACCGCAAACATTTTCGGAAGAAGAGGAAACGCTTTTTTTGTAAGCACAGAAAAGGAGCTGGCGATAAGGGTATCCACAAAGAGAAAAGAACAAATTCGACAAGAGTATGTGTCTCCAAGTAGATCACAAAGGATTGTTTTAAGGTGGTATTCATGGGTGAGTATCGAAGTCTAGGGTTGCCGGCGAAGAAATCCGAAAGACGTAGATATGTACCATCGAACAAATGATAAGTGAAAGATGAAATATCCGGATCCGTAAAGGCGAAAAACAAGGAAGGAGAGGAGGAGCAAAAGTTAAACAAAAAGGCTCCAGTAACGCGGCTATAATAATAGAGTTAACACCCGACTCCCAGGAAACTCAATGCGCACCGCTATCGCTCCGATAGTAAATGTCATTACTATCGGCGTGCGAAGAAAGGTCGAAACTTCCGAGACGACTTTCGTGGTTCCAGTAATTCGAAGGCTTTCTAAAATGCCGCGAACGACGTTGCGCTCGACTGTGATACCGGATTAGATCAGTACGATCAATAAATGCTTCCATACGTACGGTGCCGATGGCATCGAAGAAATTGCCCGTGCCCTGGCCTGGCACTGGACTTGAGGCTCCACTAGCCTCCGACGGCCGGTAACTCAAGCTGCTCTGACCGCTATGGAAGCTAGGTCCGACAGGACTGTATGCGTCGGGTGAACCCGCGTTGTTCCACGATGGCATCGTCGCCTGGCTGGAGAAGCTACGGATCGTTGGGGGTCGCCCCAGAGTCCTGCTACGCTTTCGAGCGTGGTTGGAGAATCTTGGCACAAATGGCGGATCAGCTGCATCCATCACAGAATTCAAGTTATCATCCTCATCCGCTGGAAGCTCTGGAACTGGTTCTGGCTGCGACATGAATGAGTGCTTGCCCTTGGGAGCTGGCCGAGTTTTGCCCTTTGCCACCCTAATTGAGTCACGGATAGGGTTCCTCCGCAGCGTGGCAGCTTGTCTGGGAGCGGGAAATTCTTCTCGGGGAGCCGGGGGCAGGGCAGCAAGCTCGTGCATGCCCATCGTGGGATCGCTGAGGAAGGACAGCGCGGTAAGCCAGACAAAATGGCGATCGAAACTCATGGCTGTGAATTTCAATGCTCTTTGGGGAGTTAGAATCAAAATGGACCTATTAAACTGGTTCTGAGGAGGGAACCCCTTGGGTAAGGGATTATCGTCTTTGACGTCGAGGACAGACTTGATGGTAACTGTTTACGTGTGGCATAACATCAGCAATCGCAATCAAAAACGAAAGAAAATCGGTACATCACGGTTGACAATGCTGTCTTACATTTCCTGCCACTCTTTCCTAGCAATGCCGGACCGCTTGTCGGCTGTTTGCTGCTCCATATAATTGCACGCTCGTACGGTGCAAGCCATACCCATCTCTTGTGCCTGACTCCGCTCCCCCCGAGGCTCGCGGATACATCCTCAGGAGCTTTGCCATCCCAATTCTCCCGTACCTCACCGACCCCGAAAGATCTCCGTCGGCGTACGTACTTGAACATCCACTCCCCAACCATAGTCTGGGCTATAGCATCGACCACACTTGTCGGTTGCACCATAGTAGCAGTCGAATCAGTCCGATCACGACCGAAGGGCGGAGGAACAGGAGCTGGGTACGATGGCCTTCTGCCTGCCCGTTTCGATCTAGGTGCAGTTATGTCGTCAAGAGGTAGAGGGGGATATGGTGGGCTGTCTGGGGCATACGGCGAACTTGGCACCGCAGAAGAGGACCCACTCCCGGAATATTCATGCTGCTCCTGCGATATGACTGTGGCAGAGCGGGTTCGCCGAACAGTCGGTCGTCGAACAATGGACGACTTTCGAGAATCCAATCCGTTTTTGCGTTTCGATGGAGTAGGGCTTTGAGTGCCATCCCGACTACGTGGATGTTTCCTTGAACTGAGCCGAACAGGGACGGGGAACGGGGGAGCGATACTGGATCCGGCGCTGTTGGCGTCATTGCTGATATCACTAGAGCTACGCGCATGCGTCCTCTGGTGAGCAGCTGCCCCTCTGGAAATCATGGCGGTCCTTCGGATGTCCTGATCTTTGGTGCCAGAAGCGGCTACGTCATGCCTTCTCCGTGACTTTGAATATCCAAATTTGGCCTTGTTGAATGCCCCTAGAGATTCCTCGCCATTGTCGTTTGTCATTATTTCGGGATCAGATAAGGGCTCATCTATCTCCAGGAGCGTGTCCTTCTCGTCGACGCTGCGCCGTGAAACTAATTTGCCCCGCTTCAAGGTGTAATGGGTCAAAGGTCGGTTGAGAAGCTCTTCGTCTGTGAAGATGTCAGATTCTTCAACACCCGATACCTCTTCATCGCTCAGTTGTTCGAATCCAGCAAAGAGGCTGCTCGATCGCAACGGGCGGCATATCCCCGGCTTCGAATCGTCCGACAGAGGACCATTGTCATTATCTCCTGGATAAGCCTGTACGGCCATCGGAGACTTGCCCCTTGAGGCCTTCGTCTGCTTTTCGAAAACTGATCGAAAAGCCGGTCGTTGAGCTGACTTTGGTGGCGGCGCAGGAAAGCCCGAGGCTGGAGGTTCCTGGCTGCTGGCACCCAAGGGTAAATCAGGAATTGCGGACGGTAGGAGGCTTGGTGGCAGTTTGACGGGCCGCGTGTCAATACGAATCTCTTCCGTTTGCATTCCCACGGACCGCAAGTCAACAATCGACTCGAAGAGCGTCTGGCAAGATACGCTCTTGGTCTGGGGAGGCAAGACCACGCTTCCTCGAGGAGAGGAGGGCTCTGATCCGGGCGGATGAATGGCAATAGTCGGGATGGGTATTCGCGGTGACTCTGGTTCATCCGCAGTCAAACCGGGCTTTTTAGCATCTCCGTCGGCGTTTGTCACTTCCTCCGTTTGAGTGGACACTGTGGCCATTGTGACACGAACAAGGTCCGCCCTTGGAGAATCAGGTTCACTCTCAGTCTCTGGAGGACTTGGTGGACTAACTGTCTGACAAGACGCAGAAACCATGTCGATTACAGACGTTAGAGTACCAATATCCTTCATCGGCGGCGGCCTGGCCTGAACTGCGGACGATGGTGCGGTGCTGACAAACGCTAGGACGGACTTCTTCTCATCAAACTCCACAGGCTGCAACACAGGAGGAGAGGATTGAACGCTCGCATCACGATAGTCTAACGCCCTTGCGACTATACTCACCCTCTTCCTCTGTTCCGATACTCGCTCTGACGAAGCGAGCGGCACGTGTCCGTCTAAACTGCCATCGAATGAAAGGCCAAGGATTTTCCTCGCCTTTGATGACAAGGCATAGGACGCTTGAGAATTGACTGACGCCGGTCGCTCTTCTGGGAGGGCATCGGGTGACATGGGTGCTTGTTCATCGTCCATTGAGTCGTATCTTCCCTCATCCTCCTCATCAAATTCCAGCTCCTGAGCAAGATTGAGTGTATTATTCTTGACTACTCGTCCATTGACAGCGCTCATCACGGAGAACCTGCCGTTATGACGGTCGTAACCATCATCGGTGCTCAGGCTGGTGATACTGGTCCGTTGTCGGCCTTGGCTGCTGGAGTGAACGCTCGCAGAGTCGCTTTCCCTGTTCGCTGCGGGTTCTTTTGTCGGATCGACAGAGTAGTCGTTTGACACGGTGTTGAACGAACCGGCTTCTCGAGCAGCAGCCACCTCATTGAGCACAGTCTTCAGACGGCTCTCGACTACATGAACTTTGCGTTCGAGATTCTTCCGCTCTTCTTCCCAGGCTTCTTTTTCTTGATTCCAAATCAGCTGGGTAGCCTTGAGATCTTCTTCCTGGGCCCGAGCCTTCCTCTGGGCCTGATCTAATTTCTTACGAACGTCCGCAATATTCTCCAGGGCCTGGTCCCGCTCTTTCGCCAGCTCTGTGAGTGCAGATGATGTCCCACCCTCCAAGAGTTGTATCTGGTGCTTGACGGACCGTATTTCTTTCGTACTCTGCGACAGCTTTTCGCTAAGGTCCTCATTTTCTATCCGGGACTCGTGCAGACTCTGTTCCAGATCGTCAATCACTTTGGATTTACTCTCCACCTCTCGCCGTAGAGAAAGAATCTCCGACACTAGTGATGCATGCAGCGTTGGGGTGAACCTGCGGGGATCGAGCGGCGACAGCTCATCGTGATCGGAGGCATCGTCATCGATAGCCGGACTACGAGCCGGCGGCGATGGTGGGGAGGACGGAATAGGGGACGAAGCGTCCTTACGATGCCGCGAGGCGGTCCTGCGTCTCGAACGGGACCGCATCCTTGAAGGAAAATCGTACGCCCCAGAAATGTACTGGGACTCGGTGTCGGTGGCCATCACTTCTAACAAGCGCTCACAACAATCTCATGGGTCATCACTGCAGGAATTTCTTTGATATTCGGTTTTTGTTTTGAACCGTACTGTCCAGAGCACGCGGAAAGTCGCTCCCATAAACGAATAGGATTACAGAGCCATGGATCATGAAATGAACGGTCTTTTAACTCAGCGAGCCATTAGAATGAGCGAAGGGAGGAGAAAGCGGAACGGCGTCGAGATTAGAAATATCTGCACTGCGTCTCGCGGACTTAACGCAACAAAGGCTGACTGGCTGCTGCTAAATCGTTGAATGGGCTTGCCTAGTGAAAACTTTCCGGAGATCGAGTTAGCGCTAGCTCAGTCCCCTTACATGACATATTGAGGGGAGAGATCGCTATGAAACGGAGGAATCGATGCGCCGTACAACATGAAGGTCGCGATGGGGGATATTACTAAAAAGTCCATACCTTGCCAGAGGGAAGGAAAGTGGTGAAAAATAAATGTACGTTGAGGAAGTGCCAAAAGGGAGGAGCTGCCACAGACTGGTTGCGCCCCGGTCAATGTCTCCGGGAAACAAGCTCGCCCAGATTAGCCAATCGAACAAAGATAAGAATTCAACAGGTACGGGATTGAACGAGTGCCCCGAGGCTGATATTGAATGGGTGACGGATAATTGGGAGGAAACAATTCAAGCGCTGCCACATCAGGGAAGCAGAGCAAAACATGGACCGAAGGTGCGGTGATGCACCTGGAGAATAAGGAGCCTGAATCCTGCGGCCGTGGGACCCAATTAAGAGCTTAGTGGGAGGTCAGGGCGTGCATCAAACGGCGTTTAGACTACCTCCAGATCAGCCTAATGTTGAGAGGAAATATCCGAGTACGGTTTTATTATTGCTGGGAAGAACAGAACGTGATAGGACAGGGATGCAAAACTCGAGAAATGAAACGCGAACGAGAATCTTTAAAAAATAAAAAAAGGAAGACAAGAAGACGCTGCTAAACAGCTTATGCAAGCCTCGTCACCGGGAAGGGATGAGCGATGCTAGTGAGCTATGCCTGTAATGGGGGGCACTCCGACTCGCAAGGAGTGTTGAACGCGCTCCACCACAGCTAGATAGGAGCAGGGACTAGGCAAAGGGATGTTCGAGCTGCTAGCGAAGAACGGCAGTGGGTTAGATTACACTTACGCTGTGGGTTAGGTAGGATTTGTGGAAGCTCGGGGGAGCTGAATATAAAGTGCGGGATCCGGAACTGGAGATAGGGGAGGTAATAAGAAAAATAATAATAATAATAATTGACGATAATAACAATGATGACAATCCCAGAGACGACGAAGTTGAAGATGCAAATATAATCGAAACTGGGCATCAAGTAGCTATTAATCTAGGAACAACGGCCGCGAAGGATGCAGGTCGTCGCCACATCGAACATGACAGCACACCAAGGGGCCGAAGCAGAAGGAATGGGAATGGCACATATTCTGGACGCTGTATGCTTCTCTTTCGATAGTTGCTACGGAGTACATTTCTCTCTTTTTCTTTTTGTTTTATGTTTTTATGTTTCTGTTTCTCCTGATCTGCAACTCCATCATCCAGTCCGGCACGCAATTGTCCAAATTTGAAGCCTCCCCGTCTCCGTGATGGATTATAATACTCCATGCATCGTAGAGGCTACATCAGAATCAATGGGGCCGGATTTGAGACAGCATGATTTAGGATCGATCCCACAGTGCTTGTTACTTCCCAGCTCCAGCGTTGCCGTCCACCGTTGTTTCGGACTTCGTCGTCACTATTATTATTATCATTATTATTATTCCAGGACTACCCTGTAATCGTTCCTCCATATCTGGCCTCGCATTTTAGCGCGTGAATTGATCGTCATGGCAATTTCGCATTAGGGGACGAGGAGAAAAAGGGTAAAGGAAGAACGAAAACAACAAGAAGAGAAAAAGGTTCGCGTTGTGGTCCGTGTCGCTCGGTGCGTCCTGCCTCGTATGACAGTGGCAGGATTGGCTTCTCGGAAGCAAACCATACTTACTGCATGCATATTCTTTCATTCTTCCATTCCTTCTTCCTTCCATCGAGTCTCGATGGCCTTGTCATGCCACGTGTTCAAGCCTTTCTGCACGTTTCTTTGTAGAGAAATGCCATCCTTCTCCAACGGCTCTGCATGCATTACCGCGACGCGACGATATTATTATGCCCCAAAAAAAGATTTTCTGCGTAAACGTATAGACAATCGCAAGCCAAAAACAAATAGTCCGATCAAGCTAGCCTCGACAGGCTGTTTCAGGTTCGAACCTTCGTTTGGAAGCGTTCCACTATTTCAACCAGCGACAGGCTGAACCTCCATCGAAGGGCAATCAATAGTACGGGCGGGAAGGGTGGAGCTGCCCTGATAATGGCCCACTAGGTTCTTCAATGAAGTGTTCGAGCCAGGAACCAGCTGGGTGGATGACGCTCGGATTCCAGAATCCGCGTTGGCGCTTGATATAACTGCTCCGAATCAAGGGGGATGAGATTATTACCACTGTCGCATTTTTAATATTGCACGCGGTGCCTAGAACGCAGGCTGACAGACATCCCAGACTCTCAGGAAGCTCCCGGAACCAGCGAAGGCGACCCGTTGGTTGCCGGACGGTCCGTTAGCCCTTAACCAAATTATCATCCTGTCGCTCAGGCGACCTCGTCTTATCTCCAATTATTGCCCACCGTCATCCAGTCGTTGTCGCGAGATTAGCGTATTTCCGCAAGAGACAGCTTGGACACCGCAGCAGGGTGATAATAATGATGGTGATGATAATAATATGATGAAGGGGTTCTGGAAACCATACCATGATCCTTCTGTTGGATCCCCGACAGAGTACGGAGTAATTTAATAATCACTCCCGTCCGAGTAATTATTACTATCCACAGTGAGCTCCCTTGATGGCATATTGTGCTTGAAAACGCATTCAAGCTTCAAGGACATATGGCAGCTCTATGATAGTTACTTCGGGCCCGCGAAATTGCGACAGCTGGACGGTTCCAGCAATGCCATAATCAGTCCGATCTTCTTAACATTGTATCAGGCAGATCCTGCACAGAGGTCCCGCCAGATCTCCAAAGTCCCAAAACATCACAGGAACAGCAGTACTGTTGCAAGTACCGGCAATCCAGGGACGTCCGTGGACCAGCCACCTTGCATCCTTTTCTTCGACGTCTTTGGCACCGTCGTAGAATGGCGCTTCAGCGTCACCAAGGCCCTCAGCCTGGCAACCCAGCAGGTCTTGGCCGACACAGGCAGACATCTCTCTGCAGAGACACGGGAGGCCGCCTCCTCAGTGACTCCCAAACACTGGTCGGCCTTTGTTGAGGAATGGCAGTGATCCTACGATCAATTCATACGGAGTTTTGACCCTGACAGTAGCGAGTTCATCTCAGTGGGTGAGCACCATTTCACGTATCTTCAGAAACTGCTTCGGAAATGGAATATCCCAGCGTTCTTCACCGAAGAGGAAACCTGGGATCTAGCTTTCTGCTGACACCGGCTAGACCCGTGGCCTGACAGCTCGCAAGGGCTAGAGCAGCTCAACCGCAAGTTCAGAACCTACACTCTGTCCAATGGCAATGTCTCTTTGCTGGAGGGCCTCGCACTGTACCCATCCTTTCCTTTTACGGATATCGCCAGTGCGGAGCAGTTTGGTGCCTATAGACCGTCGTCCAAGGCCTACTTGGGCGCCGCAGAGCGATTTGGGGTTGACCCCAGAGAATACACCCTGGAGGCATCACACTTGTATGACCTCAAAGCGGCCAAGGCGCTGGGCTTCCAGACTGTCTTTGTCGGACGGCCAGTGGAGGAGCCCTTGGTGCCTGTGCATACGGCTGAAGTGGAACAAGAACAGTATGTTGACATGGAGGTCGGCCGGGGCATAGATGGGCTCCTGGAGATTGCTAGGCGGTTTGGAATTCGAGTCCAATAAATGGAATGCCAGTGCATGCTTCAACAAGTGGCAAATTGGTATTATAGCCTGCCTATTTCCGAATCCATAGGAGTTGGACGTATTGTACATACATGCCAGATTGGTCATAAGTCTGATGCTTCTTGAGATTCAGCGATTCATGGGATGCGATAGCAGGACACATCCTGTCTGCGGTATATTGGTATATCTACCTTCAGCTATATGCTCGGTGGTCAAACTGATTGAGGACGTATTGCCCTTTTTTGCTTTCTTTCATCCTGGTATACCCATACAAAATAACCCAATTGCGATCCCATGATCTAAGGAGTCTGCACTCATTCAAATTATCATGGAAATTTAGCAAATTCCTTAAGTGGAAACTGAACTTTAGATGCTTTGGGTATAACTGGGACTACTAGAATATATTGCAAATTTGATTCTTGGGCCAGGTTGTGAGGGTAATATGGATGCAACACGTCCAGGAGGAAGATTCAAGAGCAAGCCACAGTGTTAGAGCATTGAGACAACAGGCCCTTATGGCCTGCGATGTCTGGTTATTGTATTCTCTTTTTTATACAGAGTACGACTGTATTCTCTCCAGATGCCAACTGCAGGTTCCTCTCGCCAAGAGCGTAGGGTGTAGACTTATGTCAATGAGGGTGGAGTCTTGACATGTTGAACTAACGCTGTCGGTTTTACCCACAGCACTAGTTTGACTTTGAAAAGAAGACAGGTTCTGCTATTCCACTTTGTGCTAGACAGGAATCTAGAATATAATCCATTCAGACACATGTAACCTTTCGCGCATGTAATAGCCGACAGAGGAAACATTGCACGGCATACAATCGATGGCAGATAGACAAACTCTGGAGATTAGGTAGATGTATCATGGACAAAGCGAATTTGCCGCCAATATTCGAGTCTGACGCAATTGAGCCAGCGTCATCTGCAGAATAAAAATTAAATATACGGAGTAGGCCTCCATGCATTCGGTGAAGGAGGAATAACGATGGTAGGACATCCATGACAGCCGCTATACCGCAGGAGGAAGGCCGATTTCATGAAGGTCGAGTCGGTCTGGGTTATCAGATAGCATACATAACATAATAATACATACCTAGGGTAGTCTGTCGTATTCGGGTTATTCCAATCGGATGCTATGCTGCATCCAACAGTGGAACATGTCATACTCCGTATGCACATATATACAGCGTACATGCTCTAGGAGACTTGGACTGATCATACGACAACAGCCTTCCCTGATATATGCTGTGCGGCATATAATAAATAATAATATATGTTACTACGAGTCTGTTTATATTGAACTCAACTGTGCGCATGGCGATCACATGATCGCGCTTTTATACGGCAACTGGCATGTTACATATTACCTGTTACATATCATACCCGTATTGTAATTACATAAACCACATGATACGTAATGAATAATACCCGCTGGATGTCAAAGAGAGAGGCTTGGGCCAGTCTCTGGTCCATGTCCCAGGCGCCATTCACGAGTTATCAGAGAATCGGTCCACTTGGACCACCGGGTATGGGTTTACAACTTTATGACTTCAATATGATAATTACCACTCCAGCAACCTCTTTTTGCTGGGAACCAAGTCCAGCTCTCCGGGTTCCATCCCCCAGTATCTTGAGGGGGATAATATGATGTGATTTCTGCTCATTGGGTAGCCAGCAATATATGAGGGCATTAATACATATGGCCAAGAGCCATATTATTATTGTTATTCATTATTATTATTATGATTAAAGGAAATAACCGTCTCGACCGGGTGATCCATAGATTAGCAACGACAGCAGCAATAGCCCAGCTAGCTGGCGTCCCTATACTGCGGTAAGCTTTTCACTGCTTCCCTTCTGACGGTCCTCTGAGTCAATATATTAGCCTTTTGCTGGTGCTGCTCTACCGCGTTATCATTGGGAGGCGCTGGGGGTCCTTAACCTAGGCTCTCTCCCATCTCCTCCTGTCTATCACTGTCGTCCTCCTTCCTCTCCGAGGAGTTGACGGCTGCTTCTTCCAGGATTAGATGGGAACAAGCGCATAGTGTTAGTATTAGCAATGGCACATCGCCTCCCGTCTGTCAATAAGAGCCCTTTTTTCACTCCGTATGGCCTATCCCTATCTGTACGTGGTGCAGTAGCAGCATTCCCCCCCACCTCCAAGCTCCCAAGCTCTGTGCCAATAATGGGCACTATTTATTTTTATTGCCTTATATTATCCATTATATTATTTCCTTAAGCTTCTGGGGCTACTTGTACATAGTATCCAGTCATGGTCCTTGCTACGGTATTTATTATTATGATGATAATGACAATAAATAATATTACCACAGCCATTCTTCTCCATCCCAGCAGCGGAAATCATCAAATCAGCTCTTTGCCGCTTCATCTCTCTCGCCTTTCCCACTTCTTCTCCCTCGGTCTTCTCCCTCCCTTGTCCCTTGTCCTATCTTCCCTGCTTCTCTTTTTTTTCTTTTCTTTTCCTTTTTTGCTTTTTCCTTCCCCAGCTTCCCCCTCGGGACTCTCCAATATCAGCCGGACTGCGTTTATACGAACGTGTCTTTTTCTAGTCTGGTACAGCGGACAGCGTACAAGCCGACTATCCGCGCCTCTTTTCGCCCGAATCCTGAGGTATCCCTTCTGTACGGACGACGGACTACGGACTACGAAGTTGACTGACAGGATTCATCCCAACTTATCATCCGTAAGGATTCCTACGTGGCGACAAGCTGTTCGAGACAAGAACGTCTTTGCGCACTTGTTCCGAGAAGCTCTGACGAACCCGGTTTTTTTTTTTTTCTCTTTAATTTTTTTATACTTTTTTTATTTTGCCGCGCTGAGTAGTGGGACGAAGAGCTTCCTGGAGCTGAAAAAAAAGTAATAAAAGTTTCTCATCGGTTGTGCGATCTATATTTCCGTTGCCGTCTATTTCTCTCTTTTCCCCCACTTGTCGTCCTTGTCTCGACCTTGGTCTCAGCCGTGATTCCTACTTCGAGGGCTTCTCCCCACAATCAACTATTGAAATTTCCCTATAGACCACGAATTGCATCACCAACTGGTCTTCCTTGATCATTTTCCCATATTCCCAACCCCCCGGAATAAGTGATTCGGATTATTGAAGTTCTCGGGAATAACTTATTGATGTACGTACCAATTACCCCTTCATCAGGTGTGGGGTTCGCGGCATGCTTGCTTGGACGCCATTTCTCATCGCCTCCAAAGCTAATGATCTCGACCGCAGCTATCTTGCTTAAAAATAAGAGACAGGAAAAGAAAAATATATCGCCTCCCTTCCTACTGTACTTTTCTCGTGTCTCTCTCCCCTCATTTTCATACGTCGTGTTTTTCATTTTCAACCTGCCCAGGGCGTGAAACTCAGTCGCCATGTCAGGGAAGATGACATTGTACAAGTTGGTGGTGTTGGGGGATGGTGGGGTTGGAAAGACCGCACTTACAATTCAGGTCTGCATCTCTCCTCGATCGCTTCTACTCTCGTCTTGGGCTCTGGCTAAAATTCCTCCCTTTTTCTTCGGACAGCTATGTTTGAATCACTTCGTGGAAACATATGACCCGACCATTGAGGACTCGTACCGGAAACAAGTGGTGATCGATGGACAGTCGTGCATGCTAGAAGTGCTTGATACAGCAGGCCAAGAAGAGTACACAGCACTGAGAGACCAGTGGATCCGCGATGGAGAGGGGTTTGTGCTCGTGTACAGCATCACATCGCGAGCGTCATTCGCACGGATACAGAAGTTTTATAACCAGATCAAGCTGGTCAAAGAGTCTGCAAATTCAGGATCGCCGTCTGGGGCAAGCTACTTAGGATCCACGATGTATTCTGCTCCAGGTCCTTCATTGCCTGTTCCAGTAATGCTGGTTGGCAACAAGTGCGACAAGGCTGTGGAGCGGGCTGTCTCGGCACAGGAAGGGCAGGCCCTTGCTAAGGAACTAGGCTGTGAATTTGTCGAAGCTTCGGCCAAGAACTGCGTCAACGTGGAAAAGGCTTTCTATGATGTTGTCAGGATGCTCCGGCAGCAGCGACAACAGCAACAAGGGGGACGAGGGCAAGAACGACGAACGGGTACCACACGCGACCGGGATGCCGCTCCAGAATATCCCAAATCCTTCCGGCCTGATCGACCTCGACACCGCAGCTCACTCAAATGTGTCATTCTATGAGTTTTCCCGGTCCATTATGTACAGGCCCTTTGCGGATCGTGTCCTTTTCTCTTTTTTAAGTTTATACGCCCTTCATTCGCCTCCGTGTGTACACGAAAGCCTGGTGGATCTTCCATCTTTTCTTACTCCATCTCCTTTTCTTCACCGTCGTGGTCCGCAGACTCCCTACAACTATGGCTAAGTGATGATCCTTCTCTTGTCCATAATGGATCCTCACGGTGGCAAGTTGCTTCGTCACCCTCTTTTGCCCAAGGAACAGCAGCGGCGCTGCGATATGTCTTTTGCCGCATCCTTCGCACGTCTCTTCTCTTCGCGCCCAAAGGGCACCTTGTATGTGGACATCGATGTACGGCTAATGTCTTTTTGATGCATGGTAGTGTTTTTGTCGTCTTGTTTTGGAGGCGCTCTGGTTTGGTCTAGCATGTTTGTTTCGGCTTCTCAGGGAACGTCCTCTTTCCGAAAATTCGATCCCCTTTCTCGTTGCCTTTGGGGGGGGGGGTTGGTTAAGGTACCAGGGGATACTGGCCTATAGATCTTTTTGTGTTTTATTTCCTTTTTTCACCCCCTTCACTGTTCATTGGCACTGCTGTTACCTTATTATGTTCCTCCTTCCCTTCCCTCCTCTCCCTTGGTTCCAGCAACGGGTTGTCACTGTCAAGTGATGTTTCTTGATGAAAAGGACGGGAGTGGGCTCGGCGACAGGGATGGATGGAAAACGTCGAAAAAAAAAAAAAAAAGAAAAGAAAAGAAAAGACAAGGTCCACAAATATGGGAAGAAGCATCGCAGTACGCATTAGCGGGCCTTTTGATATGATTGATACCCTACGACCGAGCTTCGAGTTATCCTCTTGCAATGTCAAAATCACCTGCAATTTAGTTAATATAAATAGACTAAGAACAGAAAAATCTGATGTTCATTCTTGTCTTTGTATTTGAGTCTTAGGATCATCCCATAACAGGAGTTCTAAGAGCAATAATGCCGAATATGCGGGGAAGCTTTCTTTCTTCCTCGGGTAAACCCGAGCAGGACGTCATCATCACCATCATTTCATCATGAAGCCCCAAAAAGACAAAGAAAAGCTCTTTATATTCTCCTGTTTTTCCCCATTCTTTCATATTCTAGATCTTATTCCGGCGAGACCATTGGATGATGATGATTTGCAATGCAAATACTCTGTTCCCCCCACTCTTCTCATCAGAGAGAATTCTCTCCCGCCAGCTTGTATCCGGAAGCGGATATTATTACTTACTACTCCTACCTATCATCTGTGACTAAGGAATCTGAATGAATGGATGAATGCAGGAAAAGAATACAATACCTGTAAAAACCGGGACAGATTCTAAAAGTCTGGCTACATTCCATTCGGAGAAAAGGGTCGAATGAAAAGAAAGGAGGGGGCCAATAATTCTGTCTAACCCCAGTTTGCCGACATCCTGACGTCCGAGGCTAGATAGAGCCTTCTCTTTTGAACTTGCTATACAGTTATACGGGCGATCAACGGGGGGTTCCAGGAATCGGAGGAGTCCCTCGTCTTTTTTTAACGGATTACGCATCTGTGAGAGGGGCATACCCGTGTTGGGAACGTCGGATCTACGGATGCATCCGAGGGCACTGAGATGGCTTACATTAACCATGGGGGAAGGAAGAGGAATAGGAGCAGGAGGAGCAGGCCGTCATCATTGTCGTCATTACCATCACTATCATAGTTGTTGCAGTCTCCTTCGATTTAACCGTCAATCGAAACATCCACTATTATCCTTCTTCTCAGCCGACACAGCTGCCTTGTCACGACGTCACCACCAGGATGTGGTCCACAGCTCGTCTATCCGGGACCCGGAGAATTTCTGGTCTCACCATGCACAAGAGGTGTCATGGCACAGAAGACCGTCCCGAGCCCTTACCCTCAATTCGAAGACCCTCTCCAGTGGGGTCATCCACGACCACTGGGCTTGGTTCCCTGACGGTGAAATCTCTACTACCTACAATTGTGTTGACAGGCACGTTGAACGCGGCAATGGCGACAATCTCGCTATTATCTGGGAGTCCCCAGTGACAGGGTCGAAGGAGAAACTTACCTATCGTCAGCTCCTAGATGAAGTTGAGGTTCTTGCTGGGGTGTTGCGTGGGGAAGGTGTGCAGAAAGGGGATGTCGTACTTATCTACAGTATGCTTTGCTGATGATCCTTCTTTCTTTCCTCCCTTCTAGCCCATACTGAACTTTATTGGAACAGTGCCCATGATCCCTGCCGCGCTTATTGCCGCGCTAGCTATTGTCCATTTGGGAGCCATTCACACGGCTGTATTCGGTGGATTCGCATCCAAATCACTTGCGCAGCGGATTGAATCGACCAAGCCGAAGGTGATCATGACCGCCTCATGTGGCATTGAAGCGTCCAAGGGTCCACTTGCTTACCGGCCACTCGTTGAGGGTGCGATCGAAGCCAGTAGTTTCAAGCCGGAGAAAATTCTAATCTGGGAAAGAGACCAGCTACGGTGGGAGATGCCAGATAAGGCGAGTGGGCAGCGGAACTGGCAAGAGCTTGTCAAGGATGCCCGCCTACGTGGCACTAAGGCAGGTCGGGTGCCAGTAAAGAGCACCGATGGACTCTATGTCATTTCCACTAGCGGTACGTATCAATCAATGAAATGCCTCTCAAGAGTATCGTGATGTGCGTCTAATGAAGGCACCACGCAGGTACAACTGGGCTCCCGAAAGGTATCCTCCGAGAAGCAGGCGGGCATGCCGTGGGACTCTATCACTCGATTAAGTATTTGTTCGGTATTCAAGGCCCGGGGGACGTCATGTTCTGCACTTCAGATATTGGTTGGGTGGTTGGTCATTCATACATCTTGTACGGACCGCTTCTCGTTGGTGCCACGACTGTTCTCTTCGAGGGAAAGCCCGTGGGCACACCAGATGCAGGTACCTTCTGGCGCATTGTGGAAGAGCATAAAGTCAATGTACTCTTCACAGCACCTACAGCTCTTCGTGCGATCTGCAGAAGTGACCCGGACAATCGATTCTTCGAAGAAGTCGGTAGGCGGGGCGGCCTAAAGCACTTGAGGGCTCTCTTCCTCGCAGGCGAGAGAAGCGAGCCCGGTATCGTTCAAACATACCAAGGGCTTTTGACCAAACATGCCGCGCCGGGCTCTATAGTGGTTGACAACTGGTGGTCGTCCGAATCCGGATCACCGATCTCGGGGCTAGCGCTGCGAAGCACCGTGGGGACGACAAGTGCGGGAAAGGAGACGCAACAGCAAGGAAATGAAGTAGTAGTCAAGCCTCTACTAGCCAAGCCTGGTTCAGCAGGAAAGCCAATGCCAGGGTTCGATGTCCGAGTCGTGGATGACGATGGCCATGAAGTCCCGAGAGGAACCATGGGAAATATCGTCATGGCAGTACCACTAGGGCCAACGGCATTCAGGACTCTTTTCGATGACGAAGACAGGTTCTACCGAGGATACCTAAGACGATTCGACGGGCGATGGATAGACACGGGAGACGCAGGTATGATCGACGACGATGGCTACATACACATCATGTCACGATCAGACGATATTATTAATGTAGCTGCTCACCGTTTCAGTACGGGTAAGTATCTGAACAGTCATTTTTCCAAATGCGATTGACTCATTCAATCTCGCAGGCGCAATCGAACAAGCTATCTTATCCCACCCAGAGGTAGGCGAAGCCAGCGTCGTCGGTATCCCAGATACGCTCAAGGGCCATCTCCCATTCGCATTTATCCAGTTCCGCTGCGGATCCAGCAACATCCCTGCCACTCCGACTCAGGAGTTATTCGACTCCATCAACCATCTCGTGCGGGACCAGATAGGGGCCATCGCATCATTAGGCGGGATGATCCAGGGTCGCGGCATGATTCCCAAGACTCGGAGCGGCAAAACGCTACGACGGGTCCTGCGCGAGTTAGTCGAGAATGGCGTACAAGGGAAGTACGATGCCGCTGTGAACGTGCCCCCGACGGTGGAAGACACGGATGTAGTCGAAGTGGCGCGGACCAGAGTTAGGGAGTATTTCGAAGAACGGAAGCGGAACGAAGGAAAAGTCAAAGCGAAACTGTAGGTTTCCTGTTGAATGACAATGTAATGGCTAAGCAGAGAGTATGTGTATATATGAGTGTGTGTGTGGGGTCTCAGACGTATATTGATAGCACAAGTCCAACATGCTTCAAGCCACACTCCCCATGAAAACATATTAATTACTGTGGCTCAATCCATCCATCTTTCAAACTCATCACTAAACCAAACCTCATCCTCCCCTCGACTCAGGACATATCCAACAACCTCAGATTGATAGACGGATGGAAATTCTCCAGTCATAAATTGGCCGACTCCTTAACAACCCCGACCTGGAGCTTGGGCCCATACTTCTTCAGAACGCCCTCATTGTGGTACTGTATGAAGAATCGCAGAGTATACATTAGCACTTTCATAGACCAGATAGATAAATATTAAGCCAGGAAGAGAGAGATATATATGTGTCCCTAAATAACATGGTATTACCTTCCAGAATTGCTTGGAGGCATCCTTCCCCGCGACCCGCTTGAGAATCTTCGCTCCACCGGGATGGTCGTCGATGAACTTGGTCACGTCGTAGACGTTGTTGTCGATGATGATGTACAGGCCCTTTTCGGGGGTTTTGTAGGCGGAGACCTCCGTGGGAGTGAAGGATTGGGACATGGTGGGTTATTCGTTCGTATTCGAGGATTAGGTTTCCTTTCCTTTCCTTTTCTTATTTCCTTTTCTTATTCGAGCTGCAGAGCAAGTAAGGAGAAAAGAGTGCGGGGAGACGAGCGTATATAACTATGGACAGAGTCCAGCCTCGGTAAGTCATGACCAACTGCATTTGGGGGTTCTCCGATTGGCTCTGCACGTGCCTTGGTCCAGGAGGCGGTTTTAAAAGAGATCCTTGACTATTACTATTATGACAGGGAAACTTCTTATGTACATGTACAGAGACATCCTGAGCATCCTGAGCATCCTGAGCATCCTGAGCATCCTAGTTCCTGCTCTTCTCTCCAGCCGCCCCTTGGCCCTTCGGGACCTTCCGGTCCAGCCCCAGCGTCTCCAGATCTTTCTTCTTATAGTAATGCGGCGCCACCTCGATCAACCACTCCGCTTGCAGAGGCATGTTGCTCCGCATGTATTCTTTGCTCGTCAGGACCAGTTCATAATATATCACCCACTTCGGGTTCACCTCGAACAGCGTGCTCGACGGGTGCAGGTACACCGTCTGCCCATTCTTGACCGTGCGATAACTGTCGCCTCCACGTTGCAACCGTGCTGCATTCGGGAAGAAGCCCGCTGTAATAGCTTTCATGATGGGGATGAGATCGTTCGATCCACATGTGCTGATCATCACTTCAACCCGATCACATAGCTTTGCCAATTGATCCCGTACGTCGCGTGCCCGCGTAAGGCTGCGTTGCTGCAGGAAGTTCTCCCGCGCCCACACATAACTGAAATCCGAGTCCACCCACTGGTTCCAGATGTTGAGCAGCGTCAGATGGTCCCCGCCATCCTTGATCGTGAATCGAGCCCGTGCACTATCCGCATGGATTTTCTTGTCCTTGGGCCGGAAGAAGAGTGCGCTGGACTCTCCAAGCATCGACACGATCGACAGGACCTCTTCCACGCAGCCGTACTTGTCCGCAGCCAGGATCGCCTTGGCAAGCATCGGGTCCGTAGGAAACTCGGCCATCTGCCGCCCAACCTTGGTCAGTTCGCCCCTATCATTGAGAGCCCCAAGGGCGTAGAGCTGTTCAAGCGCACGAATGATAGTCTCGGCAGGAGGGGGATCCATAAAGTCGAAGTCAAGGAGCTGATCGATACCCAGCGACTTTAGCATCAGGATGACGCTGCTCAGGTTTGTCCGTTGAATTTCCGGCGTTGTATTCTCTTCCAGCTCATTATAGTAGGCCCATTTGGTGTATAACCGGAAGCATTTTCCAGGCCCCACTCGACCTGCGCGACCAGCTCTTTGGTTCGCAGAAGCCCGCGAACACGGGGTCACTACCAAGCTCTCCATGCCGGTTCGAGGATTGAACACATTCTCCTTCACGAAGCCAGGATCAATCACAAAAACGATACCGTCGATGGTCAAGCTAGTTTCGGCAATGTTAGTAGCCAACACAACCTTCCGCGCACCTGGAGGCGTCGGTTCAAAGATTTTGGTCTGTAGATCAGATGGTAGGTTGGCGTAGATGGGGCATACGATCATCTCCGGAATCTTGCTGCCCAGTTTCCTGGCAGTCTCTTGCAGACTTTGCTCCGCTGCCTCGATTTCCTCTTGGCCGGTCAGGAACACTAAGATATCACCAGGGCCCTGAGTAACATGGATCTGGAAGATGGTCGTAATTGCCGCCGCCAGGTAATTGGCCTCAGGTTGCGGCGTGTAATGGATATCGACGGGATACCTGCGCCCAGGAATATTAAAAATGGGAGCATCATCGAAGTACTTTTGGAACTTCTGTGCATCCATCGTTGCCGAAGAGATGAGGAGTTTCAAGTCTGGTCTGGCCTTGGCGATGTCCTTTAACAACCCACAGGCAATATCAGTAGGCACAGTACGTTCGTGGGCCTCGTCGATCATCAACGCGGAGTACTGGCCCAAGTCAGGCTCCGTCAGAAGTTCCCGAAGTAGCATTCCATCTGTCATGTATTTAAGAATGGTCTTATCACTCGTGTTGTCTTCGAACCGAATCGCATACCCGACCTCGTTACCAAGCTTCACTCCCATCTCTTCGGCAACACGAGCGGCAACGCTCATGGCAGCAACTCGTCGCGGTTGCGTGCATCCAATCTTCATGCCACCCTTCGTGTAGCCTGCCTCGTGCAGATACTGCGGGATCTGAGTCGTCTTACCGGACCCGGTTTCACCAACGATGATTAAGATCTGGTGATCTTGAACAGCTTGAATGATCTCATCGCGGAACTGGTAAATTGGAAGGCTCTTCCTGGTTTCCTCTATAGTCGTGGCTTTCTTCTCAGCAGCCTCAAGCTGCTCCTGCAACAAACGTTGTTCCTTGGTCATTGGCTTCCGGGTCCCTTCAAGCTTGGTATCCACAACAAAGTTGATCTTCTGGGTATCGTCGAAGACATATTCGTAGTCGCCCTCATCGACAAATTCCGCTCTCTGGATTTGCGCCCTTGCTTTGGCCGTCTGCTCGTTTTCCCACTCCTCGTGCTCCGTAATAAACCGCTCCTGTCCCAATTCATCACGGTCGACGTATCGCTTGAACAGAGCCTCTTCTTTTTTCTTTCGGTCAATCTTCCCTTTCTCAGTAATGTAGTCTTCCGGCATCATATAGCCATCGCGATGGTCGTCGATGCGCAGCCTCTCCTCTGCGATGCGGAGGACTTCCCGGTTCCTCGCAAACTCTTCCTTCTCTCTGCGCGTCAGATTGGGGTTCTCTCGCAACTCTGCGGTTTCCTCCGCAACCTGTCTTCTTAGAAGTGCTAGCCGTTCGGCTTCTCGCTTTTTCAGATATTCTTGTCGAGAACGGATCCTCAGTTCAGGCATAACGGCTGCTCTAGCCTCTGCATCACCGGCTAAGGCCCTTCTCCGTGCGACCTCCCCCGTTCTGGTCCGGTCTTCGACTATCTTTTTCGACCTTGCCTCGTCCTTCTTGGCCAAGCGCTTAGCAAGTTCGTCTCTCTCCTTCAGATCCCGCTGTCGCTCCATCTCCCGTTTTGTCTCTGGATCCAGCTCGGCGGATGAGGTGGAACGAGGCGATGCAGGGCTATCCTCAAGCCTAGACCGTTTAGACGGAGACTCCTGGATATCATTCTGCTCGTCATACCCTTGCAACTCATCGTCCGGTATCTCTTCGTCGCCCCAACGATCCTCAAAGTCCTCCACGTCCCTTCTGCGCAGCTTCTTGGACCTGTGGCGATCTCGATCCCGAACATCCCGGCTACGATCTCTCTTCCTGCTGCTGCTGTACTCATCTTTCTTCCATCGACTGCTGTCCTTGGCCCTGCTTTTATCGGCATTCTTTCCTTTCCGCCTCTCGCTTTCAGTCTCGACACTCAGAGGACCCAGAGAAGCCGCAGCGTCTGGAACATCGTCCTCCATTTCGACTAATCGATATTTCTTTTTCGACGCGTCCCCTCTGCTGTCTTTTGTCTTTTGCGCGGCCGTCCCTTTACTCGAGCCGATCTTCGCGCCACCCCCAGCTCGATCGTATAGCTCTCTACAGAATAAACTGATTTCATCTTGACTGCCATCCAAAAAGGGTAGAAGTTTGTCTTGTAATGCGGAGGCTGATTTGGTAGAACTAGCGGTTGCAAGCACGAAGTCAACGACCGTAGCGTCAGAGGCACCTGTAAGGCGGATAAGAGAGTCGGACACGAATATCTTGTTATCCATGGTGTGAGGAGGGATTTGAAAAAAAAAAAAATAAAATATATATGAATAAAACTAAAAGTAGAGGCTCTTTTTCCCTGCTTTCGTTCCTTTTGTACTTGGTGGCGCCGATGTTCTATTGTTCGCTGTTTTGATCTCGCAGGTCAGGACCGCGCATATTGCAATGGGGCTTTAAAATCGAGATGGATCCGCAGACTGCGAAGAGAGAAAATTAAATGTTAATATAATAGGAGAAGGTTAGACAACTAGAGTCAAACACAGCAGACAAAACTTAACTGCAGCGATCTCAATGACTCCGATGCATAGCTATAACGAGATTCAAGCATCGGGTCCATGCCAAGAAAAGGAACAGTGGTGGCAACCAACTGCAAAAGTCTGAGACCGTCCTATCGGCCACCTGCACTGTATATACATGGATCAAGGACAAACATAGATCCCCTTCGAGATATTTACCAACTCCCATGTTTGGCTCTTATTATCAGGGAGCACGAATACCACCGAGAATCTGACCAAATTATTTAATAAATAGATACACCGTGCAGAGAATTATCACTTTGCCATCCAAGTCAAACACCATCATTCAGATAATAATAATACAAAGGGGCTATATGATATTAAGTAATAACAGGAATTCAGACCCCAGGATTCAATGCAGGGAACATCATTCTCACAGGAAAAAAAAAAAAAAAAAAAAAAAAAAAAAAAAAAAAAAAAGAGCCAGGGGTAAATTGTGTAAAATGGAACAAGCTCCAGCAAGGCGAGTAAAATTGATGCCGAACTCCAGAATCATCTCACAGATCATATCAAACGCCGAGTCATGAGGCCATCAACTGTAACGAAGAAATGCTAGGAAGGGAATCAAGTCAAAAACCGTAAGCGCCGTACCAGCCTGGAAGGGGTCTGGCTTTCCTTCATCAAACCATAACAGCGGAGATTCCATCATTAGGTTCATGTACACAAGTACATAGATGGATAGCCCGTGACATAAACATGAACATGAACTCAAATCGTGTTGTAGTATTACAGTGGAAAAGGACAGAATTAAACCACCAGATTCTGTTTCAAAAAGAAAGAAAAAGAGAGACAAAAGGAAAAAGGAAGGCGAACAGGAATGGAATGGGTATAAGGAGCTATCACCTTGACATCATGAACGGGAGAAAAAAAAGTATGCAGGCGGTTTTCAAACCCTAGAACGGTCAACTGCTGTGACTATACATCGATCATCTCAGCATCTTCTACCAGAATTTCATCTGCCGGTCCCCAGTTGCCTTCAAAAATGGTAGCACCTGCGCGACGGCGATTTTTGGCAAACTGAACCCCAAGGGTCTGCAGGATCTGGTCAGCTGTGGGGCGGGCACTTGGTTCTGGAGAAATCATCCACCCCACAATTCTGTCTAATGATTGTTCATCTTCTGCATCAACCATGAAATTTGGGGGCTCAAGAAGTTCACCACTTCGGGAAACTTGCGAAGCTTTATGTTGGATAGATTTGTGGCCATCATGGAAATAGCTGTTACCAAAGTCCTCGTTGTCAAGGTCAGAAGCACATAATTCTTCGAAAGACGGCTCCTCCGATATGGGATTCCCAGTCGCATCCCGGGCAATACTTGACTCCAAGCTCCAAGTCAAACTAGGAACGTCGCTAAGGTCGCCATTTCGAAGCTTCTGCCATGACACGCCATTGTCCGGAAGTTCAACATTCCCAGCGGTCTCAAATATAATCAAACCAAGGGAGAAAACGTCCGCCGGCTTGTCAAACTGACCCTTCAGAATCTCGGGCCCGATGTACTCCCGGTCTCCTTCACCTTCGATGCCCTTCTCTGCCGGCCAGCGGGTTGCCATGCCAAAGTCGGCAATTTTCAGAATGCCTTCAAAGGTAATCAGGACATTGGCTGGCTTCAAATCAAGATGAATCAAGCCTGAGTCGTGAATATGTTTCAACCCCTATATAGCCTCAGGTTAGATAGTGCGTCCTCTACCGGCAAGGATAAGGGAATAGTGAAACAGAAAAGGGAAGTCATACAAGTGATAGCTCTAACAGGACCTTCCAGATTCGGAAATCATCAAGCCTTGCTTTTAATCCAACATCGGCCAGAAAAACATCCAAACTGCCTTCTTCGCAAAACTCTGTCTGGATGTAGAGATGGCCGTTATCTTCCCAACTGTCAAAGAACGAAATAATATGATCCGAATAGGTCAGTCCTTTGAGAATGTCAACCTCTCGAATACGCCGTTCACGGTCTTTCATCCCTGAGTATGGCTGTTTCGATTTTTTCACTGCCCAGACCTGTTCAGTGAGCTTCTTCGGAGACTTGGGCTCACTAGAAAAAGAGAATATCGATGAAAAGGAAGCATCCTGCGACTGGGAGACCCGATACACCTGTGAGAATTCTCCAGTACCAATAAGCTCTACCTTTTCAAAACGTGATGTTAGGCTCGCATCCACATCTGGGACATGATACCCGCTTAGATGGAGACTTTGGCGCTTTCCCGGCTGTTGATATGAATCACGCGGTCCAGTTGGAGTCGCTGGAAGATTGACAGCATTGGCGTCTGGCTTGACTGATTGTTGGTTATTCACTCCAGATATAGGCAAACCACTGGGATCTAGTGAATAGGCATGGTCCTGAGGTGTGCGGGGTGACGCTCGCTGGAACTTATCATTTAACGGGCTCGCTGTAATTGATTGATTAGAACGACATGTGGACATTGCAATGAATGTATAGACGTTGCCGCCAGAGTTATGCAGCTACGAAACGAATCCAATGATATTTTGGGGTTCCGGATCCACTTACAGTTTGCTCCTACACTCCCTAGCCTATCAAAGGAAGCGATCTGAGAAGATACTGGAGGAAAGGTTTTCGATGGAAAGAACGCTTGTTTCGTGGGTGTTGGAGGAAAGTCGAACTCAGTGTGGGCCTGGCTATCACGCATAGCAGATGGCGACTGAGACCATGCATGGTCATCATCATCCAGGCTTGCGATGCTAGCACGCCGGGAGAGGTCTGGTTTATTGAAGATTCCCTCGAAAAGGCCCATGCCACGCGCAAAAGGTCCTGGCTTTGGACGAGCGGTTGTCGGTGGATTGAACGGGGATGCAGGAGTAGCGCAGGATTGGCGGACTAGCCTTGGCATTTGCAGCGGCTGGTCGGGCTGCGCTTTTGATCCCATGGGAAACAAATTGACTGGCCTTTTACAAGGAGTATCCGGCATATTCTTGTTGAAGGCAATTGTGCCAAGAGGATCTTCAGCATTGCGGCTTTTCTTTGATATGAGCCCTGTTGACATGAAAGCTGCGGGGAGAGGCTTTGCGAGCTTGTAGTTCTCCGGAGTCGCAAATGAATCCGTAGAAGAGGTCGAATCCTCTCGGTTAAGCTGCTGAGCTAAAGCAGGCCGCGTCGCACCCACTGGAAGGGATTTGGAGAAGTTGAGCATAGGTTGCGGGTGTTCATTCTTGCGAGCAGGCTCGTGTGTTGGAGAATCATCCGCAAAACTAGAACTGGAAGATGACTGTGTTATGGTTCTGGAAAGTGGATGAGCGGCGTGAGAGCCTTGTGTTGCATTGTTTCCATTTGTTGAGAAAAGAGTGCCTCCCGGAGTTTTGCGCGAAGTGAATGGACTGTCATTGTTGGGTTGATGCAGATTGCTGTCATGGGACATCCGTGGGCGTGCAAAGGCAACGGTCCCGGAAGTAGGGGACTCAGGGGGTTCACCAGATGCTTTCGATCGAGAGAAGATTGAGCGATCATTCTGACGCTGTTGAACAGTTGATCGTCGCAGTGAAGACGAGCGCCTTGGAATAGCAGATGCAGGACCGAACTGCTGGGCTGGCCCCGCATACTGCAGATCACTCTCCATTGCAGACGGATCCATGGGTCCGTCAACAATCTCTGCTGAAGATTCATTGTCGAATACATTGAATTCCTCCGCATGACCAGTCAATTGAATGCTGCGTCTCTTCGCAGATGGGCTGCCGCGGGATACTTGGTCTAGATTCATAGTGCCGTCGCTGCGCTTCAAAGGACTGGCAGTTGAGGAACCGAAGTTCTCACTTCGTCGCTTTTCAACTCTGGGCAATGAAGGTTTAGGCGCTAATGTAGGTTCTGTGCAAGCAAGTGCGTGATTGAATAATGTACTCTCTGAAGAGCTATCGCCCCGAAGGCCAAAAATCGGCGTCGATGGTAAATTCTCCTCACCTGCAGGTGAAGGAACGGACTGACAAGGCGTTGCGTTTCCCTGGTCCGTTGACACGTTGAGGACGCGTTTCATGGGACTTATCGGCGATGTTCGTGTACGTCGCATCACAGGTCGGACAATCTTCGCACTTGGTGGATATGGAACTGCAAATGGAGACTGATGCGCAGCAGTTGGAAGTAGCACGAAGTTACCCTGAGCGGATCTTCGTGAGGGGGAGAGGGGAGAAGAAATGTATCCGGTGGTTTTGGCTGGCGAATGAACTCTCGAAGAGAGAAAGAAACTAGAGCTCTTAGAAGGTGAACGTGACAATGAGCGGCGCAGTTGTCTTATGGCAGAGCTGGGATCAACATGCATCGCACTGTGCGAAGGAAAATGAATAGGACCGCCTGCGTCGCGATGAGGAGAGAAAGTCGCAACCATGGTTTCAGTATGCGTGCGAAGAACGGAGATTAGCGAAAAAAAAATTAACAATCGAATATCTCTTCCTCTTGCCTTCAGAAGCCTGCTATAGCTTGTCGGATAGAGTAGTGATACCGAATACGCCAGGCGACTGGATTTGCTAAATCACGGCGAACACTGTAGATACAGGGACGTCGGGGCCTCCATGCGCTCGGTCGAGAACCTCTCGCACAGACAAGGTGCCGTATGAGGGCTTATAGGGTGACGCCTCTTCTCAGTGAAAAGCGTGTTAAATATTGAGACAAGGGGGGAAAAATCAAAGACGCTGTCGGGTGGTGAGGAAGGAGCAAGCGCGAGATACGATTGGGATAAGGCTTGACGCGTCGGTGGCCAAAGCCCAGAAAGGAACAAGGTCGGGAACAATCAGCACTGAGATGCGAACAGATCTTTCTCTTGCTTGAATCCCGGACAGATTGGATGAAAAACAGTCTAAAAGGGAGACGTGTGGAAGTGGAGGGGCAAGAGTCAAGTTGCGGTATGTGAAGCAACTCCACTCCCCTCACTGGATAGATAGATCGTCTGCTTTCAGTTGGCGGTGGTAAACAAGAGGGGGATCGCTGAATATATCTGGGTGATTGCAGTGCCTCTTCTGGAGTGAGTATCTCTGGGTTTCCTGTGCGACTTCTTCCGGAAGAGGCCGATCGAAGGATGAGAGTTTGGGGGCGAGAAGACGCTGGGAGCTTCTTGACTGAGCGACGTCTCGACTCGATGTTTTTCGCCCAGAGAAGACCACGCGCGCGTTTGTTGACTTTGAACCCACATCGGGATTAGCGCGCCAGCGCCACGCGTGACCCCTCGGCGCCTGTATTGACGTATCGACGCGTATTGCCAATACGCCAGCTGCTGTCATTAATGACACATGACCTGTCCGTTATTACATGGTACGGCAGAGGATCTCTGGACTCGTAACACTGATGTTCAGCACTGGAAATTCCACATGGATGTATCTACGGAATCGATGACAGGTACGCTCACATCTGCAGGTACGAGTACTGGATAGGTAAATACTCCTTGGCCTCCGTCAACTGACAGGGGCTGGCTTCTAGACAGCTCAGAAGACCGATGACATCATGGCTCTTCGAAGATCCATGATGCATCATGCATCATGCATCATGCCGTCTCTGTTGGACCTTTAATCCTACAGCACAAGCAGACGTCATATCGAGTCAAAAGTGTTCAATTGTTCCTGGGAGTACTCCTGAGATTAAGCATAGTAGACATTGACTACTAGTAAGCCAATGGGAGGACAACCCATGCAAAGAGCAACGAAGATGCCTGGATATGGATTGGACAGTACACTCAGCTTATATTGTCCACTGACGTTGGATTAAGATCAGGCATGTCCCTGAATTTAGTGGGATCTCCACCAGGGACACAGAGTCCTAAACGCCAGAAGTAGTCGCGGTGGGCGAGAAAAAGTTCCCACAACTTAAACTTGGAAGGAATGAGCGGCCATGGAATTCCAGAAGATGTCAACGATGTACTATTACTATGCTCAGAGCTCATCATTGATCGGTGCCGTCTTTCGTCAGATAGTACTACCTGGCTATCCGGGTTACCGATGTTGACCTGGCCGGCATCAACTGAGCGACTCTCATTCAGCTCATGGAGCAGCAATCTCAGCGCATCTGACTGCGCGATACATCGTGGATCTTGATCGCCATCACAGACCTCAACGTCTGAAATAGACGGAGGAAGGTCCAATTTGGAAATGAAAATTTCACCGCCATGCATCTTATAGCCCAATTCTTCAAGGGGAAGTAAAGGTACAGGATCATTGACGTGTGTTACCCGGCGGAATCTGGGCTGCTCAACAGAAGACCTACCTGCATTGTCTTGCTTTTCGTAGTTTGATAATACTAAATCGGACAGTTCGAATCTCTCGTCAAGATATGTAACAAAGGCCTCGTTCCCAACTCGTGGCTCACCAAAAGTCGTAACTTGGGGTTCCCAGCCTCTTAAATGCATTTCGAGACCGGCCAGGGCAGCTACAGCCCCACCAAGCGAGTGACCCACGAGTACAAACTTGTAGTCTGGGTGTTGTTTCCGCGCTGCTAGAAGATAGGGAAGAATAATAGATCGGGCATTTTGCCAGGAAGCCATGAAACCGGCATGAACGGTACAGTTCGAACATCCCGGTTTTCCTGTATCATTTCCCACTCCTGTGTATGGGACATATGGCTGCAGATACGCGGAGAGATCAACAACCGTGTTGGCGAGCGAATGCGTCCCCCGAAATGCAACGATGATACGCTTCGGGGATGGAGGATGAGATAGAGCGATGTAACCGCATGAGTCTGACATTAGGGGACCAGTATTCCATGTCTTGATGAGCATAACCATCATTTTTTAGCAAGCAAACTACAAACTTCATCTGGTTTCTCCTTCTCCCCAGTCCAAGATACAGTTTACTTACAGTTATCAACTCGAAGTCCTGGAACTTGTCGCAGCGGCTGAGACACTCGAAAGGTTTCCAAATTCCAGTGTGGCCGACGCAGTAAGAGATGTCAACGATACGCGATAATTCCTCAAGCGAATTAAAGAGTTCACGCGTAATGGTGCGTCCATATTCACTCCGCTGGGTAGTTGTCCTTTCCGCGCCGGACAGGTAAAGAAGGCAACATACTGTGAGGTGTATTAAAAGAAACCGCAGAGTGACCCAGAGAGACAACATCGAAGCAAAAGAGACGGGAAGTATCAAATCTCATAATGAAAGAATAATCCTGCCGAAGATACGGCCCAGGAAGGTCCTGGTAAGAGAGAGATCGGTGAGGTTAGGCTAGCAAAAGCCACCTCCCAAGTTGCCTCGGTATGATTCAAGGGCGGAGGCGGAGGGCAATTATTACTATCGACTTCGTATACGGAGTACATCCCTGTAATAATATATTATCCTACGGTTGCCCAGACATTCTGCATCTGAGTTGCATTATATCTATGCAAAACTTATACTAAAATTACGCTCGTCGTAGAGAAGGTTCGCAGGCCATGGAGATGAGCAGACTCGAGCATCGCGGTCTAAATCGACCAAACGACAACACGCCCATCAACCCCACTCGCTATCATTGGGACATTAGCCAGATTTCGCATTGTTTCTGTGCGGCAATGGGGGTAATCCTTACTGCTAAATTTGCGAACCACTCCATTTGACTCCTCATAAACTCTAACTGTGCTAATCGTGTTCTGATGGGTCGTTTTGAGCTGAGTGTCGACTTGGGTTTGTCCCTTTAGGTCCATTTGACGGAACATCTGAAGAGCAGATTCCTCACGGACAGCTCCAACTCCCGGACCCCTTTTGCTTTCAATAGACCCTACAAGCTGCCATCCGCTTTCGTCCCCGCGGAAGCGGTAAGGCTCACAATCCTATAGAACAAGCAACTGTCAATGTGTCGCTCACGGCAAAAGGGGAAGACAAAACTCACATGGCCGGCAGCAATTATTTCATTTTCTCCGTTCCAAATAAGGCTAGTCAACGGTAGGAAGCGGGTAGGAATGTTCAACATCGCTCGAGGAGGCTGTTCGGGGGCACTTGGGTACACAATTGTGATGCTGCTATCGTGACTGGTGAAGGCAAGGGCATCCCCACTCGGAGAGAAGCACACGCCATGAACCCATCCAGCCGAATCATTTAGGAACTCGCCACATACTGTGTTGAATGGGAGACGCTCACCCCAGGCACTCGGCTCAGGGCGTTTGTCGACTCCCTTAATAAAACTAGAAAAGACTCTTGCATGAGAGTCTGTCGACCCTGCAGCCAGCAGAACGGAGTTCGGATGCCACGCAAGCGTGGTAATAGTGCTCCGAATTGGCTTCTTCAAATGCTTCGATATCCACCAGTCGTTTTCTTCTTCAAAGTAACACACCGAGATCACCCGGGCTCCTGAACCGACGGCAAACTTCTGTTCGGACGGTGACCATCGTACAAATGTCGCAGCCCGGTTGATTCGAAGAAGAACCAGAGTCGGTTTCCAACCTGCAGGGGTGCGCTCCCAGACGTATGCATTGCGATCTAGAAGATCAGAGTCAGCTTATTCCATGTCGGATTATTCTAGCAGTTGAGCAAAATATACCCTGGGAACAAGTAACAATGCGTCCACTATTCGGGGCAATATCCACACCGGTGACGGTCTTCTCATGGCCCTTCAGTTCATCATTCAAGGTGAACCTGTTGCCTGATGCCTTGTAGAGCTCGACATTGCTATCCCGCGCAACAGCGAGCGTATGTTTATCGGATGAAAACGAGTGATCAGCAATTGGGTTATGGAAAAGGTGGTGTACTTCTGGGGTGGCCATTTTAGGTTATCTGACAGGAGGAGCTCTCTACTGTCGACTTGCGTATGGAAGTGAGCAAGGGGTGTAGGATGCTGGAGAACCGACGGCGTTAGATAATGATAGACCGGTCACCTGACCGACCCCCACAGATTGTTTTCGATGAGCTCAAATGCAACCCTATCGCGCGTCAAAGCTCAAGTCACAAAGCTGCTGGCATTCTCTTATACGGGCTAATTTTGTGTTAATTACTAACTGTTTCTTTCTTTTTACTCACTCAAAACCTGCTTGTTCTATACAATCACACCCTTCTTCTCTTAGTGATGGCTGCGAAGGTAGTATCCGCGCGCGACGGTCCGGCAACTGGGCCTCCAAATCAAACGTAAGTACCTGTCTCTAGCATGCTAGCTTTCCTATGACATTTTAACAATGCGAAACTAGACTATACTGCATTAATCTACCGGATAAACTTCGAAAACATGATTTGCGACTCGCGCTATATACGCTTTTTTCGACATACGGTACTGTTCTAGACGTGGTGGCCGTGAAAACGAAGAAGATGCGCGGTCAAGCCCATATCGTATTTAAGGATGTGCAGGCTAGCACTCAAGCAATGCGGGCTCTTCAGGGGTTTGAATTCTTTGGCAAGGAAATTGTATGTAGCGTTTATCACCCTATTTGGCCACCTGCATGCTTACAACGAAACCCCAGAAAATTGTTTACGCGAAAGGTGCTTCGGATGTGATTGCGAGACTTCGCGGCACCTATAGTGTCCCGACAGTTTCTACCGCACCAAGTGGTGTACCAGGTGGTGGCGTATCTACGGAACTCCAAAAATCGATATTCGGTGCTCCTCCTGGGACAGCACCATTACCCAGCAAGCCTGCCCCAGTCAGTGGCGAGCAACTAGCTCAAGGCGTGAAACGGCCGCGTGAGGAGAGTGATGAGGAGGAAGCACCAATGGATGAAGAAAGCGATGTGTCAATGGAAGCATCATCCGATGAGGATTAGGCGAGTTCAGCTGGTTCTGGTTCGCTTTGGGGGAAATGAAATGGCTCTACTTAGTGTGAGCTGGTGTGGTACACCAGGTGCATTATAGAATTTGTTACTTATTCTTGTTTGCGAAAAGCTCACGTGGTACATGCAGGCCGACGCGGCTACCTACCAAACCGAGCCAGAGTAAGAGATAAAGCTCTGGATGGACATCCTGCCCATGGGCGATGTGTTTCATGGCGTCCGCGGTATTGCATGGATGAGCGAAGAATGCCGGAGTGCCAGATTCTGGATGATACTATGGAATGTGAGCTTTGGTAGACCTGTTTCCTGGGAGCCAAGGGCGCATACACCCATACTGATACCGCCCAAAACACCGACACTTTTCACTTCATTTTTGTACTGATCCGGTACCAAATACTGGTAAACTGTTTCTATCCCAACAGGGCCTGCGCGAGACCCTCGTAGGACGAAATACAGCACAGGGACCTGGTATGTGGGGGAGAGGAGGATGTCATATTCTACTTGGAAGTAGGGGTCTGGATCGGCCGTGCGGGCCAGAGCTTCCTACCGCACAGTCAGGGAACAGGGGAAGGGATGCCTGAGGGAGGAAGAGCCTTTTAGGGTACTAACAGGGTCATCCTCGAAAGCATCGGCTTGGGACTTATGGGATTCCGGAGTATCTTCGAGGGTAGCTTTTTCCCTGTTGAGTGTGGTGGGACTGTCAATCACTCTTGATATCTTGAGAACAGTGCCGCATGCCTAGTAGCTTACGCAAATTTATAACGGAAAAACTCGATTGTCAGTAACTTGTTCGGCTTTCAGAAAATTCCCACCAGCCACAAGAGAACGAGGGGATAGAGAGAAAGATAGGAGGGGATAACCAACTTGTTTCTCGAGTCGAACGGACGACCAGCCCGAGGCATGCAGGCTTTCCAGCGCTTGCACTCGGTCCAAAAAGGTCGCACAGGCGTGGTCGAATTCCGGTTCTGTGAGGAAAGGGAAAGCCGACAGCATCCCTTGACTGGAAGCATCGGCCATATGTGGTATGGGATGACGGCCGGGTGAGTGCGTAGTACACTTTCTTATGCTTTCTGGCAGTCGATCTATCAGAACATGGGCCGTACCAGCCACCGACGGCCGTAGGGAGAAGAAGAGTCGATTCAAGACATGCCCATTTGGCATTGCGATCGTCCGCTCCGAGGATCTTTGTCTTCCCGGGTCGTTTGTGGTGGTACCGCTTTGCCAAACTCGGTATTTCGCTTTGGCTCCGATTCCAAGCTCTCTCCGCAGCCTTTTCTTGCTTTGGCTTCACGCTTGGGCTCCATGATTTCCCACGCGCTCCACCAACCACCAACTATTTTCCTGGTGAGGTTGCCTTTTTCTTAGCGGAGAATCGTCAGCCATGGCATTGACTTCTCCCTACCGTTGCTCGTCGAGCCATCTCCCAATGAGAGCATCCCCCATCGGTGGGAGTATGAGTCCCCGGCTGCTTCATTCGTCATAATTGTGTCTGCTCTTTTTCTCATAGAACCATGGATGGCTCCCTGGGATAGCTCTTCCTATTTATCCAAGGTCCCGCGGTTCGAAATTTCTCTGGTGCGCAGAAGATTTGTGTCATTCCTCCCGCTCCTTCCTTTCTTTTCTATTCATTCTTTGTGTGCTTCTCTTATAGAAGCAGCTTGCGCACCGCTTTTTTCATAGTGGCTCTGTCCTAGGTTCCTCTATTCTCTTCAAGCCGTGGGATTTCGACTGATACATGAGTTCTTTATCACTCACTTCGCCCAATTGGCTCTAAGCTAGGAGACGCAGTAGTCATGGGAAACCCAATATCCATTCCTAGCCGAAATGAGCGCTGTCAAAGGAATCGCCTTTCAAAAGCACCCGGGAATTCTCTTCGTCTAAAGTCCATCAGCCCGCAATATATCGAGTCAGATGGATCCATATCTGTCCCATCTTCACCTACAGTCTCTATTCCTGACGACACTTCGTATTTGACGTGCAATTGTCAAAAGGCTCGGACCTTTTCCCACTTGCCTTTGGAACCCGAAGCCCTCCATGCGGCTTTCGATGGGCGTCGCGAGGAAGCCCACCATATACCTCGCTCACGTTCGGAGACCTCATTATTCTCCTTTCGACGAGCTTCTTTTCGTCGACCAATGACCTCCCGGCGTCCTTCCCAGCTGCCCTGGTTGTCGGAACGCTCGAGTAGAATTTACTCGCTCCGTTCAACCCCGCAATACACGACATGTATTGTTCATGGAGATAACACGACTGAAGGATTTCCCTGCTTCAGTTCCCTAATAGATCGCAGTTCTACCCCGTTGATCCGCCGAAAGTCTCTTTTAACGCAACCAGGGGTCGCAACCAGAAGACCCAGGAAAACGCGCGGCAGGATTCCCTTTGCGACTGATCAAGAAGTTGATTCCATTCGCGACTTCTCATCTAGACTTGATCAATCGTCTAGACGATGGCGGTCATCTACTTGTGACGATGTGGACCTCGATCTTCCAACTTTGGACAAACCAGTCGCCCGCGCGGAGACTCCAAACGGATGTGAATACACCTATTTAGGGGCACTCAAACTGGGATCCTTGCGCGTAGTCAATGGTGCCGTATCTCCATGCCCCAGCGACCGGACCTCCATGGTCCAACCCCTAATTCCAACTCCTGAGCCCAGGCAAGGCGGCGACAATACGATGCAGTCAAGTGGAAGCGGTGATGAAGAATGCAGGGGTCCCATGGACAAAATCTTAACTGCAGAGTTGTTTCGAGATCTGGACTTTAGCTCCGAGCCCTCTGCCAAAGCGAATGGTTATTTAGAACCATTTTCGTTCGAATTATCTCCTGCGTCCAGTTCAGTCTCTCTTGAAAAGACTCTCGGTACTGGCATCGCTCATTCTAGCGATGATGGGTACGAAAAACTTCTTGATCGTTGTACTTACGATAATTTGGCCCGGCTTGGGGAGGCCTTGACAAAAGATAATGAAGGTAACATTTGGGGTAGATCCTCATCGTTCACTGACAGTGGCTATGCTTCTGAGTGTTCTTTGCGTTCTATACGAGGTAGTATGGGATTAGCACAGGAGGATGATACTGAGAGTGTTTGCCTGTTCACAGAGAAGTTTTAATAACAATAGTAGTGGTATTATATTATAATTATAATGACAGCAATATAATATTCAGGCTTAACGGTGTCTCTCAGATAGTTAGTAGCTCTCTTATTTAGATTTATTAATATTTAGGGACGATTCTCTTTTAATAGTCAGTGTGAAGTCAGCGATGATATTTGATTACTTCAGTTGTCCTTTGCATTAACTAACTATTAACTATCAACGAGGATTAATAATGCCGTTAGCTTGAATTTCTTAAATTCAATGATGCTCATTAGTAGTAATACAATGATTCCTAGCCTCCTCAAAAGCCATCTTTCCGCGAAATTTCCGGTACAAAAATTAACACAGAAAAGCAGACTCGGAGTCGAAACGCCCATGCCGAACATGTCGAAAATCGCTATTCAAAACGTATAGAGACAATGAAGCTATGCTCATAAAAACGCCCGAGTTTCTCAATACGAAGTAGTTGAGGCGTTCCAAGGATCCTCCTAATCAACAGTGATCTTCTTCGTTTTCGGCACTGATGTCTTTGGAACAATTACCGAGAGGATACCATCTTTGAAGCTGGCCTTCACAGCATCCTGGTCGACTCTAGCCGGGAAGGTGAATGTTCGCTGAAACTCGCCAACAATGCGCTCGGAGGCCCAATACTTATGCTTGGGTGAAGGATTGCTTTTCCTGACTTTCTTAGGCGGCATTTCGGTCGGAATGGGTGCAGCGGCGGTCTTACAGCTCTCTTCATCTTCATCCTCAACAGTAGGTTGGCGAGCCTTCTGATTGGAAGCGGTTTCTGTTCTGTCAGATTCGTCTGGACTCGTGTGGTTGTATTCTCGCTCCACATGTCCCCTTATGACAAGTTCTTGTGAATCCGTGAATTCGACATCGATGTTCTGTGGGTTGGCACCCGGTAATTCTCCATCAAGCTGGTAGCCATTCTTCAGTTCCCGGACATCAAATTTCGGGACAAAAGAACGGGGAGGTGGAGTCCGACTCTTGGGACGGCTGGAGCGGTGAATGTCATAATCATCCAACATGCGAAACAAGGGTGAAAAATCACCAGACAACTGTGGAAAGAAAGCCATTATGTGTGTAGTCTGGGGAATGAGTTGCGTATTCAAGAGGCTTCGGGTTTGGTTAATTGAGGTTTGAGGGATGATTTGCTTTTATGTAAAAGCGATCTATAATTGCGGTTTTGATATGACGAGTGCTGAAGAAGGGATGACGGACTTGACATTGTGAAATCCATCCCTATATACCCAGCAAAATTCATTCTAGAAGAGACCAGTATCTGAATTATGTGAAGCAGTTGAATGATCCCGCAGCTACTAAAGGTTTCTCGAAGCGACTGCTCGCATCTCACGACGTTACTCGAGATCCATCCCGAACGTTCTTCCGCCTTCTAGTGTCACGTGATCTGGTTAAGTAGTCGGTGACGACAAAGGTTGGAAATAGTTGGAAATATTGGCTTTCATTTCTTGTAAGCAGGGATCTTGTGTTGAGCTCTGGCAGGTTATCTGTATTGTTCTCCAAGATATAGGGTACTTGGTGGCTCTTCCAATTGATTCAGACCAATCGATACTACCGCAGTCGGAGCCTTTGGCTATAGAATGTTGCGAATTCCAGGAGAGGAATACATTTCGAGTTGCCTTCGCCCCTTTCTTAATAGAAATTCTATTGCGGTAAAATCCTTCTTGCTCAAGCTGAGATACTTTCGAAATTCCGATCTTGTCAAGCTGCGGGTCAGCTTGTTCTAGAAATCCAGCTGGCATGATATTTGCCCTGCTCAATAGGATGTGAACCGTAGGATGATTTCGAATACTTACCTAGTATACGATTTAAAATTACTTCTCGATTCCTGTGCGGCAAAAAAGAAGTACATGAGCTGTCAATTCGTTATGACTGGGGGGGAAAGAATGAATGAGATGGCTCACTAGAGGCTTTTTCCGTATTTCACGCAGACAGCTTCGGTATAATGACAAGACCTCCCTTTGGAGCCCTGAAAGTCGAGCCATGGTCTTCTTAATCTTGTTACTTGGACCGAGTAGTTGAAGGAGTCCTGGATGGTGATAAGATGGCTGCAAGCTTTCCCGAGATCTGCCAGAGATTGATTACAGCTTACGGAGTACGGGTATAGGCAGTTTACAAACCTCCAGACTACCGAGCCGTCCATACAAAATATCCATACAAAGTAGAAATTATGATATTTCAAACCCCGATAGCTCATCAAATCTATGGCTATGGCGATAAAATCTTTATTAGATAGATTCTTATCTATGCGATTCTTCTTAAAATTATACTGTAATTTATGTTATCATACTTAGTAAAACAACATTATCACTGGAAAAACTAGTCTTCCGATACTCGGCCGAAAGTTCCTCTAAGCCGAGGTATTAATCTCCGTCCGGAGTCGTTATCAATCAGAAGTCTACTCCAGACAACTGAGCCAACGCAGTTCGATAGCCCCAATTTCAAGGTTTTGTCGACATAAAGCCTGGGCCATAACTCTTATCCATTCTACTAAAAAATTCTCATTGAAAATGCCAGCCTTCTCTGTATGTACCAAAGGGCCCAATCTACTGTCTAGCAGCCTTCATCCATGAAAGCCCATGTTAAACATGCCTCACTGTAACAACGTCATCTTTTCTCTTGGACTTATGAATGACAAATTACTGCAGCGATTGATCCGTTTCCTGTCCAAGGATGGCCACATTTACTACGGAGATGCCATCATCCCAGCTGGTACCAGCGACATCACCAAAGCAACCAGGGCAAAAGTGATCAAAGGTGATATCTTTGGTCAGCACCACGTCACCGAACAGGTCGCTGAAGTGAAACTCCTCCTAGCGCCTCTGTCAAGAGAGGATATTGGAACAGTACGGTGTCTGGGACTGAACTATGCACAGCACGCCAAAGAGTCCAATCTCCCAGAACCCAAATATCCAGTGCTCTTCTATAAGCCGGTTTCTTCGATTACCGGGCCAACCGATGATATCCCTATTCCACTGCTTGCTCAGGAAGGTGAAGGCTTGGATTACGAATGTGAACTGGTTGTGGTGATCGGGAAGGAAGCCAAGGATATCTCAGAGGACCACGCTTTGGACTACGTGCTTGGTTACGCAGTTGGTGATGATGTCTCCCATCGGGACTGGCAATTAAAACGTGGCGGAGGACAATGGGGATTGGGTAAAAGCTTTGATGGCTGGGCACCATTTGGTCCGGGAATTGTGTCGTCAGATTTGATCCGTGATCCAAATTCGCTGCATCTTTCGACAAAACTGAATGGAAAGACCGTTCAATCTTCCTCGACCAGGGACATGATTTTTGGTGTTGCGAAGACCATATCATTTTTATCTAAAGGCACCACGCTTTTCCCTGGTGACTTGATATTCACTGGGACGTAAGTAGTCCCCTGCATCTCCCTACGGGATATCTATGCTTTGTTTATTACCTGCATCGGAAAAACTTCTATGTGCGTACTTGTGACTTACATTCTGGACAGTCCCCAGGGAGTCGGTATGGGTCGAATGCCTCCACTTTGGCTGAAGGACGGTGATCAGGTTGAGGTGTCTCTTGAGGGTGTAGGGTCCTGTGTTAATAAAGTTGTCTTTGAAAAGCTGTCTTCGAAACTCTAAAGACACCTGAATACTAGTGGAGACTACCTGTTCTGTTTACGAAGAGGGTCACTTCTGTTTTGTAGACCTTAGCTAGCAATGACAGATGTCTCTATTGCTGTGAACTTTCGAATTCATAGGCATATTTTCCGTCAGTCCAGACTCTAGAACAAAAAGGAAAGCTAAACAGTTTGTGCCCCGTATCCCTTTACGACTTCTGCAAAGGCCCAGCTCTGAGCCTCAACCTGCTCATTCTCGTTTAGCTCGATACCTTCCTTGGTGATCGTCGCTATCGAAAATCTGTCGTGGCTCCGCGCATCCCTGTACCACAGGACCTTCATACACTCCCTGAGTGCTGCAACAGCCTGATCTTTGCTGAACTCTTCGATGGGTTTTTCTTCCGGGAACAGTCGACGGAGGATCGGGACCGCAAGATGTGCGCCAAACCCGGTCGCCAAGTGCGGACTGGAGAAGGTCGTTCCAAGGAGGTCGGCGGAGCTTAGAAATGGTTTACCATCTCCATCAAAGCCTGCCACAAGAATATGATTCCAGAGAGGATTCATATCGGTGCGACGTTTATAAAAGACCTTCGAGAGGTAGGTGTGGATATTCTTCGCGTTGAGGGTGTTACCATTTGACGAATAGTTCTCCCTGATGTCAACGGAGTCAAGAAGGCGGTCGATATATTGCATGTCAGACACATCGCCACCAAACCCAATTATCGCGGCATCTCCAAATACACGAAGACGCTTGACGTCGGAGAAGCGAGCAAGGGAACCGTACGATGCTGTCCAGTGAGATTGAAACGTTATTAAGAGCCTGCAACTTGACCTTTTCCGAAACGTGAACTGGGTATTGACCGAAAATGACATACCCAAGTTATCCGCAGCTATCGCAACTCCTCCATTGAACTTAACTGCGACTACAGACGTTCCAGTTACGGCAGGTGATTGGGTGTGGGCCTTGGGGCCAGAAGTCTGCAGGTAAGAGTGATCGTAACGGCCATAAACATCATCCCTGGGCTTAGATATTATTGTTAGAAAGGCCAACAGACCTGAGTAGTAGTCCACTTACTCTCCCCCAGGCTTCAGGGTAGTGGTTCATGATGAATGAGCAAGAATATCCAGAAGAGATTTAAGTTTCTCAACTGGGTTAGTAAAAGCTCAAGATAACAAGACTTTGACTTTAAGTTATCAACCCTGTATTCCTCTCGGTTGTCAAGATAATAAGATGATAAAAGAGGACAAGGTGAAGTAGCAAGGGCGGTAGTGGTACGTAGCTCTAGCTTGCCAGTAGAGCTGACGGCACCAGCTCCCATTAACTAACCTACGGACCACCGCTAAGCTTACCTAACCTACCTAACTAGGCAATGTCTCCACACCGCAGAACAGCCAAGTTGATCTTGGAATACTAAACCTACGGCGTAAGCACATTGGTGTTACAATAAAGATTCTGGTTCACCTATATTGGAGTAACAAAGACCTAGCGATTCAGGTTGCTCTGGTTCCATTTTCTGTGTGACTAGCTCCGCTCACAAAGTCGATTGAAGTCCTCTGCCCTGCTAACCTTTTCTCTTCTTCATTTCGGCGTACTTCCTGCTGTGTCTTCAAAAGCTCCTCCTTAAACCCCCATTGCGGTAGATTAGACGGGTCCCATACGTCAATCGGTAATGAAGTGGAGTATTGGGCTTGTTCGTCAATCCCAGCATGCTCCCTTAGCTTTTGGAGCAAGCTAGGATTCTTCAATGATGCTGAAATAGCCATCTTTTTGTTAAAATGTACACCCTTTTTCTTCAAGTTAAGAAAATGTGCGAATTTCGCACTCGTAGCTGTCTCAGGGGAACCAGGGGGCGATGGAGGTATATCGAGATTCGGCACGGGTGGTAGTGTTAAATCATGAATAAGGGCGCGAGACGCCGAAGCAGGTGAAGACCGGGCATCAAAAGAGAGCTCTTCCGAAGCAATATGTTCTTTGGGAGGATGTGAAGGTCCAACAACGGGCGCGGTGGTAAGCACATTGGTGGTTATACTGGGCGAAGGTTGTGTCTCCGGCATCTGGTCTAACATGCATGCAGTTAATATCTGGAAATTCAGAGTGTAAAGTAGAAGTCTTAGGATATTACCATTAGCTGATCTTCCATGGGCATCTACTGGAGTCTCTTTCCCTTCCTATGGGAATATGAGTTAGCCCGGTTTCTTGCTGATAAATGTTGTACAAAATGGGCGTACTTGAGAGATTGATAAAAACTTCTTGTTTTCTGCTTCATCCTCACTGCTGCTTTCATAGGCTCCGAGCCCGAGCATGGTTCTCTGTCAGGGGTATTTACAGATTCTAATGTTCGGCTGCAGCGTACGGTATGGAGATATGGTCTTTCAAGTCCGTCCACGATATTTCCAAGCACGAGGGGAAAGGACAGAGTAGACAAAGCCAAGGAGCAGCTTTTTGGGGATTCTAGCAGTCACACATATGCGATTGTCGTGGTCTGGCCATCGATGCTATATTCTCAAAAGTAGTAAATTTCGAGATTGAGATCGGGAACATGCTATATTGCGGCGCTACTCCGTAGGTTCTTCCAACTTGATTCTTAACTTTGTTTGAGCCGTGGTATTATATAAGCAGGAGTGAGCTCCAGCATCCGTCAGATGAACAGCTCCAGGTTGCCCTTCCCAAGTTGACTTTGTGCTCTCTCTTTGCCAACGAAACCACATACTATTGAAGGGAATCCTAATAGGTTGCAACGTATACTGATCTCTCTTGCGCATTCTTCTTTCCACCATCTTCCCCTACTCCAATATCCCACCGAAGATGACGTCGCTTTGGGACAACCCGTCTCAGGCTGAGACTGTTGGATATTCCTTCCATCCGTCAACTAGTGGCTCAATTAGGGAGCACTCGTTTTACCCGTATGATGAAGATGCATATGTGCAATTTTTATTGAAGAAGGCTGATGTATGCTCTCTAGGTATACCGACAATGGTGGCTCTACCTTGGGTATCGCTGGCTCCGATTTCACGATTCTAGCAGGTGATACCCGGTCCGTCGCTGGCTACAACATCAACTCTCGCTACGTCCCAAAAGTTTTCAAGATTGGAGGTGACGAGGAAACTAGTGAAGGGGCAAATATCATTCTGTCTGTTGTCGGTTTTGCGGCAGATGGCCGGGCTCTCAAAGAGCGGTTAGACACGATCGTGAAGATGTACAAGTACCAACACGGAAAGCCCATGTCTGTCAAAGCATGTGCTCAGCGATTGGCGACAATTCTGTACCAAAAACGATTCTTCCCGTACTACGTCCATGCTATTCTAGCAGGCCTAGATGAGGAAGGCAAGGGAGCTCTGTACAGCTACGACCCGGTGGGTTCGTATGAGCGAGTGCAGTGTCAGGCAGCGGGGTCTGCAGCGAGCTTGATTATGCCGTTCCTTGACAACCAAGTCGACTTCAAAAACCAGTACATTCCCGGAAGCGGCGAAGGACTTGCTTTAAAGCCGAAGAAACAAGAGCCTCTGCCCAGGGAGACAGTGGAACAGCTAGTCCGGGATGCCTTCACCAGCGCAGTGGAGAGACATATTGAAGTTGGTGATGGCTTACAGATGCTCATTGTTAGCAAGAGTGGGATAGAGGAGGTCTATACCCCATTGAAGAAGGACTAAAGGGCAGAACACAAGTTAAATCGATTGGTTTTCGAGACATATCATAACTTTTCCACCAAATCATTATCTTCCAATATCTAAACCGAAAAGCTTCCGTGAGGATCGGTCCTTTCAAGTTGTCATGCTAATAACATCTAATTTCATCCCTTTCCCCCATAACGCCAGTACCATGCCGGGACAGAAGAAAAGCTATATTCAAGTATAGGGGTATCAGAAGCGCTCCTTCATGCGTGAGGCCACCGTACGAAGGTTACCGTAAACCTTGCCCTGTTGTTGTTAGCAGTTATACTATACTGTAAAGTCAACAAGTCGAGACTTACTGGAGGACTACCCAAGATTAAGCTAACGATGGCTTCCCTTGCAATGTGTATGTTCTTGAATCCACCAAGAATATGTATTTTTTGATCCGCGAGAACAACACGGGTTCTACTGGCGTTCTCAATTGCAAATTTGGTTTTTCCATCTTTACCGGCGATTCGTCCAATGGCGCGACTAATATGCTCACCATTGAGTGGTTTGACGTCTCTGATCTCGAAGGACGATATGTACAGATCATCTAATCGCAGCAGTGCGATAGCGTCGTCGACATCAAATCCGAGAGTAAAAGCCTTCACAAAGTCTTCGCCCTTCTGTAATGCTCCCGTGTCTGTCGTAAACTTAGAAGTACGCAGCTCGACTGCCCGGTTTTTGACATTCATCCGAACCTGCAATTTCAAGTGCTCGACAAGGGGGGGGTAGATCTTCGACCAATATGTCTTGAGTGGTGTCATACGATGCGGTGGCACTGGTACCTTACGTGTTTCAATTCGATATGTGTCGTTCCTATCCTTTGCCGGTGTGAACACTGGTCGGCCTTCTTCATCAATGCGCATATCATTATCCTGTGCTGTTTCGGTCGCTGGGGAAGCAGAATTCGCTCCTCGAGTTTCAAGCGAAGTTGAAGCGTCGATCAGAACTTCATCATCCTGCACTGCTGTCTGTTAGGCTGATCGATAGCTCCAGTGCTGTCATATGAGTTAAGGCATACCTGGTACGGACGGAGCAGCTATGGGCATTTCGGGACCTATTTGCTCACCCGAGTGTTGAAGTGCTGTGGGTGCAGGCATTTTTCTACCTTTTATATTGCCCCTTCCCTTAGTTGTCTTTTCGTATTTTCGGCCTGTATATTGAAGTTTGCCGGATTATATCGAAGTGTGAGAGGGCTTTGCACAAACTTCGAGAACAAATCTTGTCCAGCAAATGTGTGGATTGCCCGATATAGCAAATTTTATTAGCGGACAATGTAGTTAATGCAAACAGGACAAACAAAGTTTATTTTGCGGCTGGACGGAATGATTTCACTTTTCCCAAGTTCTTTTTTTTCCGTTTTTTACCCGTGACAGAAGTGAGAGTCTTCATGTTCCAGACTCTCGTCCTCGAAGCATTCCGGTTGTAGGTCCACCCGAAATATCTTCGTGGACTTTACATTCTCTTTCTTGCTTGGCGCACAGCCCAGGATGTGACGGCAATCATGACCGGCAATCTGGGACGCAGGCTGTACGCCAGCTTCTGGGAAACAGCGAACCCGCTGTTCGTTCGCAGCCTACGAGTGAATCGCGTCCCTTCTTTGGCTGACGTAGCGGACTCAAAAAGGCTTGTCAATGATGTATTTGTCAAAGGATATACGAGAAGGATGTCCTCTTCGTCAACCGGCAAAACAAGACAGATCACGAGACGGTTTGCTTCCGGTGGCTTCCTCATACTCGGCGCTTCTCCAAGTTCGGCAGTAGAAACTGGGACGACATGCGCAATGGTACCGGAAAATATAATATGTCACGCTAGTCATCATCACTTCGATAGATTACTTTTCCACAATCTCGCAAGGAGTGCATGGCGACGGGGTCTACATACAATGAACGGCGGTCAGTCGAGGGTAGAAACACCCAAAGATCCACGGAAACCAGATGATGATATCGTGTCTTCCCGGAATTTCAGACAGACAGAGAGCCATGATACTCAAGATTTTAAGATCAAGAACTCAATACCGGATCAGAGTATATCGGACTTACCGAATCGCCACCTGATCAATCGATTGCCGCACATACCACAGTTGCATCGTCCGACGAAGGAAGAACTTCTAGCTGCTGCAACCGGGTTTTGGTCGCGTTTGAAAATACGATTTAAATGGTTCTCAATTCGAAGCGTTCGCCCTTTCAATCTGGATGAGATAGCCGCGCTATTTTCGTGGGTACTTCTGGGCCACCTTGTCTGGGTCGTATTGGGAACTACAACATTCTTTTCCTTGGTGATTCTTGCGATTAATACTGTCTTTGCTCAGGGTAAGATAAATAATCCTCGAAGTTCGATCACTATCGCTGACACCCCACAGAAACTTTAGCTGGATGGGTAGGTAATTACCTTACGAAATCATCCGGTGTAAAGGTTGTCTTCGAATCTGCGATTGTACCCAAATGGAAAAATGGAGTCATTACGTTCAAAAATGTTTTCGTCTCAAGGCGACCTGGCCAAGGGGCAGGAAATGTAAGTAAAGGATCTTCCAAAACTGCTGCGGCTGCAGCCGCAGCCGCAGCCTTGAGCGATCAGCCTGCTCGAGATGCGTCGGGGCAACGATCAGCTTCCGATGAGGAGGAAGATACAAACTATACTCAATTTGATTTGTCGATTGATTCGGTGAATGTTACATTATCGTTCACGAAATGGATTAACGGGAAGGGGCTACTTCGTGATGTCGAAGTAAAGGGCATCCGCGGAGTTGTGGACCGTCGACAGGTCCGTTGGTTAGATGATGACATAGATCCCAAATCCTATCGCCACGAACATAACCCTGGAGACTTCGAAATCGATTCCTTCAAAATGCACGATGTGCTGGTCACCATTTATCAACCCGATGACTTCAGACCGTTCTCTGTTAGCATATTCTCGTGCGATCTTCCCCAGCTGAGGAAGCAGTGGTTATTCTATGACTTTCTCTCAGCCAATATGGTGTCCGGGTCGGTCGATAACTCGCTGTTCACTATTCACCCCCGGCAAACCCACAGTTTTACTGGTGAACAGTTAGTTGATGGAACTGGGGAGGATGGAAAGCCGAATCCTTGGAAGAAACACAGCAGAATACGCGTCGATGGTTTAAATATTGATCATCTGAACCGTGGAGTACAAGGCCCGTTTTCATGGATACATGAGGGAACGGTCGATATAGTTGCCGACATCATGCTTCCTGCTGACAATGATGAAAGCCTTGCGAAAGTGATGGCTAGTTTCTATGATCGGCTGGAAGCGACGGTGACATCCAACCAGCAGCCGATGACTCTACCGCAACAGCAGAGTGAGCTGGAGGAGGTTTTAGACGAAGATAAACGGTTCTTGGTTATGGATCTTCGTCTTAATCTCAATAATGTCAGGGCAGCGGTCCCGCTCTTTACCCGGGATCTTTCCTATATGAACAATGCCCTTATCCGCCCGATCGTTGCGTATATCAATTCAAGACGCACTTTTATACCGATAAATTGCCGCCTGGCCAAGCGGGTTAGTGATTTCAACGGCAGCTGGACAATCTTTGACAGCGGCTTGATGGATGATCTCTCAGCGGTAGTAAGTATTATTGGCCTCTGTCCCACCTACACAGTATCTGATGTACTCGATAGACATACGATGCATTTGCACGAGACGTGATGGACGAGCAAGCGCGCAAACGACGCTTTAAGAAAGTCGGATTCTGGTCACTGCAGTTGGCTGCGCAGGCCATTTTCATGGGAATGGCGGGGAATATAATAGCATGACCATTGTAGTTCTAGATGGCTTTGGCACTTTGCGGGCTTTTCATGATTCTGATGCGGAAAAGGCGTTGGAGAAAGGGGCGGGTTCGTTCTTCTGTTTTCGACTTTTTCTATGAAGAGAAAAGGAACTGAAAAGGTAATGGATAGGGCAAAGTTTCCTTATGAATTTTTTTCTTCTCTTCTACGAAGGGCATGTACTATGAAGCTATTATTATTTTATTAAGCGTATGGAGTAGTTATATAGGTCAGCAGCATATAAGCGAAAATCTTCCTCGCTCCTTAAGAGTTAACGAACCTTTGTGAGTACGATGGATCTGCAGCGAGTATATTTATTTCGCTTGGAAGTGTGTGTGGGTGGGTAACGAATAAATATCAATTAATTCAATTAATATGTCCCAGTCGTTTTTGTCGGACATCCCGGTGCAGCGCAGACGCAGAATGATCTAGACAATCGATCATATCATCCACGATCCGTGGATCGACACAGAAAGCAGTCATGGTCTGCAGATCCAGGAGATGCACACGATGCAGCAGCACACTGGACGCTAACGCTGGACGCTGGAATGAGGTCTCGATAAAGGCCCTGGAGCATGGATGTCCATCGTGCATTGACTAAGGTACCGTTGGAGGGTCCACGGGGCATCCCTGATCGGGGATAATATCTAATATGAAACAATAATGGACAAAACTGTCCAAGTGCCGACAACGTCAAGACCAAGTATCTAGACTTTGGCAATGCATCGTCCGCGGCCCAGCCGGAGGTGCCAACTGCCAATGGAACAAGCAATCGACCATGGCACGGTCCGGGAAGTTGAAGGATCCCAGGCAATGAGAGGCAGAGAGCTCCAGTATCACATTCCTTAATAATATCTCAATGCTCCCTCGCGCCCCCCACACGCCTTGTCATTTCATGCTTCATGCCAGGTTTCCCCTTTCCTGCCGCCCTTGCTTGCTCAGTTATATTAATCCTACCCTTCATTGATCACCATTGACTGTTGGCTAGTGTCGCTTTCACTTAATCTTGCTGCAATAAGACATCTCCTCGCAACTTCCCCCCTGTCCTCCCATGCTTACCAAGCACCCATTGCTAGGCGAACCATGTCGCAGGTTCGGCGACAAGACAGTGATGGTAGTCAGCACTCCCCAAAGCTCCCCCTTTCTTCTTCCATTAGGAGCCAACTGTCTTCCCACTCGCCTTTAACCGGCAGTCTTATACCCCGTGATTATTTGGGAACACGGCCTGATGTGCCGACCATTCGTTCCGACGACCCTACTGTCGCTGGCCCTCGAATACATACATCTTCGCCACTTTGTACGAGCTTCCAACCTCTGTCATACCGCGGAGACGACTTAGACCCCTCGCAGAGTCCGGTTTCGCCTAAGTCTACTGTCGACCACTCCCTGTTCAAGAATCGCATCACAGACGGCCCAGTCGCTAATGCTCGGTTTCCGACCGCTTCATCCAGCGTTGGTAAATCCTTTTTCATGCCACAAGGGGTAAAAGAGATGGAGCAGCCCGGCGATCGTCAGAAATATATCGGAGATATGATGCGCAAAACCTCAGACACGTCTGATGCGAGTTCGCATGTTGCAGACTCCAGACATTCCCCGATGCGCTCCTTGCAGTCCAGATCCGACGGCAGACAAGAACACGGCTCTGCACTTCGGACTTCGTCGATTGATTCAGCTATCTCCTCTCTAACTTCGGGCTCTCACTCTCACAAAACTTCCTTAGATACCAATATCCTGAGTTCTTCGAATATCAATAATCTTATAAGCGCGGCTGGATCCGCCGAGGCCGTGATAGTTCATCTTTTGAAGGAGAAACACCATACGACATCCCAAAACTCTCAGCTCTGGAAGTTGGTTGATAAACAGCGGACTCTCATCCTAGGCTTGAATAGAGACCTTGAGCGTGCTTTGAAGGAGAAAGAGAGATACAGAAAGAAATTGAGGGAGTTGCAAAATCACACACCTCCATTACCGACAAGGCTTGCCGATGGCAATGGCATATCGGAAAATCACAAGGAGCAACACCCTATTCAGGAGTCAGTCTCCGAAACCCCCCAGTCGCCCTCCGAGAGCAGTGATCGGGCAACGGACGCCAACGCTAGAGGTGGACTCGAAAACATTGACACAGCGTCGGAGCCATTGCACGTTCAGACCTCATTGGCCTCGTTGACATCTGATGCTACTAGTTCGCCAAGTCCAGCCGTTGATGATTCTCCCACAAACCTCGTCGATCGGGTTGTTGCCGTTTCAACTCGTGCAGAAGTGCCTGTGCGGTCTTCCGACCAGCGAAGCTCAAATCCGGAACTATGCTCCCACGATGAACGCGAAGCGTCGCATTCTGTTGCAAGCCTCGGGTCTGCGAAAGACTCATCATATATTGATAATAAACGAAATGCAATACCGCCTCCAAGTCGCAAACCGCCCCCTGCCCCCCTGGATCTTGGACGGATGGAACGCTCTAATATTGAGCACGCCAATACATATGACTCTGGCTCCGAATACGATGATATTCTTGAAGTAGATGAATTGCCGGAAACCGGCCGTGGGAGGAGGAAAACGAGAGAAGACGATGACAGAGAGCGCGAGGCGGCTCTAATAAAGGAGCGGGAAGCGCGCAGTCTATCAAAGAAGAAGGCTTCTAAAACATCAAAGACCCCCGCTGATCGAGGAAACCTGCTTGCTTCGAACATGCCTATTGGATTGCCGTTAAGCCCACGGCCGCAACTAATCACAGAACGAGAAACTCCGGCGATTGTTCTGACTCCTCGTATGGCACTCGGAGCGTCGCTAAACGATCGTCTCGCATTTCCGCCTCCAAAAAGTCCTGGCTTGCCTCTGAGCCCACGTCCCGAAGATCGCCCACTTGGTTCTCCGTTGCCAAGATTACCAAGGGAGATCGCCAATTCTCTACCTATTCCACAGACGCCCTCAAACGACGGCTTTCCACCTCAAGCAATGAACTTCCAACCACCTCTCGTCCCAGGTCCTCCTGATACTCTGACTACGAATTCATATGGTTCTCTAGCGCACAGTGCAGCCGACGTTGCAAATCAGCCAATTCCCACTATTGATGCTTCTGTTAGAATAGACAGTCCCAGATCACCACGGGAGATTCACGGGGGCATATACCAAGGCCTCATCTCGGAGGATTATCCAAACCTACTTTTACCACCGAACGCTCTACCTCTGGTTGAAGTAAGAGTGTATTCGTCGCGACTGCGTCCTTCGAGAAATAGCTATATGGGGGTCAAAACATTGGATGAGGAACCTGTTTTCACTTTGAGCATCTTTTCGCGGTCGGAAGCATCGGAATTGTGGCGCGTAGAGAAGATCATTGGGGCTCTTCCTCAGCTGGATCAGCAGATGAAAGAGTTGACGGACTTTGGTGGGAAGTTGCCCGACCGAAGCATCTTCAGTGGACACTCTCCAGCGAAAGTAGATGCAAGGCGTGCGGCCTTGAATTCCTACTTTGATACTCTCCTAGATACGCCCATGGATGAGAAGGCGGCTGTCATATTGTGCCAATTTCTTACATCTGACGCTATTGAGCCGCGTGATGATGAGACAAGCTTAGTGAGAGGTAATGGTCAAACAAAACTTGAAGTTTCACGCGGGGCGGATGGAAAGCCCAGAAAAGAAGGATATCTCACTAAAAGGGGTAAAAACTTCGGAGGCTGGAAAGCGAGGTATTTTGTTCTACATGGTCCGGAGCTCAAATACTATGACTCTCCAGGTGGTCCTCACCTGGGTACGATCAAGGTCTATAACTCCCAGATCGGTAAACAGTCGCAGAACTCGGACGGTCAGAGTAATTCTCCTTCTCGAGGCGACGACGACTCTGATAACCATTACCGCCATGCATTCCTTATCTTGGAGCCAAAGAAGAAGGACTCCTCAGCGCTTGTTCGACATGTCTTGTGCGCCGAGAGTGATGAAGAAAGAGATGCCTGGGTCGAAGCTCTCTTGGAGTATGTTGAGGGACAATCGGAAAACGAAGGGACTGCCAAGCAGCCGTCAAAGAATCAAACCCCGGGGCATGGAAAACCATATTCAAACGCAAACGCGAAGCTCTCTAAGTCATCCTCCAATGGAAGTAAGAGCAAGGGCAAAGGGATCGACAGTGCAGAACCGGCGCCGTCAGATACAGTTCAAGGTTTTAGCTACGAGGATGCTGTTCCTGCTGAACCCCCAATCATTGGATTTCCCCAAGATAAACATGTTCACAAACTCTCGCAAACACAGCTTGGGCCGTCTTCGGAATTGTCGGACACGAGCCAAATACCAAACACAACTGTGGAGCATGGACATACGGCTTCTCACGGTTCCAAAGTGATATCTGGACCTACGAATGGCACGGTGATTCAGGATGCAGGAGCATGGGGCAACAAGACAGCAGCCGCTGCGAAAGAGAGAAAGCGTAGCATTTGGGGATTCCGCACAAGGTCGTCGGCTGATCTTGCTTCTCAACTGCAAGCCAGCCACGAACCAACACTCCAGGCTCATCACCACTCGCAGTCAGACAAGAAGGACCATGTAAAACCTGTCTTTGGAATGCCATTAGCAGAAGCAGTGCAGTTTTGTCCACCACAAGGCGTTGATGTTGACTTACCCGCAGTTGTCTATCGCTGCATTGAGTACCTTAAAGCGAAAGGAGCAGTGTCGGAAGAGGGAATATTTCGACTGAGTGGATCTAACGTTGTTGTCAAGGCCTTGAAGGAACGATTCAATACTGAAGGCGACCTCGACTTTTTGGCCGGAGATCAGTACTACGACGTTCATGCTGTAGCCTCCCTCTTCAAACAGTATTTACGGGAGCTTCCCACAACAGTCTTGACTCGCGAGCTCCATTTAGATTTCCTTCGCGTGCTTGGTAGGCATACGGTGTTTAATCCCTCCTATCTTAAATGAAAGGCTGACCTATGGTAGACCTCGATGGACGACAGACAAAGACGGTGGCTTTCAACTCCCTCGTACATAAGCTTCCAAAGCCAAACTTGGCGTTACTGCGAGCACTAGTGGAGTTCCTGATTGTGATCGTCAACAATTCAGATGTCAACAAAATGACAGTCAGGAATGTTGGCATCGTCTTCGCGCCAACCCTGAACATTCCGGCGCCCGTATTCTCGATGTTCCTGACTGACTTCGACAGCATCTTTGGTGAGGTGCCGGATTCAAACACAGATCCTGTTGTACTGACAGTTGAGTCTCCTGTATCATCCGAGGATGTTCGGTCTCCACGCCATCAGATATTCTCTGATATCCCTACGCCCGCTTACGACCAAGCATCTTTCCCAATCCATTCTGATCATGGTTCCAATGTGCATCAAGAGACGGGATTCATTTCTATGAAACCGAGCTATAGACGTCAATCTCTTTATAAACTGGAGAATTCCAACCCGGGCCAGCCAAATTATGCTCAATTCTCATCCATGAATAGTATGCTATCACCCAATACCGATAGTTCCCGCCTTACAAAGGCGGCACGGAGAGAAAGCTCTCTGTTTTTCATGGAAACAAACCATGGCTATTCCTCCGATGCAAATGTAAGCAACAACCTTTGAGGATGTTTCAGCAAATGCGTCGGTTATGTTATTCCTAACTAATTGGAGAGTCTAGTAGCCGAGGAGTCTCCTGATCAATGATATGAGAGGCTGCCATGTGCAACCAAGCATTGCGGCATTTCCATATTCATCATATCCGCATTAGTTTCTGTCTTTCACATTGTTGAATAGCTGTCATGTGTTCGTTGATAGCATTGCAGAGCTGGAAAGTCATATGTTGGGTTCTACTGGCGTGGGATCACAAGCATAAAGAAACCGACCACCCTCAGAATTAGCTGAGGGACTGTACAATACTAATGGTAATTGGAAGTAGGGATTTCGATGTCGAAGGCGAGTTGCCATCGTTATCTCACAGCTTGAATTGGCGCAAGGAGCCAATTGTGTTCTATTCTCGTCCTTTCTCTTCTTTGTCTTTCAGGCCATTTTGTCGCTTCTCATCTAAACTCTTTTTGAATTCTTTAGGATTGATATACCCCTTCTCTGCTATTTCCTATGATTGCCATGCTGTTTGTCAAGACAGTCTTGTGATATATACAGACTGTTCTTTATTATTAGTACTGATTGGTTTTTGTTTCTCCTTGAATTATTTCTCCCTGGGCTGGACGAAAGCAATCTGCTCCCCAGTGGTTTTCTCTTTCTCATTCTACCAGCATTCCACCCGTAGCATGTGGGGTAGTACGTTAGCAAAGCTCCTCTTTCACCTTTGGGGTTCTGTGGGTTTCTGCCCTGTGGAATAGTACTTGCAGGGAATTTGAATTGCGGATAAATGCAGTTGAAAAGTAACCATACATAAATCCCGAGATACATCATTAAATGTAAATCTGGCATTTCTTTTAGAACCTTCTTGTCCGTTCTCCTCTCCAGAATCCCATCAATTCCCCATTTTCGCTCACCCAATCTCGGATATTATCAACCAATGCTTTTGCCATTCCCTTGCTTTTGATTTTACTATCAGATGACAGCGCCCTGTCACTCAGACCAGCGGTAGCAACTCGGTCGCCTGTGGCATATTCAGAGCCCATACTAGGCAAGACATTCTCCCCGGCGCTCAGGCTGACGAATAAAGCAAATGGTACCAGCCAAACACATAGACCGAAGTAAGAAGCCACCTCTGTGAAAGTGGGCATGTCCTCGATATTAACCTGGTATGGTTGACGCCAGTTATTCGCGGTTTGAAGGGATGGTTTTGAGAAATGACGGAACCAGAGCCAATGGTTCAAACCAACTAGAATACAAGACAGAACGAATAGAGGATCCGATAGCTTGACAATGGGGAAGCGACGTAGATTGCTCGCATAAATGAGGTGCGAGACAACACTGAGGAGGGTTAAGAAGAACGGGAATCGGTCGATGAAAAGTAGCAGGATCTGGATGATGATGACACTGTATATCAACCGGGACAGTAACCGGCGGGCGAGGACAGTGTGCTCTTCCACAAGTTCGGATAAGTAGTAGAGGCCGGAGGCTAAGTAACATGCATATATTAGTCACGGAGAGTGGTTTATTTAACTTGAGGGATGATAGCCAGCAGTTCTCATGGAGAGCCTCATCCGGTTTTAGTCTTCGAAAACTCACCTATAGCTAAGGTGAGAAACGCAAACCCCACAATCACCCCCAAATATCCTAGTAGCGGCAGTATCCACATTTTGATGAAGCTGTCTGGATTCAATCTGTGCGCAGTGGTAAGGAGGTTGGATTGGGGGGGAAGTCGGAGAAAGACCTATATAGTGTATACAGTAATAATAAATGCCAATATTTGTCTTGAAAAGAGTGGGGTCAATGGCTTTGCAATTGACTATGGAAAGACAACCATGGCAGGATTCTCACAACCCCGGTTTGAAACTCCCAGTTGTTATCGGCAAGGGCCTTCGAAGAAACAGCATACCCCAGAACAGATAATAGGAAAACAGCAACAACCCAGGCCATGTCTGCACGTGTGCCTCAGGCCACAATCCCCACACTAAATTTTCTCCGTACAAGCGCAATGTTAGAGAGCGTACAAAGCGCTTCATGTATTATTATTATTATTATTTTATTCTCCGAATTTCATTCCATATCTTCAATTTTTGATAGCCGAATCTTGCCTTTCATATCATTTATAAGGCAGAAAAACTTCATACGCTTGTTTCTCCTAGCTTTTTGTTTGTCAAAGTTCTACTCGGTAGTTCTTTCACAGCCATGTCGCGCCCCGAAGATACTCTGTGCGTATCACAATTTCTGAGATCTCTTCGAAGCTTCACTATAGAAAAGGGACCTAGTGAGTAACTAACTTTACGGCAACAGACCACCTGATCTCTTCTACAATGACAATGAATCTCGAAAATACACTACCTCTTCTCGCATTCGCAACATCCAGTCTGACATGACGAACCGAGCTCTTGAGCTCCTTGATCTTCAGTCTCCTTCACTAATTCTCGATGTAGGCTGCGGTTCCGGTCTCTCTGGCGAAATTCTATCTCAAGCGTCTCCCGAACAAGGCGGACCGCATATTTGGATCGGCATGGACATCTCCCCTAGCATGCTTGATGTGGCCCTTCAACGAGATGTAGAGGGTGATCTTTTCCTAGCTGATATCGGGCAAGGAGTGCCGTTTCGACCGGGAACATTTGATGCTGCCATCAGCATAAGTGCCATCCAATGGCTCTGCAATGCGGAGACTAGCGAAGTGAGCCCTGAAGGCCGACTACGGCGATTCTTCGATGGTCTTTATGCCAGTTTGCGTCGCGGTGGGCGCGCCGTTTGTCAATTCTATCCAAAGAATGATGCCCAGCGAAGTATGATCAGCGGCGCTGCTATCAAAGCAGGTTTTGGGGCCGGTATTCTAGAAGACGACCCGGGGACGAAGAACAGTAAACTTTACCTAGTACTCACCGTTGGAGGAGGTGGGTTACAAGGCGATATTACAGGCGTCGTGGACGGCATGGAAGATGTGGATGTCTTAGATGCCAGGAAAAAGGCAATGGCCAAAGAGAAGGCAACCCCAGCCAGGAGAGGCGACAGAGCCTGGATTCTGAGAAAGAAGGAACAAATGGCACGAAAAGGGAAAATTGTCAAACCAAATTCGAAGTACACCGGAAGGAAGAGACGTCCAGCTTTCTAATACCTAACCTTGATTCTCGCAATACCCTGCATATAAACCCGTTACCGACAAATCTGAAAACCTGATCCAGTATTCAGCGCTACTACTGAAGATACTGAAGACACTAAGATAAAACCAAGTCCAATGGCGCATTTCGGAGTTCGCTACTAGGCGCCGTTATCTGCCTTCTCATGTTCACAATATTTGTCTTGTCAAGCTCCTAACGAATGCTTCATCTTTGAAAGCAAAAGAATGATAGCACACTACCTATTTTCGGTTCCAAAAATTTACAATCCTCGATGGCAAATCCCTGGGCTCCATCGTGAGTGAGCTTCGGAGGGTTCCTTCTACCAAACTCCCAAGAAAGATGATGAAATCTAACGCACTTGTGTATAGACTAGATATATAATCTTACATGTCCTTCCCCACACAGATACATTACCTATTGCCTGGTAGAATGTGTTCTTTCATGATTGTTTCGACAAGGATAAGTAAAGTGGGTATACTGCCAACCAGCGCAGGCCACCATTCACTCGGTTATATTCCAGACGCTTATAGAGCAGTCTCCATCTTATCCAGAACAGCCCTAGTAAACTCGTGGGTGGTTGCAGTGCCGTGCATATCGCGGGTTCTTGTTTTACTGCAGATATGGATGTTAGATGGAAACAATTAAGCGCATATTTAAACCCGGAAAACACATACCCTTCAGCGATAACGTCATATACAGCCTTGGAAATTCTGTTGGCATGTTCGTCCAAACCAAGGTGGCGGAGAAGCATAGAGCCAGAGAGGATCATAGCAGTGGGGTTCGCCTGGTCCTTGCCCTTGATATCAAGGCCAACGTGGCGGCAACCGGGTTCGAAAACAGCAATGTCGCGGCCTATGTTGCAGCCAGGGACCAAGCCAGGTCCACCAACGAGAGCAGCGGCGATGTTGGAGAGGATGCCTCCGTAGAGGTTGGGCATGACCATCACGTCAAACTGCTGCGGTCGCTGGACGGCTTGCATAGATGCGTTGTCGACAATCATGTCATTCACCTCGAGAGTCGGGAATGTCTGCGCAACGTTGTGGAACGTGCTGCGGAAGAGCCCATCGGCAAGCTTCATAATATTCGCCTTGTGGATACATGTAACCTTCTTCCTGTTGTTTGCAAGAGCGAAGCTGAAGGCAAACTTTGCAATGCGCTCGGACTTCTCGCGCGTGATAATCTTCAACGACTCCACCACTCCCTGCACAGACTGATGCTCCAAGCCAGAATATTCTCCTTCGGTGTTCTCACGAATGATGCAGAGGTCGACATTCTCATGACGTGTCTTATATCCGGGGATGTTCTTAATAAGGACGATGGAAGCATAGATATCGAGCTCCTGGCGGAGGGCGACGTTGAATGACTGGTGACCGGAGCGCTCCACAGGAGTGAAAAGAATACCCTTGAGACCGAGCTTGTTTCGCTTGAGGGACTCGATTGACTCCTTAAACAGCTCTTCCGAGTGCTTGTTGCCCGTATCCACACCACTGACGTCTACCTGCTCCCACTCGATGGGCACGTTGTCGGCCTTGAAGATAGTCTTGACGGATTCGGCAACCTCGGCGCCAATACCATCACCTATTTCGCGGGTTAAAAAATTGAGATCAGCAGGGGAGCAAAGAAGTGGGAATACCTGGAATGAGTGTAACAGTATATTTTCCGCCATACTTTGTCGGTTTGAAAATGTCTGACTGGACAGTTGCCAGGGCTAAATGTGTGCATTATTATTATGATTAGCTTCATTATCTCCAAGATAAAGACGAGAAAAAAAATGTACAAACGTACATCTGACAGGAATAGACCGGGCGAAAGAAGCGGCCGCTCCTTTACGGAGTAAAGACTAGTCAAAGATCAGGTCAGCGAACAGACTGGAGCAAGAAAGTAGCAAATCTAGAACAGGGATAGGGGGTATTGAGAAAGAAAACAAAGGGAAAAAAGGTGGCAGTTCAACTAGTATGCAAACAGGGAAATTCATTTTGCCTACCTGTGCCGGGCGCGCTGTCCTTAGAGAAAACATCTTGTCCGGTCAATTAAAGACAGAAAGGGAAGAGCAGAGAGGTATTTTGAAGAATGGAGATGGGAGAGGAGAGTAGAAGACGGCGATAAGGCAGGAAGCCAAAGGACGAGAGCCAGCTGATAATATGCGAGTCCCGGAAAAGGCGGATCTTAGCAGCGCGATTCGGCACTCTGGACCGGTGGAAGACTGGAAGTCAGTGGGAAAGATTATGATTGTTGTGTGGCTACAGCTGTGGTAGTAATAGTGTCGCATCTACTGCGGTCCCGGGCTTCCAATTGGCCCTTGTGTGTCTCTTCCTTTTCTCCGGTTGTCACTCTCCGTTTTGGCTTCTTGCCTGTATCCATCCGGGCTGCTTGTTTTTGTCCCTGGCCGCGCATGCTGGGAAGAAAGAGATGCCATAAATAGCTGGAAACGCTGGAAATAGAGGAAGAGATGGCGGTCTCCTCTGCCGCAGTGGTCCTATTGACCGGCTGCCAATGCCAATGCAATGCTCATTGACGCCTGTTTGCGGTAACAAAGCAACTACTCCATGTCTATTCACTTCCCAGGCCGATAGCTTCCAGCATCAAGGACCGGGCGAGGGGAAAGGATGGAACCGAACTCGGCCAGAAGCTGCAGACCCAGGGCGATTGATCCGCAACCTCTCAAGTCAGTTCCGCTATCCCATACTTCCGTGCGCCATGGATAATAACAATAACAGCTTTAGGTCCATCTATTCATCCAAGTCCCCCATAGCTTCCTCACTTGCTGAGGCAAATAGAGCTTTGTGGCATCGGCTCAATAAAGACCAGTCACTCTGGCTACTTTCGCATTGAGGCTTACCTTACTCTTGCCTTAAGCATGCTTGAATAAAAGAACATTCTATTGAGCTATGAATTTAGACCCATGCACTTATTCCTGAGTTTATCTTCCATGACTATAAGAGGCGTGCCCTGCCTCTCCTGTCTAGCCGCGGGGACACGTCAACACACAGGCGAATAAATAAAGGAAAAGGGACCAAGATATAAGAAACGTGCAGCTCTCTCGTCATTACATTATTTATTAGTCTCTACGATGAAGTTCTTCTTGATCATCGCCGTGATGTTGGCGGCTGCAGCAGTTGAGGCTCTTCCAACGAACCTCAAACGCTCCGCTGAGCCCGTTGCTGAGCCTCATCACAAGTCAAATACCTATCGTCCAGCTGGCACCAGTTGGTGCGTTCGCCCAGGTCAGGGTTGCGAGCCGCTTAAGGTCAAACGCTCCGAGGACCTTCTCGAGGACTCCGTTGCGGCCTAAATCGATCTATGTCGTGTTAGTCTTCAAAAATATTTTTCTATTTAGTGACCCTACCTTGTTCTCCTTAGCTGACACTCTGTAGGTTCTTACTTGGTAGTATCCTGTTTCGAAATATCACAGTAGACAGAACACGGCTTCTCTCTGCCTCTCTAGCAGATACAGCGAAAGAAATTGACGGGGATATGCATTAATATATGCTTCTTTTAAACAGTCGTTACGGGCCCATCTTTCTTCGTTTTCGCGCTTCCTGGTTCCAATATGGCGAAGCGGTGGAATTGAAACGCTAATGGATATTTGGCGACGACTCTTTCTTCTTTTAGCCTCAGACCACTCTTTGGTTTGCCTGACTTTTCGGTTATTTGGCCGTCATCGTGACAATTGCAGACAATCTATTACTTCTGACAAATCTCTTTGCGACACGGTCATGTACTTCCGAGACGGTTTATATGTCTCCAGGATATCCGATAATCATATTTTCTACTTTTCTTGCTAAAATCTACGAGACAAGGGTTCCAACTATCGGATTATCCGTTTCATTGATCTTGTATAGTTATCAGTTTATGTCATCGCCGCCAAATTTGTTCGTCAACTTTTCAATTAAGGTACTTTCTCCAACTTTGACCTCAAACTATCAAGGCAAGACTAAGTCTCGGACCGGAAATGGCGTATATCGCCCCGCTTAGGCGAACTCCCACCACCGTTGGCTTTGATAGACTGGATCGGTTGAAACACTGTATGGGAAACCAGATGTAGGCTCGTTCGGCAGATTTGCAGATCCAAACATAGCAAATTCCGGTTCGGTGTTTGTTCCACTGTGGTCATATCCCTTCTGAGAGATCGTGTTTTCATAGCCGGAGGCCATATATGGCTCGGCGTACTGCTGTGTATCGTCATTATCTCCTTGCCGGTGAGAATCTTGCATTTCCAAGTCTTCAGGATGAGGCTGCGATGGCTGCCAGAATTGTTCCATAAAGCCTGAGCTCCCCCTAGGCTCCATCGGTTGCTTGAAACCGCCAGAGCCTCCCTCTCCTGCATTTCCAGGGCTGGAATTTGCGCCACCTTCTAGGAAAAGTTGCCAGATCTGTATCAATCGAGATCTTTGCTCATCCCCAGCATTTTCGAAAAGCGCAAGCTGGCTTGGAGTAAAACGCAGAGGATCGATATTGTGGCTTCTCAGAATATCACTTATAGTCAAAACAGGTTGCCCAGAACCAAACTGCAGTACCCCGTGTGGAGATCTTGAAGCTGCTGTCGCCTGCGGCGCTAAATGTGAAGAATGATGGTAATGTTGACTGATGCTGTATGGAATCGACAAAGGCTTAGAAGGAGATGCCGTAGAGAACTGCTGGCCAGCAGTTGGCGTCAATGCTTCTATGTTCATATGCTTTGTAAAGAGAATCGCAAGGTCATCCTGCATGGAGGTACTTTCTGTAATCGACAAGCAACACTGCATGTGCAGTTCCTAGTCAAACACTCGAGCAATAGATAGAAGAGAGAGAAGAGCTACCTGGTTACACTGTGAGTTCTCTTCGAGTGCGGCAAGAGAAGTTGGACGACCACCAATGATATGCCTGGAGTATCGACACTGGTGTCGTATGGACGAAGACATGTTTCGATAGAAGGGACTGGGCACTAAATCAACAACTGATAAAGATGGCACAACAATAGCTGCAGTGGATATCGTGTATTAAATAATAGGAAGAAGGATTTCCGATTCTCAGCTAGAGATTTGGAGAGTATTCGAAATCAGTATTAGGAATCTCTTTCCTTTGCTTTCGATGCTGAACGCTGAAAGATTCCTTCTAGAGTATTTTTGATATAGGTGAAAAAGGTCGGTTAATTGTTCTTGAATTGCGCACCAGTAGCCGGAGGAGGGGCAGAGCCTATATAGGTGCCCAAAGTTCCTGCAGAATAGTCAGATTGGGCACGTCCTTCAATTGAAGGCTAGCACCACATCTCATGATTTGGCATTCTAGGCCAATAATGAGATTTCATGGCCAGTGTAAAGCGCACTAAGTACTAGGTGATCATCGTGTCGTGGACGATTCGTTGTCTTCTCATTAATATCCAGAGAGTATTATTCAATATCTAACTGGGTACTTTAGGTAAGTTAGGTGTATAGTTAGTTAACTATTAACTTAGTAGTAGTGCAAACAGCATGTACTCCGTAATGGATAATGGATAGGCGCATGTATGGTCATATTACTAGGTAGGCCTGCCTGTGCCGTGAGATAGGTAGCGAGGGCGGTCTAGGACGGCAGAACCTCACGTGTACTAACACCCCCCCACGCACGAGCAGCCTACAAACTATGGAATCAATCTAAATACAGAAATCGGCCTCTATTCGGGCCTTCAAATGAGTGAATATATGCAAAAATAAACAGAGGAATGAAGGTTCTGCTTTAGCCAATCGAATGCCGTATATCAAAATAGAAAATATATCCAAAATGGGGGAGATATACGCGGCTTAGCTTATGCCAGTGAGTTGTAGGAAATGGTCAAATTGTTCAGTTCGGAGAGGTTTGGTCAGGCCGTCTGCTGCTTGTTCTTTGGTAGGGCAGGCCTGGAGTTTAACAATACCGTCTTGGATCTTCTCCCGAACGTAATGGTAACGTATATCGATGTGTTTGGATCTCTTGGTGGTGAGCTCAGCTTCAGCCATGGCGTGTGCACCTTGATTATCGATATAGAGAGTAATTGGCGGGCATTCAGTAGGGAGCACGTTGAGCTCGTTGATGAGGTTCCGGAGCCAAAGGGCATCTCGGCTGGCTTCACTTAGAGCCATATACTCAGCTTCGTTGGAGCTAAGTGCAACGGACGTTTGCTTGCGGCTTTTCCAGGCAATTGGGGCCCCGGCAAGCAGAAATATATATCCAGATACTGACCGGCGATTGCCTGTCAGTTGACCACCCCAATCAGAATCAGTATAACATCTGGGCATGAGGAGGTCAGATGTAATGGGTTCCGTGGCCTTATGGTAGGTAATTTGTCGGTTAATGGAGCCTTTAAGGTAGCGTATAGCGTGTATAAGGGCACGCCATGCCTTTTGGGTAGGTTTGGCGTGATATTGGGATAGTACGCCAACTGTCCGGCTAAGATCAGGTCGGGTTTTGGTGGCTAGCCAAGTAAGGCAGCCTACACCACGTTGATATTCTTTGATGTTCACTGTAGGGTTTGGGTCATCATCAATTATTAAACTAGGATCCATGGGGATCCCAACAGGGTGTGCTTGTGCTTGGCCAAAAGAGGCAACAACGTCTTCAGCATAATTGGCCTGGGAGAGAGTATATGTGGTCTTGGATTGAGAGGTGGCCATGCCAAGGTATTTGGTAGAGTTTCCAACTTCTTTTATGTCAAATTTAGCAGAAAGAGACTCCATAAACCAAGTGGCATCATTCTCATGCTTAGCATAGACTTTGAAGTCATCCACATGGGTAGTCACATAGAGTTGGGTCCGGGTGGTATGGATCCAGAGACCAGAGTCGTATTCGGAGCTTTTGAAGCCGATTTGTCGTAAGAAAGCATTTAGTGTATCATACCAGATACGGGCAGATGGGATCAGTCCATAGAGGGACTGGCGGAGTTCACAAACCAGGTCTCCATAGCCTTCTTTGAATCCCTGAACTTGGGTCATAAAGACACGTTTATCTGTGGGCATTTTTCCATTTAGGAAAGCAAGGATGGCATCTGCCTTTCGAGTATGCCAGCCAAGTAGAGTGGCCAGTGCCGTAAGGGTTCTAGTGGTATTTTCATCTACCACTGGGGCGTATAATTCCATGAAGTCCTTGTCAAGTAGATTTCCACGGATCACCCAGCGAGCTTTAGCTTGGTAGTCCCTTGTAATAGGGGTACCAGGGATTTCTTTCTTTTTGTATACCCACCAGCCAGGGATGACCTTGGTCCCTGGTGGTAGGTCAGAGCGGCGGATAAGTTGCCAGCAGCCTTTTTCTTTGAGTTGGTTGACTTCTTTTTGCATGGCTGCTTGCCACTTGGTGGCATCAGGATGAGATATAGCCTGCTTATAGGAAGTAGGCGTGTCATCTTCAGACGAAGGAGTAGTTGAAGTGGTGAGATAGGCTAGGGACATGCCTTTGGCGGGTCGAAGCCATATTTCCTGGTCTTCATCTTCAACAGGTTGGTTTGTATCTTCTTTATTAGGAGTACTTGGATCTTCAGGAACAGTAGCTTGTGGAGGTGTAGTTGTGGGATCCTCATATTCTTCATCAAATATAGTGTCATTGGTTGAAAAAATGGCGTCTGTTTTAGGGTCCCACACTCTATATTGTTGGCTACTGATTTGGCCGATCATGAAGCAGCATTTAGAATGGGAATCGAACTTGTTTATAGGCTTATCTGAGCCATGTCGATGAACCCAGACAGGGCAGCCCCAACGTCGGTATTTGTTGATACTAGTTGGTGAGTTGGTCCAGGCAGCCAGAGGCGATTTATATGGGCTTGGGCTGATTTTGGTGTTGGTATTGACCCCCCCAGGGATAGGTGAATTGAATAGGACTGTGGATGTTGGGAGGCGGTTTGTTATATCTGATGCATATTTTAAAGCATCAACCCAAAATCGCTGTGGTATATGGGGAGCGTCAAGCATTAATGTCCGGGCACGGTCAAAGAGTATGCGTATGCTGCGCTCACTGACACCGTTTTGCCAAGGGGAATATGGAGAACTTGGTTGCCATTCAATGCCTTCCTGACGGTAGGTTTTCTGCCATTCAGCTGAACAGAATTCATTGTCAGAGACAATATAGGCTGGGGCAGGGAAATGGTGATTCTTCATCTGTTGTAGCCAACCCCGAAATGCATCAATTGCAGCAGATCTTTCAGTTAGGTAGTGGATCCAACGGTAACGTGTAGCGTCATCAGTAATAAGCATCACATATTTGGCTCCTGTACGTGAAGGTAGAGGCATATCTAGCTTCTCTATATCTAGTGTTCGGCTGCCACCAGCAAGGTCTATGTGGACTCGGGCTAGTGGTGCAGTCATATGGGATCTTGGTGTTTTGCTGTATTGGCGAGTTTGCTTGCCCTGGATGCAGGCTTCACAAAGTGGTAGTTCTTTGGAACCTTTGATTTCAATGTCTGATGTAGGATCTGCGGCAAGGCGTAAAAGATCCTGCTGGTTTAAATGGCATAGACGGCGATGCCATGTCATAATTGGTAGAGCTGTTTTGGAGCTCTTAGTCTTTGGGGATGTTGTAGGTTTCTTTCTGGGAGGGTCCCCTGGTCGGTTGGCCTCTTTGCCAGACCGGGTGGTGACAAAGGCATAGGAGCTCTCGTCGGGAGAAATGCAATCTGATAGGATGAATACATTGTTGGTATTCAAAATGGCTTCAAATTCTGCACCAGAAGAGGTTGTGATTTGTGCTACTTGAGAGCTGGAAGGGAATTCGATATGAAAACCTTGTTTGAGAAGCATTCCCATGGAGATTAAGTTGGAATTGAAGGATGGAACATGTCGTACATCCCTAAGGATCAAGGATCCGGTTCCAATATCAATGACGACGGTGCCAATACCATGAGGTTTGGAAATCTTCCCTTGAGCATCTTCAATATAATCCGCTGGAGTAAGGTCCTCCTTTCTCAATGTTTTATAGGACGTGAAGAAAGCTTGGTGGGGTGTAACATGGAATGAAGCACAGCTATCAAGATACCATGAAGCTTGGAGAGATTGGGCTGATTTAGCAATGGCTGTTTTTGCAGCTGAAGAAGTCCATGGTACCAGTTCATTGGTTTCTGCTTCAGAGAATGAAGCAGTGGAAGATTCTTTAGCAGTGTGTAAAGCACGAATAGCTTCAATAGTATTTTTATTGGCTCGGTGCCAATGCTCAGAGGCTTTCTCAGGGTTCTTGTAGAGGCAAGGCATTGGGTGGAAATGACCACACCAATCACAACGGGTCTTTGGTTTGCGTGAGTCCTGGTCCTGAGGTTTATATTTAGTGTTGGAACTTGAGGCGGAAGAGCTAGCAATGGGGTTAGATGCTTGTTTGGAATAGCTTCGTCCGGATAGATTCTCTCGTCGTCCTCCGTGTTGGGAGCGGGATTCACGGGCTTGGGTGCCCATACGGATAGAGAGTTGAGCTTGAATGGTAGTTAGGTCCAGATTGATGACAGGGCCTTGTCCAGTTGAGTATACTTCATCAAGTTTACTCTTAATGAATGCTTTGTTCCATTCGCGGAGGCCTATAAAAAATAGGTCGTGAATAAGGTTGTCAAATGATGCTTCTTTTATAGCATGAAGGCGGTCTACTATCCTAGTAAACGCAGATTGGTAGGATAGGTAGTCATTGTCTTTTATATAGAGCTCCTTGAGCTCTTTTATGAGAAGCATTCGTTCTTCACCAGTAGAACGTCCGAAAAAGGTAGCAGTTCGGTCCCATAAACCATGGGCTGATAGGTCATATGTGTTGCCCAATTTGTCAATGGCTTGGGCAGTCATAGCATGAAGCATTCGGGCTCTCATGACAGTGGCTTTGCAATGCCATACTTCAGCATCATAAGCTGAGTATCCTGCTGGAGGTATATCCTGATGCAAGACTGTACTAGCGTTCAGGACATTGGCTTCTCTTTGAATGGCTGAACTCCAGGGGTCGTAATTATCATGAGACAGTGTGATTCGGCATCGGTCTGGTAAGAGCGCTTTAACTTGAGCTTGTACATGATCAAAAGGATCTTTTTGTACTGGATTTGAGGCTGGAATAGCTGTATTATTTTGAATATGATTGTAGGGAGTAGCGTTATGCCGGACTGTAGGAGTGGAGGATTGGGATTGATGGCGTTCAAGGGCATTAAAACGAGTCATGAACTGGTCCATCTGCTTCTGCATTTGCTCCTGCATCTGCTTCTGCATTTGTTCCTGCATCTGCTTCTGCATTTGTTCCTGCATCTGTTCCTGCATCTGCTGGAACAGAGCTGTGATGTCTGGTGTGGATGCCATGGTGTTGGCTGTAGTAGAGCTTTGAGCTCTAGGGGCAGTTGGGGTGTCCATTTCTTCAGAGATTACTGAGGAGGCGGAGGAGCCTATATCTGATGAAGGATCTGTGGATTCTGGCTGACGACGGTGACGTCTAGCGGTGGTAGGGGGCGTTCGAGGCACCACCATTTTGGATGGGATCGATCGAAGGATCCTGGGGTTCAGGGGCCGATTGTTGGCGGTCCTGGTGTTCAGAGTCGCTTAGAAGCGCTCGATTTCTGGTTTGACCAATGAGAGGTCACAATTTAGCCTATCTGAAAGGCTTTTTTTTTAAGCTCAATATCGTAGAGCTAAAACGGGCTCATAACCTAATGGATAGGCGCATGTATGGTCATATTACTAGGTAGGCCTGCCTGTGCCGTGAGATAGGTAGCGAGGGCGGTCTAGGACGGCAGAACCTCACGTGTACTAACAATGGATCACCATATATCATGTGACGCATGGCCCATGACGCGCGCTTAGAGGTAATTGACAGCTTACATAGTATCTTATCTCAGCGTCAACCCAGTTCAGCGGATTGGGGATTATTATTCCTACCACCGAACATCGACTGTATTATTGCTTGCAGAAAGTTTTGCACCCTTAGACCTGTTACTTTTTTCCCCTTCTTTCGGTTGGTGCTGTCTTCCGAATAATCATGGTGCGGTTTACCATCTCCAGCTTCCCTTTAAAGCTGTTCATATGACAGCTACTAGAGCTAACCATTATTCTTTATACAGACATCCATCGGCACTGGCTATGACCTTTCTAACTCTGTCTTTTCTCCTGATGGCCGAAATTTTCAGGTGCTGACTCCTTTACTGCATCAACCACGATCTAAACATCTAACAACGTCCTAGGTAGAATACGCAGCCAAGGCAGTTGAAAACGGAGGAACCGCCATTGGGATTAGGTGCAAGGATGGTGTTATTCTGGCTACCGAGAAAATTATTACCAGCAAGCTTCTAAAACCAGGCGCAAATAAGAAGATAGCGACGGTTGATCGCCACGTTGGCATCGTGAGTTTCCATTCAGTGCCACAAGTGCAAGTTCCCCTTGTGCTAATGCCACCCATTTCAAATGTAGGCATCAGCTGGGCTTATTCCTGATGGCCGCCATTTTGTCTCTCGGGCTAGGGACGAAGCAGCTTCGTGGCGGAACGTCTACAAGGGACCAATACCAGGTTCAGCTCTTGCTAGTCGCCTAGGCGGCTATGTACAGGCTTACACCCTATATTCCAGCGTCAGGCCATTTGGAGTAACTGCTATCGTCGGAGGATGGGATTCTGAAGCCGAGCTCCCCGTTGATGGCCAGGTTGGAAGCGGACCGAAGTCTGGTTCTGGGGGCAAGGTCGAAGGTGCTAAAGCTGGGGGACCTTTCTTATACATGATTGAACCTAGCGGGCTCTACTGGGTATGTTATAGTACTCCTGATTTCCATATGTTCCTGCTAACTAGCTGAAAGGGTTACTACGGTGCCGCTACGGGGAAGGGCAGACAGGCCGCGAAAGCCGAACTCGAAAAGCTGGAGTTAAGCTCTGGCAATCTCAGTCTACTTGACGGCGTTAAGGAGGCAGCTCGCATTATTTACATTGCACATGAGGACAGCAAGGATAAGGAGTTTGAGCTTGAAATGACATGGATCAGTTCACTAAGTGGGCCCACGAAAGGAAGGCATGAAGAAGTTCCACGGGAGCTTCTTGAGGAAGCAGAGAAAGCCGCAAAGAAGGCTTTGGAAGGAGAAGATGAGGAGGAAGATGAGGGAGCAAAGACTGAGCGAATGGAGGAATAGTTTCATAGTGAGTTACAATTGTCTCTCCCAGGGAGTCAGATTATCTTCGCCCATCTGGAAACATGAAGTCTATGATTCTGCGGCCATTATCAGTGGCGAGCAACCTAGATCCCTAAATATTTGATAATGTAATATCACAAGGTTCTGTCTTGAAGACTACCTCAAAAACAAAACATAGATAAGTCCAATTCTTCAAAAGAAAAGCACCTAAATGAATTTACCTTCCGCCCAACCCTTTCTCTTATTGCCAAGCTCGACAGCAGCATTGCCCCAGTCCTCGCCATGATTGTGCATCCCTGATTTTCCCAGGCCGGCCCTCTCCAAGCCTTGTTCTTCAGTAAGTACAGTAAGCAGGCCAAAGATAACAGGGACTCCAGAATCGAGTTGTACGCGCATCAATCCATGGCTGACAGCATCTGCGATGTATTCAAAATGCATGGTGTGACCCTTGATGAGGACCCCTATTGCTATAATAGCATCAAAGGGGCCCTTGGCAGCAGACGCTGATGGCTGTGTTACTGATTTACTTAGGTCCGACGTAGAGGATGAGAGTAGGTCAGTTGCACTGATATCCCTGGTCGAGGGAGCCGCTTGCAGCTGGGAAGCCGTGTAGACCCTGGTGAGACTCCTGTTAGCTACTTCATATCTAGACAAATCACAGATAAATCCAATTCGGCAGCTCGCTCTTTGGGTCTTGCTTGATGTTTCTGTGGTTGTCGCTGAGGAACATTAGGGTGGCTAACCGCTGAACAGCATATGGCAATTCGTAGCTGCCTGGCACACTCTGGACTGCAATATTCTCCTCTAAAACCCCAGCTGACAAAAGACTTCTCTTGGCCCCTGCCACGAGAGCCTCAATTATTTGAGTGTTCCACCTCGCGTGAACTATGGCAATCCGGAGACCGGATCCTAGAAGAGATCTGATTAAGCAAAATATCATCACTGACGGCTGCCGGCTAATAGCGGTACTGTCTCACCATCATATGTCTGAGCAGCGCCCGGTCCTTTTATAGATGTCATCTTGCTTGAATCTATCGTAAGTTGTAGTAGCGATGTGTCAGAAGCTATGCCTGGCGGTACTGCTGTAGTGGGGTGTATAAGAGATTATGTAAAGAGTGAGTCCGTGCAGGATGGCAGTCTTTATACTCCTACTCCGATGTTGGACTGCTGCAGTTATAATGGAACAGAAGGATTCAATTAAGAAGACCCGGCGCTCTTGTAAGTCGAAACATCGGCAGGGATGGTGTGGTCTGGGTTATTGATATTAATTAGCTTTATCATGCCTGTTAACAATAAGGATTTTCACTACAAGCCAACTATCAGAGAGCGTACATTGTACAGTGGGCTTGGCCATGTAGAATTGCATAATATCCCTAGTTCTTAGAGATATCACTGCTCCTTTTATTTTCGTAGTGGCTAACAGTAGTATGCAATTCATCATGCATACAAGGAGTTGCTGCTGTAGTGTCTGGTGGAGAATTCGGACACTGCAGGAGCTTGTCAGACATGCACATATGCAGGTCTAGCAGATTACTTTTTGACTCTTCTCTTTTTTGATAGTCGAGTCACAACTTCATGGGATGTAAATCCATCTGAAACCCCTGAGCAGCATTCTCAGTCAATGATGCTTTATTTGGTATCGATTACACTGGTAATACTACTATTACTTTCAGATCCGGGAAGAAGAACATACAACGACAGTGCCATAAGAGAAAGGCCGGAAAGGGTGACATTGAGAGAAAATTACCCGGGGTCACCCAGTTCATATTCCGTTGCATGACTCCTTAGAGCAATTCACTCGACAGTTACAGACTTTGCAAGATTGCGAGGGAAATCAACGTTAAGTCCTTCTCCCACGGCAAGCCAATAGGCAATTAGCTGCAGCGGAATAATGTTGAGAAGCCCTTGTAGGCAATCGACTGTCTTCGGGACCTCAATCTTCTCTGTCTGGGCAGAGCTGAACTCAGGATCATCATGATTACATATCACAATGGGCCTGCCACCACGAGCAATGACTATCGCTAAATCAGATTACTGCCACCTAGGAGGGGACAATATAGATCGTTAAACTCACCTTGTTGATAGGCATTCAAGGACTTAGAGAATATATTGTCACGGGTGAGAATCATAATAATGGGGAGATTCTCATCTACCAGGGCGAGAACACCATGCTTGAGTTCGCCAGACATGACAGCTTCGCAGTGAAGGTAAGAAATTTCTTTAATCTTCAGAGCACCTGTAGAAATTGTTAGCGAAATCAGAATTACATGCGTGTGAACTCGCTAACCTTCAAGAGCCGTTGGAAACTGGCTGCCTCGGCCCAGGAGGAGGAGACTCTTTTGGTTTTTGAAAAGCTTCGTGCACATTTCTTTGATGGGTTCGTTGAGTTTCAGGATTTCGCGGAACTGGTCTGACACTTTAGCAAGAGACTCCATGATTTCTTCCCTCCTCTTCTGTTTGGAAGCGCGATCTTCACTGAGAGAAAGGGCGAACATAACCATAGCGACAAACTGGGATGTGTAGGCTTTGGTGGATGCAACGCCGATCTCAGGGCCAGCGTTGATATGTACACCACAGTGGGTCAGAAGGGAAATAGAAGATCCAACAACATTGACAATACCAACTGTCAAAGCACCTCGCTCGAGACAGTAGCGAAGGGCCATGAGCGAATCGGCAGTTTCTCCGGACTGGGAGACGAAGACACAAGTGTCATCCCGGAAGACTGGAGCCTGTCTATCCAGGAAGTCCGACGCTAGTTCGACAGCGATAGGAATTTCAGTAAGTTCTTCAAAGACACCGCGCACAGCCATGCATGAGTGATAGCTGGTCCCACATGCAATGAAAATAATCCTTCTGCAGCGACGGATCGTAGAAATGTACTGTCTGAGTCCACCTAATGTGACCTGCTTATTCGCAACATCCAAACGACCCCTCATAGTATTTACCACAGATTCAGGTTGTTCAAAAATCTCCTTTTGCATGAAATGGTCAAATTTACCCTTCATAATCTCCTGCAGTTCGAGCTCAATGGTTTGGATAGCGCGAACGTTGGATGTGCCATCATCCTTAGTTAAACGATGGATGTTAAGTTGGCCTTCATGAATATGCGCAATGTCATCGTCTTCAAGATATAGAACTTTCTTGGTATGTTCGACAATGGCAGAAGGGTCCGATGACAGAAAGAATTCTGCTGGTTGAGGGACGCCATCATCTGAGAGGAATGCACGAGACTGCGACCGATGAAGCAAAGATTTGTCCGGTGGGGCAAGTAAACTCGCAGTGGACTTCTTGATAGCAGCATTTTGTGAGGCTTGCTCCGCGGGAAGAGCACCATCCTCCGAATACTCAACATCGACAAAATCAACCTTCATCTTCTTCGATGTTCTCACGCCAATCACAAGCGGTGAACCTTTGCGGGCAGCGATAAGTTCATAAGGATAATGAACTGACTTTATGAGGAGGCCAAAAGCGCCCTGGAGTTCCTTGATCACTGCCTTTGCTAGTACGGTGAATTCAATGTCCGGATGCTGGTCGTATAGATATTTGGCAAGTTTAGCAATACATTCCGTGTCTGTTTCCGTTTCGAAGCGAAATCCCTTGCTCTCTAGAAGAGCCTTCAACTCTTTGTAGTTGGTGATGATGCCATTATGGACGACAGAAAACTCCCAATTGACATCGGACCTGGAGAAGGTGTTTCCATTAGCATCTATGTCGTCCGTCTAAATAGTCACAGAGTATCCATGTAAACTGGGTTTGGAGCTGAACTCACCTGTGCGGGTGGCAGTTCAGACGGGAAGGCGGCCCATGGGTAGCCCAGCGAGTGTGGGCAATTCCGGCATGAGATTCAAAGGTCTTATCCGCATCTGGTTTACACTCCTCAATGAGCTCCTTCAACTTGGCAACCTTTCCGACTTCCTTGAACGCAAAGACTTCATTCTTTTTGTCGCCGTCGACAGCTAGCCCAGTAGAGTCATAGCCACGATATTCAAGTCTCGCGAGTCCTTTAATTCGGAGTTAGATGGGAAAGCGACAGGGGTATCCCTAGCAGTATCAGTAGTCCACTGACCATTGAGCAATGTATCGACAATATATCTCCGGTCTCTCTCGATGAGATAGTTTATGTAGCCGAAAATACCACTGGGCTTGGTCAGTTGTCCGAACATGTAACGGAGGATTGTCCGTCAAGAACTCACCACATGTTCGGCCGCTGTAAGAATATACAACGCAGAAAACAAGTTGTGTAGAGAGAGGATCACAGTCGGCGACTGTACGATATGCGGGGGGAACAACGCTGGAAGAAAATGAGGTCTCGAAGTGAGCAGCACGCACTGAAAGTTCGAAAGCTGGTTTGAGTTTGGGGAAACGCAGAGAAGGCGTAGAGTGGGCAAGAGAAACGAGCGGGAGGATGGATTCGGGACACGAGAGGGGGAGAAGAAACGAAGGATGAGAAAGGAAAGAAATTGGCAGGAGGGGAAGCTGCGTTGTTATATGTTGCAGTCAACGGGGTGAACCGTGGCCAGGAAGGAAGGGAGAAACTGATAATAATTGGAATATGTATTGTATGGTCTATCAGTCAAATCAGATCGGTTACTTATGTACAGCGCAAGGCCGCCCACGTACGGTACACCAATGCCTCCCGGTCAGCATGTCTCGGATTTCTCCCTTCTCAGCCGGCCTGGCGGCTGACACTGGCTGTTCTAACTTCTCCCTGGATCGGATGTCTCCACCAAGCAGGTCATGGTTGCCACAGCAATCAATGCCTCCCGGTCAGCATGTCTCGGATTTCTCCCTTCTCAGCCGGCCTGGCGGCTGACACTGGCTGTTCTAACTTCTCCCTGGATCGGATGTCTCCACCAAGCAGGTCATGGTTGCCACAGCAATCAATGCCTCCCGGTCAGCATGTCTCGGATTTCTCCCTTCTCAGCCGGCCTGGCGGCTGACACTGGCTGTTCTAACTTCTCCCTGGATCGGATGTCTCCACCAAGCAGGTCATGGTTGCCACAGCAATCAATGCCAAACTTGGAACATCGGCTGCCAGAGAATAATGGGGCTTATTATTATTAATGGCAAGAGGCTGTACCACAGCGCAGGCATAGTATGCAATATCCTGTGATTGTTGCTAATATGCTAATATCTGACAATGACCATTGCATACATACAACACCGTACTCCGTACCTATCTGCGTAAGCGCCTACGCCAGGGCTGATCCATTGGAAGTCCATGCTGAAGTTTCTATTTTTACGAGTAGGTTATTGGTACTAGTTTTCGGATCACAGAAGACATGTCCCTGGAGTGGCCTGTTATGGCTTCTCCACTGCCACCGTATGTGGTACTAATGTATGTACCGCGATTTTTTTTTTCCGCGTGTCTAAATTTGGTACCTAGGCGGTTTTGGCATTCTTTAGAGGACTCCATATATATTTAAATTTAGAGCATGGGTATCTAGATATGATCTAAAACTCAGATTGTCGATCATAGTTACTAGTATTCTACATAATACAGTGTAGATATTATGGCATTCTTCCCTATTATTCATTAATAGATAATAACTAATTAGTTAATTATCGCTCTGACCCATTGAAGCATGGACACTATCTATAGAAAGGTTATAAATACAAATAACCGACCCCTACGGTAACCTTCGGGGTCGCGCGTATTGCGCGACCCTGACAACCACCCGAGCACCCCAGCCACCCGAGCACCGATTTTAGAACTTCGTAGAATTCCAACCCATCAACTTTATCATATAATTCAACCACCACCACCATGCCCAAATTCAATAAAAATTATGAAGATCGAATGCTCAAAGCTATTGACGCGTTAAGCACACAAAATCCCCCAAATATCGCCAAAACTGCACGTGAATATGGAGTTAAACGGCAAACCCTCTCCGCAAGGTGGAAGGGACGGTCCAATCTATGTGAACGACCACCAACCAACACCAGATTATCAGAAGAGCAAGAAAAGGCTCTGTGTCACTATGTTGATACTCTAGAGCAATTAAATATAAAGCCACTTGCACAAATGATCCAATCAAGTGCCAATTCTATTCTGAAATCAACCCATACCAGCCTAGACACCCCTCCACCTACTGTCAGCGAGAAATGGTTAAACCGATGGCTAGGAAGGCATCCTGAATATAAAAGACGTCGCTCTAGAGCTATAGAGCTTGACCGCAAGCGTGCAGAGGATCGTGAGGTTATTCAGGAGTGGTTTCAGAAGCTCCATCAGACCATCCAGAACCATGGGATATTAAAGGAGGATATCTACAATTTTGATGAGACTGGCTTCAATATCGGTGTTGGTCGTGATCAATGGATTATTACCAGGGACTTCAATATTAATAAGCCTCATATTGGGATGAATTCAAACCGTGAATATGTTACTGTGGTTGAAGCAGTCAATGCAGATGGCTGGACCTGCCCACCACTTATTCTCATGAGTGGTAGCTGTATACTTACAAATTGGTTTGAAGCTGCTGATATTCAACAAGACTATTCAATTGGAGTATCAGAAAATGGCTATATGACTGATACAATTGCCTTCCAATGGATTCAGTCATTCTATCGGCATACTAAAAGATATAGGAAGGGTCAATATACCCTTCTTATATGTGATGGATACGGCTCCCATCTAACACATGAATTTGTTGAATTCTGTGAGAAGACCAATATCATCACCTTCTTCTTACCTCCACATACAAGTCATTTCTTGCAGCCATTGGATGTTGGTGTTTTTCATGCATATAAGCACTGGCATTCAGAAGCAGTTGCAGATGCAACCTACTCAGGATGCAGTAAATTTACTAAGGTTGAATTCCTTCATGCCTTAGGAGCAATTCGCAAGAAGACATTCAAAAAGCGTACTATTCGGCATGGATTCCAAAAGACTGGCATCATACCATTCAATCCATCAATTGTACTCAATCAAATGCCTCAACCACATCGTCCATCCTCTTCATCCACCAATACCAATGATGTTGATTCCTGGGGCAGTACGCCAAAAAAAAGCTGAACGATTTAGGGAGATTGGTGATAGGATATGGGAGATTCATGATATCAACAAGGATCAATTTAATGAGGGCCTAGAGCTGCTTATTCGTGGTGGTAGTATGCTAGCATCATATTCAGCTGCTATCGAAGCTGAGCTTGACCGGTATATTAAAGCTGCTAGGGACCGCGCAGCTCGATCACAGGCCTCTAGGCGCAGGATTCGCAAGGGAGGCATAGTATCAAGCTCAGAGCTTGAAGCTATAAATCGAAATACTGCGAATATTAATGAGCAGGCTGAAATAAAGAGGTGGAGGACTAAGTATAAGCGTTGCCTACCAGAGCTGCTGGATGTGTGCATTCGACGAGGAATTATTATACGAAGGCAACGACATGCTAGGGCCCAAGCTGAAGAGTAGAGCTTTAGTTTAAATATATTTTGAAGTTAAATACTATAGAATTCGTTGAGATATTGAAGCTAGAAGGGGGTCTAAAATTGGTGCTCGGGGTGGCTGGGGTGCTCGGGTGGTTGTCAGGGTCGCGCAATACGCGCGACCCCGAAGGTTACCGTAGGGGTCGGTTACATACAGTACCAGAAAAAGAAGCATCAGAATGTTGGATTGAAATTTGGGGTTTCTGGTATGAGGCTACTACTTCCCATTTAAAAATAGCCCTTCCCATCATATAAATATCATAGCCCATGGCATATACTATTACGTTCAAGTATCGAGGATGCATACATAGTATATAGGTATGGTGCCTTGCCATGTCTCCTGGTTTATAACCACGGAGTACGTAACTAGCGAAGCATGTAGGATAATTTAGTATTCCGCATGTAGTAATTAAATAGGAGTAGGTGTCAAGTACCTTACTATGATACTGTTGGCTAGCTTAAATTCAACTGCAGAGTCTGCACATAGGTTTAGTGATATTGCGTCCAGGCCTACCCACCTTGCAACCAGATTTTCCCTGTTCAGCAGTGTCATCGCAAACTGTTATATGTCTGGAAACAATACCAGAAGGCCCCATGTGGATGTGGTTAGGCCCTTTTTCCCTTCAAGTTCACAAAGAGCAATGTTGAGAAGCAGAGAATAAAGACTTCGCCAAGTACACTAGTGGTACGTATTCCAGGCAAATTCGAAAATATTTATCCAAAGCTGCAATGGCATAGCTGCTTGTTGCAGATGAAATAATCAGAAAATACTCAGTAGTATAGCAATTCCAAGAGACATCTTATTTTGAGCCTTTCCATTGCAGGCCACAGTAAATGAGAAGAGTTTCTGTACCCTTCACCTGTGTCACAAGATAATTGTGAGCTTTCAGAGTGCGGTCATGTTCTGCCTGCAGAATATGTTCCCCGCCATTCATGCTCTGTCATGATTCGCTGTTTTTCACGCATTCTGTAAGTGATCTTTAAACCTTCCCAGCTTCACTAATTTAGGTAGTTATTACCTTTGATTGTTGTATTTCTCAGATCGGATGTCCTTCTGGATCTCTTCTCTATCGCAGTCCTCCTTCATCTATAGTTCCTCTTCCTCTCCATTGAGACTGCTCACATTCTTATTTTATTCATCCAACGTCTTCTTTCACATCTTTCTCTTCTCTATTTCCATCGTCCCTTCTTAGTTCCCTCTGTTCTCTTCAGGGGAGACACCCTGGTTTATGTCTCTGCAGTAAGCAGCAGCCATCAAGGATGGTGTTTACTGGTTGTGACTCCACCTCCTCTGGCTTGTAGCCATTTTCGAACTATGTCGCGTTCATCTGCTGGCTTCGCGGACTTCTTCCCGACCGCTCCGTCTGTCCTTCAACAGAAACGCTTCAAGGCGAGTCAGGAGCGACAACGAGCGAAGCCATTGCTTGATAGTCAACATAATACCGGGCCTATTTCATTTCCTGCAGGGCCAGAGACTCCCGAACATCCGCCGAATGACAACAGCAAGATCCATAACCAAACTATAGGAGCTCAAAGTGAATCGAGTCAACCAGCTTCTGAGGCATTTGGAACTGCGTCGACGAGTTCTATAAATACTGGCGTCTCGGGAGCCAGTCCCTCTCTTCACCAAACTGGCGCAGCAACGTCCAATGGGTTGATTTTTGATTCCCTCACACCACTCACAAACGCCGAATCTTCCCCTTTATGCAAAGCGACGAGTCCCTTACGAACAAAGACAGCCGATGAGTTTGTGGAAGAAATTTCACAGAAAGCCAGTCTTGAAGACCAGAGAACCTCAGTAATATCCCTCCACACCCCTCCCACTCCACAGTCACAGACACGTCAAATTGGCGAGACGGTCAGAGGATGCAAGATCGTGTATGACCCAGACCTTGACAGGCGACCCTTGTCAAAGGATAAGAGGAAAAAGCCACAGTATACAAATATCGTGGCGAATGTTCAAGACATCATCCCCTCTGATCCTCGACATGGTATACCGAATTATTCACGGGGCGGCGGCTGTAAACAAAAAACGAAATATCGGCCAGCGCCCTACACGTTGAAATCATGGCCCTACGATGCAGCAACCACCATCGGCCCAGGGCCACCCACGCAGATAGTGGTCACGGGGTTTGACCCTTTAACCCCCATTGCTCATATCAGCACCCTGTTCTCCAGTTTTGGGGAAATCGCAGAAATTAACAACCGTACCGATCCTATCACTGGAAGATTTCTTGGGATATGCTCCATTAAATACAAAGATAGCCTGTCGTTTCGACATGGAGGTCCTCTCCTTGCAAGCAGTGCTGCTAGGCGAGCTTATTATGAGTGTAGGAAGGAACACCGCATTGGAACACGCAGAATCAGGGTTGAGTTGGATCGCGACAGTGTTGTGTCGGAGCGGATGGTCTCGCGAGCTATTGAATCCCAAAGAACCGAACTACAACCTCGTCTTTCGGCCACCGAAGGAACGAAGATCGAATCTCAGACGAGAAAGAATGAGCCTCCACCGACGGCTCCAAAAGGGCCATCGGGTAGGTCTTCCTTGCGCATTGTTCCTGCACCGCCTGAAGGACCAAGAGCAGCATTAAAGCCTGCGCCACCATCACTGGTCGAAGAGACTCCAATCCTGAGCCAAATCAAGCGCGATCCCTACATTTTTATAGCCCACTGCTACGTGCCGGTACTCAGCACAACAGTGCCACACTTGATGAAAAGACTCAAATTGTTCAAATGGAAAGATATTCGCTGTGACAAGACTGGATATTATGTCATCTTTGAGAATTCCAGACGGGGCGAACAAGAGACAGAACGGTGCTACAAAATGTGCCATATGGCACCGCTGTTTACCTATATTATGAATATGGAAAGCCAGCCTTACGGGAACCCAAACTATGAACGCAGTCCGAGTCCTCAGCGACTTAAAGCAGAGCAACTGGAAAAATCCCATAAGGAAAGGTTAAAAAAGGAAGCGGAGTTAGACCTTGAAGAAGAGAAAAAGCAAAGAGCAATCAATCTGGATCCTTGCAGAGAGGTGTTATCCATCATTATCCGAGAGTTGAAGGAGAAGTTGCTCGAGGACGTCAAGTCACGCATCGGTGCGCCAGCCTTGTATGACTATCTTGAGCCTGACCGGCATGCAGCAAAGAGGAAGAAACTCGGCATTCCTGATCCGGAGGGTGTCAAGCGTCCTTCCTTCCGGATCGACATGGATAGTCCGATTGAGATACCAGGCTCTCAAGCTAATGGACGGCGGCCATTTGGAACCTCCAACCTCAACGTGCTCACGCTTCCTCGCATTCGGAAAGCTCATGGGCTTGATCGTGCGGATGCTGCCTTCTTAGATGAAAGGCGCCGGCAGCCCTTGCGGAGGAAAGAAGTCAGACCACTGTACCACCGTTTGCAACAGCTGCACGAGGTCGACGACTCCGACGATGACCAGCGAACACCATTCACTAGGGATACTGATGAACAGGACAGTAGAAATCCAAGTCGGATGAGTTTGAGTCCTTGTGATTCTGATAATGATGACGCATTTGATCCGGGGATCCTGTCTGCATCTGTTGTTGAGCGGATGTCCGGCCGCAGTGGACCTGATGAAACTGAAGTTGAAGTTAGCAAATCTGATCTTCAAGGAAGCCCGACCGCTGAACAGATTCAACTCCACCTCCGAAAGCTCTCTCCTGCATCTCTCAAGAGGAAAAGGATAAACAATGAACTTCAGTCCCGTAAGAGACGGAGGGAAGACGATGAGCTTTTTGGCATCGATTCTGTGGAAGAGGCTGAGGAGCAGCATTCAAGAAAGCTCTCAGTCACTTCTACATCTGACCATGCTAGTCTCGCGACATTGGGACCTCCCCCAGGTCATTATCAAGGTTCCTTAGAGCAAGGACAAACGGAAGAGTTAAAGGGGAAGGTCAAACAGATAGGTATAGAAACTCCTGAGCACCAAAAAGATTTCGCTCCGGAAACACCGTTCTTGGAGGACGTCAGCGACGGTAAATACGAGGCATCAAAAACAGAGGTTGAATGGGGAATCTCTAATGACCGGCCCCGCCCGACGGTTGAGGACGATGATACAATTGTATTAGATCTCGACGGTTGGCAGAATCTCCTAAAGGATGAAGAAGATCTGCGTTTCCTCAGAGATATCTTACTCAGTCAGTCAAGGTCTGATGTTGGAAATCTTGCGGCGTGGGCATGGAGACAAAAAGAAATCAAGGCTCTCAATCACCCTGGGAATAGAGGACCTGTGCGTGAAGTGGTAAACATCCATGGTTACTATGTACCTAATTCAACTGGTGCCGCGCGGACAGAAGGTCGGAAAAGAATACTTGAAGCAGAGAAATCGAAGTATCTGCCTCATCGTATCAAAGTTCAAAAGGCCCGCGAAGAACGAGAAGCCAGAGCAAAGAATGATCCACATGCAGCAGCTACTGAAGCTTCAAGGATCGCCACTGCTAGGACCATCTCGAAATCGACCTCTAGGTCAACACGCGTGAATAATCGACGGTTGATCGCAGATATTAATGCACAGAAGCAGGCTCTTCCCACTCAAAGTGGAGAAGGGGACGTTCTCCGATTCAACCAGTTGAAAAAGCGAAAGAAGCCTGTGCGCTTTGCTCGATCGGCGATCCACAATTGGGGCCTTTATGCAGAAGAAAACATATCTGCAAACGACATGATAATTGAATATGTCGGTGAGAAGGTGCGGCAACAGGTCGCGGATATGCGAGAAAGGAGGTATTTAAAGAGCGGTATTGGCAGCAGCTACCTCTTTAGAATCGACGAGAACACGGTCATAGATGCTACCAAACGGGGAGGAATTGCGAGGTTTATCAACCACAGTTGTACGCCCAATTGCACCGCGAAAATCATCAAGGTCGATGGCAGCAAGCGGATCGTTATATATGCTTTGAGAGATATTGAAAGAGGTAAGCGCTGTTACTGCAGCCTTCAATGGATCTGGGATGCTGACGACTCTAACGTACAGATGAAGAACTCACATACGACTACAAGTTTGAAAGGGAGTGGGATAGCGATGATAGGATTCCATGCTTGTGCGGTTCAACCGGCTGTAAGGGGTTTCTCAATTGAAATCTCTATATTTTATACGCCGAGGACTGCCCTTCAAATTCAATGTATGATTATTCTCATAGATTCCTCCAACAGAATATGGTATTGGGATACGGCATTGGTACTATACTATACATTGGTGTTTTGGCTGATAGAATTCACGGGCGCTCTCACGCTTGCTTCGTTTTCATGATCCTTAACATTTCATCCCTTATATGGATGAGTTCCATGTACAGCATAATCTCGGGCTTAGTGGCCGCCCTATTTGACTCCTGGTAGTCTCCTCAATGTCACAGTATTTAGAATCAACATGCCCATCCCGTAGCTGGTGATGAGTTATCGATTTCCTTGATATCAAACTAAAACAAGTCAGCAAATCAGTCCGAAAGAAAAAGGCTTGAAGATAGGCTTCCGAACCCAAATGGCTAGGGAGGAGAAAGTTTGCAATCCCTTCTTTGATCATGTACTCATGACCGCAATTTCCACATATCAATTTCCCTTCCATGACTTGCGTTTCCAACAACAGTCGGTGTAGGTCCCTCAGCACTTGTTCATCATTAAGAGCATTGCCTTCGGGTTTGGTATCAGGAATCTTTGGAAATCCAAGCTGCGTCCGGACAAAGATGAGTATAAGTCATCAGCTAGCTGCAGGATACGGCGTTGACACCTACCTCACTAGCGCTCACCCGCAAGCTGTCCCAATCAACCCGAGAAAGAACATTACGTATAAAATCTGGTTGGAAGTCTAAATCCTGTTGCACTAGTTCGGCATCACAAAAATGAAGTGGAAATGATGCTGTTGATTTTCTGCATTCCTTGATGGCGCAGGTAAGGAAATTAGCAGTAAGTACTTTCATATTTCACACAACCAGTCCCTTTTTGAGACTTTTTCCTTTCTGCTCTCCTTTTCGGCGACGATTGGTGATGGCTAGAAGCAGCACTGCCCTGTTCATCCGGCAAAGTATAGGAAATGTAGGATGCGTGTTCTTTTTTTCTAAAGAGCAACACTATCCCGGATAATTATCATGCATGCTCTCTACCAAACCGAATGTGGCGAAACCCTAACTAAGCCCCGCTACATAATACGTACTCCGTAAAAATTTGACGCTAACACAATTCATATCTCCGACACGACATTAATGCTGATTTATCAGAATTATATGCTATATGCTCTGTTTAATTTGAACATCAAGCAGATCTAGATCTGCAATGTCATGGTCCTCAAGGCACGTGTTAGGCTGCAAGCGGTCACCGTCGAATAGAATATAAACATCATGTTCCGCCGAAATGTGATGTGCATCTCGAAATGCTTCTGTAAGCCGTGATATTTGTGTCCTTGGTCTAGCTTTGATCTTAAGTTCATCCAGTCCGGGGGATTTCAATATAACCCTTATTTGTGTACCCAGTTGGCCAGGCTCGACGCCGCCGGATTGGGAAGCTATTTCATCCCTGGGGTCAGGTGGTTTTCGTCGATTACTAGACTGAAATATATTGCCCTCCAGGACAGCTTCCATGTGCACTCGTAGACTGCTATCATCATTGTTGTCTATTCCTGGTGTAGTATGGCGGTTGTGTTCCATATGGATTCCCAAGCTTTTGCAGGTTGTAACATCGAACAGCCTTCTTCCCTTCCAGGTCAAGACCACAGACGACTGCATTTCCTCTGGCACGTTTTGCCTTTTACACCAAGCCAGGCGAACATCCTTCAAGCATTGAGATATTTTTCGACGAATGATTAACGGCTTTGTATTCTCAATCTCGGATGTTATAAGTATTTGGACGGCAGTATCTTCTTGTACGGGCTGTGGTGGGCTAGTGCGGAATCCAGCAGGTTGATTCAGGTTTGGGGTGTCTTTGCGGGGCTCGCTCACTTCCCCATGGACTCTGAGCAATGCTTCCGGCAAGTGGGATTTGTATCCTTTAAGATCAGCTGATTCATTGCATCGAGAATCACTGAGCACAGAAACATCATGAACTTTCATTTCATCGCCTTCTAATAGCAAATTTCGGACGCCACGAGTTGGCTTCAGATATGACGATTCTTGGCTGCTGATTATGTATCAGCAGTCCTAACATTCTCATGATGAAAACTTGAATCCATGCCACTCCTCACTCACCTATTAGGGGAAATACAACGACGTTTAACTTCTTTGCTGTGCTCTGATGAAGATGCATCAATTGAAAGCAATGATGCACCCCTATTCGCTGCCACAATGTCTGTGTATATTTGTTCTGAGCGGCGATAGAAATCAGAGGGCAGTTCTTCATCTCCTCTAGTTGCCCAGGACGGTCTCTTAAAAAATGGCCGCATGATATCTGTCCGGGTGTCGGGGAAGTAGAACAATGATGAAAATAATACTACCGCAATTCTCGGTAATAGGTCTCGGTAATAGGCGCATGCAACTAGTCTGCACTGGTTGTCTCTTTCCTCCCCCCTTGGCATAATTCGAGGCCAGATGCTATCTGGACTCTAGGTGTACTGTGTTGTGTGTGAACTGTACGGCGTACTAGAACATGACTAATTAACGCACATGTATTTATTATAATGTATTTCACGGGTGAGCGGCGCGTTTTCTCCGCGACCATCCCATATTCAACTACCTACTCCTTCAACACTTTATATTTTCACCATTTCAATTCAAAATGCCTATATCTCAAGAATCTAACATTCAAGTGGCCATATCTGCCTATAAGTCGAAAAATAAAAATGAAGTCCAAACTGCCAAGGTGTTTGGGGTATCTGAAACTACTCTTCGCGAACATCTCAAAGAAAGCCACACTCAGAAACATATGCAAATAATCATATACTATCATCTATTCAAGAAGTGCTTGTTAAGCAGCTTGGAAATACAGATAAATAGGTATTTTCAATTTATCCGGAATTTTTATATCAAATAGCCCGGATACTGCTTCAGAAATATAGCTCTACTTTTTCTCTAAACATAGGTGTCAACTGGGCATCTACAATATTCCTACTGGCTTAAATATATATTGATTTAAATATTAAGATAAACTAATAATGTTTGAGACTAGAATAATAGAATTAAGTGAATAGAAATAAATAATATTATCAAGAATTAATAGCTTAATTAATCCTTATATAGTCTTAATTTTAAAAAATTATTGAATCTATGTCATCTTTTACAGTACTCTTTTCAAATAATATAATATATAGGAGAAGGACTAAAATAAAAGTTTATAATATTAGATTCAGCTATTTAGTGCTTAGATATATAGTTAGATATATGTCTACAATATTCAACCTCCTGCCTGGATTTAACAACACCGATGCCCTTTAAATTGATAAAAGGTGGTTAGTAATACTTAAAGAGCTCTACAATCCAATTATGACTTAAAGTTTCCAAAATATAGTGTATTGGAGAAGTTATAAAGTCTTAAAGTTCTGTGTAAATCTGCCATATTCAGCCAGCATATTATCCTTAAAGGACTAGCCAGGTAGGTGGTTTTTCCATGCCAAGTTTAAATGTTTGATCAGACACTGCAATTGGGGGTGGTCAATAACCACTTCCTATTCTGGTTTAGCGTGATCAACCAAAAAACAATAAACGTTTAGTATACGCTGCCAACTACCCCCCAGTATAAGGAATATAAATATTATAATTAATAAACTTTTTATAATAATTTTTAAAAAATTGTATCTTTAATATCCTTTATATTAAGAAAATTATAAAAAATATTTACAGCCTTATATTATTCTCTAATTATAAAGAGATAAAAGGTTAAAAAGGGTTATTTAATTGGTTTTTTATTTTTAAATAAAAATTAAAGATAAAAGGTTCTAAATCTTACTTTTTTAAAGTTATTAAGATTCTCTAGTAAACTTTAGATCTTAAAAACTTAGTTTTTCTTTTAGATATATAAGATTATTTTTGTAATTAAAACCTCTTTCTACATCATAAACCACTAATTTTAACATAATCAACTACCCAAGTCAGCACTACCACTGAGCCAGCAGTCTTTTCACGCACACCAACATTTATCATTAAACACATATTTTCTTCTTCTCTACTATATGAAACGCTGCTTTCCCAAGAAAATTGTCTTCAAATGGCTATGTCATCCTATAAAACTGGAAAAACCAGCCCTCAATTAAAAGCTACTGAGATATTTAGGGTCCTGGGAAATATATATCAAGATCAGCTCAGCTATGTAATATTCACAAAAAGAGACATATGCCAATAGTCATAAACCGACTAAATATAAATATCTTATATATTTAATTGGGCAAATTTCATGGCGTTGCTGGTCAAGAAGCTCTAAATCACTCAAGGCATGAAAAACTGCTAGCTTGGTGGTAGTGCTGACTTGGTAGTTAATTACATTATCCGATACTAAATTATATAAAAATTTTTAAAAGATATATTATACTTTTTAAATATTAGATATTTAGTTAGAGATCTAGCTAAACAGCTAAGCAGAGTAATAATTATTAAAGATGGGTTTAATTTATATTTAAAAATACTGGCTATCACTATATTATTTCTAGCCCAATTTTATATGAGAATTGGTCATGGATCTGATCTTGAACTAACTTAAAATTCAGATTATCAAGATACAATATTATATAATAAGAATTAATCTTTTATCTTTAATAAATTGATTCAGAACCTTCTGTTATCCTAGCCTAGACCTACTAATAGTGATAGCCTTTAAATAATATGTATCTATTAATTTAATTTAGTAAGATTCAAAGTAGACTTAAGAGAAATTAACCACCTAGAGATTATCTTAAGATAAAAGGTATTTTTATAAATAAGTCTCTAAAGGGGGATTTTAAATTTCCGATAAATTCTATTAAAAGTAGAGTTACTTAAGATAGATTATTTCTGTTAGCTAGCCTCTCTCTATATTAGGTTGAGAGAAAATAGTTAAATAAAAAGATAGGATCTTTTTATTAGCTAAAGTACCTCCTGTACTGCTTAAAAAGTAAATTATTATTTTTATTGTTAATAACAATAGATAAGATCCATTTTTTTAATTAAATAAAATAAACCGGGTTATTTTTTCTCCAGATAATTATTCGGGCTACTTTTAAAATCTTTAATAATATTATTTTAAAAACTTATAGCTAATAATAAAAGCTATACATTGTCAAACGCACCTACACAACTTCCCTATGTAGGTGCTCTCCACCTCAACATGATACAATCAACTTCAAATTCAAATCACAACTCAACACCTACTAGTAGTATTAATTAAGTAAAGTAGACCGATATCTTTCGGGGTATTTAAATTGGGTATCCTCCCCAAATTTAGCCTAAATGGATAGTTTAAGAGAAAATTTGCTATCTGTTTCTTTACTTTCCTATGTAGTTTTTTTTGGGAATATTCTTACTTGGTTTTATCTGCCAATTAGCAACCTTTATAAATAGAATACATCTAGTTTATAATCTCTTCTTACTTTTTTGGGGCTATATAGTATCAGTTAGCCTATAATAGTTATTTAATATCAGCTGCTTAATAGATATTTATCTCTGCCCATAAAAATTACTATTAAAAATTAATTTAGTTATCAGACTATCTATATTATTTACCTGGTTACTAATGACGCAATTCTCGGTCGAGCCGTACACCCGTCAAAATTGCGTCTTCCCACCCACCTACTAAATTCAACCATCTACCATGCCACCAATTAGCACTGAATCTCGGCAGAAATCAGCCAATCAAGAGGGCAAGATCTTATTAGCCCTTGATGATAACAAAAATGGCTGTATTTAATCTATTCGTGCAGCAGCAAAGCTATACACCATACCCTATATATAATAACCTTAGCAAATCATGTGAATAGGGTCAAGACATATGTCAATTTATGCCTAAATGGCTATAAACTGACACGATTGGAAGCGAATCTATTTATTAAATAGATATTGTCTATAGATTGATATGAAGCAGCCCTTAAGCTAGCTATTATATGAGAAATAGTTAATATCCTACTAGCTATATATGATAGCCACCCTCTATCTACTATTAACAAGAATTGGCCATCAAGGTTTATAGCTTAATATAAAAATATTTATTTATATTTCTTAAGATATTATGATTACCAGTGTGCTCTAAATAAGGATCTAAAATTAATTTAAGAGTGGTTTACAACTGTATAATGCATAATTAATGAAAATAATATTTAACCTAAGTATATTTATTTTATATAACTTTAATAAGACTAGATTTATGATAGGCCTTATATTAACGTATTTCACCTATGAGTGGGCCAAACCCACGAGCGGGCCAACTCATCAAAATTTCACGCGTTTTATTGCCTCACACAATTCAACTACCAACTATGATCGGAAAAACATGTTAAAATCTTCGAAAATCTACTGAACAGGAGGGAAGACTCTTTGTTATTTCAATTTTGAAAAACCAGGAAATTTACAATATTTGTGAAGCTGCACATGTCTATAATATTCTTTATATGACTCTCCAGCAGCAATTAAAAATGGAGTCACTTCATATTTAGAAACGACGCGCCAACGACCATAGATTAACTAAAAATGAAGAGGAATTGCTTGTATGATGGATTCTTAATTTAATGTGGAGCTTCTCCCTGACCCTTTGATATATAAGAAATGGCCAATATTCTTTTTGCTAGATATGGTATTACACCTATTTAATTAGTTGAAGTGAACTAGGCTACTAAGTTTATAGAATATTATCTTGAAGTGAAATCTTACTTTCTTTAATAATATACTTACTGATATACTGAATATGAAGATCCTAGAATTATTAAAGAGTGTTTTAATTATATATAATTACTATAATATAGTATAAGATCACATAAAAAGATATTATAATTTTAATAAAATCAGTTTTGCTATAGGCCTAGTAGCCACTGCTTAAATAATTATTAAAATTAATTATTATAAGAAAGCAGTTCTTGTATATTTAGATAATTAAAAATATATTAATTTTATTAGATAGGTGCTTTCACTATATATCATTTTTAAAAACAACTTTATATAGAGGGCTAATATCAAAATCTAAAGCTTTCTTTAGATAGTAAGATTAAAGTTAGTCTTAATAAATAGACTACTAAGAAGATAAACTTTTATTAATTTTAAAAATTTTTTATTTTGATATTATTAGTTATATAAATAAGAAATATTATCTTTTAATTATAGATAGTTATAGTAGTCATTTTATACCTTAATTTAATTAAATATATAGTAAGAATAATCTTATCTCTATATTTATATATTTTTCTCATAAGCTTCAACCTTTGGATATAGGCTGTTCTTCGCCTTTAAAAAAGGTATATAGAAGCTTAGTGGAGCAGAAAATATATCTAAAAATTAATTTAATCAATAAGCTTAGTTTTCTAGACGCCTTTTTATAAGTTTATGAATGCACTTTTTAGGTAGAAGTTATTTAAAATAACTTAAGTATTAGTTTAGTTCTATTTAATCTGAATAAGGTGCTTAGTAAATTAGATATCTAATTAACGTAATTCACGGCCGAGCGGCACACCCACCCCCATTAGAGGATTTCAATATCGATTATCTCAACCAACACCTATTAATTCAACTAATACATGTATTGATCCTGTGGCCAATCTCCCTACACCCACTACACCTAGGCAGAGCCCTGGTGGCTGGCTGATCTGCCTAAATAGGCAATTCACACTGTGTATGAGAATCTACCACAGGTGCTTCTACTGGTAAATCAAGCTGTGTAATTAGCTGTAGGCCCTCTTTAATAGTTAAACCCTCTTTGCAGGGTATCTGCTTAGTTGACTGAGTATACTTTTGTATCACCTTTTCATTTATTGTATGCAGATCCATATTTTCTTATATTAAAAGTATAGTGTTGTGTAGTAGTGTTATGCAATAGCCTTTAATAATCTAATCTAATATAGTTTTTAATAGGCTTAGAGGGCTATTTGACTGCTGCTTTAGCAGATCTTTAAATATTAAAGCTTGCTTTTGTAGCTGAACCATAGTTTTAGGTATTTTTGGCATAAATTAGCTAGATCTGCTGCTTGGCTAGCTGCTTAGTGGTGTAGGTATTTATAAAGAGATATTAAGCTTTGAAAGTACTTTTTCTGTATTAACTGATACTAGGCCACTAGCTATAAGGCTATTCTGGATAATAGTTGGTTATTAGAAGACCTTTAGCTGCATATATTAATAATTATCCAAAAAATTAATCTTATTAATATAGTTATATCCTCTACATATAAGATTACTTATAAAGTGACTATACACATACTTAAGTATTATAAAGCACCCAACATCAAGCAGTTATAATAAATATAAAGAATATAAAGATATATAAAAAGGAATAATATTATTCTTTATGTAAATTCAGTTAAATTAAGGTGTAAAATAATTATTATAATTATTAAGAATCAGTAGCTGAAACTAGCTGTGTATATATAAATTTGTTAATATGATAAATAGCTTTAATAGCTAATATAAGTTAATCTTATTAATAGTCTAGCTATTATCTGAGACTTTAAATTATTAGTCTTTTAATAAATTATTAAATTAACCCACAATAGCAACCTTGCCCTTAAAAATAATATAAGGTAATAATAAAAAGCTATCTGCATAAATTATTTTAATAATAATAATTTATTCATAATTTCTTAACTGTAATAAATATCTCTATTTTAAAAATCTATTTATATAATTACTTTTTATATAGATATAAGTTCTATTGCAAATCTTATCTTATTAAAGTTGTAAATATTCTTTAATTATATATTATTTTCTTTAATAACACACTGTATAGTCATAAACTATATATATAAAAATTAATAATCTTTATTTAAGATATGCTAGTAGTTATAATGCGTTAAAAAATATGTATAAAGCTTATTATGATAGTTAGCAAAGGTTGATACCTAATCAACATCAATAATTAATAAGGGGATTAATCTACATATTGCAAAAAGGATATTGGCTATCTCTTATATAATAAAGGGCCTAGGCATTGCTCTGTGCAAATCTATAGAGAAGATCTATTAAATAGGTGAATACTCTTCTACTTAGGTTAATTTATGGCTATTTATGTCAAGGTGCGGGCTCGCAGGTAGTCAAAAACAGATTGATTAAGTAGTCGATACTCGGATTAGCTACGGGATCTCTATCTATCAGGTTCTAGCCGCAGGACGGGCTGGTGCAGGCAGGCTCAATAGACAAGACGTAGCTCGAAGAGCCTCAGTCAGGATCTAACTGTGCGGTGAAGATATTTACTAGACCGCGTGACTTCTCATGTGACTCCTTACTGGAGTCTCCTGCTTCTGTCCACGGTAGCACCGTGACAATTTAGGCACTTATCAACATGTGTTACTCTTCCTCCTATATAAGTAGCAAGAGTTTAATAGGATATATTATATAGCTTTGCTGTCGTGTAAAGAGATTTGATGTGGTCATTTTTTATATCAGATAAGGCCAATAGGATCCTGCCCTCTTGGTTGGTCAAATTTTGCAAAGATTCAGTGCGAATTGGTGGCATGGTAGGTGGTTGAAGTTAGTATGTAGGTAGGAAGACGCGATTTCCGGTGGGGTGTGCCGCTCGGCCATGAATTACGTTAAAGATCTTTATATTATTATTAAGCAGTCAGTTAACTGATTCAGCATCTAAAATACCTTATATTATTAGATAGCTAGAGAAGTAAGCATCTACAGTAAGAAAACTGCTTGAGGAATATATTTAAAGTCTTTTAAAAACCTTGGCTAAAAATGTGATTAGATAATATTATTAAAGTTCATAAATTGACTCTTAACGTATTTCCCGGTCGAGCGGGCCACCTCATCAAATTTCTACGCGTTTTACTGCTTCAACTAATTCAACCACCAACCATGCCTCCAAAAGTGCGTCAAAATTCAAGAAATTCAGCTAAGAAAGAAAGATCTTACTTGCTATTTCTGCTTTAGAAAAGCAAGAAATTTGTAATATTCATGAAGCAGCATGTGTTTATAATATCTCTCATACAACCCTTCAGCAATAACTTAATAGAATCACTTCACATGCAGAAACATGTGCCAGTAGCCATAAATTGACTTAAAATAAAGAGGAATTTTTTATATAATGAATTTTATTGCTAAATCAATGTGGAGCAGGCCCCTGCCTATCCTAAATATAAGAAATAACTAATATTCTTCTTGCAGAGTGTGGTACAACATCTATTTAATTAATTAGAAAGAATTGGGTCTCTAGCTTCATTAAATAATGTGATAAAATAAAAATATGTTATTCTCAATGCTATAATTATTGATGAGCAAAATGTGAAGATCCTAAAATTATCAAAGAATGATTTGATTATATATAAATTATTATAATATAATATAGGATTGTACAGGAGGATATCTATAATTTTGATAAGACTAATTTTACTATAGGCCTAGTAGCTACTGCTTAAGTAGTTACTAAAGCTGATTATTATAGAAAAGCCTCTCTTATATAGCTAGGTAATTAGGAATAGGTTACTTCAATTAAGTGTATCAACTCTACTAGCTAAGCACTTCCTCCATATATTATCTTCAAGGGGAAGATCTATATAAAGGGTTGGTATCAAGATTTTAAGCTCTTATGTGATAGCAAAATTGAAGTTAGTCTTAATAAATAGACCTTTAATAAGATAAGCCTTTACTAGCTTAAAAATCTCTTTATTTCTGCTACTTTTAATTATATAATTGGGAAATATTATCTTCTAGTCATGGATGGCTATAGCAGCTATTTTACACCTTAATTTAATTAGATATACAGTAAAAATAATATTATTCTTATCTGTATGTCTGCTCATTCTTCCCACAAGCTTCAACCTTTGGATGTGGGCTGTTTTGCGCCTTTAAAAAAGGTATATAAGATCTTAGTGGAGCAGAAAACACACTTAAGAATTAATTATATTCATAAGTTTAATTTCTTAAAGGTCTTTCCACATGCTTGTGAATATACTTTTTAAGCAGAAACTATTCAAAATAGCTTTATAAGTGCTGGATTAGTTTTATTTAATCCAGATAGGGTGTTTAGCAAGTTAGATATCTGACTAAAGACCCTTACACTATCACCTAGTCAGTCAACTAATTCAGTATCTAAAACACTATATACTACTAGGCAGCTAGAGAAGCAGGCATCAGCTGCAAAGAAACTGCTTAAGGAATGTGCTTATAGCCCTTTACCTTTACTAGAATTGTGATTAGATAAGATTATTAAAGGTCATGAATTGACACTTAATGAGCTTGTTCTTACATGTGAAGAAATATGTAAATTTCATGCTAATAATAAATAGAAAGGTCAAAAGCAAAAGCACTCTATTAGGCAGCTAGCTATTCCAGAGGACTCAGCAATTCAGGAAGGTTTAGAGCAATTTCAGCATGAGAATGAGGTTGTTGAAGGTCAAGATATGCTTCCTAGAGATCCAGCACTTTCTGCAGTTGGACCACGCATATGAGCTCCACAGTGTTCTAATTGTCATATTCAGGGACATACTAGAGTTAGATGTCCCAATCCCCTTAGCAATTAGTTTTTGTATAAAAATGCAATTGTTTGGCTGGTAGAGGCTCTAGTATTTAGCCCGTGGGCAGGAATTAGCAGGAGGTGGCCCGCTCGACCGGGAAATACGTTAATAGTGTAATATTATATAATAACTTTTAATAAGTTTAAAAGACTATTTGTCCACTGCTTTAGCAGATCTTTAAAATTAAAGCCTACTTTTATAGCTGGATGATAGTTCTCGGTATTTTTAAATATGAATTAGCTAAATCTGCTGTTTGGCTAGCTGCTTAATAGTGTAGATATTTATAAAGAGATATTAAGCTTCGAAAGCATTTTCTTTATATTAAATAATATTAGACTATTAATCATAAAGCTATTTTAAATAATTAATTATTGGAAGGCCTTTAGCTATATATATTAATAATCATCTAAAAATTTAAATTCATTAATATAGTTATATCCTCTATGCATAAGATCATTTATAAAATGATTATATGTATGTTTAAATGTTGTAAAGCACCCAGTATTAAGTAAATATAATAAATATGATAAATACATAAATATATCAAAAGGAATAGTTTTTTTATACACAGATTTAATTAAATTAAGATATAAGGTGGCTCCTATAATTATTAAGAATTAATAGCTGTAACTAGCCGCAGATATGCAAATTTATTAATAAAATAAAAAACTTTTATAGCTAATATAAGCTAATTTTATTAATAATCTAGCTATTATTAAATATCTTAAATTAGTAATTATTTAATAAGTTATTAAACCAGCCTTCAATAATAACTTTAAAAATAATATATAATAATAGTAAATAGCTATCTATATAAATCACTTGAATAATAATAATCTATTCATAGTTTTTTTAATATAGAATAAAATACTATAATATTTTGCTTAACTACCTTTTATATTGATATAAGGCCCATCACAAATCCACTCTTATTTTGCAAAGTTGTAAAAATATCCTTAGGTTAAATATTATCCTCATTAATTATATATTATATAATTAGAGCCATTATTGAATTAATCTTAGGTCCTTATTTGGAGTATACTGGTATCATAGCATCTTAAGAAGTGTGAGTAAATCTTTTTATGTTTAAGCTATCAAGCTTGATGGCCAATTCTTGCTAATAATAGGCAAAGGATGGCTACTATATATAATTAGTATGATATTAGCTATTTTTTACATAGTAACTAGCCTAAGGGCTATTTTATATAAATCTACAAATATACTTATTCAATAATCAAATTCTCTTCTAATAGTGTCAGTTTATAGCTATATGGGCATAAATTGATATATGCCTTGACCCTATTTGCATAATCTTACCAAGATTATATAAGGTATGGTATGGTGGTGTATAGCTTCATTGCTGCATGAATAGATTTGACAGTCATTTTTTGATATCATCAAGGGCTAATAAGATCTCGCCCTCTTGATTGGCTGATTTCTGCTGAGATTCAGTGTGAATTGGTGGCATGGTAGATGGTTGATCAAAGTTAGTAGGTGGGTGGGAAGACGCGATTTTGATGGGGTGTACGGCTCAACTGGGAATTACGTTACTCTAATTAAATAGTCTCACTAAATATCAGATTTAATGGACTAATCTATAAATGTATAACTTCTATTTATAAGAATATGTAATAGGCAAGTTTAATTATCTATATTAACTACTTTAAGTAATAATATATCCACGATTTAAATTTATTCTAATGTAAGGCTTCTTAGTATTAAAGTCCCCTAATAATAATCTATTGTAAAGGGGGGCGTACGTGCGTTGTTCCCTGCGACAGGAACCGGGTTGTGATCGAGGGATCTCAGGAATGGATATACCAAGGCGATGCCGCTATACCACACGGCACCGAACGATCTTAGCAAGAAAACGATATAACGATAAAAGGAAACACGACGAAGGAGCCTCGCTCCGCTCTATACAATGACGACGATACTAGTGAAGCAACCTAGAAACCAAAAGAATGCTCCCCTTCTCGTAACTATCTGGGAGGGAACCCTCCATTAAGTACTCCGGCCGCGGGCTCCACCATACATTAGTATGTCGGAGTCCGCGGTTCTACGGTGTTCCAAGATAGGAAATATGGGAGATCTGGGGTTTCGCAGTGCCCCCGGCACGCTATTAGTTATAATTAACACTAATATGAAACCAATATTATTAAAATTATGAAGATCCTCCTTCAATATTCTATAATTCTAAATAATTTAATAAAGCTTCTAAAATCACTTCTGAACAACCTTATAATTTTTTATATATTTATAGTCAAGCTCTATAGTTCTAAATTGATATTTCTTGTATTTAAGATGCTTTCCTAACTATTGATTTAATTATTTCTTATTAATAGTAGGTGAAGGGGTGTCTATATTAACATAAGTGATTTCAGAATAGAATTAGCATTTGATTATTTATATAAGTAGCTTTATATTTAATTATTTTAAAGTATCAATATAATAATATTGTCAGGGCCCTTGCCATGTAGACCAGGACGAGCACGTGAGCTTCCTTACTTGGATTAGCGTGGCGCGTGGATAGGAGTACGTCGTCCAGCTTCACGTAGATCTCTTCCTTTTTTCCTTCCTCTTCATGCTTGAAGTTCTCGTCGATAGCTGCCTAGATAGCTGAATAGCATCCTATTCATCGTCTAGTTGAGTTCCGTGACAAATATAGTCTTTTCTTGCTCTTTTAGTAATCTAGTATTAATTAGTTAGTGATTATTTAAATAAACTACTCTCTTTTCCACTTTACAAAGAAGATTTATTATTTATTTAACTTTATATTCATACACAATTTTAGCAATATTTGAAGAGTTTTGTGTCTTTAATATATTAATAGTTTGAGCATTTGACCACAATTTTCATTAAATTTAGGCATGGTAGTTGTGGTTAAATTATATAATATGTTGATGGCTTGGAATTCTATGAATTTCTAAAATCAGCGCTCAGGTAGTTTAAAAAATGCCTCCAAAACTCATTGTTAGATTAAATATTAATACCACTATCTACAGTCTATAATACCAAACAATCTAGATCAAAGAAAATATGCGGTAGATACTTATTATTGGCTTAAACAAGAGAAATAGTGAATATAATAAGATATCCCTTTCCATAATCAGTCGGATAATAGATAAGATGATTAAGGATGCAGAGATTACTATACAAAATATAATAATAATATTTGACAGCATTATAATAGCTTAAAAAAAAATTGATTGAAAACTTATTCAAGATAAGGAAAGTCCTACTTATAGGCTGGTAAAAAATTTAGTATGTAGATGAGTAATTATTTCAGTAGAAACTTTCTTAGAGATGGTGAAAGACTCCTAAATGTAATAATTGTGGTCATCAGGCTGGCTATAATTGTTCAAAATGTCCCAGTAAATAGCATCAATTTTATTACAGAAAAATCTATTGAATTCATTGATAATTCCACTGTTCCATGAGCCTATAGCTATTTCCATGGGTGCCCAGCCCAAAAAGGGTGACTTTGGTGTCCGATTACGTTGGCTAAAATCTTATCAAAACCAACAAAAAGATAACATACATACAGTGGGGGTTCAAAAGTATTTCGAATTGAAAGACGCGCTAAAAACGCCAAAAATGACCACCTTCCTATTTAATATAAACTGCCAGGCAAGATACTAAAATATGTTCCCAGTTTCAAAATAGTGATAATTCATTCCTATACCTTTCAATGGCCAAAAATATGGAATTAACTCCTACTATGTGAGCTCACATTTGCAAGCTTCATTCTATTAGATGGAACTATTACCAGATTCATTTAAAATATCTATAGATCTCTTATATAACTATATGATACACAATTCTTAAGCAATATACCTATAATAATTATATTTCTAAACCATGCAGTGGAAGACCTCCAGTTCTATTTCCAGGATAAAAAGAACATCTCTATATATTTACTATTAAAGATCTATATATAGTAATACATGTATTATAGGCTGCAGTAGATTCCTCACTTTTAAATTTTATTATATAATATCTCTTTCATGATCTTTATATAAAGAAATAGAAACAGAGAAATTGACTAAGAATTACAAAAGAAAATATCATAAAATACCTTATCTAGGTTTAACAGTATGCTTATTTTATTTCAGATAATTAGAAATATATTAAATAGACTAATAAATACTCAGTAAAATAAGGTGAAGGCATATAAAGTTATTATATATTTAACAGCCCATGTCATTAATTGATTAAATATAATATTTATATTATATATTGTGGAAAAGGTGTGAAGTAGATATTTTAGGCTGGCTTTGGATTTAATTAATATACAGGTCTTATTCCTTTAGAAAGGGACCTTGAGGCAGCTTGTGAAGGTCTAACTGCATATGTTATATCTTATGTATATAAGATATGGCTTCCAGAACTAGTTAGGATAAGTAATATTTTTATATATAATCATGCTTCTATACATACTGCACATATTATCAGACACTTACTTGATAAGATAGATATAGAAGTTATAATTTAGCCTTCTTACTCACCTAATCCTAATCTTATTGAGAATCTATGGGCACTTATAAAAGGGATTATTTATGAGTGCTATCCTGAGCTTGAGTGTGCACCTAATAATCAGGAGACACTAGATTATTTGATAGAGGCGGTAAAGGAGACCTAGCATGCTATAGGTGAGAGGGTTCTGCAGAATCTATCAGATACTATGCCTCATCGCGTGCAGGCCATTCTATCTGCGGGTGGTTGGTATACCAAATACTAGGTGGGCGAGGTCTAGATAGCGCGATTTAGTACTGGATAGGAAGGCAGTCATTTTTGGCATCTTTAGCGCGTTTTTCAATTTGAAAATACTTTTGAACTCCCACTGTATCATTAATTTAGCCCAACATCTCTTAACTAATCCAGACTTTTTTTAGTATAACCTCTTTGACTACTTCCAGTGCTTAAGGTAGTAGTATCCTTTGTGTCACAGTGCGACATTCTCTCGGAGAGCATTCAGAAGCTTAACCACTGCATTAAACAGAAGACTAGAATGTAGAGCTCCCGGCTCTACACTACTCTCTAATATATATATCAGGCAGGACAGGATAGGCACCGTAACAATCTGGAACCACTCAGTGTCTGATCACACTATTCCATGATAGATGAGGCAAAGACATATCATGGTGTATCTCATATTGGTCCTTGGTAGTGCACAGATAGCATATTCAGCCTGCATATGGCATACCTAGCGCGATTCAACTATGGATATCCACAATCAGCTTGAATTTTTTTCCAGCCATATTTATTGATAAAGTAATATTTATGAAGTAATCTAAGTTTTTGATTATAGCGGACACAGGATATCATGGAGAATGCAGTATAGAACACTGGTAGGCGGAACGAACTGGCAGCAAGCAGCTATTCCCTCAGTTCCTTGCTGTAGGTCGAGCGGGCGTTCTTTTTTCCCATCCATCCCTGGGTCCACATACTACAGCACACTTCACTCTGTATTTTCCTGGCAGGGAAAGAAACAAAGGCGAAGACGTGACGTGACATAAGTTACATAATTCGGCCAATCTCGGTTTTATTTTGACATTAATCATGGATAATGGCGCGTCATCTGAGGGCAAAGACCCATCTGCCTTTCTGAGTGAAATCATTGGAGCACCGGTTACTGTCAGACTAAATTCAGGTGTCGTCTACAAAGGTTTGGGGTTCTTCCTATTCCGAATACATAGTTACTGATGTTTGCTGAAGGAGAGCTCCAGTCAGTAGATGGCTACATGAACATCGCGTTGGAAAAGACCAATGAATATGTGAATGGGAGATTGAGGAGGAACTATGGAGATGCGTTTGTCCGAGGAAACAACGGTTCGTTGAGACCTTCTGCTGCATCAGTTTTATTTTCTAACAGTCATCTTCCTCTTTCAAAAATCCAACAGTGCTCTACATATCCGCAGATTGACTTTATGATCACCAGCCCGACATTGTGCAATATTCCCCTGGATATGCATGCTGTCATACTAGTCTGACAATGCACGAGATATTAGACCACACTTGCTTTTGAGGCACTATGAGAAAACAAATATCTGGCACCATTCTCTGTATGGTCCACTAAAACTTACGACATTGCGCTATGCATGGTTAATGGATGGGTATCTACAAACGAGATGGTGGCCTCTCACGGCTGCAAGCTGGAAAATGGAATGCACTATGGGATTCACAGAACTCATTGATCATTTCCGTGCACCTGATGAAGTAAAAATTGCCTCACTCCCAGCCCAGGTAAAAAAGAGTAGGTAATGAATCACATATAGTTTGGCTTAAGGCCTTGGAACCCATAGGCCACGATGTCAGACTTGACGACTTCGCCCGGTGCCACATATGCTCCACGTCGCAAACGAACTCCGGGGTAAATGGTGCAACCTGCACCAACGAAGCAGTCTTCTTCGATGGTAACAGGGCGGCCCTGATATCGACTTTGGGACCCTTTTCGTTCTTGCATATTTGCATGCGCCATAGAACTAAGTATTGTGACATTTGGACCTATCCAGGTATGAGCCCCGACGCTGACACCACAGTCGTCAACGAAAAGGCAATTTGCTGAAATCATAACATCTTCACCAATGTGAATATTGTACCCGTAATGGCAACTGAAAGGAGCCTCAACGACAACACCTTGTCCAATGGACCCTGCCCGGGGCGACCCTACAGCAGATGGAGAACCGGCCACTGGATTGGATGGAACAAAAACCTCCTTTAGTAAACGATTTTGTTCCTTTGCGCTCAGGCCGGAAATTGGATTACAAGCGTTGTTGAAACGCCATAGAGCAGCTTTACATCGCTCTCTTTCCTCCACTAGTTGCGCATCGAAAGGCCGATATAGCTCCCCATGTATCATTTTTTCCTTTTCCGTCTCTTCATTAGAGACTGCATGGTTGGACAATTGATGTTCAATGCTAAGAGCCATCCTAGCTTGGGCTCGTGGACTACCAGTGTCCATGCTAGTAGAATGAATCGGCCGTTGATCAACTCCGCCCTGGAAGAGCGCCATTCCTGGTTTCGGGTGCCCTCCATGCGAGAGCTCTCGAATTGGCGGAACAACTTGATAATCGGATTTTGGGGGACCCTCTCGGGACAGTTCGTGTATTGGTGGAACTTCTCGGTGTTCTGATTTGGCAATATGTTCTGACACATAACTAGAATGGCCTCCGCCTGACCAGCTCCTTTTTGGCCACGATCCCCGACTGGAGTTAACACCGGTTGGGCTCGTGTTGTACTGCACCGCAGTGCGGTCACTATCTTCAACAATAATCGGTCTCATCTTGCCAGGTTCGGATTGCTCTGCGGTATTCGGCTGTCGATCATGCTGCTGGGCTATCCCATGTACATACTGATTGCTCACATCCGGAAAGCCGTCTTTTGATTGCAAAGGAATTTTTGCACTTGATGGTTTCTGCCATGTACTTCGTGATGAGTAGCCCTCACAGATGAAACCTCCCCGAATGCAATTATTACCTGCAACTAAGAGTTAGGAGAACTGTGGTAGATAGGGAGTTCATTGAATAACAACAAACTCACATGCTGGGTGCTGCTCATCACACTTTTTCTTTCGCCTTCGACAAGTCATGCAGCCTGTCTTGGTTCTATTGCTAAATACACGTTTCCGTTTTGGGGCAACCTGCGCTGTAGTCTGTGGTGGCTCTTGAGCATATGCGGATAATGATGGGAGTTGATCCCCCATCGTTGATCCATCTGCCCTACGATTAACAGTTCCCCAGTTCTTTTGAATGGTATCGTGAGAGTGGACATCACGCTGAAGTGCCTCCACGAGTTGCGCATCAGAAGCGTCGATCTGCTGTGCGCATTGTGCTTGGTTAACCAGCTGCGCATCATACTCGTGCCACGGACCACTTGTCGATGGGGTCCGAGAATCCCCATTCTCGTCTGCATGTGAGTGGCATGGCGCAGGTGGGTTCTTCGGGTGCTCGTCCTCGTGGGGTACTACGGGCGTGGTGGATTGCGCTTGCAAATCTAGACTTTCGTCTGGGTGAGAGACGGGACTCCGGAGTACAGTGGCATTTTGGTAGGATCGCTGAGATCGCTGCGGTTCATACGACTGCGACCTTTTTCGTTTGCTCTTATTAGTGTTAAGAGTGCTATGCAGAGATGGCTTCGATGAAGGTAGTCTATCGTCGCGATCAATCTCGGACCCTGTATCACCTTCGCCCTGGCCAACTGGGATGGTGCTTTCTCGCCTCTCACAATTTTGTGTATCAACCTGACGATCACCGTTGGGTGTATTGTCTGGCCTAGCAATAGGGGCACTCCCTCCAGATGTTGAAGTATCCTTCTCGTTCACTGCTGTAAAGCGAGAAGGGCTATGGCCTAGATTGCGCTCTTTCTCCGGCCCGTTATTGCTGTCCACTGCCGACCCAGACGCCACAGCGGCCATCGTGGACAAGCTGGACAAAGTGAATGTCAGCTGTATAAGTGCATATAACCAAGGGCCTCTCACAGTATGTGTTGTGATATAGACCGACACGTGCCCTATTTTCTGTTCCGGAAGCTTGCTGGCCTCCGGTTCCTCAACGATGAGGAGTGTTCTTGATTGGGGTGATTGCCGACAGTGCCAGTAAATGGACCGTAGTGGGAGGGTGAAACGGCCAATGCAATACGAGGGACGCCGGTAGTGGTGGACTGCCAGTAGAACGTAGGATTTAGTAGCATCAATGCAGCTTGGAGCTAGTTTCAGTCTGCGTTCTACAATAATAATGTAACTAGACGTCAATGGGTGTGCTTTACTTGGGCCAACAACCATCTGTCACATAAGCTGTGTAGAGTTGAGACTGGAAGTTGGAGTGTAGCACGCCAGTGCAGCAAGTGGTGTATTTGTGTAATAGCAGGATGGGTAGACACTGTACTGTAGTGTGGTTCAAGCTGCTAACTAGGTAGGACACTTTCTTATGTTTCATGTAGTGTCATGTGAGGACTCCATGCTGTCTGTTTATGTTGTAATTTCTATTAATAGTAGTTATCCCCCATCAGGGAGAAGTTGTCTACAAAATACTGATTCTCAGATGGAAACTGTGATCCTCATGCTGACTTACATTTATTTGCTTTCCTAGTATGCTAGAACTGAGAGTACACCGTACCCTCTCTGGGAAGCAGTCATAACATCACTAAATCAAGGGAATTTGCAGCATCTCATAGAATGGTAGATGTAATGGTCATACCAGGAGTAGTGTATGTTATGAACCTTACAAAGGATATTCATGACAGCCTATGGATAAGAAACAACCATGTAAGATAGGCCATTAGGCCAATATGATGGGCCACATGACAAGTATACAGTCTCGACATTGGTATAAGCTGGATACTCCTGTAGTAGTATACTTCCATGATGATGATGATGATGACTTCCATTTTAGAGACCGTTTTTCGGTCCAAACATGGTCTACCCACCCAAGTAAGGTAGGGTTTTGAGTTAGCTAGCTAGGTACAGGATAGAATTTGAAATGTAGAAGAATCACATAATGTAGATCACAGAGACAAAAGTGGAGATAGGAAGTGAGGGAGGTTAAATGAATGATAAAATGGGTAGGTGATAGTGGAGATGTATAGGATGTACAGGATGGGCAGAATGAAATGAAAGGATGTGTGTGATATGGTGGAAAATATGTAGGTAGGTAAGAATGGAGATAGTGAAATGATATATATATAAGAGAGCAGTGTTGAGCCTCCGGCTCTGCATCTTAGTCTTTTGCTAGTGAAGCAGTTACGCTTCTGAAAGCTCCCAGAGGTTACACCATGACTATCCTATTATATATTTAACCAGATAGCTCAAAAGCTAGGCAGCGTAATAATTACTAGATAATCTAATTCAGACTTAACTATATTAGCTATTATTATTTATTTCTAGCCTAATTGTATGTGAAATTAGTCATTAATTGCTACGGACCTTACCAAGATGGTTACACGACAGCCTATGGATCCCCCAAAGGATAGATCTCTATACTATCTCTTTACTCAGAAGAAGGGCCAGGAAGCTTTTCTAGCATTTTTAAAACTTACAAAGATTGCTACTGGAGGTTGGATTTCAAGGAATTAAGAGGGAACTTCTATTTACTCCTCTCTTCCTCCAGAATCTCTCTTCTAAGGTTCCCTCTTTAGTTTCCTTCCCCGTATATTTTATATGAGAGAATAAGCATAGCAAAGAACTAAAAAAGGGGATATAAGAAGAAGTTAGGGCTAATAAAAGAGTTCTCAGTCTCTTTGTTTTTGATATGGAAAAGGTCACGTGGTATGACGGCTTGGCTCCCTCTCTGACCCCTGAGAATCCAAGCCCCTGATTACAGTGGGTGATCACCTGACGCCTGGTACTAGCTGCTGCCTGATTTCACCACCACCAGCAATATAAAAAATGAAGCAATTCAACCACATACAATTATTATTATCAAGCAATCTTTTGATGGTTAAGAATAGTTATTACTAAGACTCTATATATAATTTTTAATTGATCTAAAAGTGCTATGGGAGCTAGATCTCACAGCCTTAACAATTTATTGTTGAAGGAGCCTCTGAGACTTCTATAAGTGTTATTGGCCTAATTTTTATAGGTTTTTGCTGGCATAAAGCTTTAGAGGCCTTCTGTGGAGTTTTCTTTACCTGCTAAAAGTTATTTTAAAGCTGATGATCTGCCTCTTTTGCTAAGTGAGCATCCTCTTTTTATTATTTCTTTCACTTTGCCTCTAGCAGCTATAATTTTTATTAAAATATTTAAATTCTCTTCTACTCTTTAAGTATTGTTTCTCTTCTTTAGTAAGCTGTTAACTGATTTTTTCTTGCTCTTTTAAAGCTTTAATAAATTATATAGCTTCATTCTTCTGCTTCTGAAGATTATAGACCTGTTAGATCTTATTAAGAGAGTAAAATATTATACCACTATCCTTAGGAGCTATTAGCTAAAATTGTAAAGATTTCTTATATTAATACTTTTTCTTATTTTAGAGAGCTATTTTAAGGCTTTAACAATATAATTTAAGGATTATATTTTTTGTAGAAAAGTGATGCATTGTGGCACTTAACTTTTTAGTATTTTTATTATATATATCAGTGATAATATGATTTAGAAGCTTTTCAATCCTCTTCTAGTCCTCCACCTGTAGGACTAAGTGTGAGAAGTCACTTAAGGATAGCTAAGAGTCTTTATTCTTAATAAATCTTACTAGAATAATCTCTGGATTTAGTGATAATATCCCCACAGTTTTAAATAAAGAAAGGATATTTTTTAATAATAAGGCTTATTTTTAGACTAGCTAAAAGAGGCAAAAGAAGTCCTATTTAGTAATATAAGTAAGACTTATTAATTTATATAAAAGTCTTCAAGATTCTTACTGTAAGTAGTAGAGAGAGGGGTGTTAATCTTAATATTAAATAACTGCAATAAATAAGTTAAATAAAATAAATAAATTATTAAAAGAGTCTTATTATCATTGTAATATTTAATAAACTTTATTATAATATAAGTCTGTGGCTATTAAGGATTAGAAGCCTCTATTATCTTTATATCTTATCTTTAGTCTTATAGTCAAATATATCTGTCAATCACTTGTATTTAAGGTTATCATTAATCTAACTGCTAGGTGAGGAGGTAAAGAAGTAAATATAGAGCTTAAGATTAAAATCTTAAAGCTAGAAATCTTATATATTCTTATTAATAGCTTAATAAATAAAGCTTAATAAAAGGACAGTTTTATTAGCATAAATATAAATAATTAAAGTTATCCACTTATGATTGCTATCCTGTAGACATTGCTTAAGATTGCTAATTATATATTTCTACTTTAAAAAAATCCTGAGGCCTTTAACCAGTATCCTAATAAGAAAATCCTTCTTATCTATATTGTAGATATCCTTTATGTATAGCTTATATTCTTTCACCTTCCAGCTCAGCAGCTCAAAATATAAAGTATATTTATATGTAGAATCAGCTTGTTTTCATGCAGCATCAATTATAATTATGTAGATTAAAATAAGATTATCTTAATAGCACTTAATAAAGTGCCTAAGTCAATATATTCTAAGCTTCACACTAGTAATTTCCTTTGCAAAATTATGAAGTATTTTATAAAATATGAAGAAAAGAGGCCTTGCTCAGTAAGCTTATTGATATAGCTTATTAGTTGTTTTTCATGATAGGTGGTAAGAACTCACTGCTACTCATATTGGTGGTCCCTCATGCCCTGTACCCCACAGTGGCACCTTGATAATATTGACTGACTAACACTAAATTATTTCGCTATTTTAGTATAATTAATTGAATCACCTGGTTCTAGCAATTCAATTGCTTGTATCACGAGCTCAATTAAAGATATATTGGTTGAGATATAAGAGGTTGAAGTTGAGTCAAAAAACAGTCAGTGAGGGGAAATCGGGCGGCAGCTAGTACCGGGCGTCAGGTGATCACCCACTGTAGAGAGAGAGATAGAACTGAATGAAATCCATTCCTTAGTAGGCTACGTACGTGTAGTCGATACAGCTTCATTCTGCCTTTCTTCCCTGAGTTACATGCATATTCCACAACAGTTTTCTCTGGATACTATCTCTTATATAGGAAATACCAAAAACAAAAAAACTCTATTATGCAGTCTGGAGTTTAAATCTGTTTTATGCTATCCCACTATCACTATCACTCGCCCTATTTCATTATTCTATCTATCCTTGTTATGTCTTTCTCTTGTTCCATTTTTCATTTCCTATACCCTACTGCTCCTACTATTCACTATATTATTTCACTCATCTATATATCTCCCCTATTTCACTGTCTATGTGACCCCTATTATGTACATATATATTGCAAAGCCCATTCTTGTCATTAAACCAAATCCTCCCCCTATGAGGGGAGGTAGACCATGCATAGTCTCAGACTGAAAAATGGGCTCAAAAATGGAAGTCTACCACCACTACTACAGCCTATGGATAAGACAAGGATATGCAGGAAGTGAGATGTTAAGCTGACATGACAAGTCTTGTGACCCAGCAGGTCCATGGAGAGGACCTGAGCAGGCCAGCGAGGATGATAAAGGAGGTATATATATAAGGACTGTCATTCACTACCATATATCTAGCTTGATCTCTCTCTCTTTGTGATCAGGACTATCAAGTTACTGAAGTATAACCTGGAGATCTGTATCTATCAATACGTATATAATCTTAGAGTATATGTGACGTATTTCACCTACGAGTGGGCCAAACCCACGAGCGGGCCACCGCTTGCCAATTCCCGCCCACAGGCTAAATTCAAGGGCCTGAATCAACGAAACAATCACATTTCTACATAAAAATTAATTATTAAGTGGTTTAGGATATCTGACTCTAGTATATCTCTGAATATGACAATTAGAACACTGCAGTGGCACTTAAAACATATAATTTAATTATAGAAAGTGCTGGATCTATAAGAAGCATATCTTGACCCTTATCAACCTTATTATTTTATTGAAATAGCTTTAGATTTTCTTAAAAAAATAAGCCCTCTGCAATAGCTAGCTGTCTATTAAAAAGCTTATATTTTTGACCTTGCTATTTATTATTAATATGATATCTGTAAATTTCTTCCCACATAAGAATAAGTTTATTGAGTGTTAATTTATAATCTTTAATAATCTTGTCTAATTATGTTTCTAGTAAAGATAAAGAACCCTAAATATATTCCTTAAGTAATTTTCTTACTACAGATACTTGCTTCTCTAGCTATTTAATAATATAGAGTATTTTAAGTACTGAATCAGTTGACTGACTGTCTAATAATGTGGGGTCTTTAATTAGATATCCAATTTGTTAAGCACCTTATCTAGATTAAATAAAACTAGGCCAGTGCTTACAAAGCTATTTTGAATAATTTCTGCTTGAAAGGTGCTTTTGTGAGTTTGTAGAAAGGTTTTTAAAAATTAAGCTTATTAATATAATTAATTCTTAAACATGCTTTCTGCTCCACTAAGCTCCCATATACCCTTTTTAAATATGAAAGATAGTCTATACCCAGAGGTTAAAGCTTATGGGAAGAATATGTGGGTATATAGATAAAAATAATATTATTCTCACTGTATATCTAATTAAATTAAGATATAAGATAGCTGCTATTGCTGTTTATAATTAAAAAATAGTATTCCCCTATTTATATGGCTAATAATAGTAGGAATAAAGAGATTTTAAAGCTAACAAAAGCCTATCTTATTAACAGTTTATTTATTAAAACTAACTCCAATCCTACTATCCAAAAGAAGCTCTAGATTTGATATTAACCCTTTATATAATTTTTCTTTTGAAAATAATATATGGCAGAAGCACCTATCCAGTAGAGTTAATAATTTAATAAAAATAATATATTTCTGATTGTCTAATTATATAAAACTGCTTTTCTATAATAACATAATCAACCCCCGAACCCGCGGATACCACCGAACCACGGATTTCAACTCAGTTTCTACTCTCTCTGTTTAACACGTCAAATCTTCATGACTATACTGCAATATGCCTCCTTCTAAAGAGTCACAGATTCAGATGGCTATTTCAGCCTATTAGAAAGGCCAAATTAAATCAATATTATATGCTGCTCAAGTTTTCGTGATCTTTAAAAATGCTTTATGCAATCAGCTTTATGGTTCAAAATCATGGTCAGAAAGACATGCCAATGGTCATAAACTGACTGAAATTGAAGATAAATTACTTAAACAACTATTGGATACAGATAAGTGAGGATTTCCAATTTAGCCTGAATTTCTATATAGAATAGTGCAGGTTTTATTTCATAATTATATACAAGATTCTTCTGCAACTCTTAGAATCAACTGGCCTTATAAATTTGTTAAGTGCCATCCTGAGCTATATATATAATATACAAGATAAATAACCTACTAATATGCAGAACAGGAAGATCTAAAGATTATAATACCCTAGTTTAAGACTATATAAGCAGCTATTCAAGAATATAGTATATCTAAAGATGATATCTGAAAGTTTGATAATATTAACTTTATAATTATTTTACTTTAAAATAATTACTGTAGTTGAGTAAAGTGAGTAATTATATAAAATTATATAAAGTAATCATAAATAGGTCACAATTATTAAAATAATTAGATTAAAAGGTATATATATCTACTACTAGTTATTATATTAAAAGCAAGCTATCAATAAGTTACCTAGTTTTAAGAACCTAAGCTTGCTAATAACTAGTAGATTATAACTAATCAAAATAGGTAGACAACTAATAAAATAAGCCTTCTCTAGCTAAAAAATATCTTTAAATCTTTTTCCAAGCACTATATAACTAATGCTAAATATTTATTTATTCTTGATAGCTATAGCAGCTATTTGACTGCTAAATTTAATAATTTCTACAAATAAAATATAATAATTTATTTTTGTATACCTGCTTATGCTTCACATCTTCAACTGCTTGATGTGTGTCAAGGTGCGGGCTCGCAGGCAGTCAAAAACAGATTGATTAAGTAGTCGATACTCGGATTAGCTACAGGATCTCTATCTATCAGGTTCTAGCTGCAGGACGGGCTGGTGCAGGCAGGCTCAATAGACAAGACGTAGTTCGAAGAGCCTCAGTCAGGATCTAACTGTGCGGTGAAGATATTTACTAGACCACGTGACTTCTCATGTGACTCCTTACTGGGGTCTCCTGCTTCTGTCCACGGTAGCACCGTGACAATGTGGATATTTTTAGCCCGCTTAAAAGAGTATACAGAAAGCTTTTTAAAGAGTGTATAATTGCTGACAATAATTATATTAATAAAAAAGACATTATATTATTATATCTAGATACACATATTAAAATCTTTACTTCAGTTAATATCTGCAGCAGTTTTACAAGGGCAAGGCTTAAGCTATTTAATCTAAAGTATGTTCTTTCAAAGCTTACTTTCCAATTATATACACCTACACCTGCACTATCACTAGTTAAAGGCTCAACTTCCTCTGCTTTTCAGACTCTGTAGAATACTCACTAGTTAGATTAGAAAATCCAAAATCTACAGAACAACCTTAATAAAAAACAGCAGTTTTCTAGCAGTCTAATCACTCGTATTTAATATCTTGAGAAAGCTGCACAAATAGTGATGTAAACTACCCTTCTTTTATAGTAAGAAATTAAGGTTTTACAAGCTGAAGATAAGTGAAAATATCAGAAAAAGGCAAGAAAGCATGGTGAACTAGGTAATGACCACCTTCTTTCTATACAGAAAGGCCAAAATCATGTTCAGCAGCTTAATATGCAGCTTAATGAGCAACCTAAGGAATCTACTCCTATATCTCACTAATAAGCTCTGCAGCACTGCAGTGGCTGTGGAGCAGTGGGACATATAATTTAAAATTGCCCTAGTAAATAGCTGTCATTTCATATATTTATTTAGTCTAATTAAATGGTGTTGGTGGCTGAATAACTTCAAATAGTGTAAAGGGGGGCGTACGTGCGTTGTTCCCTGCGACAGGAACCAGGTTGTGATCGAGGGATCTCAGGGACAATGCCGCTATACCACACGGCACCGAACGATCTTAGCAAGAAAATGATATAACGATAAAAGGAAACACAACGACAAAGGAGCCTCGCTCCGCTCTGTACAATGATAACGATACCAGTGAAGCAATCTAGAGACCAAAAGAATGCTCAATTTCTCGTAACTATCTGGGAGGGAACCCTCCATTAAGTACTCGCCGGCCGCGGGCTCCACCATACATTAGTATGTCGGAGTCCGCGGTTCTACGGTGTTCCAAGATAGGAAATATGGGAGATCTGGGGTTTCGCAGTGCCCCCGGCACAATAGTGGTGGCCATGCCGAAAAATCCGCGGTTTGGTGGTATCCGCGGTTCAGGGGTTGATTACATTAATTAGTTTTAATAATTACTTAAGCAGTAGCTACTAGGCTTATAGCAAAACTAATTTTATTAAAATTATAAATATTTTCCTGTGTGATCCCATGCTGTATTATAATGATTTATATATAATTAAATCACTCTTTAATAATTTTAAGGTCTTCATATTTAGAATGTCAGTAATTATATTGCTAAAGAAAATAGGATTTTACTTTTAAGACAGCATTTTATAAACTTAGTAGCCTAGTTTACTTTAACTAATTACATAAGTGTAGTACTGTGCCTAGCAAGGAGAATGAAACTATTTCTTATATATCAAAGAATTAAGAAGGAGCTCCACATTGAATTAGTGATAGAATATCCATTATACCAGCAATGCCTCTTCATTTTGAGTTAATTCATGGTTGTCGGCGCTGTTTTTAAGCATAAAGTGACTCTATTAAATTGTCACTGGAGAGTCATATAAGGAACATTATAGACACATGTAGCTTCACGAATATTGCAAATTTCCTGGTTTTTTAAAGCTGAAATAGCAAGGAGTCTTCTCTCCTGTTCAGTAGATTTTTGAAGATTGACGTGTTTTTGGGGGCATAGTTGGTAGTTGAATTGTGTGAGGCAATAAAACGCGTGAAATTTTGATGATGTGGCCCACTCATAGGTGAAATATGTTACTAGGGGGGCCTTGCTTTCTTTGACCTCTTTAAGAACCCTTTTGAGTATATCATCATACAGTGACATAAGCCCTTTAGAATAGAATATAATAATATTGTGTTGCTAGTTCTAGAGGTATTAGATAAATTAGAAGCCCAAACTAATAATATCAAGACAAATGATCTTAAGATATAACATATTAAATGCTGTCATATAAATATAGTTATTATTATCCCAAGTGAGAATTTTTGTTGTATATTGAAACACTTTTGGCCTATATCTTAACAATATTTAAAAATCATTATAATAGTTTGCATAACATATAGAAAATGTATGAGTCAGTAAACTAAGGATAAATATAACCTTTAAATAGAAGATACTCTAAGAGTTAAGGCCACATTAGAGATACTTTAATAATAATATATACTGTGAGCAAGAAGGTACCTATTAAGTAAATAAGTATAAGGATATAACATAAAATAATAATATGATGAATCACTATATATAGGATGGTCAGCATGACCCCACTGTGAAAAAACTTGTAAATATAACTAGTTATAGGACCATATCCAGATTCTTGAAAAATAAAGTTAAATTTAAAGTATCTAACAAGGCTAATACTCAGGCTGACTAGTTTAAATTTATATTAAAAGAGTACAACAGTCACCTATAAACTAATAGTTAAAATAATAATATTTAAAAGATTTTTATTAGCTACCAAAAGTTTAAAAGGCAACTTAAAGTAATATTCAAGATATTAATAAATAAGTAAATATTAAATAGAACTAAACTAACTCAGATAGATATAGGTGCGTTTGGCACGGGTAGTCAATGCACGTAATTTGAAAATTATGGGTATAATAATCTATATAAATTAAGGTTAATGGAACTAGATGCCACTAATAAATGTAAAAAATATGAATATAAGAATTAGATTATTGAAGATAACAGATAAAATATTTTAATTATAAAATATTAAGCGCCCTACTAAAAAATATAAGAAAGAGAAGTGAAGATAATAATTTTATAATCAATAATAATGAGTTTTTAGACTATAAGAGAGGATATAAGAAACTTAGAACGATTAAAGATATAAAAATAACATTTACTAATTATAAAAAATGCTACATTATTTATAAAAGAAACACTGTAGTTATAAGAAGGAATAAATAATGAATACCTAAAAGAGATGTATAATAGTCTTCTTACAGAAATACTATAATAAGCATAAGGTTAAAAAAACAGAGGAAATTAGCGTAATTCCCTATCGACCCGGCCACCCTATGAGCTTCTTCCACCCTGTCAAAATCAATATTATTTGAACACCCACCATGCCACCAAAAAAGCCTAAATCATCAAAAAAATGTGCTGAGTAAAAGGGCAGAATCTTATTAATAATCTGAACTTTAAAAAAAAATCAGATTTAATCTATACAAAAAGCAGCATCCGTCTATAATATTCTTAAGTTGACCCTCTAAAAGAGACTTTAAGAACATCAATATTGCTATAATAAGCCCAATAGCAGATCAAAATTGACAAAATTATATGAGAAATTGCTTATATAATAAATATTATCTATAGATGTATATAGGGTAAGTCCTTAATTTATCTAAATTTAAGAGATAGGCAGTCTTCTTACAGATTAAGATAGTTAAATTTAGATAGATAAAAACTGGGCAACTACCTTTATTAATTATTATCCTAAGCTAAAAACTGTTTATTTTAAATAATATTTTTATTAGTGAGCTAAATATAAGGACCTAAAAATTATAAAACTTTATTTTAATAATATTTAATTTCACAGAATAAAATATAAGATTATAAATAAAAAATATAATTTTAATAAAATTAAATATATTATGGGCCTTACTGCTACTGCAAAGGGAGTAATATAAATTAAATATTATAAAAAATATTAAATTATTTAGTTAGGAAATTATAAATAAGTTATATTAATTAAATATATAAATATTATAAGATAGGTGCTGCCACTATATATCATTTTTAAAGTAAAAACCTATATGCAAGCTTGATATGAGGATCCTAATATATTAAAAGATTAGAGTATTGAAATCAGCAAAAACAGTTAGACTATAGATTAGATTAGATTATGTTAATTTTAAAAAATTTTTATACCTTAAATAATTTATTATATAATTAGATAATATTATTTTTTTATTCTAAATAGGCATAGCAGTTATTTAACTTTAAAATTTAATAAAATATACAATAAGAATAATATTATTTCTATTTATATGCTAGCACACTTATTAGCTTATTATTAATCTCTAAATATTAATTACTTTAGACTTTTAAAAGGAGTGTATAGTTATTTAGTTCAAGATAAGTAATAATAAGAATTCAATCATATTAATAAATTTAATTTCCTATCTACCCTAGAGCTTATATACAGACCTTTAATTTAGATATTATTAAAAATAGATTTAAAGCTATTAGCATCATCTTATTTAATCTGAAAAAGATGCTTAGATAATTTAATATTTAATTAAATATACTTATACTGCTAGAAAGCTGATTAATTAATTTCATTATTTCTCTATCTAAAATATCACAGAATTGAAAGAAATTAAAAGAATATCAGATCCTGCTTCAGAGCTTAGATAAAATAAGCCTAAACTAATTTATTTAATGATATAAATATCCTATGAGTGAACAGACCCTTATAGCATAGGAAATTCAGAATCTATATTTAATTAATAAAGAACCCCAAAAGAAGAAGAAGTGATCTAAAAATCAAATAAATATTATATCAGGATTATCTATTAAAAAAGGTCAAACTCTTATATAGAGAAATAATGAAGCAAATAAAGCTTCTGCTAGTAGGATAGAAGAATCAAGTAATTCAATTGTACAGCCACACCAATAGGCATCTCTGACATGTTTAAATTACAATACTAGGGGTTATATAAGGGTTAGATGCCCTAATTAATATAGCAATTAAATATCATAAATTATGCTGCTATTTGGGTGTAAAATCATATAGTATTTCATCTAGGTGATCAGGTTGACTAGGGTGGCCGGATCGATAGGGAATTACGTTAAGCCTTCAGCTTATTAATAATAACTGATAGTATATATATGTCTTTTAAACTAACTACTTCAATAATTATAGTCTATTTATAATTATTTTAGATAACTGTATGTAGCACTCACCGCACTTAATTATAATAATTATTTTAAAAAATGAAGTCTTATTATAGTTATCAAATTCTAAATATTATTTTTATATATATTATATTCTTAAATAGCTGCTTGTACAGTCTGAAATTAAGATATTATAATTTTGGAATCTTCCTATTTTATATGTTAATATGTTATTTATTTTATATATCATGCATGGACATAGCTCAAGATAGTATTTAATAAATTCACAAGACTAGTTATTCCAGAAGTTGAAATAAGATCTTATAAATAATTGTAAAATAGTATTCAGGCTACTTTATATAAAATATTAGGGATAAATTGGAAATCCTTATATTCTACATCTGATAATTGCTTCTAAGTGATTCTTCATATTTGGTCAGTTTATGACCATTGATACACGTCTCTTTTCATGAATTAATACCACATAGCCAATCTTGAAGTATACTTCTTAAGACCCTAAATATCTCTGCAGCTTTTAAACTAAGAGCCGATTTTTCCAGATTTATAGGCAGATCTAACCATTTTGAGATCATTTTCCTGAGAAAGCAACATTTTATATAGTAGATAAGAAGAAAAGGTGTGTTGAATGATGAATGTTGATGCACATGAAAAAAAATGCGGGCTTAGTGGTAGTGCTGACTGGGTAGTTGATTACGTTAATACTATTAACTGACCCCTATGGTAACCTTTTGGGGTCGCACGTATTGCGTGGCCCCACCAACCAAAATAATTAAATCAGCTAATAAACATATTTTGAATATCAGATGACAATGCACCGATATCAATAGGTCGAAGATAATAATAAAATTATTTTCATAGGTTAAATGAACCCCCTCTCTATATTAACGTAATTCACGGCCGAGCGGCACACCCACCCCCATTAGAGGATTTCAAGATCGATTATCTCAACCAACACTATTAATTCAACTAAATATAGCAATTTTTACATGTATTGATTCTGTGGCCAATCTCCCTACACCCACTACACCTAGGTGGAGCCCTGGTAGCCAGCTGATCTGCCTAAATAGGCAATTTGCCTTATATATGAGAATCTACCACAAGTGCTTCTGCTGGTAAATTAAGCTATGTAATTAGCTGTGTGCCCTCTTCAACAGTTAAACCTTTTTCATAGGGTATCTACTTAGTTGATTAAATATATTTTACTGCCTTCTTATTTACTATATATAGATTGCATTTTCTTGTACTAAAAGTACAAGGTTGTGTAATGTTATGCAGTGACCCTTAATAATCTATTTAATATAGTTTTTGATGGGCTTAAAGGGCTATTTGACCATTGCTTTAGCAGATCTTTAAGTATTAAAACTTACTTTTGTAGCTGAACCATAGTTCTAGGTATTTTTGGCATAAATTGGCTAGATCTGCTGCTTAGCCAGCTGCTTGACCAGTTGCTTAATAATATAAATATTTATAGAGAGATATTAGGCTTTGAAAGTACTCTTTCTATATTAACTAATATTAAGCCACTAGCTGTGAAGCTATTCTAAACAATAACTAGTTATTAAAAGGCCTTTAGTCACATATGTTAATAATTATTTAAGAAATTATTATTAATATGGTTATATAATATATCCTTTATATATAAGATTATTTATAAAGCAACTATGTATGTGCTTAAATATTATAAAGCACCCAACATCAAGCAGTTACAATAAATATAAAAAATATAAAGATATATAAAAAGGAATAATATTATTCTCTGTGCAGGTTTAATTAAATTAAGATATAAAGTGGCTTCTATAGCCGTTAAAAATCAGTAGCTAAAACCAGCTATATATATATATATTTATTTAATAGGATAAATAGCTTTTATAGCTAATATAAGTTAATCTTATTATATTAATAATTCAACTATTATTTAAGACTTTAAATTATTAATCTTTTAATAGATTATTAAATTAATCTGCAATAGCAACCTTACCTTAAAAATAATATAATATAATAATAAAAGATTATTTATACAGATTATTTTAATAACAGTAATTTATAAATTTTTAATTATAATAGATATCTCTAACTATAAAGTCTACTTATGTAACTACCTTTTATATAGATATAAGCTCCATTGCAAATCCTATCTTATTAAAATTGTAGATATCCTCTAGCTATATATTATTATTTTCAATAATATATTATATAGTCATAAATCATACATATAAAGATTTAAAAGTCTTTATTTAGGGTGTGCTGATAGTTATAATATATGAAGTATATATAAAGCTTATTATGATAGTTGATAAAGGTTCATGCCCAGTTAATATTAATAATTAATAAAGAGGTTGATCCACATATTGTAAAAAAGATATTAGCTATCTCTTATATAGTAGAAGGCCTAGGTGCTACTTTATATGAATTTATAGAGAAGATCTATTGAATAAGTGAATCCTCTTTTAGTTAGATTAATTTATGATTATTTAAGCACTTATTAATGCATGCTGTTCTCCCTCTCACATAAGCAGTAAGAATTTAGTAAGATATATTATATAGCTTTATTACAACATAAAGAGATTTGATACAGCCATCTTTTATATCAGATAGGGCCAATAGGATCCTGACCTCTTGGCTAGTCAAATTTTGTGAAGATTCAGTGCGAATTGGTGGCATGGTAGGTGGTTGAAGTTGGTATGTAGGTAAGAAGACGCGATTTCCGGTGGGATGTGCCGCTCGGCCGTGAATTACGTTATCTCTGCAGTATTTTAGTCATGAATGTATTTTAAGGGAGAGAGGCGGCTAACATTAAAGTGGTAATAAAAGATATCAAAGAATATAGAGATGTATATAAAGGGATAACCAAATCCATTTCTTCCTGACCAAACAGACCCTTACGTTTAGGGGTGCAACCCCATCAAAATTAGTCACTTTTTTGAAGCTGTACCCTTCATTTAAACCTTCCAGCCAAGAAATCATGGTTGGAAATAGGCTTTCACCCCCCCATAAATTTTTCATGTTCTTAGATAATTCTACCACCTCTTAACGTGATTAAATCCACCACTGAGTGACGAATTCTCTCTGCACCCACGAAAGTATTCAAATCAATATTCATCTATGTGTCAAATCTAATTTTATTTTATATATATTCCTAAGATCTTACCATAATTATTGGAGTCAAGTAGGCCTATTTATTTATTAAATATTATATTAAATTATATGCAAGATATAATTAGAGAATTATATACTGGTATATAAAATAAGAGGATCTAAAGATCTTGAATTAATAATTTAGGACTATATATGTAATTATTTAAAGATATAATACATATTAAGATAATATATAAAATTTTAATAAAATTAGCTTTTCAATAGGGCATTATGTAATATTTAAGATTATTACTTCAGTAGATTGTGCTGAAAAATCTTAAAAAGTTATATAAAAATTATAAGTAGGTCACAATTATTGAATATGTAAGCTTTAAAGGGACTCCCATATCTTTAGTAGTTATTTTAAAAGAGAAAGAATATAAGGCGACCTGGTATTAAAGGCCTAATTTTTGTTTAGATTAGAGGTTTACCAATAGTCTTGTCTTAACAGCTGGACATTAGATAAGATAGGCTTTAAATAATTAGAGTATATATCTACTTATTTTTTAAATTATATTCAATTAAGGCCAAATGGTCTGCTTATTTTTAATAGCTATTTAGGTCTAGACTTTGATAACTTTTATAGGAAGAAAGCAATTATCTGTCTTTGTATATTATCACATATATCTTATCTTACCTTCAAGCATTTGATGTTGGTATTTTTGGGCTGTTAAAATGCATATATAGGAAATTAACTAAGGGCATAATGGTGGCTAGAAATAATCATATTTCTAAGAAGGATTTCTTATGTCTATATATCCTTTAGCATATACAACAATTTTTACTAAAAAGAATTCTATAATAGTTTCACAGGAGCTGGTCTTAAGCCATTTAATTAAGTTCTTAAAAAGATTACTTTTTAACTTTATACACAATGTTCTCAAAACCCTTATTAACTTGATTATAAGGTCTGCAATCTACAGAAAAAGTCTTTAAAAAAGATAACTTTCAAGCAGTCTAATATCATATATTCAACATAAAAAGATGGCCAAATGACAATAAATATGCATATTCTTCTAGAAGAAGATAAGAAACTCCATGCTAAAAATAAGGGATAAAAGAAAAAGAAAGCAATGAAGTGTACTTCTTTAGAAGATCTCTTTATATCTGTGCAGGAAGGTCATGATCACATTTAACAGCTTGATCAGCTGGTGAATCTGCAGGTTGAAGATGCTGAATCTAGGCCTCACAAGTGCGCTGAGTGCCACAGTGCTGTAGTGGTTGTGAGACTATTAGACATACTATATGAAATTGCCTTAGTAAATAGCTATGCATTTTATCTCTTAATTAGTCAAATTTAATGGCCTTGATGGTTGAAAAGCTTCAGTATTTTGGTGGGTGCGGCGAAAATTAGTCACTCAGTCGTATTCGTCACTCGGCCGTGTATTACATTATTACCTAATCACATTATACAGCTGTAACATAATGGGACACCAAGAGATTCTGGACATGGAGAGATACACCTTTTCTACTACCGGCATCACAACTCTTTATTAAAAGAAATATATATAGTGGCTTTGCTGGAGCTGGCCTCAAACCTCTTCTCTTAATAAAGATAGGGTTTTTAAGATCATCTTTTAGCTCTGTACACCAATATTACCACTTATTAAAAGATCTGTATCTATTTCTTCAGCATTTCAAATATCTCAGAATATTCACTAGCTTGACTCTAAGATTAAGAATCTATAAAAGAAATTTTAAAAAAGAAATAAGATTCTTTCTAATGGTCCTATTTCTTATATTCAATCCTTTAAGAAGGCTGCACAGATAGCTATAAATATAAGTCTACTTCTCTATAAAGAAATTAGTGTTTTATAGGCAGAGAATGAGTAGAGAAAGAAGAAAAAGACATTAAAATAAGCTTCTTTGGGAAATAACCTTTCTATATTTATATAAAATGGGTTAGGATTATGTTCAACAGCTTGCTAGGGATAGCAACACCTATATTGATAAGATGCCTCACCAGCAGGCACTACCTCACTGTAGTGGCTGTGGTATTATTGGTCACACTATAAGAAGTTATTCTGCTAAATAGCCTATATAACCGGTGTTGGTGGTTGAAAAAGCATCAATTTTTAATGGGTGGTGGAAAAGGGGGAAAATCGGCGGCTTGGTGGTCGAATACGTTATAAGAACAAGCTTATTAAATATTAATTCATAACCTTTAATAATTTATCTAATTGCAATTCTAGCAAAGGTAAAAGATTATAAATATATTTCTTAAGTATTTTTTATAGCTAATGCCTACTTCTCTAGCTGCCTAATAATATAGAGTATTTTAAGTGCTAGATTAATTGATTAACTAAGTAATATATATGGATCTTTAGTCAGATATATAACTTACTAAATACCTTATCTAGATTAAATAAAACTAGTCTAACACCTATAAAGCTATTTTAAATAGTTTTTACTTAAAAAATAAGTTTATAAATATGTGAAAAGGCCTCTAAGAAATTAAACTTAATTAATATAATCAATTTTTAAATATGCTTTCTACTCTACCAAAATCTTATATAGCTTTTTTAAAGGTGCAAAATAGTCCACATCCAAGGGTTAAAGCTTATAAAAGGATAAGCAGATATGTAAATAAAAATATTATTATTTCTTATTATATATTTAATTAAATTGACATGTAAAATAAATACTACTATGACCACCTATGATTAGAAGATAATATTTCCTAGTTATATAATTAGAAGTAATAAAAATAAAGAGATTTTTAAATTAGTGAAGGCTTATCTTACTAGAAGTCTATTTATTAAGACTGATTTTAATTCTCTAGTATATAAAATTTAAAATCTTGATATTAATCCTTTATATAAATCTTTCTCTTAAAGATAATGCACAAAGAAAGTGCCTAATTAATAAATTAATATATTTATTAAAATAACCTATTCCTAATTATCTAGCTATATAAGAAAAGTTTTTTTATAATAATTAATTTTAATAATCATTTAAGCAATAGCTATTAGGTCTATAGCAAAACTAATTTTATTAAAATTATAGATATCTTTCTATACAATCTTATATTATATTATAATAAGTTGTATATATAATTAAACCACTCTTTGATAATTTTAGGATCTTCACATTTCACTTATCAATAATCATAGTGTCAAGAATAGCATATTTTTATTTTATTATGCTATTTAATGAAACTAGAGACCCAATTCTTTCTAATTAATTAGATAAGTGTTGTACCACACTCTGCAAGAAGAATATTAGTTATTTCTTATATTTAGGATGATCAGAGGCCTGCTCCACATTGATCTAGTGATAGAATCCATCATACAAGGGATTCCTCTTTATTTTGAGTCAATTTATGGCTATTGGCGCGTGTTTCTGCATGTGAAGTAATTTTATTAAGTTGTTGCTGGAGGATTATATAAGAGATATTATAAACACATGCTGCTTCACAAATATTGCAAATTTCCTGCTTTTCTAAAGCAGAAATAGCAAGTAAGATCTTTCCCTCTTTCTCAGCTGAATTTCTTGAATTTTGATGCACTTTTGGAGGCATGGTTGGTGGTTGAATTAGTTGAAGCAGTAAAACGCGTAGAAATTTGATGAGGTGGCCTACTTGACCGGGAAATACGTTAATGAATTATCTTATATAAAGATATCTAAATAAATAAACTTAGGAAGAAAAGCATAATATAAAGTCTTAATAAAAAATAATTAATATCTTTATAAGAAGCTTTAAAATTATCATTTAAAAGAATTTAAATTAAATATTTTATTCCTTTTAAAATTAATTTAAAATATCTTTATATTTTTGCTATCATATGAGACTTATAAATATTATAAATCTTTAATTATTCTAATAATTAAATAAAAGTTTAAATAGCTTTAGCTTCACCTTTATATCTAATTAAATTAATAAATTCTAGCTTAATCTTCACGTTTATATAAAATAAATATTCATATTTTCTTACATATTTAAATTATTTAATAATATAAATATAATATTAGGTTAATTGAAAAAGCTAGTGATTATTTGTAGAAACTTATTTTATTTAAAAATTTATATATTAATTTTTTTAACCCTAGTAATTAACCTTAGCAGATCATATATTTTGTATATAAATTTATAAAAATAATATTATATAAATAATCTTAATCCCTTTTGATAAGCTTATGTGGTCAATTAAAATAAGATAGAGAGAAAGTATTAAAATGTTAATACTCTATTTTAATAGTGTATTTAATTATTGATAGTGAAATCTTAAATATATATTTGTTTAATATCTTATTAATAAATGATATAAACTGATAGGTATAAGCACAGTATATTAGATCTAGGTATTTTTTAAAGCACAATGTTAGGCATAAGGAATAGCAAAAGGGGTGTAATATATAGAATATTACCAGGTAGGTGGTAATATTAAATAGAGGGGTGGTGTGGTGGATGATGATGATGATGACTTCCATTTTAAGAGACCATTTTTCAGTCTAAGACTATGCATGGTCCAACCCTCTTCTAAAGGAGGATTTGGGTCAGCTACCTAAGGATATGAATAGGCTTTTCCATATAGGAGTCAGATAACAGGGGTCACAGAGACAGTAGAATAAAGATAAATAATAGGGAATATGAAATAGGCATATGAATTAGAGTAGAGGGATATTTTGTAGATAGTAAAAAGGTATAAAGAATGAGAAGAGTGAACAAAATGGCTAGATAAATATAACTGAAGGTATAAGATAGCCAGATAAAGAGAGGAATATATATAGGGATAGAAAAAGTAGAGATAAAAAAGGCAATATAGATAATATATCAAACCTAACTCCAAACTCCTAGTAGGGGTATAGATATATCTAGGAGGTTTTTCAGGTTGAAATGAGCTCTTGCTAGATATAAGGCTAACCTTTTTTAGGTAGGGTGTTGTGCAGGGACTGTGGTAGGTAGTGGTGGTGGTTGGTGGTATGTAGGAGCCTTAGGCAGAAATGGTGCCTTGGGTGGCAGTGAGTGCCTTTGGCTACCTGGCCCAGGGCAGTGAGTTGGTTGATTCTGCCAGCCACGCCTTCAGAACACAGAAAAATTTTTCTTGAATTTTCCACCTATGATTTGATGGTGGAGTTGGTAGGAGGGTGAAAATAGAGAGGAATGGTCAGCTCTATGAGAGCTTCAAAATGATATAGGTTTTAGGTGGTTTGACCCCCTAAAGGTAGGGGTCAGTCTGGTCAGGAGGAGATTGCTGTTGCATAGTATTTCAAGTTATTTAATATTGTAAGTAATTTCTTTCTCTAAAAGAGAATAATCTTGAATATTCAACCTACTATTTAATCTTATTAATATTATATCTTCACATTGCTTACCTTCTTGGTCTGTTTAATTTTTTAATTCACATATCTTATTATTAGTAATATAGCATCCCTGATACTATTACATAGTGTAGTCCTTTAGATATATATATTATAATTGTATTCCTTATATCTTTAGTATGATTATTATCTCATTTCCAGCTGTTCTATACATCTTTTATAAATAATTATTAGGTGTTATTATAGTGCAAGCAGAAATTGGTTTTTTAAATATTGCAAGGGGATTCTCACTCAAGGTGATGTTAACTAAAACTGTATTCATACCAACAGTATTTAATATATTATATCCTAAGATCTTTTGTGCCTTTATATTGTTAACTTATGCTTCTGATTAGCTTAGCTTACCTAACTTCATTAGAACTGGTGAAAATATTATTATATTATTATAAAAAAGCCTTATGCCACTTTAGGTAGAACAAAGCAAGGCTCCCTTGGTATATATACATTAAGATTATAGAAGTACTGATAAATATAGATCTTCAAGTTAATACTTAGTAATGTAATGATATTGAAAAACTACTGTGCCGGGGGGTACTGCGAAATCCCAGATCTCTCACATTTCCTATCTTAGAACACCATAAAAGCCGCGGTCTCTGATATACTAATGTATGGTGGAGCCTGTGGCCGGAGAGTACTTAATGGAGGGTTTCCTCCCAGATAGTTGCGAGAAATTGAGCATTCTTTTCTTTTGGTTTATAGGTTGCTTCACTAGTATCATCATTGCTGTATAAAACAGAGTGAGGCTCCTTTGTTTTGTGCTTCCTTTTTATCCTATATCATTTTCTTGCTAGATCGCTCGGTGTTGTGTGGTATTGCGGCATTGCCTTGGTATATCCATCCCTGAGATCCCTCAATCACAACCCTGTTCCTATCGGAGGGAACAACGCACATACACCCACCCCCCTTTACATCAACAGTAAGCAAAGATGCCAAGGATGAAAGATAGAGATGTGGTGTTAATTTACTATCATAAATCCTAAGCTCTGGTCCAATAGGAAAGTATTATTCTTTGAAAAGATTAAGTATTGGCTCTGGATTAAATAGCCATTTTTTTAGTCCATGAAGCTGGATTTAACTGTATATAATATTTAAATATGTCCAATTGAACCTTATTCAGTTGATAAAGAAATTGCAGCTTGTCAACCTTTTATACACTTAAATATGCTAATAAATTAATCAATTACCTTATGTTAATACTTATTATATTGCTTAATATATTACCATCAAGAGGCTGTAGGAAGTATATAATATAAAGAGGAAAGCAGTATAAGATAATATGCTTCTTTTAGAAAAGATAAATCCATATATAAGATGCGAGTGGTAATTATCTATTTAAGAGAAGCTATTTTTCACTGTGAGCTCACTACTATATAGCCTATTAAAATAATAAATCCAATATGATGTTAGCTTATTATTTATTCAATCATTATCTGATATTATACCCTTATAATCATCTAGTAATTGTTATGTGTATTATTAATCCTTTATATACTTCTTACTAAGTAATATAATAAATGGTAGCGATACTAATCATTTGCTATAATAAATTTACAGTGGCACTTAATAAGTTTTTGGCCCCCTTTCATGCTTACTAATTATTCTGCCAGTCAAAACCCTCTGAAGATCATCAAAATCAAAATTTTATATATCACCTATTAGCCTCGATGACAGCTTTTACCAAATTTAGTGTTGTATTTGATAGCTTTATTAAAATCTATTTATCTAAAATTTAATAAAATTTAACCATTAATAGTAAGATCTTTAGATACATATTATAAATCCATTTAGCATCTTATCAGCAGGTAGTATAAAGCTTATAATAAATATAAATTTAATATATTAGATCCAGGTCTTTTACTTTCTTTAAGGCATGGTGTTGGGCATAAGGATGGTTAGCAAAAGGTGTGTTTTATATAGAATAGGGTAGACAGTATTAAATAGAGGGATAGTGTGATGGAGGCAGTCAAAGAGGAGGCCAAAAACTTGTTAGATGCCACTGTAACGATGGTGACCAATATTTAAGATAAAGAGCTAGAGATGCTCACTGTAGCTGTAGGATAAGCTATAATAATATATTTATTCTTTCCTTTAGCCAACCAAGAAGCCAATTGCATCAAAATTATAAAAAAATATTTAGCCAACTACCAATAAACAGATTTAAAGCTTTAATTATATAGAATAAAAGTAGGGATAAAAAAAACCTTTATCTTTAAGATTTTTAGGAAGCTATTATATAGTCTTATTTTAAAATAAACATCATAAGTTATTGCTTAAGATATTTTTCTAGCTAAGACTATCTTCTATATTCATTAAATAAAAATAAATTCAAGACTTTTATCTAATAAAAGCATCTAACATGTGTTTAATAAAAATACATTTTAAGAAATCTTAATACTAATTAATATTTCAAGGGTCTTCTTATACCTCTCTTATCTTATTTTTAACATATATTAGGTGAATTATTTAAGGATAAAATGAAAGATCTAAAGTTCATAAAGATCTTAAATTGGATTTTTTAATTATATTAATAATACAGGTTTCATTGCTAGTTTCAAATATTTAATGGAATTATTAAAGACTTTGGTGCATAGCCAAATAGTTGTTTTAAAAAAGGTAACTTCAATTTATTTAATTTAATTAGAAGAAAGTAAACCTTGGTCATTTTTATATTAAAAGAAAGATGAACCTTGTTTCTATGTCATTTTTATGACAGATTATATATATAGGGTTCCTATATAGTTAAATTAAAAATAAATATTTATTTAATAAATATTCAAAGCTTTAAAATTAGACTTCAAAATTTTTAAGAATTTTAAACATCTTTTTAGAAGGTTGTAATAGAGGTAAAAGTATTTTTATCTTTCTCTTATATTAGATTTAAGAAAATATGTAAAGCTTATACTATATACTTTAATCTTATTTTTAACTGAAAATTACGTTATTAAACCTAAGTTATCTACCAAGTACGTTTAAAAATCTTCAATCTGGAGATATTTAAATTATATCAAATTAAAGTCTAATAGACCAAACTTGATTAGAGGCTTGCTTAAGTCTTCAATCTATTAAATTCTAGTTTCTTTAATAGTGAAGGTAGATATCTAAAAAATAACATTAGTTAGCTTACTAGGCTTCTCTCTATTCATTTATCTTAAAAATGGCAGGAAGTTAGACGTATTCACTACTATATTAAAATATTTAAAAAAATAGTGTAGATATATATCTCTCTCTTAGGTTTAGCTATTAAATTAAGTAGCTTTAAATTATTATATATTAATTTAAAAATAAGTATAATCTAAAGTAAATAATAGGCTAATTGTTGATTCAAATAGCTCTTGATCTAGAAGTAAATTAAATAAAGTTAATGCTTTTATTACTAATAATATTTATTATCTAAAACTCCTAGGCATAGAACTTGAAAAAAGAAATATAAAATATTTAATACTAAATTTATATATTATAAATTAATTATAGCGCTAGCTTAACTTAAAACTATCTCTTATTTTAAAAGAGTTATAATATGTCTTTTTTAGTAGTTAAGACATTTTACAAATACTTCAAAACTAATAATTTCATCATCAAGATATGAGATATCTCTAGATCTAATTTAAATATTTTAGATATCTATATTTATTAATTTATATATCCACTAGGTTCCTGAACGCCAAAAAATATAAGAATAACTAATTAAAGATTTTCCCTAAACCAGGGATTTTATATAGCTTTATGTGAAAGGACCTAAATAATAAGATTTTAAAAAAATAAGAATAATAGTAAGATTAAGCCTTAATAAAAATTAGGTCCAGGAGGTATTATTCTAATTTACTTAAATAAACCCTTTATTTATAATATTATAAGTTTTTGAATTTTTCAATTATTAATATACAGAAAGACTATTATAAGTAAAAGACCCTTATAATAGCAAAATTTATAAAAATTTACCTAACTGCAGTAATATATCATTATCTTTAAAATTATAGAACTATAAATATTTAATTGTCTAAACCTTTTAATAAAACTTAATCAAAGCCTTCTGAACTTTTAATAAAACTTAACCAATACCTATGTAGCAATTGAATGAGAAAGGCTTTATTAAGAAAGCTAATAAGGTATTATTTATGTTATTATACCTAATAAAATATATTCAATTAATTTAATTTATATTATAAGATTATTACAATAACACCTAAGCTATAAATGAGAATAAAGATAGATATCTAAAAAAATATTTAGTAGTTATGCATGAGTTTAAAAAATAATTTAAAGTTATATTAGAGATATTACTAAATAATAAAATACTAAATAAGAACTTAATTAGTTTAATAGATAGGCTTAGCATCAGTTTCATATCTAAATTTATATACTTTATTTCTTACCTAGATTAAGATAATGACACATACATAGCAAAAGTCTTAACTAAAGCTTAAAATTAAAGATATAAGAAAAGCTTCTTTGAAGAGATTAGTCAGATGATTACAATAATTAATATCTTTTATTGTGAAGATTGACAACAAACTTCATAATCTAAGTATCAGAAAGTATAAATAATAATCAATATAAATGGATAATAAAATGAATATTATTAATTAAATAATAGTTAATAAGCACAGCTATAAAGCTATGAATATAATGAATGATTTATATAAACTAATACTAATAGAGCTAGATGCTGCTAAGTGTGAGAGGTATGAAGATAAATAACAAAATTGCTAAAAACACAGATAAAGTAAATATTTCAAGTATTCAGTATTATAATATTTCACTAAGAATTATATATAAGAAAAATATTGGTGATAGCGCTTTATAAAGAATAAAAATATTTTAGAGCCATAAGCCCTAGGGATAGCTAGAAACTCTATAGGGGTGACCCTACCCCTCAGAATCATGAAGTTGATGATGATGATGATGATGACTTCCATTTTAGAGACCATTTTTTAGTCTACGACTATGCATGGTCTACCCCCTTCTGAAGGAGGATTTGGATCAGCTAGCTAAGGACAGAAATAGACTTTGCTATGTAAGAGTCAGATAACAGGGGTCACAGAGACAGTAGAATAGAGATAAATAGTAGGGAATATTAAATAGGCATAAGAATAGAGTGGAGGGATAATAGGAGTAGGTGATTTAGATATATTCTAAATAGTGATTATTTAAGAAATCACTAAACCAAAGGAAGCTTTTAGAGGGAGCTTGCCAGGAACCACTCTTTAATTAAGAATAAGGGTTTAGAAGGTCTTTATACTTCTTATGTCAGGAAGTATTATCCCTAGCCTAGCAACCATGTCTATATAGACTGGTAGCTAGTAAGTAAGCTAGTCTAATAGACCTGGGAGTATAGTTTTTTAGAATATAAAGATATATATAAAGAAATAATTATCAAATTATATTATAGTATAACATCATTATTAAAAATTAATATCTTATAAGTATCTTTAGTTTATAAAGTTAAATATCTTTTTAAAAAAAACCTAAAGCTATTTATTTTATAGGTAAGCTTATTATTTTTTAGGCTGATCTGGTAGTCTTATGGAATTAAGGAATATTATTAATATTGATTTTTTTAGCTAAAATAATTTAAAATTTAGTCTTGTCTCTATTATAGATATTTTTATGTAGCATCTTATATTTCTGCCAAATATTAATAAAAAGCTTAAATTTAAATAAGTTTTATGTAGATCCTCATATTTTATACGCTGATGATCGTGTTTTTAAATATATTTAGATCAAAGCTCTAGTTGATTTTTAACATATTAATTTATTCATTTCTTACTAAGCAGAGGCAAAGGCAGTGGAATATTGTTATAAAAAGAATAGTAATCCTACTAGATACCAATTTAGATAGTTATAGCTTTAAGAGATGGGCTATGATGATATATATCAAGGTTCCATACTAATTTTTGTTATCGATAGCTTTATACAGTTTGCTCTAATATCTATATAGGCAAAGACCCCTTTTAGCCATTTTTAAAGGATTTATAAATTAATATCAAATGTAGCTCCAGCTTTTGGATTAATGGATATTGGCCCTTTTTAAATATATTAAGGGCTTAGGAGGATTTGTCCTTCATAAGATTTATCTTCCATTGATAATATATAATTAGGTGATAGGAGTAGTTGAAAGACCTTATAAATATGTAGAAAATATTTTTTATTAATACGATTATTGTTAGCTATTATTAACCTCTGAATCAACTTTCTATATGCCTTTTTTAATAGCTTAAAGACACCAATATCAGTTGAAGAAGACGAGATATATATAGAGGTATATAAAGATAGATAATTTAATAATTTTTACAGAATTTAAGATTCAGGAATATTATGATTTAAATACCTATTAAAAATAAAAAGCTGTTTTGCTCCAGTAGAATATAATTTTAAAAAAATTTAAAAATATTTTTGAGCTAAGTTAGACCTATTTATCTATTGTCTAGTTATTAGAGCTATTTATAATCTTTTATTTTAAATAAAGATTAGGTTCTTAATATTAGGTAGTCTGGTATTCCTTTTTTTTAAAATAACAAGTGGAGGAATAGCAATTCCTCTAAAACTTGTATATTTAATAATTTTTACTTATGCCCTATTCTTTTAAATAACTGTACATAGTCTCTTACTGTATTTAATAATAGCAACAACCTTGAAAATTATATAAAGCCTCATTACAAAGTTAGTTTCATCAAAATTCTAAATATCATTTTGTATATCTTATAATTTTGAACAGCCTTAGAAACAGTCTTAAATTATTATTTTATCACTTTTGGATCTTCTTGCTTTGCACATTGATATAAATTTTATTAATTATTATCTTTTCTTTATTTAATGCTGGTAGAATTTAATGAATTTGTATGCCTAGTTAATATTAAGTATCGTGGTTAAACTTTGTATACACTCTTAGAGTAGAATTTGATTATGTAGGAATTCTGGTCAGATTAAAAAGCCTCATTTATCTACTTCAGCAGGCGCTTTGTAAGGACTTCCTCTTCATAAGTTAATAATTTATAGCCATTTACACCTTTTTCTTACGTGGTTTAATTACATAAAGCTGATTATGGAGAGTTTTTTTTAAGACCTTAAAAACCTCTGCTACTGCTGCTTTTGATTTAATAACTGACCCTTTTTATAGGCTGAAATAGCTATCTGCAACTTAGATTTATGAGATAAATCCATTTTCAATAAAAATTAACGGTGTTGGTGGTTGAAAAAGCATCAATTTTTAATGGGGGTGGAAAAAGGGGAAAATCGACGGCTCAGTGGTTGAATACGTTATGTGAAGAAATACACAAATTTCACCCTAATAATAAATAGAAAGATTAAAAATGAAAGCACTATTAGGCAGCTAGCTATTTCAGAGACCTTAATAATTCAGGAGGGTTTAGAGCAATTTCAGAACAATAATAAGGTTGTTGAAGGTCAAGATATGCTTTCTATAGATCCAGCACTTTCTGTAGTTGGACTATGCATATAAACTCCACCACAGTGTTCTAATTGTCATATTTGGGGACATACTAGAGTTAGATGTCCTAATCCCCTTAGTAATTAGTTTTTATATAAAAATACAATCATTTGGTTGGTAGACACTCTAGTATTTAGCCCACGGGCAGGAATTAGCAGGAGGTGGCCTGCTCAACCAGGAAATACGTTATATTACTGATGCTTAGTAATCACTTATTTAGCACTTTTTATATTGTCAAAGCCTTGACAACGTGAGTTCTTAATCCATAAATATCTATAGCTATTATCTAGGGTCATCTGATGATATATGTGCTTAGCTAGAATATAAAAAATAGTAGTTTAACAATTTTATTAATGAAAAAAATATATATTATTTATTATTAAGCTAGTCTATAATTTGCTAGAGTTACTGTCAATATCCTAATTCTATCTTTTTTATTTACTATGACAAGCCTATTTTTTATTTCCCTATCAAAGCTAAGTTTGGATAAGCATACTTTATCTGATTATCTTATATAAATATATAGCCCCTCTACTTCTATTAGGGGGTGTTAAAATTCTGATAATATATATGATGATATAGTAAATTTAGTCTTGTCTCAGGCTTTTCTTCAATATCCTTATCTAGGAAGCCAAAATCTATGTAAGGCCGCAAAGGCAGCAGCCTCAGGTCCACAAGATCATGTGTTCTTAGCATTTAGGAAGTTGAACTCTGTAAGACCATAGTGAAGTCAGCAATTAGTTCTTACATAATCAGGACCCTACATTTTCTCTCTACTATCATACTTAGTATTCTCCATATATTGACTGCCTCTTCACACCTCACCACCATCTAGCTCTATTAAAAACGCCCTTTGATTATGCATTGATGACAGTTAATCCCTTAGAAGTAGCTTTATTATCTATAAAAACATATAACTTATAGCAGACTTTATAAAGTTAGCTATAAATATATTATAAATATTTATTTAGTCTATTTAGAGTGGCATTGTCTATTTACTATTAGTTTCTTATAGCTCAATCTTAAATTAAATATAGTGTATATGATTAATACTATCCAAAGATTTCTAGGTCCAGTAGTGTTGTGGGCTACACCTAGGCATACTCTGCCTACCCTATTTGTTCATTTATCCTGTCTGTCCCTTTTGCTGCATTTGTTCTGTCTGTTGCTAGCTCACTGATTTCCTTCCTTGTGCACAGTGCTGATATATATCTCCTCAATGATCCTTATGGGTGATAATCATCAATACAGCGCTGCCAGAGTGGTGGGAGACCGTGCAAAACCGGAAATGGGCATATTGCTTCCTTTCTTGTCTGTTCACCTCTCAAGGAATTTTCTCTAGTACCAAAATATGTTCAAATCATTATGATATCCAGTAAATAATACGAATATTAATAAATACTAATAAAAAATAGTACATTTAATACAATTCTCTATAATATTTTCTCTATAGCCGTGTCTTTCATTTAATCTATTGTATAATTAAAGAAGAACTGCAAACATAGAATCTAATAAAACTAATAGATATTAATATATCTAAAGCTGGAGACTAGCTACTAAGATACCTTTAGAAAAATGTATAGTATCTGACAAAATTCTATATCAAAAGAATAAATATAATATAGTTGAGACGTACCTTTTCCTTTTTTTAATCAATCATATATATAATGCTATTATACTAGCTGATATTAATTATAATTATTAAGAGTTATTACTTCTAAGTATATCTGAAAACATACATAGATTTAGAGAAACCAGATTGTCGCTAATATTGTTTAAAAAGACTACTATCTTTAAATAATATGGTATTACTGTCTTTGCTGTGCCTCTAGACCAACAGATTAAGATAATATTAGCTATAGGAAATTTTGGAAGACAAATATCATAGAATATCAGAAGAAAAGGATACTAATTTTTTTTAGCAGTTAATATAGTTGTTATTAAAAAACCCTTATGCTACGATAAAGGGTCTTAAGAAATTATTATTTATAAAATTATAGGTTTCTAGACCTCTTCAACCATCAAAATGTGGAAGGGCTACCTTTATTGGGGGAAAGGAATTGATTATAATGCTGGGTCATACAAAACACCTAATAGCCAGAAAATAAAGACTTTATATAATAATCTCTTGTAATGTATTTCACTAGCGAGCCGCCACCACAAATGAGCCGCCACTTCCGCTCCAACTCCTGTCGATGGGCTAAATATTAAAGGCTTTATCAACCAACCAATCATAGTAAAAATTAATTACTAAGTGGTTTAGGACATCTAACTCTAGTATGTCCCTGAACATAATAATTAGAACACTGCGGCGGTGCTTATACTGTAATTTTAATAATTATGTATGTAATAGCTACTAGGCCTATATCAATTTTAATTTTATTAAAATTATAGATATCTTATAGTGTAATACCATATTATATAATAATTATATATGGTTAAACCACTTTAATAATTTCAATTTTCATATTTGGTATACTGGTAATTGTATTGTTAAAAATAGTGAATTTAATTTTAGATGAGTATTTAATAAAATATGAAACTTAGTTATTTTTGATTAATTAAATAGATGTAGTAATATATGTTCAGTAAAAAGAATATTAGCTATTTTATATATATATGATAGTTGGATAGTTGAGGAGATGCTCTACATTGATCTAGTGATAGAATCTATCGTATGAATGATTCTTCTTCATACTGAGTTAATTTATAGTAGTTGGTATACAGTGGCAGTGGCACCTAGTAAGTTTTTGGCCCCCTCTTTGACTGTCTCCACCACACTGCCCCTCTATTTAATACTGCCTAACCTATTCTGTATGCTACACCCCCTTTGCTACTATCCTTATGCCCAACACCATACCATGCCTTAAAGAAAAGGAAAGGACTTAGATCCTACATATCATGCCTATATTTGTGAGCTCTATACTACCTACTGATGAGTGCTAAATGGATTATATATACCTTTAAATATTCTATTATCAAAGATCAAATACATTAACGTAATCCACAACCGAGTCGGCACTATCTCCGTAATCACTAGAATTTTAAAGCATTTCAACCACCAACACCATTAAATTAGACTATATAAATGATAAAATAAATAGCTACTTATTAGGACAACTTATGATATGTCCAACAGCCCCACAACTACTGCAGCGTGCTGGAGCTTGCTGGTGAGGCCTAGATGCCTGCTCCTCAACATGTGTATCAAGCTGCTGGACACAATTTTGACCTTCCTGTATGGATAAAATAAGGTCATTACCTAGGATAGCACACCTTGCCTTCCTTTTTATTTTCTGCTCATTCTCAGCCCATAGAACCTTGATTTCTTGTTGAAGAAGTAGGTTTATATTCATTACCATCTGTGCAGCCCTCTCAAAATATTGAATATAAGACACTGAACTACTAGAAAGTTTCTTTTTCTAGATGCTTCTCTGTATGCTGTGGATCTTATGATCAAGCTGACAAGGACTCTGAGGTGTTTGAAAAGCAGAGATTGAACCTTCAACTTCAATAAAAGATGGTGTTGGTGTATAAAGCTGGAAAGTAATCTTTTTAAGAATTTAATCTTTAACACCAATATCCAGTGGTTGAAGAAGATGGGAAGTATAAGGAGGCATATAAAGGTAGATTATTATATTTTCTTTACAAAAATTATTAAATTCTGCAGCCACATGACTAGAATAGCTATTAAGAATAAATAACCTCTTCACACCAGTTAAATAATATTTTGATTCTGGTTCAAACATCTCTTTTAGCTAGTGAAGGCTAATTTTATCTGTTATCCATCTTTTCTGGCTTCTTGCAATAGTGTAGCCCTTATTAAAGAGAGTAGATTCTTGATACCAAGCAGCCTAGTGTCTTTTTGCTTTTAAGATGATCCATAGAGGTATATGAAACCCTTTTAAGCTCATGCATTCAATAATTCTGACCTATTCTCAATTCCCCTAAATAACTCATTAAGGTCTTTCACTACACTCCACTGCAGTGATGACCTTAGAGGTTAAATAAAGCACTATTATAAAGCTAGTTTTATCAAGATTACAGATATTATTCTCATAATATTATACTCCTGAATAGCTTTATATACAGTCTCAAACTATTGTTTTATAACTGTTGGATCCTCCTATTTTGCATGCTGATATATAATCCTCTAATTATATAGTGTATGTAGTGCTAGATAGCATTTAACAAAGTTGTATGCCCAGTTAACACTAATAATGGTTGTGGTAGGATCCTAGGTACACTTGTAAAGTAAGATCTACACCATTTCATGCAGAAACTCTGGTCAAATTGATAAGCCTTGTTTATCTGCATCTAACAGATGCTTGACCAGGACCTCTTCTTCATAAGCTGTTAATTTATGCAATTCACACACATTTCTGACTGTGATTTTGTTCCCTTGAGCTGATTTTGAAGGGTTGACCTTGGTACACTAAATACTCCAGCAGCTTTTGATTGATATTGGATTTGCTTATTTTTATATGTGTGTATGGACATTTGCATTCAGTTTTCTTGAGATAGAGGCTGTCAGGGCCCTTGCCATGTAGACCAGGACGAGCACGTGAGTATCCTTATTTGGATTAGCGTGGCGCGTGGATAGGAATACGTCGTCCAGCTTCACGTAGATCTCTTCCCTTTTCCCTCCTCTCCATGCTTGAAGTTCTCGTCAATAGCTGCCTAGATAGTTGAATAGCATCCTATTCATCGTCTAGTTGAGTTCCGTGACAGAGGCATTTTGAATGGTGGTGGTGGAATAAAGTCGCGTTGAATAATGCTTGATGGTGGTGCTAGGGAAAACTGCCGACTTGGTTGTGGATTACATTAAAATCGAGTATTAATAATTTAATAATTTCTCTTTATTTTATTTAAGCCAATCACACAAGCTCAATAAAAAGGATTAAGATTATTTCTATAAACCTACATATAAAATACTAAGATCTGATAAAATGAACTGATGATAAGGTTAAAAAAGAATTAATGTACAATTTTTAAATAAAATTTTTATAGATTGTTAGCTTTTCTAATTAATTTAAAATAATATTTATACTACTAATCAACTTGAATAAATATAAAAATATAAAAATTTTATATTTAAAGGTTAAGCTAGAATTTATTTAAATACATATTTAATTAAATATAAAATTAGAGCTGGAGCTAGTTAGATGTTTATTTAATTATCAGAATAATTAAAGGTTTATGCATAATGTCTATAACAAGTCTCATACTAAAAGTATGAAAAAGCTTTACATTATAGATTAATTTTAGAGAGGATGAAAGAACTAATTTAAAAATTTTTAAATATTTTATAGTATATTTTTTTTTACTGAATTTATTTATCTAGAAGATATCTGATTTATATAAAATAATTTATAATAATAATTACGCTAAGCTCATCTTATATAAGATTTTTTAGATGAATTAAATATTGAGATAATAGATTGATTAATCATCATATTCTTTAAACCTTCATCCTATTAAGAATCTATAGGTGTTGGTAAAGATAAAATTTATAAGATTTATTATAAATTTAAAAGTATTTCAATATAGCTAAAATTTTTAAATACTTAATAAAAAGATAGTTAAAAAAGCCTAACAGACTTTTAAGGTTATATTAATAAAGTTATCAAATATAATGTCAAACTAGGTAAAAGTTATCGTTGAGGCTGATGAGTGGTATACAAAATATTGATTTTATTGATCTGCAAAGGTTTTCGACTGGCAGAACAATTAGTAAGCATGAAAGGGGCTAAAAACTTATTAGATGCCACTGTACATGAGGTAGTTAGTTAATTGAAAGAGTTATAGTGTCAGTAGCAAAAAAAAGAGTATCAGTGTCCAATTATGTTATATATATTATTATATGACCATATTCTGTAAGTGAGCAACACCTAAATTTTGGCTGGAGTTAAAAACCTCACTAAATTCAACTACCAACCATGTCTCCAAAAGCATGTCAAAATCCAAGAGATTTATTTAATCAAGGAAGGACAAGTCCTATTAGCAGTTTCTGCTTTAAAAAAAAAAAACGGAAATCTCTAGTATTTGAGAAACAGCTTATATTTATATTGTCTTAAAAAATTATCTATGGACAACTTTATAATGTTATTATATATCTTAAAGCACGTGTCAATTGCCATAAAATGACTTAAAATAAAAAAGAATTATTTATATGATAGATTCCTCTCAGTACATTAATATAAAGTGACTTTTTAACTTTTACATATAAAAGAAACAGCTAATATTATATTATTAATATAATATTACACTAACTTAATTAGTTAAAGAAAAATAAGTATATAATTTTAATAATACAATAAATTAAAAACCTGCTATACTCACTGTTATAATTATTAATATATTAAATATAAAGACCTCAAAATTATTAAAGAGTGATTTAATTATGTCTAAATTATTATAATATGATATGAAATTAAACAAAAATATGTTTATCATTTTAATAAAATTAATTCCATTATAGGCCTAGTAGCTACTCCATAAATAATTAGGAATAAATTATTTTTATTAAATATATTAATTTCACTAGATAGATGTTTCCTCTGTATATTGTCTTTAAAATTAATAAGATAAGTCTTTATTAATTAATTGAAAAATCTCTTTATTTCTACAACTATCAGATACATAGTTAGGAAACATTATTTTTTAATTCTTAATAGTTATAGCAGTTATTTTATATCTTAATTTAATTAAATATATAGTGATAATAATATTATTTTTATTTACATATTAACTTATTCTTCTTATAAGCTTTAGTTTCAGATATAGGCTGTTTTGCACCTTTAAAATTTTAATAAAATAGAAAGCACAATTAAAAATTAATTATGTTAATAAATTTAAATTTTCAAGAGTTTTTTATAAGTTTATATAAAAGTACTTTTTAAGTAAAAATTACTTAAAATGATCTTATAAATACTGGCCTAATTTTATTTAATTACATTTAGTTAATTAGATATTTAATTAACGTAATCCACTACCAAAGTACCCAACACCACTAAAGTGTCTGGCTATCTCACTGTCACCCCTATCACTAGTTTCAATGTTTTAATAATGTTGTTAAGAAGTAACGTATTTCCTGGTTGAGCAGGCCACCTGCTAATTCCTGCCCGTGGGCTAAATACTAGTGTCTACCAACCAAACGATTGTATTTTTATATAAAAACTAATTACTAAGGGGATTAGGACATCTAACTCTAGTATGTCCCCAAATATGACAATTAGAACACTGTGGTGGAGTTTATATGCATAGTCCAACTACAGAAAGTGCTGGATCTATAGAAAGCATATCTTGACCTTCAACAACCTTATTATTGTTCTGAAATTGCTCTAAACCCTCCTGAATTATTAAGGTCTCTGAAATAGCTAGCTGCCTAATAGTGCTTTCATTTTTAATCTTTCTATATTATTAGGGTGAAATTAACGTATTTCTTCATATGCAAGAATAAGCTCATTAAGTGTTAATTTATCACCTTTAATAATCTTGTCTAATCATAATTTTAGCAAAGATAAAAGGCTATAAATATATTTCTTGAGTAGTTTTTTTATAGCTAATGCCTAGTTCTCTAGCTATCTAATAATATAAGGTGTTTTAGATGCTGAATTAATTAACTAACTAGATAATAATATAAAAGTTTTTAATCAGACATTTAACTTGCTAAATACCTTATCTAAATTAAATAAAATTAGTCAAATATTTATAAAGCTATTTAAATAGTTTCTGCTTGAAAAGCATATCTATAAGCATGCAAAAAGATCTCTAAAATTAAGCTTATTAATATAATTAATTTTTAAACATGTTTTCTATTCTATTAAAATTTTATATACCTTTTTTAAAAGGTGCAAAACAGCCCACATCTAAAGGTTAAAGCTTATAGAAAGAATAATTAGGCATATAAATAAGAATAATATTATCTTTATTATATATCTAATTAAATTAAGGTGTAAGATAGCTGTTATGGATATTTATAATTAGAAATAATAGAAATAAAAAGATTTTAAGTTAGTAAAGACTTATCTTATTAAAAGTTATTTATTAAGACTACAATTCTATTATTATATAAAAGCTTAAAATCTTGATACTAACCCTTTATATACAGTGGCACCTAATAAGTCTTTGCCCCCCCATCTGACCGCCTCTAGTACACCGCCTGCTCTAGATCACACCGCATACCCCTACTACTCTATATGCTTGCCCCTTTTACTACCATCTAATGCCCTACACCATGCCACCAAGAAAAGAATTAGATCCTACATCCCATGCTTGCATCTGTGAGCTTCATACTACCTGTAATTAGGGTGCTAAATATATTCATACAGTGCATCCTAAGATTTCATTATCAACTATCAAATATATTATTAGAATAGAATACCAATATTATAATAATACCTCCCTACCCTATTCTAATTAACTACGCAAGCTTACTAAAGAGGATCAAGATTATTTATATAATATTATCTCTATAAATCCACATATAAAATACTGAGATCTGATTAATGAGGTTGATAATAAGGTTAGAAAGGAGTCAATATACAACTTTCTGAATGAGATAGGTCTCTGCAAATAATATCAACTTTCTTAACTAGCTTTATGCTATACCCATACTGCAAAATAACTTGAATAAGTTAAAAAGTATAAGTATTTCACTTCTGAGAATTGGGCTAAAATTTATTGGTCAGATAAATACTTTATTAAGCATAGAGTTAGAGCTAGAGCTACTTAGACCTTTATTCAGCTATCATAACAACTTAAAGTTCATGATATCTATGAGAGGCCACATGGGAAAGGTGTGAAAAAGATGTTTTAGGCTGGATTTAGTGAAGCTAGAAGAACTAGTTTAGTTCCTCTAATAACAATCCTGAAACTCCTCATAGAGATATTAACTGATTTATTATTAAGGTATTATATCGTGCTTTTCTTCCTAAATTTGTCTACTTAGGAGATATATTTATGCAAGATAATTCTCTTTTACACTGGGCCTATCTTATACAAGATCTTTTAGAGGAACTAGGGATTAAGGTGAATTAGCTGCTATATTCTCTAGACCTCAATCCTATTGAGAATCTATAGGTATTGATGAAGGTAAAAATTTATGAGCTTTACTCTGAACTTAAATGTGCCCCTAATACTGTGGAAACTCTTGAGCAATTAATAAAAGTAGCTAAGGAGGCCTAGTAAGCTCTAGATAGGGGGATATTAGTAAAGCTATCAGATACAATGCCAAACTGTGTAAAGGCTGTCATTGAGGCTGACGGATGGTATACTAAATATTGATTTTATTGATTTCGGAGGGTTTGACCGGCAGAATGATAATTAGTAATCAGGAGGGGGGCAAAGACTTATTAGGTGCCACTGTAGATCTTCCTCTTAAAGATAATATATGAAGAAAGTGCCTAACTAGTAAAATTGATATACTTAATTAAAGTAACTTATTCCTAATTATCTGACTGTATAAGAAAGGCTTTTTTATAATAACGTATTTCCCGGTCGAGCGGGCCACCTCCTGCTAATTCCTGCCCGCGGGCTAAATACTAGAGCCTCTACCAGCCAAACAATTGCATTTTTATACAAAAACTAATTGCTAGGGGGATTGGGACATCTAACTCTAGTATGTCCCCAAATATGACAATTAGAACACTGTGGTGGAGCTCATATGCGTGGTCCAACTGCAGAAAGTGCTGGATCTCTAAGAAGCATATCTTGACCTTCAACAACCTCATTCTCATGCTGAAATCACTCTAAACCCTCCTGAATTGCTGAGCCCTCTGGAATAGCTAGCTGCCTAATAGAGCACTTTTGTTTTTGATCTTTCCATTTATTATTAGTCATGCAAGAACAAGCTCATTAAGTGTCAATTTATGACCTTTAATAATCTTATCTAATTGCAATTTTAGCAAAGGTAAAGGGCTATAAACACATTCCCTAAGCAGTTTCTTTGTAGCTAATGCCTGCTTCTCTAGCTGCCTAGTAATATATGGTGTTTTAGGTGCTGAATTAGTTGACTAAGTGGTGGTGTAAGAGTCTTTAATCAGATATTAACTTGCTAAACACCTTATCTAGATTAAATAGAACTAATCCAGCACTTATAAAGCTATTTCAAATAGTCTCTGCTTGAAAAGCATATTTATGAATATGTGGAAAGGCCTCTAAGAAATCAAGCTTATCAATATAATTAATTTTTAAATGTGTTTTCTGCTCCACCAAGGTCCTATATACCTTTTTTAAAGGCATAAAACAGCCTACATCCAAAGGTTGAAGCTTGTGGGAAGAATAAGCAGGCATACAGATAGGAATAATATTATTCTCACTGCATATCTAATTAAATTAAGGTATAAGATGGCTGCTATAGCTATCTATGACTAGAAGACAGTATTTCCTAGTCATATAACTAGAAGTAATAAGAATAAAGAGATTTTTAAGCTAGCAAAAGCTTATCTTATTAGAGATTCATTTATTAAGACTAACTTCAATTCTGCTATCATGCAGGAGCTTAAAATCTTGATACTAACCCTCTATATAAATCTTCCCCTTAAAGATAATATATGGAGGAAGTGCCTAGCTAGTAGAGTTAATACACTTAATTAAAGTAACCTATTCTTGATTGCTTAGCTGTACAAAAGAGGCTTTTCTATAATAATTAATTTTAATAACTACTTAAGTAGTAGCTACTAGGCCTATAGCAAAGTCAGTCTTATTAAAATTATAGATATCTTCCTGTATAATCTTATATTATATTATAATAATTTATATATAATTAAACCACTCTTTGATAATTTTAGGATCTTCACATTTCACTTATCAATAATCATAGTGTCAAGAATAGCATATTTTTATTTTATTATGCTATTTAATGAAACTAGAGACCCAATTCTTTCTAATTAATTAGATAAGTGTTGTACCACACTCTGCAAGAAGAATATTAGTTATTTCTTATATTTAGGATGATCAGAGGCCTGCTCCACATTGATCTAGTGATAGAATCCATCATACAAGGGATTCCTCTTTATTTTGAGTCAATTTATGGCTATTGGCGCGTGTTTCTGCATGTGAAGTAATTTTATTAAGTTGTTGCTGGAGGATTATATAAGAGATATTATAAACACATGCTGCTTCACAAATATTGCAAATTTCCTGCTTTTCTAAAGCAGAAATAGCAAGTAAGATCTTTCCCTCTTTCTCAGCTGAATTTCTTGAATTTTGATGCACTTTTGGAGGCATGGTTGGTGGTTGAATTAGTTGAAGCAGTAAAACGCGTAGAAATTTGATGAGGTGGCCCGCTCGACTGGGAAATACGTTATAAGATCCTCTCAGAGGATATTTATAATATAGATAAGACTAGCTTTTAGATAAGTATTATCTTTATAGCTAAGCTCATCAGCATCTCTAATATATAAAAGAATATTAATATTAAGGCTAGTAATAAAACATGAGTGACTATAGTCACAGTTATAAAAGTTATTAGATAGATTTTTTCTCTCTAAATTATTCTTACTGGTGAGAATCACTAATCTAAGTAATATTATCTTGAATAATTATACAATTAGTGTCAGTAAAAATAGCTAAATAATAAGCTTAATTTAAATAAGTTTAAAAAGTGCTTAAGCCTATTCCAGTTTTATATATAACTGGATAATATTAGCTTCTTATTTTAAACAAGCATAAAAGTCATGCAGCTTTAATAAATTTTGTATTAAATGAATAATAATTTCTTTATATTTACTACCTCATTTTTGTATCTTTTTAAGCCATTTTGGATACTAGCTGTTATAGGCTAATAAAAATGTTTTATAGCTAAAAATTCTAGGAATTAATATAGTAAGAGATCTATTTAATTATTAAAAAAGAAATTTTATACCTTTATCCAACAGTTTATTAACATGTGATTAATTTTAAATATTAAAAATAGCTTTGCAGCAACTGGCCTAATCTTTTTATTACCTGAGTAAGTCTTTTCTGAGCTTTATCTTTAGCCTAAGACATTATTATTATTATTTACTGCAATAGCACCAATTTATAATCTTCTAATATAGGAAAGACACTAGCTAATATATATAATATAAGCTGAAGAAATAGAAGAGGCAAATTTAATATCTTTAAAATTAATAAATGATATCTCCTTTTATTATGGATTAAGCAGTTAATGAGATAATTAAACGTGTTGTAATCATGCAAAATGCTATCTTATTACAGAAAGAGCTCCACCAACTTTATGTTGGATCTTCTTGTCAAGAGAAGAATAGAGATCTAGGCACTTTATTCAGAAAAGTGGCAGCTTACTAGCTGCTGAAGGATTGTAAAAAGCTTAAGAAGAGGAAATACAACAGCCACTATTAGGGAGGTCTCATAGGCCCCTGACATACAGTGATTGCCATTAAATTAGTCATATTCAGCTCTAATCACTATAAGAAACAATCTATATAACTTCATTTATATTTATATAGAAAGAAGCGTTGAATTTTTAACGTTTTAAGAGGTCTTGTAGATTTGGGGGGAGGAACAGTTAGATAGCCGGGCACTTTGATAGTGGATTACGTTAGAGACTTCTACATTATTAAGCAGCTAGTAATAACGTATCCGGTAAGTGAGCAGCCACCTCTGCTCCAATCCCACCTCTACAGTGGGTGATCACCTGACGCCCGGTACTAGCTGCCGCCCGATTTCACCACCACCAGTGATATAAAAAATGAAGCAATTCAACCACATACTATTATTATTATCAAGCAATCTTTTGGTGGTTAAGAATAGTTATTATTAGGTCTCTATATATAATTTTTAATTGGTCTGAAAGTGCTGTAGGAGCTGAATCTTATGATCTTAATAATTAGAGGCCTTCTTCAGAATCTTCTTTACCTGCTAAAAGTTATTTTGAAGCTGGCAATCTGCCTTTTTTGCTAGGTAAGCATCCTCTTTTTATTATTTCTTTCACTCTGCTTTTAGCAGCTGTAATTTTTACTGAGATATTTAAATGCTCTTCTACTCTTTAAGTATTGTTTCTCTTCTTTAGTAAGCTGTTAACTAATCTTTTCTTACTTTTTTAAAGCTTTAGTAAGTTATATAGCTTCATCTTTTTATTTCTAAAGATTATAAGCCTATTAGATCTTATTAAAAAAATAAAATATTATATTATTATCCTCAAGAGCTGTTAGCTAAAATTATAAAGATTTTTTATATTAATACTTCTTCTTCTTATTTTAAAAGGCTATTTCAAGGTTTTAGCAATATAATTTAAGGATTATATTCTTTATAGAAAGGTGATACATTGTGGCACTTAACTTTTAGTATTTTTATTATATATATTAATAATAATATGATTTAGAAGCTTTTTAATCTTCCTCTAGTCCTCCACCTGCAGGACCAAGTATATGAAGTCACTTAAAGATAGCTAAAAGTCTTTATTCTTAATAAATTTTATTAAAATAATCTTTAGATTTAGCAGTGATGTCCCTACAATTTTAAATAAAAAAAAGATATTCTTTAATAATAAGTCTTACTCTTAGGCTAGCTAAAAAAGGTAAAAGAAGCCTTATTTAGTAATATAAGTAAGACTTATTAATTTATATAAAAAGTTTTTAAGATTCTTACTGTAAGCAATAGAAAAAAGGCTAAAAATCTTAATATTAAATAAGCTATAGTAAATAAGTTAAATAAGATAAATAAATTATTAAAAAGATCTTATTATTATTGCAGTATTTAATAAATTTTATTATAATATATAAGATTTATAGCTATTAATGATTGGAAGCCTCTATCACCTCTATATCTTATTTTTAGTTTTATAATCAAATATATCTGTTAACCACCTGTATCTAAAGTTGTCATTGGTCTAATTGCTAAGTAAGGAGGTAAAGAAGCAAATATAGAACTTAAGATCAAAATCTTAAAATTAGGAATCCTATATATTCCCACTAATAATTTAATAAATAAGGCTTAGTGAGAAGGCAGTTCTGTTAATATAAATATAAGTAATTAAAGTTATCTACATGTGATTATCATTCTGTAGGTGTTGCTTGAGACTACTAGTTATATATTTCTGCTTTGAGAAGATCCTAAGGCCTTTGACTAATATCTTAATAAGAAAACCCTTCTCATCTATATTATAGATATCCTCTATCCATAACTTATATTCTTTCACCTTTCAGCTTAACAGCTCAAAATATAAAGTGTATTTATATATAAAATTAGCTTATTTTTACACAGCATTAATTACAGTTGTGTAAATTAAAATAAGATTATCTTAATAGTACTTAATAAAGTGCCTAAGTCAATATATTCTAGGCTTCATACTAGTAATTTCCTTTGCAAAATTATAAAATGTAGAAAGGCTTCTTTCAGTAAGCTTATTGATATAGCTTATTAGTTATTTTTCATGGTGGGTGGTAAGAACTCATTGCTGCTTATATTGGTGGTCCCTCATGCCCTGTACCCTGCAGTGGTGCCTTGATAATATTAATTAGCTAATGCTAAATTCTTTTGCAATTTTAATATAATTAATTGAATCACCTGGTTCTAGTGATTTGATTGCTTGTATCACAAGCTCAGTTGAAGACATATTGGTTAAGATATAAGAGGTTGAAGTTGAGTCAAAAAATAGTCGGTGAGGGGAAATCGGGCGGCAGCTAGTACCAGGCGTCAGGTGATCACCCACTGTAGGTGATGATGATGATGACTTCCATTTCAGAGACCATTTTTCAGTCTAAGACTATGCATGGTCTACCCTCTTCTAAAGGAGGATTTGGATCAGCTAGCTAAAGACATAAATAGGCTTTACTATATAAGAGTCAGATAATAAGGGTCACAGAGGCAGTATAATAAAGATACATAATAAAGATTATGAGATAAGGATAAGAATAGAGTGGTGTAATATTTTGTAGATAGTAAAAAGGTATAAAGAATGGAAAGATAGAAATACATAGACAATTATGACTGATGATAAAGTTAGTGAAATAAAGGAATATATATAGATATAAGAAAAAAAGAGATAAAGAAAATGGTATGGAGAATATATTAGACCTAATTCCTTAGTCCTAGAAAAAATATATATTTTTTAATTTTAGATAATCTAAAGGCCACTTTTGAATGGCAATATTTGTTTAAAAAGGCTAGAAATGCTTCTTGCCTTAGTCTATTAGTAAAAAGATAGAATAAGGATCTATCCCTAAAAGAAAGCTGATTTATAATATCATCTCTTTCCTGATTATAAGCTGAGCAGTCCTCAGTATTATAGTCTGATAGCCTGACTAGGTAGGACCTAAAATACCCATACTCTAACTTTAACTATATGAGGGAGGACCAGAGCTGTTTAAGGGGTCTTGGAGGGCTTAGATTCTATTTAGGTTGGCTCTTAAATTGAGAATAATACCTACTAGCTTAGGTCTTAGCTAGATTTCAGAATATCTACTATTCAGCTAGGGTCCTAGCTTTAAGAACCCTTTTTATAAAGCTATATAAGATAGGGGCCTGTAGAATAAGGTCTAGCCAGTCAGCTCTATATTTAGCTGCGTCATCAGTTTTTTCATTATTATAAATACTTGATGACCAAGGACCCAGTGAAGATGAAAAGATAGCAAAGGGTAGGTGTTGAGTAGATCTAAGATAGACCTAGAGATAGTTACTACCTTAATCAGGTAATTTTGAGTTTTTTGATGTCTCTAAATAGCTGCCTAATTATTTGAAAAGACCTATATCCTTCTAATAGTAGGGATATAGGTTAGTCTAGTTCTAGCTAGCTGGACTATTTAATAGATAGTATAAAGCTCTGTATTAAAGACCTCACATTCCTTTCTTAGATTATATATCTGGGATTCTTACATAGTAAAAGAGGCATCAGAGATGAAGATGCCAGCATTACTAGATCTCCTACTAGATTAGGAGCCATCTTGATAGATAATGGGCTTGTCATCTACCTTATCCTAGACCCAGTTATGGAGAAGTGCTTGATGGTCCAGGGCTGCTTGCTCTTTATATTTAGAGGAGATGACTATCTTTACCCTATCTATCTCCTAGTCCTTCTGGCCATGGTGGGGGTTTTGTAGTGAAGGTATCTGGGTGCCCCTGCCATTCCTGGAATGGATAATGAGAGAGTAGCCTGATTAACTGGCTAGGATAGGCCCTTCTAAGCTGCCTACCCTCTCCAGGATAATAATTTGACCTTAAGGGGCTAGGGGCCTGGGAAGGAAAAGTATATATCCTTGATTTGCAAAACTATATGCATTTTAAAAAAACTTCTAAAGTGTTTTAGAATTAAACCTATTTGCTGTCTACTTATTCTCGCTTAGGTTAATATGGTAATCTTATGGAATTGGGAAATACTATTAAGGTTGATTTTTTTAGCCAAAATAATCTATGAAGATAAAGCTTATTTAGTGGGATTGATACTGACAATTAAAATTATATATTCTTTATTTTTAGATTATAATTTTTCTGCTTTACTTTCTCTTATTTTTAAGCTATAGATAACTTTTTCAGTTAATATAACATCTATTTAAAATATAGTCTTATCCATATTATAGGTGTCTTTATATAGAATCTTATATTTCTGCTAGATATTAGTAGAAAGCTCAAACTAAATTTAAATAAACTCTGGATCTCCACATCTTGCATATTAATAATTATATTTTTAAAATATACTTAGACTGAAGCTCTGGATAGTATTTAACAAATTAGTTCACCTATTTCTTACTAAGGGAGACAGAGGCAAGAGGTAGAGGCAAATATCTTTGGTAGTGAAAGATAGTTATATAAACAATAACAATCTTACTAAATATTAGACAGTTGCAATTCTTGGAGGTAAGCCACATTGATGTATATCAAGGATCCATGATGAAAGAGTAGATTCTCCAATTATTGGTAGTTTTTTTTCTGCAGCTTACTATATAAAATCTGCATAAACAAAGACTCTTTTTAACAGTCTTCAGTTAATTTTTATATCAACATCAGATGCAGCTGCAACCTTTGGGATAGATAGATATTGACCATTTTTGAATGCATTAAGAGCTAAGAGAATTCGCCTTTCATAATAGGCTGCTCAGCCTATAATAGAGAAAGGAATGCCACTATTCATCAGATTCCCCTAAAGGACAGATCTCTATACTATCTCTTTACTCAGAAAAAGGGGCAAGAAGCCCTCTTAGCATTCTTAAAATTACAAAGATTGCTACTAGAGGATGGCTTTTAAGGACTTAAGAGAAAATTCCTATTTGCTTCTTTTCTTCCTCCAGAGTCTCTCTTCTAAAGTTCTCACTTTAGTGTCTTTCCCCATATATTTCATATGAGAAAAGAAACATACCAAAGAACTATAAGAGGATATATAGGATAAAGTCAGGGCTAATAAAAGAGCTCTCTCTATGCCTCTCTATTCTCTTTGGATAATATCTCTTCTCTGGGAAAAGAGAAAAAAAAAAAAAAAAAAAAACTCTACTTTGGGGTCTAGAGTTTAGTTCTGTTTTTATGCTATCCCACTATCACTATCACTTACTCTATTTCATTAGGTTATCTCTCCTTATTAGGTCTTCTTGTTTCATTTTTCATTTCTTCTGCACCACTGCCCCTATCCCTATCATTCACTATATTATTTCATTTCTCTATACATCTCCCCTATTTCACTGTCTGTGTGACCCTTATTATGTGACTCATAAATTGCAAAGCACATTCTTGTGATTAACTAGCCGATCCAAATCCTCCCCCCATAGTAGACCATGCATGGTCTCAGACTGAAAAATGGTCTCAAAAATGGAAGTCTACTACTACTACTACTTAGCCTTTCATAAGATTTATCTTCCACGGCAATGGTGTGGGTGGTAGATGTAATTGATAGAATTATGGTAGCTATTGTGGAAAAAAAGGGACGGACTCTTGGTGTCCGATTACGTTAATTATAATAGATTGCCTAACCAAGATAAGATGTCCAACCATTGTTATCCATATCAGGTGAGTAGTAGTCTTAAGAATAGCTAGACCATAAGAGGCATAGCTATAAATTGCTAAAACCACAGCAACTACTATTATATTCACCCCCCCCAATACACATTACAAACTCACCATCCTAATCATACCCCAACTTGAGTACAGCAATGGCACCATATTGAAAGCTGCTGATAAAGGAAGAGTCAAGCCTCCTTGATAGTATGTTTATATTATGTTCCATGTCCTGGAAAAGCAGGTGAACCATGGACAATCTTCAAAAGTTGAAGCAGTTCTCTGGTGAAAACACCTAAGCCCAAATGGTATAAAGTCCAAGCTCCGGATGGGCCAATGAACAATCCCAAGATAAGGCCAGCATCATCGAGGGCTAGTCTGTCTGCCATCCACACAAGCAACTTCCATACAGGTCTGCTGAGGTGGATTAATCATACCCACCAGAGGAGCTGGTGCGAAGAGGGTTCGATAAACCAATCATCCAATATAGGATGTCCACGTTCCAGCATACAAGCTCAGGCTGGATTCGGAAATTGACTACCGACTTGCATATGACTGTCCAACGTAAACATTAAGAACTCAGTCATCAGGGTATTCATCTCTCATATTGCTGACAAATGTCCGTGTCACCCCATCCCATCTCTTAAAATGCTTGCCCGCTATCGCTAGGAGTGCCCTCGGCAGCTCAGATACATGGGGTGTGATAATCTCAATGTTTTCCTCTGCTACATATCGAACGCTCTTATCCTCAACTCTAGGGGTAGACAGAAGAGTCAGCATGAAGACCAAAGCCCGATTAAAATGTCGAGACGTACAGAACATGATAAAAACTTTGATGACTGCTGGCTTGCAATTGGTCAATGTTCATCGTTCTCATCCATTGCTCACTGGCACCACACTCTGCATCCCAGCCTGTAATGATGGCCCTATAACCATAGCGACGGTGCTGGAACACCTGACCTATGCGGTATAATACAGTCTTATTTCGAACAGTCCGCCGTCGCACCTGCTTTGGTAACCCGTCGACTGCCTGCATCACGTGAAGACCATCTAGAATATCATCATATTCTAGCATTCCCTGGAAGAGAGGGAGAATATGCTTCTCTATAAGGTAGACGTCTGAAGGGAATTCAGTAACGACTATTTCCATCAGCCAAGGCAAATAATTTCGAAGGTCCATTGGTCGAGATGCTCCTGTGAAAAGCATAGACGACCAGAAAGCTGCATATCGAGCACTGGCCACATCTACTGGAACCAAGTGCGGATTAGGAAGTTGAGATATCTGTTCGACAGAGTTCAAAATATTTTTGCCGCACCGCAGAACGATTTCCGAGGTCAGGGACTCGCCAAGGAAATTGGCCTTTTCGACGCTTGACGCACCTAAGAAGTTCAGTTGGTTTTCCAGATCTGAAATAGGTGTCTCCCTATCAGAGCGAAACGGATCCATGTACAGTGGTTGCCCGAGAATCCCATCCTCTAGTTTGTTACCATCCATGTCTAACCCCGAAGGGGGTATGACTATGACATGGACGTGGAAGGGAAAACCACAAGGACGCGCGTTCAAACCAAGATTCTGCGCAACATAGCAATAAATGGCCGCCGATATCAAGGGGAGAGAATTATGCCCAGGGTCGCTCAGTGCAAACCCCAAAAAATTATGCTCTAGGCAATGATAGTCTCGCCCTGATTCAATGCCAGTCAAGTTGTTCTCCCTAAGAAATGAAGCGACAAGAAGTGCCTTGACGCGAGGTGTGAGTAGCTCAATGTCAGGATTGCAAGCTAGAAGCTCTGTAACAATCCCACGAAGCTTAGCACTAATCTGTACACAGTTAGAACAGAAATTGCCAAATACCCTCACTCAGTGACCCTCATACCTCATTCGAATCACCATAACCACTCTCAGGAATGAAGAGATCAAAAGCACCCAGTGCCTGTTCAAGAGAGACATGCTCTCCATTAACCAGACTAGACCATTCTGATACCGCAATGCTTCTGTGAAGGCAAGAAAGGACCGATTTAGCGTAATATCTTTAAGTACAGAAGCTTGAGTGTCAGGAGTGTCTAGATGAAGCAGTCCAGAAGTGGGGCAAACCTTCGCGCCAGATGGTCCTCCATCGAGGATTCTGCTAGGCTGTGCCGAACGAGGGTGTCCTTCACATCATATCCAAAGCTGATTATAGTATGGAATTTCTCGATTCGTCCAGTTTGACTCGCAAGAATGCTATCCAAAACATGAGTCACTGCACGGTCCACGAGACACCTGGTAATGTAAAGCTCCTTCCAATCTACCGACCAGACCGATTCGGTGAGTTTTGAGGGCATATCATGCTTTCTGTCCCAAAATTTAAAATAGGTCTGACAGTAGAAACGCCACAGCAAGGGTTCATTAGTTACATGCCTGAATCTCCGAGATACTTGCTCCAAGGAGGCTGCAGAGCAAGGGGAACAGAAGCATAGAATAGAATGAAGAATTTCATCAGGAAGAATATCAAGAGATAGAGACATCCCTAGTAAGACAGCAGGAGCAGAATAATAGCAGAAGCAAGGTTCGGTTCATTATTAAGAGTACCTAGAAGTATACTGGCACCAATAAAGCCGAATCTTCGGGCATTGATAGGGTTACATACTATGCGTACTATGTATATGTAGTACTCCGTACCTGTACAATGCAGTGACGCTATCCATGCACCAGATACATGGGTAGTGTACAGAGGGACGATAAAACACAGATTAGATGGAATTATTCAATACTGGCGAAACGACCTCGTTCATGACTTAGTTCTTAAGGCACTTTCTGCTTTGCGCCTACAGTACTGTATATATTACCCTATGCTATCCCAAGAGTCAAGTTAAGACGCTAACATGATTACAGCATCAAAATAGTACTCAAAGTTGCAATCTTACATGGGGTGGACTGACTAGTGGCTTGAGCTTGGCTTTCAGAAAAAGGAATCAATGGGGCAGAGTCAGTCTACAGGCAGCCGTCAAGACCATGACGATACGCAAACGGAAGTTGACTTCTATGAGCTTCTTGGTGTGAATGCAGAAGCCTCTGGTGAAGAGTAAATTAAATCCTTTTCTTGCGTATTGGTTGAGCTAATTTATTAATATCTATTTCCCCTGGTAACAGGATCAAGAAAGCATATAGAAGAAAAGCATTGGAGCTTCACCCTGATAGAAACTATGGAAATGCCGAAGCAGCTACGAAGTTGTTCTCGGAAGTCCAATCTGCGTACGAAATACTATCAGATCCACAGGAAAGAGCGTGGTACGACTCTCACCGTGATGCATTTTCGAGGATTAATGGAACGGCCCGGGGGGACAAGTCCTCATACAACTCCCAAACTACCACAGCCAGCGATATATTGAAGCTTTTCTCTAAGTTCACTCCTCGAATGGAGTTCTCGGATGCCCCGACAGGCTTTTATGGTGGTCTCCGTGAGACCTTCTCACGGCTTGCTCATGAAGAAAAGCTGGCGTGTCAGCGGGAAAACCTGGAATATACAGATTATCCAACATTTGGGGGTTCTAATGACGACTTTGAGGACATCGTACGTCCTTTTTATGCAACTTGGAGCGATTTTTCCACCAAAAAGACGTTTTCATGGAGAGATGCCTATCGATACTCTGAAGCTCCCGATCGCCGTATTCGTAGGGTGATGGAGAGAGAAAATAAGCGCTTGAGGGAGGAAGGAATTCGTGAGTTTAATGATGCTGTTAGGTCGCTTGTAGCCTTCGTCAAAAAGCGAGATCCTCGATACAAAATGTGCACTCGGAGCGAAGCGCAGCGACAGGAAACACTTCGCCGATCAGCAGCTGCGCAAGCGGCTAGGTCTCGCGCCAGCAACCAGGCGAAGCTACGTGAGCATGTTGTTCCATACTGGGTTAAATCGGAAGAACTGGAGAATGATGAACAGACAAGCTCGGAAAGTGAGATGGAGAGTTTCGAATGCGTTGTGTGCCGCAAGAATTTTAAAAGTCAAAACCAATTCGAGGCTCACGAACGTAGCAAGAAGCATAAGAAAGCTGTCAAGCAGCTCTGCTGGGAAATGAAAATGGAAGATAGGCAGTTGGATTTGGAAGAAAGCTATGAACAAGGCAATATGAAAGGATTTCCTGGACTTAAGGAACGTCCCAAACAAGAAGACTGTCGCGGTCAGGCGGCCGCCTCTCAATCTGAGGACAGTGATGGCATATCAAAGCCAGCTATCGAAAGCTTTACTAGCGGTATTCCACCCGTTTCTGAACCCGATGTACTCGCCACGGGCATTTCTGGAGTTAAGACGAATACAGCTTCAGATAACAGTTCTCCACCACTCCAAGAACAAAGAAACCGTGCTTTTATTCCCCAGGATGATGTTGACTATGCTTCAAGGGATTCTGTTGAACATCGGTTTAATTCAGAATTGCTTCCTATCCAGGGAGACAACGGAGATGAATTATATACTTCTTTCCAGCAACTGTCGACCTCAGAACTAGAGCAAGGCCCTCGAATGCCCACCCTTGCTATGGGGAAGGCAAAAGAGAAACGAGCCAGGAAAGCCGCACGAAAAGCAATGGTACAGTCTGCAGAATTGACATGTTTGTTCTGTCATGAGTCGTTTCCCTCCAAAAACCAACTGTTTCGCCATCTAAGAGACCTTGATCATGCAAGGTCGCCATTCAACCCTTCAGCAGGTAGAGAGAGAACAAGGTCCAATAGATAAGTACCCCAATGGATTATTCGTGGGCTATATGGCAATAAACGGAACTTAAGTTTGTAAGTGACAAATGTCAAGCAGATAATGTATGTAAATATCGTAAAGTAGTAAATGATCTGCACAGGGTCAAACTTATATGGGTCATATGGGCTTCTTTAAACATCTAAATCATCAGTAGATGAAATATTCCAAAATTCCCAGAATGTGGGGTTTTATTTTTATTTGATTTAATTTCTTTTGGAAAGGAAGAACAGGCCAAGACTCTGCTATGGTCTCATCCCAAACCTATCCTGGTGTTTTTCACCACATGCGCCACAGGCTGTAGGATGCCTTTATTGTTAATGGCACCAAGAGCAGTTCCTGTACTCCAGCCCATTTTCTCCAGCATTGCACGCCCTTTATTTTCTGCGCCAATTTCTGGAGCAGATGCACCGACGATATCACCATCTGTATATGAAACGGATGCTCCGGGATGACCACCACGACCACCACGAGCCTTGACAGACTTGCTTGAGGTCTGGTTTTCCCATGACTTGGCAGCATGACGAATGAACTTCGACCCTGAAAATATTTTCTCAATATGCGATACTGTTTTTGAAGTATACTTGGGAGTGCGAGCCGTTCTGTAAAGAACCGGAAACCTAGAACGCCCATTTCCACGTGATTGCGATTTGAGGGACAAGGCATTTGCTAAATCATGGACTAGTTTTCTGCGTTGCTTATCCATGGGAGGCAGGGTCAAACTGGGAGAGGTCAGCGTGATCAATTGGCCTATCGCGCCCTGTTGTGGACTTGCCTATCTTTTGATGATAGAAGGAACACCCGTAATTCTAACTTCAAGTCTTCAACCCTCATGCCATCGGGGTATTTAGACTTGAGGTCTGGATTGGAGCACCTTCGGCCTAGCAGCCCTTGCAAGCGAAGCTCGTTCCTCTCCTTTTTCTTGGACCTTTTCTTGTTGCGATCATTTTGCCATGCCTTCTTCAATTCCAATTCTAGCTCGCTGTCGGAAATAGCGAAGTCAGATGGAGACTCCTTCCCCTTGGTTTTCTTTCGAAGACTAGCTCGGTTAAAGTCCATGATATCGAGCCCATAGTAAGGGTCGCATTCCAGCGCGTCTGCGAAAGACAACGCTGATGAATAAGTTCCATTCCGCAATTTCCATGACTTGCCACGGGCTTGTCTGCGGCGATCCGAAGATTCCGCTTTCTCTTCGCATTCCGAATCCCCCAGATTCTGTAAATCTACTTCGATATTGGAGAGAAAAATATCATCGAAGTCTGTAGTCGAATCCAAGTAGTTATCGAGCTCGCCCAGCTGGCTTGTCCAATCTCCACAGGATCCGTTGTATGGCTGATCGGTTTGCTGCTCGGTATTGTTTACCTGTATCGAGTCAGGATAATCCGCATTCGAAGAATCACCAGAGGTTAGCGGCAGTGACCGTGTCTCAGGTTGCCTGGCCTTGGCATCCTCCGACTCCGCGAATTTCACGGATAGGGTGGCATATTCCGTATAGTCCTTGTCGATATTCTCTATATAGTCAGCCAAGATATCAACATCATCTCCAGACAGGATACTTTGCTTTCGTCTACCGATAGAGGTCGGTCGAAAAACTATATAATCCGCATCAGCCTTATCTTCATCGTCATTCATGGATGTCGAGTGGCTCAATTGTGACCGAAGATTTGACATATGAAGATTGGATGACGGCGAGCCAGTTGTGTCTGCGACATCGAGGCAAGACCTTGCAGGACCCTCGGGTCCTGCTCCTGTTCCCGATTTTAGGTCCCGGTGGTGGTTAAGAGCACTCATCGATTCACGTCCGACTGGCTTGGACTGTCCACGAAAGAAAGGCGTGGAATTTTTATGTTGATTCCGTCCTTGAAACAATATTATTTCGTCATCGCTGGACTCTTCAATACTAGGCGAGCATAACCGAGAAGCAGGGCCTGGTATTTTGGGTTGTGTGCCATTCTCGGCTGATACGTCAGGAGAAAGAGGGTTGTCAGACACGTCTTCCCTATCCACGGTGTCTCTCTCTTTGCACATCACATTCCGCTGCTCGCAGCTGTCATTGGGTTTATCTGAAGGCAGACGGTTCGCACCAACGAATTTGATAGCTTTATGTCGAAGCTGGGATGTTGACCAGTTTCGATTACGCCCTTCAGTGTTCCGCGCTTCTTGCTGCATTGTAAATTCATATGCATCTGGTCCTATGGGGACGATCAGCAGCTGGTATTGGGCAGACATCCTTGGAGAGGCGTTTACCTATATTGGCTTTCAAATTAACCTGCCGTCTGGGGCGCGCCTTGGTCTTGCTGGAACGACCCATAATAGACGGGTTTCTCGCGCTCGTTCGCAAAAGCGTTCAGTGGCGAAAGTCTGGAAGGAAAGAACGCAGAAGGCAGTCTGGGGATTTTAATATAATTTTTTCCTTTTATCAGATGTTGTTGAGGATTCACATCAGTCTCTCTCGAACCTCAGCGTGATGACTGTTTTCCTAGGAAGTGGTTTTAAGACTTGATGCCTCCACTCTTGTCTTCAGGCGGGCGGTGAAGCCAATGGCGTATCCATCGTCGGAGACATCGGGTTGTGGCGTGCACTGGCAGTCATAAGGGTGGATTCTCTTCCAATACGCATTCTATAGGATAGCAGTACTAAGTCTCAAGTGCATTAACTCTGCTTTTATATCAATAATGCTACTAGTACAGTGTAGGGTGATTATGGAGAATGGTATTTGCCTGGGTTGCCGATTTCAGTGAAGCGTGATAGGGTGGATGACGTCTAGGCTGCCCCTATGTTCAGACCATCCTCTCGGCATCTCTTTATGTTTCCTGACCCTCTTCTTGGTTAATACTTTCCTGCTTGTTCTGGATTGTCTTTGGAAGATATTTTCTCGTCTGGGCCTAAGCTGACCGATTCAATAAAATACCAATACTCTATGTCATATCTCTTCTCTACATGATATATATGTAGAGTCCCCTCTATGTATGGGTGCATATATACACCCATTCTCTGAGATGCAGTAATACATCAACATACCTTGCAGATACAATACATCTGGAATATCAGCCAACGAAGGACACGCAGACATGAACAACATCAACGTACAAAAGTACAAACACATTGTGCAGTACTTTTGGGACCCCGAACCTAGGAACGATCAAGAGCCAGACGCACCCATCTGGTGTCTGGGCAGGGAATATAGCCGTAATTTCCCACCCTACACCATTAAAGGTCCAGCAGGTACGCTAGACAAAAAATTACTAAATACTGTCATCCAAGACTCATGGATTTACAGGGTCTCAGGAATCAATGCGTTGTGCAGATAACGAGCTTCGCGAGCCAGACACTTCTACTGCTCCTCCAGTACATGGCCTGAGTGCACACGGCTGGCCAGAGGCATTCCTTGATGACTTCGAATCAAAGATATGGGTCACTTACCGATCAAATTTTGCCACCATATTGAAGTCTGAGGAACCCGATGCAACGTCCACGATGACCCTAGGTGTGCGACTGCGGAACCAATTCATGGACTCACAGGGATTTACGTCTGACACAGGATGGGGTTGTATGATAAGATCGGGCCAGAGTCTCCTGGCCAATACTCTGTCTATCTTGCTTCTGGGTCGCGGTATCAGATGCCCCCCCGATATTAATCAGAAGTACTTTACTAAGTCACATCCAGATTGGCGTCGAGGAAGTAAAGTCGAAGAAGAAGCGAAACTTTTGTCACTATTCGCTGATTACCCGGATGCCCCATTCTCAATACATCGTTTTGTGAAACACGGTTCTGAGTCTTGTGGTAAATACCCTGGGGAATGGTTTGGACCATCAGCAACCGCTAGATGTATTGAGTACGTACCGCGATCCGCTCCCCTGGATGGACCGAGCTTACGAACGAGGCAGAGCACTCTCAATCGAATGTGAAAACCCCATGCTAAGGGTATATGTCACTAATGACAACTCGGATGTTTACGAAGATAGGTTCTTGCAGATCGCTCGCAGTGACTCAGGACGCGTGAACCCTACTCTAATTCTCATCGGTACTAGGCTGGGGATTGATCACATCACGCCTCTATACTGGGATGCGCTAAAAGCTACTCTACAGTACCCCCAGTCAGTTGGCATAGCTGGGTAGGTAGCATATCAGCGTTCCCCCCTATCATAGAACTATTCAATCCTACGTCGGACTAAATCACTCATATGACAGAGGCCGTCCATCAGCATCCCACTACTTTGTTGGGGCTCAAGGCTCATTTTTCTTTTATCTCGACCCCCATCACACTCGTCCTGCCCTGTGTTATACCCCTGACGAACCTTACTCCAAGGAACAAGTCGATTCGTACCATACTCGTCGAGTAAGGAGAATCCATATCAAGGATATGGATCCAAGCATGTTGATCGGCTTCCTTATCAAAGATGAAGACGATTGGACCGACTGGAAACGACGTATCATATCAACGGAGGGAAAACCAATTGTGCATGTCCTTGGTGGCGAGATGCAGCCCGATTTTGGTCAAGGCCGGAAGGAGGCGCTCGACGAAGTTGAAGCGCTGGATGACTTTGAAGATGGCTTGGAATAGCTCCACTTTTACGATTGTTGTTCAGAAGCTTTAGACAAGTTCTTAATACTTCATCTGGGACAGCTCTTCTAACATTAGAAGAGCTGAATAGCTCGAACTGCTGGAAGTATCTTGGTATTTCGAGGTGGAATTTAATAAACCCCAGGTTCAAGCTATGTTACATCGCGTAACCCGAATCGCAACCGTAAAGACCTCTGCCCAAAGAAAATATGGAGGGAAAAAAGCAGAAAACGAAGCCATCCCATGACACATTAGAATCCCGAGAACACCCAGTAACCCACACCTCAGTCATTACCGATGAGGCAACAAAAATAAACAATCCTTATAAAAAAAAAAGCAAAAACGTGACTTATTTGGCAGAGGACGAATACTTTGTAACGGCCTTGGTGCCTTCCGATACAGCGTGCTTTGCGAGTTCTCCAGGGAGGATAAGCCGCACACTAACATAATATTAGTATTCTTCATAACATGGAAATAAAGGGGCCAAACTCACGAAGTCTGGATCTCTCGCGATGAGATAGTTGATTTCTTGTTATAGGCAGCAAGCTTAGAGGCCTCGGTTGCGACACGTTCAAAGATATCTTCAAGATAATTAGAACGGATGATAAAACTAACATATTAGAATTCACGTACCATTAACGAAGGAGTTGAGGATCGACATAGCACGAGTAGAGATACCAGTGTCAGGGTGGACTTGCTTGAGGACTATTGGACGCGTCAGTATTTTTACTGAATTACAACACGAAAGCATGACTACATACCCTTGTAGATGTAGGAAGAATAAGTCTCCTTCCTCGTCTTGCCTCGCTTCTTCTTCTCGCCAGTGGCAGTTGCAGTCTTCTTCCCGGCTTCCTTCTTCTCAGCGGGAGCCTTGCCAGCAGGGGCCTTGCCACCAGTGCTAGGCTTCTTCTCAGCGGCTTTGGGAGGCATTTTCGGTTAAGCTGGTTTTCCGCTTGTTTAGATGTGTGAAACGAGAACGGTTGGTTCGGTATAGAACTTTATGTGAGCGTGGTTATATTGGAAGAGATAGGGATGAGGAAAGCAGGGTGTCAGGACGCGGTGATGAGGGGAGTCGTGGTACTTATACTAGCAGCAAAAGCGCAGGTGATCCTAGAAAGCAAAGGAGGCAGAATTTCAATACGGTCACAGTTCTGTATGATCTGTATGATTAGCGAGAGGGAGACGCGTCAAATTGCTGTGAAAACGCCCAAAGTCGCGCTAAGGATGGCGTATTGTAAAATACCAGAATATATTACAACACTTAGCCTGATTCGGTATACAACCTCCGGTGGACCAACTAATCAAGTAACAGAAGCATCGGCCCATGATCTCTACTATGATTGGTTGACCCCACTAAGCGAGAGGGTGATCTAAAGGACATCTGGGCAACGCCAACGTCACCCGCTCTGTACTCTTATAAATTCCCCTCGCTCCCTTTTATCTACAAACATTTTGGAACTTCCTATCATCCACCACACATTCTGCCTTCATCTGTCTCGACGCCTGCCTATCAACATTTCGATCTTTTCTCAAATCCACTCTTAAGCGTCACATCGAAACCAAAATGACCGGAGGCAAGTCTGGAGGCAAGGCCAGCGGCACCAAGAACGCGCAATCGTACGAAAATACTCCCGTCCACACTGCATACTTTTTTTAAACTAACCTTGAATCAAGGCGCTCATCCAAGGCTGGTCTCGCCTTCCCAGTGGGTCGTGTTCACCGTTTGCTCCGCAAAGGAAACTACGCCCAACGCGTTGGTGCTGGTAAGATACTCCGATGTACTAATCTGGTCTATGATTCTAATTTGGTCAGGTGCTCCTGTTTATCTCGCTGCTGTGCTCGAATACCTTGCTGCTGAAATCCTCGAATTAGCTGGTAACGCTGCTCGCGACAACAAGAAGACGCGTATCATCCCTCGCCATCTCCAACTTGCCATCCGCAACGATGAGGAGTTGAACAAGCTTCTGGGTCACGTCACCATAGCACAGGGTGGTGTTCTGCCTAATATCCACCAAAGTAAGCCAATATATCTCATAATCCAAGATTCGTTATTAACGCTTTTCCAGACCTCCTTCCGAAGAAGACTCCGAAGAGCGGAAAGGGTCCTAGCCAGGAACTTTAGGCTCAGTGTTTTATTTCTTTCATTTTATGGGGGTTTTTTTTTCGGCGCTGTTTGGTTCACTTATTGACGCGATAATGGGGTTCTGGGCTGGACACGTTTATGGCTCTTTCTTTTACAGTTTGCCTTGAGGCTGTACATTATGTCTACGGACATGGAATGATAAGCATCGTTTGTCGAAGGACTGCTATTAAGCGTAGTAATAAATAGTTTTATAATGCTTTGAAAGCCAATTGACTGCGGAAATACTCGTCTTAGGCTAGCATTCCAATATTCTAATCCAGACCTTGATCCTTTCAAGCCTAAGTGCAATTTTGTGCGGGACAGGAACCGTGTCTGACCGGAATCGTTCGTAAATAGCCTGGCATCTTACCGATGATCACGGCTAGTGTGCCTGTACACCATGTTCGGAGGCATCTATGTAGAGTCCTCAGTTCCAACGAGATCATAGAAGCATAGGTTTAATATTAGAACGTACGAGGTAGTTGTCGACAAGGAAGGTTTCTCTCGTATTTAGATCCTTCAAAAAAGGTTAGTAGCTACATATGACTTTTGAATAGATCGCTCAAGACTTACCACCTGGGGCAGTAGGGGGTCGGTAAGCATCCGGGTGTTTCCAAGTTTCCAATAGCCGCTCTGTCTCTTGCAATAAAACCTGCCGATTGCGCTGTAAATCATCGACCCAGGAAACTGAATTCGCGAAACGCAAGCTTACCTTCTGCTGTCGAGGGTCACGAACATTCTTATTGGCATCAAACAATGATCGGATATACACCGCCTGTCCGCGCCAAATATACCTGTGGACAGCCCAATCAAGTGCCAATTTGAGTGACCGACGGTATAGAGACCTGAGTGTGTAATTGATTAGAGTACAATTGCTCCTTAATCAGAAGCTTGGGGGCATACGCAACGGTATTGATGGCCATGGTTACTTCAAGTGCTTGACCTTTTGAATAACAAAGCCTGGAAGTGGTAGTTAGACGGAAGGAGGTATTAATAAATCCAGGAAGCAGGTGGTACACACACGAGAGTAGCTGATTTGGACTTGTAACTAGAGTAGCAGTTTCACCGTCTGCGGCACTCGAGACTTAAAGAGTCGCGCTGAGTATCACAGTCGACTTGATTGGTATTAGGTAAGTAACTGCCAATCTGGTGCATTTCGACGGCCGAAAGCGATAGTACGGAAGAACGGTAATAATTGCCGGGCGCAAGCCCAGAGCCGTGGGATTCCGGTATTCTCGGGCCGCGCCCTTGAGCTCCTCTACCTAGCTTTGAGTTTCGTCACTGCAACACAACACGCGAAGAAAGAGTTTTCCTTTACTCCGTGCCATAAAACGAAGCACTTATTAAAACCTGGTCCCCTTCTTTAAAAAATATTATTATTGTTGCATTGCCTTCAATTGTCTTCACGTTGAATTGCATACTCTACGCTGCATTCCACTGCTACTAAAGCTACGAACGTCATGGCTTCTCGACTGCCCTTCTACCGGTTGTCGGAACAGCATTTGACAACCATGTCTAGAGTCTCCTACGGGTCTCGCATTCTACGCCTGAGCACTCGTAGGAACCTTTCTTCAATCTCCCTCCTAAAACGGAGCGGTGCTTATAAGGCCCCTATTTCCGGCCACATACAAGTGCCAGTATCATGGTAAGGCTGTACAAGGATCACCGTGTGTTCTGGTTACGAAATACTTGTTGACAATCTCGTGCCAACATTAGCACTCGATCGAATGTGCCGCTACTGGGGTTCTCTCAAGCCAGAGGCTATGGTATTCAAATAAGATGGCCCCCATTGTGAACCCACATACTAACTAAAAAGCAGCCGATACAATCGTCAAAGTACCTCAAATGGCTGAGTCCATTACGGAGGGTACATTGAAACAGTTTTCTAAACGTATGTTATTATAATATTTCTTTTTTTCTGTTAATCTACTCACAATGTTTCAGAGGTTGGGGATTTTGTAGAACGAGATGAGGAAATCGCAACGATTGAGACTGATAAGGTAAGAAAGTGAATATGCTTTTAAGGGCCCCCTTTTGCTTGTCGTTGTCCGAGGGTAGCGATGAATTGAATTGACCTTTCTTGACATCCCAGATCGATGTCTCAGTCAATGCGCCGGAGGCAGGAACTATCAAGGAGTTTCTTGTTAAGGAAGAAGATACCGTTACTGTCGGACAAGACCTAGTTAAGCTTGAGCTCGGGGGCGCACCCGAAACAAAGAAGGAAGAAGCTGCCGAAAAGCCCAAGGAACCCGCGAAAGTAGAGAAGCCACAGCCATCTGAACCGGAAAAGCCAAAGGCTCCGACAGCAGAAAAGGGCGCTACCCCTCGCCCCGAGCAAACAAAGGCTCCTTCACCTAAAGCAGAGCCACAGCCCGTGTCCGCTGCGCCGGCCGCTCCCGGAAGTCGTGAAGAACGGAGGGTTGGTTTTCGCCGTTCCTTTTTTAATTCCGACGCTTATCTCTCGTCATTCATATTCTTATTCTTGTTTTTAGGTGAAAATGAACCGGATGCGGTTGCGAATTGCGGAACGTCTGAAGCAATCTCAAAATACGGCTGCCTCACTCACTACTTTCAACGAGGTTGATATGTCTTCTCTTATGGAATTCCGGAAACTGTACAAAGAAGACGTACTCAAGAAGACTGGTGTAAAGCTCGGCTTCATGAGTGCATTCTCTCGCGCATGTGTTCTTGCCATGAGGGATATACCGGCGGTTAATGCGTCGATCGAAGGACCCAACGGCGGTGATACTATCGTCTACAGAGATTACGTGGATATTAGTGTGGCCGTTGCCACCGAGAAAGGGCTGGTAACACCAGTTGTTCGCAATGCTGAAGCAATGGATCTTGTTGGGATTGAGAGGTCTATTGCTGAACTCGGAAAGAAGGTGCCGAATTTTGTCTGCCTGTTCCTTTCGCCGAATGCTAATTCTATTAGGCCCGGGACAATAAGCTGACGATCGAGGATATGGCGGGTGGATCCTTTACCATTAGCAACGTAAGTGCAACCTCTCTATGTCGACGTATGTACGCTAAACTTTGATACAGGGCGGCGTCTTTGGATCTCTGATGGGCACACCGATAATAAATCTGCCACAGACAGGTAGGCCATAATTTAGCCCGACTTTCTCTCCTAGGTATCTCTGACTTTCGGCAGCCGTGCTCGGACTCCATGCAATTAAAGATAGGCCTGTGGCCGTCAATGGGAAAATAGAAATCCGACCGGTATGGGAATAAAGAATCTGATCTCAGTGGATAGATAGCTGATACCGGATACAGATGATGTACCTTGCTCTGACGTATGATCATCGACTCCTTGATGGGCGAGAGGCAGTCACCTTCCTTGTTAAGGTTTGTTGGGATATTAATCATATTACTGAGCCTACGACTGACAGTTTTACAGGTGAAAGAGTATATCGAGGACCCTCGACGCATGCTGTTGGGCTAGGTGAGTTAGGAATTGATATTGTTCCTCTCGGCTACGTTTGGGCGTCAGTGCAAGCCGACCCTTGTGTAATTATTAGACATTTTCCATCATACAAGAGTTCTTCTTTGGCTTTGGTAGCAGGTCGTTTTGCCATTAATCATAATCGTTCGCAATCGGGATGGTTTCGGTAACGGGGCCCGTCATTGACTATTATTGTCTAACCCCTTTACTCCAACCTCACTGTCTGGTATTACTCAGGTTAGCGGCTACACCGAGTTAGTTGCCCAGCCCTATTTGCTCAAAGTTTTAGTGTCCTGGTATTTAATGGCCACCGACGTTCCTGTAAAACAAGCTTGTTCTTCATTATTACCGGTAATTTGTCGAATATCATGTACAGCATACGGTGTAGATCAGAACGGACCGATTAGTTTTGGCATTGCCAAAATCTAATCGGCAACGCAGACTTTAATGGCAAAGGGGATACGAGCCAACGAAATCTAGGGAAGCACTGATTACTTTACTATATCACTGCTGTGACTTCCACTCCTCTGCTCTTCTTTTTTAGACTTGGTAGTATTAGGAGTATGTCACGTAAAAGTACAGGTCTATAAAAAAGTAGATGGATCAAAGTCCTGCTTGACCCTTAAACATTAATGTTTCTGCGTAGCTGAGTCCTTCGAGTTTCCCTCGCTCGAGCTGGATTAACACAGGCGGTTTTAGCATTCTCACAAGCTCAACGAGAAACTCGATTACTATGCCCTCTAGTTGGAACATCGAGAACTCCTTCGATAGATTTTCCAGATGGGTGTAAAGAGAGTCTCCGGCTCGTGGTTGCAAATGGTCCAAGTATCTAGTCCGTTCTTGTTCCCACTTGAGTGCACGACTGGGCTCTGTGGGAGTCCAGGTAAAACACCTATTGAGGTGCTCTGGTGACGCTTCTCCATGATCTAGGTATGTTTCGAGGCTAGCTTGCAGCATAAACCTGGCGAGAAGGCCAAGCCACCGTTCTTCCGATACTTCGGCAGCTGCAAGTGTACAGAGTGCTATGAGATCGGGGATAGTGTCTAACAGTGGTATTGCTTTCCCCTTCGTGTGCCTGCTGTTAAGCGATGGCACTGGGTGACTACTTCCATCCAGAACAGTTGTATCAACTCGAGACTCTCGTGACTCGGACGACAGCAAGCTATGTAGAGACTGGCTGACCGTGGGGGGTATTCCGGAAATTCCCTTGTCGGCACGTTCGTTTTTCCTGGTTGATGGAGAGAATGGCTTTTCCAACATTGAACGGCAAAGGAAACGACTAATGAAAGCTAGGAGCTGCAGCTTTATGACCAGGTCCTGCGAGAAGGGGGCTTCAGCATGGGTGCGCGAGAAGATATATTCGAATTCTGCAGCATCGATCATATATGTCAGCAGAGCACACTGTGGCTAGCAGGCTGTGTCGATAATGATGAGCATGATTAACCCACTACTGGACAGGCTCAGAAGTCCGGCAACATCCCAGCTGTGTGCTTGTCCTTGTCTTTCTGCAATTCGTGATCTCAGTATCGCGTTGATTGCATTGCACACGAGATAGTCCAAGACCATGACATCAACCTCTGGTTGTGTTGCTGGGTCTGCTTTATATTTTGATGTAAATTGCGATTTTGGTGCAACCGACATTGGGGATGGTGGCATTTGTGTTTTGAAGGTGCTGTCGTTGCTATCGCTGTCGTCTCGGGATATGGTATCCTTTTGGGTGGTCGTTGCTCTGTTACGCGGGTGCCTGTCCTAGGGACCTCTCGCATCCAATTAGAGCTCCCTGGTATGTGTAACTGGGGGTTTTCGGTGTTGTTTTGAGGGGACTTCTATCATGGCTATAAAGATATATGTTATGGGGATGTCTGACAGATGCTATATTACATACTCATGTCTCATGAACGGGTGAATACGCTATATATATATATATATTATCATCTGTTACAGCATCCATATACACCGGGACGGGAGGTACAATGGACCATATGACTAAGATAAAAAAATCAAAAGAAGTCAAACCAAGAGCATGGAACATTAACGCACCAACAAGTATAACATGACAGAGCCATGACTACATTATGTAGTAGAGTCATGTGGGGAGATGGATATGTGACCATGGCGTCATGAACACACTATGACACCTAGCTATGAGGATGCTAGGAAAACAGACATGAACCCAAAAAGTTTTATACAGGAGTAGCTGACCCCTCCTTTCCGTCCCCAACGCATCGAATAATAGGTGCCATATCCACTATATACCAACGGCGACCATATCACTGCCCAAGAAAACAAGCCTCCTCTGCACCCAAACTCCGAAGAAAGAGTCACCGGAGCAAACCTCAAAGTGAATCGGATCGCAAAGAGGGCCATGTCCATGGCGTGGTACTGCTCTGGCTCATCTAACACAGAGTTGATCGAGAACCTGTTTAAAGCAGGCCTCATCAAGAATGAACGGGTGAAAGATGCCATGTTGCGGGTGAGCATCCTCTTCCACCGCATCCTGCCTTTTATGTAGTCCCTACCTTGGCCGAGTGTGATTTATATACATCGCAACTGCTGAAAGCGAGCCCATGCAAAAGCACTGCTGATTTGACAAATGAGTTACTTCAAGGTCGACCGGGCTCACTATGCCCCTTCAAGTCCCTACCAGGACTCGCCGCAGCCTATCGGTTACGGTGCCACAATTTCAGCTCCGCACATGCACGGCCATGCGTGTGAGTACCTCGTTGACTTTCTCAAACCAGGTTCACGGGTGCTTGATATTGGGTCGGGCTCCGGATACCTAACACATGTCCTCACTAATCTTATCACGGACCCATCGTCTGTTGGGGGTACCGACGGCCAAGTAATCGGAATTGACCATATACAAGAATTAGTCGAAATTGCCCACAAAAACATGAGCAAGTCAGAAGATGGCCGCCAGTACCTGGAATCAGGAAGAGTGAAATTCATCACAGCTGACGGCCGACTGGGATGGAAGGAGGGAGCGCCATATGACGTAATCCATGTTGGAGCGGCAGCCGAGCAACTTCACTCGGTACTTATAGAACAACTTCGTACTCCAGGGCGCATGTTCATTCCAGTGGAGACAGAGAACAATGGGAGCCTTGCAGGAAGGCTTGGACTCGGTGGTGGGCAGTATATTTGGGTGGTGGATAAGAAGGCGGACGGGTCTGTGCACAAAGAGAAAGTCTTCCAGGTCAGCTATGTGCCCCTTACAGATGCACCGCAAAAGTGAGCAAGACAGTGGGCAGCGCTAGAAAACTGTTATTTTCTCCTTGGAATGAATGGTTAGGAAGGAGGCATGAAAAAGTGCCTAAGCATGATGTATAAGTAACTTCGCTTGTTTATGTTAGTGAAAAGGTGACTAAAAGGTGACTATCTCGTTATTTCCCACTATACTGAAAAGGCCCATCAAGGACAAAGAAAACAAACTAAAGATTTTCAGAGGGAATGAATTCGCTAAAAAACACTATAATTTGCGTAACCAGTTACACAAGCAACCCCCCTCACCGAAAGGAAGGATGAGTGAAAGACTTCAGAGTCGGAATTGCTAAAAGATAATTCACCGAAAGGGAAAGCCGCCAGGAAAATTGAACCCTTGCCCAGAGAACTTAAATTGGGGTCCTCCCTGCTGGAAGAAGAAATGTTGACCACCACCCCCATGGCTGAATGGACTGCCCTGGAATGGGCTGCCTCCCTGAGAATGTGGATCGTTGGGGTCATCACCATTATCGAAACGCGCCTTCAACTCAGGGTTCGATAGCACTTCATAAGCTTCATTTATGGCAGCCATTTTCTTTTCAGTCTCCTCTTTCGGGATCCCACGGGCAGTAGCCTTATCCGGATGATATTGCTTCGTCAACTGGCGATAAGCACGCTTGATCGTCCGTTCATCCGCATCACGGCTGACACCCAGAACCTTATAGTAGTCCTTCTGCTTGGAACGTTTCAGTAGGATGCGTGCCCTTTGCAAAAGAGTATTTATTTCCTTGGAATCGGGATGGTGATCCTTGGCGCTATTGAGTGTGTTTATAGCGTCCTCAAACCTATCCTCACCAATGGCAATTTGGGCCTTATATAAAAGACCAGCAAGAGAATGCGCATCGAGTTCTAGAGACTCGGAACAATAAGGGAGGGCCTTCTTGGACACGTGGCTCTGCTATTTAGATGATGTTAGCCAAGCGAAAGTTCAATACCGAGGCTTTGGAGATACAGACCTGTCTGTATGCCTCGCAGGCGCTCTCAACCAAAAAGTTGTATAGTTTGGTGGGTGTCGCAGGGTATATGAAGCCTGCTTCCCTGGCCTTCTGGATGTCTTCTTTCACATCATCTATTAGGCCTTTCTGTCCGCTCGCTCCCACCAACAAATTGACAGCGTTGGGAAATTTCTGCTTGTCGATTGATTCTCGCAAACTGTCCAACCGTTTGACGAGTTGCTTCTGTCTCCGGAAAAGGCCACTGCACGCTTTAGAATCGGGATCAAAATGCAGGCACTTCCGGATTTGAGTAACACCACGATCAACGTCGCCCAAAGCGTAAAACAATACTGCTGACATCTGCAGATGCGGCTCCACCAAAGCAGGTGAAATATGTGAGACTTGAACGAGGTCATTAATGCCTTCCTCCACTTCTCCTTTCACAAAGCGACAGTGTGCGCGAGTCTGTCGCAAGGTTACAGCTTCGCTTGCCTTTGATATTGCAACATTTGCCTGGTTGATGCAAGTATCCCAGTCACCTTTCTTCTCCGCATCTTGTGATGAGAGGGCAGCATCCCGTGCGATTTTAAGCTCCTGGTACTGCGTAGATGATTTTTTACCAGCCTTTTCAAGATCGTCCAACGCACCAGTCCAATCCGCACGCCTTGATCTTAGACGGGCACGTTGCAGTCGAGCACCCTCAAACTCCGGGTTAAGCTTCAATACCCGGTCAAAGTCCTCCGAAGCCAGTGAATTCTTCCCCAAGGATAAATAAGCTGCTCCACGTTGAAAAATTGTGATATAATTTGTAGGATCCCGTGAAATGGCTGCATCAAAATATAGAAGAGCATCACGCGGCGAGCCATTCGCGAGATGGGATTTTGCGGAGGAGATCAAGGACGATAATGGTGCATCATTGGGGATCTGTGATTGCAGACCGTATCCGGTTGAGATGCAGGCCAGGAGGACCGTCAAGGATCCTAAAGAAAGAAGCATATCCAAGTGGTAGAAAGTCAAGTTTAGAGTTGGGGTTTGTGACAGGAGTATGGAGTAGGTAGTGCTGGGAAACTCTGCAAAAGGGTATGCGGAAGCAGTATTTAGGAAAGATATCTGATACTCTTGGAAAGATTGCACACAATATTACATGATGGAATGAACTAGATGGTGGATTCAGAGTAGACAAAGGACAGACATCTCTATAAAGTCATGGGATGGATGTAGATATAGAACTAACTACCAGCCTGGCATCTATGATTATATTACATAATACATATAATGACATGTATGAAATACAGTCACATGACCCCAGAACCCCGGAGTCGTACAGAGTAATCATTAATAGAAAGCAACATGCAAAGTTGATACGCGCAATGGTTAATTGCCGATCCACTAATGTTTTGAATATTCAAGTAGAACCCCCCCGTGTTGAGAAATAAACGTTTGTTATTTGTCTGGGCAGAATTGTCCTTTGTTTCATTGCGGCGAAAGCATGATATGCTCCCGATGTTTTTTGCGCACTGCTAGGTTTGCTCGACAGCAGTGGTCGTTATTCCAATGGCGGGCTGTGACCACAAGTATGATTTCCTTATGTTTTCCTATCTAACCTGCCATTGTAGGATGGGGCCGTGGCTGATCCTTTCTACAGCACCGGAATCCGGAGTTTCTGCAGCTCTACTCAACCGGGCTCGCTCTCTGGCGAAGGAGCATTCTGCGCTTTCTACCCGCCTAGTTAATTCATTCGATGTGAGCCTAGCCAAGCGAGTTGGTGAGTTGGCTCCGATTTCTAAAGCCGTGCAAGAATGGGATAGCATAAATGAGGTGTGCATTCTGGAGAATGGGATGATTACGTTCGCCTACTGATGCCATGCCAACCTTTCCGTGTCCTCAGTCTATATCGGAGCTAAATTCCCTACTCGTTGACCCCAGCACGGACCCTGAATTGCGGTCTCTTGCCATTGAAGAGCTGGAGAACAGCAGAGCCACCATACCAGCAATATCGAGCAAATTAAAACATTCGCTCGTCCCACGTCATCCTTTCGCAGAACTTCCATGCCTTCTTGAAATCCGGCCTGGCGCGGGTGGAGATGAGGCTGGTATCTTCGCTTTAGAGCTTTTAAAAATGTACAGGGCTTTCTGCTCTCGACGTGGTCTTCGTTCAACCGTCTTGAAACAAGAACTCGAAGATGGAGCGGCAGAAGACCGGTTGAGTGAAGCAGTTTTAGAAATTGAGACGGACGGAGCTTACGACATCCTAAGAACCGAATCTGGAGTTCACAGGGTCCAGAGGGTTCCCGTCACGGAGACGAAAGGGCGTACGCATACGAGCGCCGTCAGCGTTATGGTTCTTCCTAGTTTTCCGGAAGCGCGAAGCGGCGAGAGCAGCGCACTCGATTACGAAAATCCCAATAGTGATTACTATATTAGTCCACAAGATGTTCGTTCCGAGAGAATGAGAGCAAGTGGAGCGGGTGGGCAACATGTGAACAAGACAGAATCTGCTGTGCGACTTACCCATATTCCTACTGGTATCGTTGTGTCCATGCAGGACTCTCGATCCCAGCATGCAAACCGAAGGGCAGCATGGCAAATTCTCCGGGCGAAGTTGGCTGAAATGCGGCGAGAAGCGCGAGAGCAGGAACTAGTCAAACTCAGAAGAGGGGCCATGGGAGGTGTTGCTAAAATGGGTCGCGGTGACAAGATTCGTACTTACAACTATGGTCAGAGTCGCTGCACAGATCACCGCAGTGGTGTTACAGTACATAATTTAGGCGATATCCTCGACGGCGGGGACGGCCTTGAAACAGTGATGGCCAGCGTGCGAGCCTGGTTAGATGATCGTCAGGCCGAGGCTATGCTCGCAGAGGAGCTAGCCAAACCGGGCGAGGACATAGCAAACAAGAAATGAATTCTATCTATGATACATATATAACCGGAAATACAAATATTTTGACCAACGCGCAGTCTTTGATGGTGGCTCCCCATTATTATGGTGTTCTCACATGTAATAGCTCCCATGATCTGGAGTGGAGATATTCCAAGTACTGAAAATGGCTCATAGACATTAGCCAGATATCATATGTATTTCCTCTGGGGGTCAATAGTATCCAGTCCCTCCATCATCTTCTCGTACCTGCGGCAAAGTCAGTGGAAGATCCACAAGTAGGTCCTTCGAGGGAAACAGACATAGTGAAAACGATGCCACCGCTTAAGATTAGCCTGACTAGCCGCGGAACAGCGCCGGACCAGAAGGTGAATACCCCTTCATCCCTGAAGATCCTTACAGCGCAGACAAGACTGTTCTTATAGTTCTTACTAGCCTCCAAAGATTGCATCCTGATATTGCAGTTAGTCCTACTTACATACAACCAACAACCAACTACTTGGAGAACCGGGTGCTCACCTAGTTTTAACGGTATCGAGTGGTTGAGTAACATAACTGTACGGAATTGATTTATCCAGTGTTTGAAGTTAGTAACAATGCCCTGCCACAACACGAAGCACCCCAGAGCGGGCGATTTAGAATGGTGGAAGGGAACATACACTGTGATGAGGCCAGCTAGACCACCGATAGCAAATGTGCTTACAGCGCCCAGTTTCTCTCCAGGGGCAACGTAGCCCTGAGCCAGTTGCTTTATGGTGGTGTAACTTGAGAACCTCGTGGCCGAGTTAGCAGCTTGCCTAGCTGTTGTCGGCACGAAGCCCTGGAAAAACCCTCGAATGCCTCTTTCCTGGAAGATAACTTTGCTGCCGTGAAGAAAGCCACGCATACGGGGCTTAGCAGATTTTCGATCATCGATCCTGGAAAAAAAAGAAAATTGTTGCAACTGTTAGCTAATATACCATCGTGTGACAGTCAGGGATATGGACAGGGCTGGCAAACACAGACAGTTGTGTTTTTATGCTTTCAAAGGGAGTGACAGCCAGAAGCGACTCAGTGAAGCCAGCACCAAAACCAGCAATCACTGTTCGCGGTCCTGATATTTTCCCACTTTGATCTTGGAGAAGAGCCTTGAATGTGTCAAAGGCAACAAACCCTAGGTTACTAGCTCAGCTATGCTGCCCCGGAGAAATGGAGATAAACTCACGGATCCCCGCCTTAGCAGAATTTCCAATGATCAACGTAGTGCATCCGGCATACCATTGTTTTCCGAATGGCGGCCATGGGAGTTTTTTCGAATCCGGTAACCTGCGATTGAGCTGCGTACGTGTCTTGGCGACTAGTGTCCACTGATTAGACTGGAACATAATGGAGAGGGAATTGCACCGCACATTCAGCTGGATAGGTGATTGCTGTTTGAAATTAGCAAACAAATATCCGAGGGGTTCATCTTTACGAGAGGTAGTTACCAATTTCAACTGCACCGGCGGTAGAGCCGGCTATAATGGACCGCAGGCTACTGGGCTGTAGGAGCAGTCAGTAAGTCGTAGTAGCTACTTAACGGATGTGCGAGGAACAGACCTTCGGCCTCTGGTCTCCTTCCACAGAAGCCATTGCTGCTAAGGCAAAATAGACCGGGTAGAGCTTATACTCGTGAGGCAGATCATGCAGTGGTATCTGTATAGGCTACAGGAGGTAATGATGATATTGTGTTCACTGAAGACCCTGTACGGCAACCGGGTGAATCCACCAGTGCAGGAGTTATCACCGAGGCCTTTGGTAAACCTACATAGATGATAGTAGTACACAGCGTGCTGCAGCTGGCAATTCGTCTGTGGAATGGGAATGCCTACATGCAATAATAATATAACAATACTACTAAGAGGGACAATTGACATTTTCACTCGATGCTGAAGTATAAGCAAGGTTCATCACTCCTGCATCAAAGTGCTCCTCTTACCTTCCTTCCCCTTTCCTCGTTTCTTTTCACTTTTTCTTCTTTTAATCTTAATTCTCTCCCTCTTTCTTTTGTCTCTTTTCTTTTTCTTTTTTTTGCCCTTTCTTTTTTCTTTTTTTTTTTTTCCTTTTATTTTTACTTTAATTTTTATTCCAGATCTTTCCCCACCCCAATTTCATTTGGACCTCTTCCCCCTTTATCCTCTCATCACTCTTCCTCCTGTTAGACCCTTCCCACCAAATCCTTTCATGTTGCGACATCACCTTCAGAGCTTCTATTTCACTCACTGACGATATGTAATCTGCCAATATTACCCCGAGACCGGGGAACATGGAACATGGGCAATGAACAATTGCTGCAAAAGCTTTCTTTTTTGAAATTTTTCTTGATTCTCGAAAATGATAAGAAATTGTGATGTTCACCGGGGAACATCAGACGAATCCATATTAGGTATAAATCATCTCTTGAACGATCAAAAAAATGAATCCGGCTGTTCGATCGAGTTGATACATCGCAAGTCGAAGTTGTCGACACTGCTCCAAAGGATGGAACAGCCACCGACAGTTGCATTTAGAAAGACAGAGAGAAGGAGCAAGTCAAGTGCAGGAGTTGCGAGTTGGAAATGAGACAAGAACATGAACAAGGCGACGATTCTCGTAGGCTATTGGTATGATCTTTCAAGAGCTGCTCAAAATCGGTGCATGTGAATTGGAGATTTCATATGTCCCGCCGACTTGGCCGAAGAAATGAACTTGCCGGCGAGGAGCCAATAAGCAAGTATGTCGTCAGAGATGAAAATCAAAACAACCACATTGCCGCTTGACTCCAAGAACGCCGTACCCACCATTCAGGAATCCACCGAAAACAATGGTGAATGGGTGCCCCATGCTTTGCTAATGAAAAGCGAGAACACCTATAGCGCCAAATCCGTAAGAAGCGATGAAGCGTATGCCCCCAACCAACCGATCCATGGGGAAAACAAGGATCGAACAACTGAGCAAAAGGAAATATGATACACATGTCGCGGTATTACCATCTTATCATAGCAAGAGTGCCGAGAAGACTTGTGTCAGATGACAAACTGCTGAACCGAAGACAAGCCCGGAATGCCAGACAGTCCCTTCACCACCCCCCAAGACAAAGAGTAGCAGATCCCAGCGACAAGAAAAGACATAAAAAGCATTTGTAATCTTCCATTCGAAATACGTCGGTAATAATTTGTTGATCTAATGCGACTGTGTGAGGATATTAGGATACAGGTGTTGGGTGTGATTTTCCAGTTGGCTGTCCTGGAGAAGTGAAAGATCTATTGGGATCGTTTTGGGGCCCACGTCGTGGGCCTTGTCCACGGCCCCCACGATATGAACCTCGACCCCGGCTGAAATTGTAATGCCCACCGTTCGCATGATTATTATGGCGACGTTGCTGATGCTCTCCATTACCCGCGTATTGTGTGGTAGCGGACGTCTGACCTGGCTGCGAGGGGTGTGAAATCGGGCGGGGAATGGTACCGGGAGATTCATAAACGTAGAGTTTTTTGTCGATGTTCTGCGGGATGGGCTGTATCTCCGTTCCCAGCTCTTGCTCGATCTTATACAAGTTGAAGCGATCATCCCAATTAATAAGATTAATTGCCAGACCTAGATGGCCAAAACGACCGGACCGTCCAATCCTGTGGAGATAAGTCTCCGCATTCTTCGGAAAGTCGAAGTTTATAACGACATTCACAGCTTGAATATCGATACCTCGCGTCAGTAGATCAGAGCAAACAAGATTGCGGCATACACCATTTCGAAAGTCGTGGAAAACTCGGTTGCGATGTTGTTGAAGCATTCGCGCATGTGAATAGAAGCAAGAGTATCCGAGTTCCGTTATTTTCTTTGCAAGGAGCTCCACGCGGTTGGTAGAGTTGCAGAAAATAATGGATTGGTTAATTTGGAGTTTGGAGAAAAGAGTGTTCAGACAGTGCACCTTCTGCTTTTCTTCCACGAAGGCGTAATATTGAGTAATTCCCCGCAAGGTGAGTTCATCCATGAGATTTATTTCGTAAGGGTTGCGCATATGCTTATCCTAACGAACAGTCAATGAACACAGAGATTGAAGAGGAGACTCCAGAGTATATTACCTTGAACGATTTGACAATCAATGGGAACGTGGCGCTGAACAGCATAACCTGACGATCTTTGGGGTGGAAAGACAACAGCTGTTCAATAACAGGCGTGAACTCAACGGACAGTAACTTATCAGCTTCGTCCATAATGAACGTAGGGCATTCAGAAAGATCAGCGACACCCTTGCTTGCCAAGTCTAGTACTCTTCCTGGTGTTCCGACGAGAATGTGGACTGCATCATTCAATCGAATAATGTCATCCATCAGTCCCGTTCCTCCGGTTGTGACCATGACATTGATACCCAGATGTTTTCCAAGTGTCTTGCATACTTGTGATGTCTGAAGTGCGAGTTCTCTCGTAGGAACAAGAATGAGCGCCTGAGTTTTTGTGCTCTTCGGGTTTATGCGTTCCAAAGTAGGAATAACGAACGCTGCCGTTTTCCCGGTACCGTTTTTTGCCCGGGCTAGTATATCCCTGCCGGTAAGGGCAACTGGTATCGTTTCTTCTTGGATCGGGGAGGGTCTTTCAAATCCGGCCTCAAAGATACCCATCATCAACTCACGTTTGATGTAAAAATCTTCAAACTCGAGACCTTTAGTAGCTGTCACATCCTGCAAGAGAGTCAGTCTTCCACCCGGTCCAAGAAAAGAAAAAGAAATGAAAGACGAACCTCGGTCTGCGGTCTGGTATCTTTCTTGGGAACATTCAATTGTCCCTTCAACTTCGCTTCAGCGTTCGCTTCCCTATAGTGAGAAGGTCGTGAGTTTGCGATACGTGCGGGTAAAACTTGGTGTCCCCAAAGCCACATACCCTAGTTTTGTATTTTTTAGTTGCGAGGCAAGTGCGTCGGCCATGGCGATATGGGGTTGAACAAGCAACAAAAGGGAATATGATAGATTTCGTTAAGAAAAGAGGTGATCCTGTTGTATGGGGGGAAAAGTTGCCGAAATAATGAAGTATTTTTTTTTTCTTTGCCAGAGCAAGGAGATGGCGAAACTCTTTAGAGCCTCTCGTTTCTATGCAAACAAGGCTAGTTGAATGTCCCTAGAGACTCAATCCGTTGACAAAAAAGCTGGAAATAGACAAGAATCTAGCAACAGAACTATTGCCTATGTAATACCGCAGGTAGCAGTGAGTTTCAAGACTTTCGAGACGAGACCTAAAGCTAAACGCTCGACAGCCGATTGAAGTCGAGGTAGGAAGGATTTGAGGAACAATCCCTGGGTGGGAAAAGCCGGCAAGGTTGAGAAAATTGAAGATGGAGGAGGACAGTTATAGTGAGAATGTGGCAACGCGGTCCTTTTTATGTGGTGAGATGGATAGTGGAGAGCAGTGTGATAATTGATGGGCAAGATCTTTGGTGAGGTGAAAGTATGGACAGCGTACAGAGTATATTTATGGAGAGAAGTGTGGGAGCATGCCAAGATGAACACTAGTAATTAATACATACGCCGGTTATTACCCCGTATCAAGACGCTGTACGTACGAACTTACAAAATGCAGATCAGGTACGAGTTCATCTCTTTCATTAAATAATAATGATAACAATATAATTACAGCTGTAGATATATCTCATACAATATTTCTGGGGACGTTCGATAATGCTCTCCATATTCCTCATTCTTTTTTGTCAGAAGTGCAGTTAAGTTATCTGACGTGATAGAAGCATCCTGCCTGGGCAACGTTGCACTTCAGAGAGGATTTTCAGCAGTGCTGAATGCCCGGCGAAGGGGCAAAGAAAGCTATCACTGCCGAAATGACAGTGTCGCTTGACCCCGTTCAGGCTCCGCCAACCTATATATAAAAGGTGACTGTCAATTCCGTCGCCCGAATGGTTTCCTCGCGCCTAGAGGGATATGCACTTACTCTTTCACCCGGATGTCAGGCGCTAAGCTAATCTCTGCTCTTGATCCGGGAGTGATGAGGATGAACTGCCGACCAATAGATCGCCTGGCAGCAAGCATCTATAGAGAGCCAGTGTGTTAGTAGTATACCATCTTATGTCTCCTAGCTGGTTAAGATGAAACTCACAAGCATGTCAATGGCCATCTTTCTATTGACAGAGTCCATATATACATCACTATGAAAATGGTTGTCAGCAGACTTCATAATAGTTAATTCCACTACACATACAACTCGTCCAAACAGCGGATTGGCGAGCCCATGGCTTCCCACAGGGCCAACAGAAGACAGACCTGCGAGAAAGACTTCTCGCCACCGGACAAGGTCTTTGCGCCACGCCCAGCACTGCTATCTTTGGTTATGTCAGGTTCAACCTACGGACATATGTCAGAATTGTGATAGCTCAATCCTGTCACCTATTTATATGACCTTACCTGAAGATCCAAGAGCTTGCCCTCATGGTCCGTAAGCAATCGACCACGGAAACTGCGTTCACTCAGGAGGTATGTAAATTGTGCCTTGGCACGACATGAAATATACGACCTGAACATAACCCATCGGTGTTTGCGAAAACTGAGCGTCTTTTTGAAGATCTGTTCTTTTGTTTTAGTATGTGCTAGCGATATCTGATAAAAAAGGGATTGGTTGTACATTAGCCAGGGTTTCCAGCTCCAAGACCTGATTCCTTGCCCGTTCGTAAGATGCATTTGTTTCCCTCGCTTCCGTTGCAATTTGATCTCGAGAGGCTCCCACCCTAGAACTTTTCAGTACGTAGCTATAGAGTTGTAAAATGTAGACTTACTGTTCATGAAAGCGTTGAAGGTCTTTATGAAATCTATCAAGTTTCTTATCCAAGCTGCTCGGTGTTTCACCTTCATCAATCGTAACCCGAGGGGAAACCAGGCTGGCCTTTTCACTATAGTCGACAATTCGACTGATGATCTGCTCCCTCTTGCGCTCAATCTCTGCCATTTCCTGCTTAAGATCGTCAATCTGCCTGACCGTAGCATTTTTATCGCTAAGGATTTTACGGCGTTTATCCGATACCCTAAGCTCTTCACTCTGGGCAATTCGTAAACTCTCCCTTAAAGCCGAGGTCTCTTCATCCTTTGCAGCGATCTCTTGTCCAGTTCTTTTCATTTTTTGCATAATTTCATCCATAGCCCTGACACTGTCATTATAAGAGCCCTCATTGAGGCGTTTTTCTTCTTCAGCCTCTCGAAGAGCCGCCTGGAGTACTTCAAGATGCCCATCCCCCGCAGTTTCTTTGTCCAGAGCGTCTCGAAGTTCTTCTGTACGATCTTCTATTCTCTGCTGGGCAACCTTAAGGTCTTTGGCTTTTCTATCGTGCCTCACTAAAGCTTGCTTGCAGCTTTCTAAATGAGACCGGGAAGAACGCAGGTGATCTTCCAGATTGCGCAGCTCGCGACGTAGATCCTCCACCACGTCACGCTGAATCCTATATAAGAGTAAATATGACATGGTCATGTTGCGAGATATAAGAGCATCCTACCTGATTTGCGAGGCAAGATCGGACTTCATTCTGGGGCTTCCATTGAAGGCTGGGACTGGTGCTTGACTCGGCTCACCAGAACGGCTGTAGGAAAGGTGGATCCCCCGCCGTCTGTTCGATGGGTCGATACAATAGCACCTCTTCACGTTTCTCGGGCGCTGGCTATCAAAGAGTACGGAAGTAGCTTCCTCCAGGTTCTCAATCAATAACATTTGCTCTATGCCATGATTGATGATCAATTGTCGACGTACGAGCTCATTGTCGATCTAGTGAGAGTTAGGGGGGAAGAAGATTAGATATCAATGTAATTTCGTGAGGAATTTCTTACCTGAAGAACCCTTAACGCGGTATTAAAATGATGGTCTGGTTCATGTTTCGCTGTATCAATACGACCATCGCTCCCTATAAAGATGGGACATACACTGTGATCGTTGTTATCTAAAATGCCGGGCGAATAAACTTAATAGGGTATCTCACCAGTTGACTTTCTGCATAATATTGGAAAGGATGTTCATGTCTGATTTCGAAGTCACAACAAAGCTGTTCAATGTCGTGCCGAGAGAATTTTCTAAAATTGAAGACCATTCCGGCTTCAGCAAGCTGACGTAGTGGCCTATAGGGCCGACAGGAGACCTCCTAAACGATCCTTTCTGTTGTTGAATCGTCCTTAAAAGCAGGGGCATCCGTTCATGGAATCCAGAGTGCTTCACACCCCCATCTCTTGTGAGATTTCGTAAAAGGGTTTCGGCTTGTTCGACGTCTGCCTTCTTCTTGGCAATGGGTGCTGCGGCTAACTTTACCTCATTTTCGGCCTTTTGGAGCTCTTTGTGAAGAAGATCAGAATCCCGCTGATGGTCCTCATACCGCTGACGGGCCATGGATGCATCATTTTCTGCTTGTTGTAGCTGCTCTTGTTTCCGAGAATAACTTCCACCACTAAGCTCCGAAAGTCTTTGAGTTTCTTGCGCAACTTTCTGTTGTGTTTCCTTGACTCTTAACTCTGCCGCCTTGAGATATTCTCTTATTTGACGCTGCTGAGCCTATGTTATAACATGTCAGTGTGAACAGGCCCAAATCTAGACATATGGACTCAGATTCCATACTTGAAGGTCATGACGTTCGCCCATTTCCTCATCTAACCTGGATTTGATGTCTCCCTTCTCATTCTCCACTCGTTGGAGATCCACAGTAGCTCCCCTGACAATTCCAGCTGCACTCTCAGATTCATTCTCGGCCTCCTCGAATGCAGCATCGAATCCACCGACTTCTGCTTCCTTAGCTGCTATCTTCTCTTGCATCTTGGTGAGTTCATGCTCGAATGCATCTCTGGTCTGTGAAAATTAGTAAAGGAAAAACAACTTCAAGACAGGCTTTTCCAACCTTTTCCTGTTCTTCAACTTGGGCCCAAGCCATTTGACTTCGGAGATTCCTGATCCGCTGCCTGAGATATTCGTGCCTGTCGGATATATCTAGTTTCTGCTTTGCCATATCACGACGATTTCTCAAAATCTTTATGTCCTCGTTTTTGCTCTCCAGTTTCTCTTCAATCTGATCAACAAACTCCTCGATTAATCGATAGTCTTGATCAAGCTGCTCTAGCTGGACTCCTCTGACAAAAAACTTATACTTATCAGCCGCACTAGATGAGCTGAGAAACTGACGAGCCATATCTTGAGAGAGTACGTTCATTGGGTTATCAATCTGTAAGTTGAAATAGTCTGTGATAGAGTCTAGCTCCGACTTTTTGGTGGATACTATGCGCCCGTTTGCGGCTTTGATCTTAAAACCACTGGTCCCGTTTTTCGAGAAATGTCGTTCTACGATAATCGACTTTCCATAATCGTCGGGCATGTAGGAGCCCTCACCCTGGTTTTTGATCCGTACGATAATACTGGCATTCCTGCATAGGAGAATAGTCAGAAAATGAGAGATACACAGTAAGATTTGGTTTACCCACTCTTTCCCTTCCTTGATAAAGCTCTTTAAGCTTTGTCCACGGTTGGTAGCAGAAGCTTTACCGCCCAGGCAAAGTGTTATAGCGGTAAGAATTGCGCTTTTGCCGCTACCATTTTTTCCGACAATGAAGTTTATCAACGGCCCTAGCTCCACGTAGAAGTGGTCGTGGCACATAAAATTGTAGCACTCGACGCGCTCAAGAATTCCATGTTCGGCGGGAACATTGGGCTCGTTACTCCTGAAAGAGTATTTGTCCTGGATAATCTGTGTTGCGCGTAATTCAAGCTCATCTTCGTCGTCGAGGGGCCAGGTACTTGGTATGCTTCCTATTCCATCGTCCTCACTCTTATCAGTTTCTTCCTCAGATATCAAAGAATTAGAGCGGCGAAGGCGTTTTCTCTTCGACCCCATTAGCACATCAAACATGATAAATTCCGCCTTGGATGCGCACCGATTGAAAAGAGCTGTCAGTTAACACGGTTCGACCGTCATCATCTTCGTCGGGCTCTTCCAATCCAGAGGACGAGCGCGCACGTTTTAAAGGTGGCATAAATGGAATGTCGTGAAAACGAAGGAATCGGAGAGGAAATAATAAAGCTGCCGGGATCTTCCAAGCGGCGTGCTGTGTCCTGGTTATTTGAGGTCATCAATGATGGAGAGCATCGCGCTTTGTCGCGTTTAAGCCGCCAAGAAAGCGCGTACTATATATAGCACCTCGTAGATGTAAGCCTGCGAAGTACCCCATACAGATTTATCCCCTGCATACCTTTTTTACGCAGAATTTTGCATATGAAATATTCATTCTACAACAATTTATTCTGCACATGAAAACAATAACTCTGTCATCGTCAGATGCTCGCGCTTCTGTAATACACACTACCTATCGTTTATAGAGAGATAACCTCCAAAACTAAAGGGCAGAATATGGAAAGCTTTTGCCAAAGAGAGTAATCGCAAAGGGTTGTAATTGTTGCCAGCTTAAGCATGGCCATGCCAAAGCTTGCGCCCATGACCGAAAGAGAGTTTAGTTACCAAGAAACACCAGGGTGACCAGGTATAAAAATCCTACCTAGCGACCCACTAATAGAAAGCACGACAGTAATTATGTATTAACCAGACATCAAAGCATGTATTGATCACTCGAGTTTTTGAGAGCTTGACTTCCTATTGCAAATTGTAGTTGTACCCTTAAGCCTCTGCAGGTTCCTCCGCCACATAGTGCAAATATGCCCCAAGCAGCTTAATACCTTCCAGATAATTTCTCTTATCAAGCTTCTCATTAATCGAATGTGCTCCGTCAGTAGAGCTTCCCATTGGCAGAAGCAGAACATTCTTCCCTGTTGCCTCTTCGAAGGTCAACGTAATGGGAATACTATCTGTAAGTTAGCTCTGATACAAGAGCAAAGATCCTTATTCCGTGAACTTACCTTCCACCCTCACGCGTCATGTCCGGTTCAACTCCAAATACCTGCTTGACAGCCTTGCTAGCAGCAGTGAAGTTCCAGTGCCGTGGACTAGCAACCCACCACTTCCCATCGTGCTGGAGACACACATCCAAAGTATTTTTGCTGTTTAGCTTTGCAAACTCGGATTTGATGTGGTCAAAGACAAGTTTGTTCACATCCTCACTTTGCATGTTTGGCACGGTCCGGATGGAAAATTTGCCAATGACTTTGGCCGGGATGACAGTCTTGGCACCGGGAGCGGAGAATGCGCCTTCGATTCCATGGATAGACAAAGATGGATATCTCCATCTGGCCATGAGTGTTCTCTCCTTGCTCGGATGAATGCTTGTCTTGCTTCCCAGTGACTCATGGAGATTGTCCATTGTATAGCTGATTCCGCTATACAGGGACTTTTCTTCTTCCGACAGAGGCTCGACGAGATCCATAAGGCCTGGGATCAAGATATTGCCTTGAGGATCAACAAGCTTCGACAGTACAGTGACTATGTCTGTCATGGGCTCATGGGCTGAGCCACCGAAGACGCCGCTGTGCAGATCCTGGGCGGGACCAGAAACACTGACAGAGTAGTAATTACAACCTCGCAATCCATAGGTTAGACAAGGCTTCTCTGTACCGAGCCAGTAGTTATCTGATATGCAAACGGCATCTGTGTCTTTGAAGAATGCCTTGCTCTCGGACTTGATGAACTCCTCCAAACCTTCAGAGCCATATTCCTCCATTCCTTCAAAACAGCAAAGAAGGTTAACTGGGAACTCGACACCAGCTTTCTTGTGAGCCTCAATCACATTTATCCAACCCAAAACGGGACCCTTGTCGTCAGTACTGCCACGGCCGAACATCCTTCCTTCACTGTCAATGGTCAACTCAAAAGGCTCACTAGCCCACCCGTCTTCTTTCAGAGCTGGTTGAACGTCGTAGTGTCCATAAACCAAAATGGTTCGCTTGTTTTTATCATTCCCATATCGAGCAAGGACAACCGGGGGAAGATCAAGATGTTCCTTTCCGGGCTGCTTGCCCAGGGGCCTCTGTTCAACCTCAGCTCCCAGGGCTTCTAACTCCGAGGTGAGAAACTGGGCCATCTTTCGAAGAGTAAAACAGAAAGTCAGTATACGCGAGAGTATCTACACATATCAAATATTACTGACCCTGAAGACATCCTTTCTGTTTTCATCTTGAGCTGAAATCGAGGGGATTGCAACGGCCTTCCGCAGTCCTTGATGTTGTCAGTGTCGCAGCAGAAATTTCGACCGTACAGGCTACGCACGATCAATGAAAGAGTCTGACAACTGGTCAACTCTAAGTATACAAAAATCCTGAGTGAGCGACTATTCTGCTTTTGACTCTCGTAGGGCTGACACAGCTTCGAACTTACTGTTTGAAAAAGGGTTCCAACTGGGGCGCCATTTTTCGATCGCTGATATGTCCGTAGAATAAGCGGCGGTTAGCGAGATAAGATACTCTTGGACAGCCAAACTGTCGTTGTAAACAGCTTCTAGCTGAGGATGAGAAAAGTAAATAAGTGTTCTGGCGTGCAAGGAATGCTGAAGTGCGAAGGAGGGGAAAGGGCATCGCGTGGGGCGGTTCGATAATTGTCTGCTTGGGTGGTATTGCGTCGTAGTAGTCAGTCGACTGATCCATATGAAACAGTGAAACAGCACACTGAGCAGAAGGGATACCTCTCCACCCACGCCCACAAAAGAAAAGAGAGAAGTTGGCCCCAAATTAATATTCTCTTTCCAAGGAATCAAATCAATTACTTCTATAATACAAGGCTTGACTATTTGTATCAAGATCCCTTTCACAAAGGATATTTCACGTGATTCCAAAGACGAAAACATGGCCCAAATGAAATGGGCTTCATGAAGAACAGGAAAATAAAAAGTGACAATAGCAAAAGGCCGAAATAGCGAGCTTCGTTGGCGTTCAATTTACTCGTCTGTTCCCCACGTCTCCTTCCGCAGTTGTCGGTCTTCTCTAGCAATTCGTCGTTTGACACCCCATCTGGATTGCACTGCTTCCAAGACTTGCTTCTGAATCTCTTTTTTCTCTGGGCCCGCGTCACATACCATGCCGATGAACAGCGGAGAGCAGTTGAATCGCTTCGCTAGCTTCCATCTGCTCCATGTCATTGGATCGCTAAGCCGGAGTTGGCGGATCTCTTCTATGTCAGATGGTTTTAGGTGGTATTTCTTTTCCGATGTTCCCTTGAACACGGGAGGAAGATTGTTGGCATCGGGTTGCGTGGTTGTAACACCAGCGCGTAATGTCCGGCGGGCATCGTCCGGAGGAAGAAATTTCGTTGGAGTGTGATATACAGAAGGCGCGCTTGACGGAGGATTGTAAATAATACGATCATGAAGTTTGTTTGAGGAATTGCCGAACGATGCATCTGGTTTGACGCGTAGGCGCTGTTTCGTTCGTCTGTATGAAGACTGATTCCGCCGCAATTCTAAACCGACAGACTCGCTCCAGGAAGGTAGAAGGAAGGGAAGCGTCAGAAATGGCCTTTTTGAAGCCATCATCGAAGTTGCCATGACGCACGTCTAACCGCAATGGATTTATGCACAAAAGACCGACAGGGACGGTGTGGCCGTCTTGTTCGAAGATCCTAAGACACTCTCTGCAAGGGGAGAGGGGGGAGGAAGAAAATTAGTTTCAATGCGACCGCAATTGACTGGGTTTGACTTAGATACGCACAATAAAGGGCTCCAAAAAGGATAGTCGTTCTGCTCCGAAAAATCAGGTTGGTTAAAGTCCAGACTAACCCAAGAACTTTTCCCAGCAACCGGAAGTCCCGTGACACCAGACAAATGCTTGGACACGCCTAACTTATGTTAGTACACGTGAGGTACTGCCGTCCTAGACCGCCCTCGCTACCTATCTCACGGCACAGGCAGGCCTACCTAGTAATATGACCATACATGCGCCTATCCATTAACTTATTGTTAGAGGTCACGTGTGGGTTGCCTCGGTTGACCGCCCTCGCTTGCCTGACACACACTAAAATAGTTAGACCAACATAGATAGAGACAATCAAGCAAGTTGATCCAACGCTTATTGTAGTAGTAATCAGTTCCGCCGACAGTTAGAGACCAACTTTCATGCAGCCTGAGCATTTGATATCAGTAGGCCATAAATACCATTGGGTAGGATACAAAGGGACATCTCTTCAATTTAGAACCTGGAATGGAACTTCACTTCCATTGGGTTTGCATGCAGCGACAGTAGTAGTAGTCCTGAGTTGTTATAGAGTAATCATCTCGTTTGCACTGTTTGATTGAGGTCACCAGGAATGCACTCCATCGTTGATAACTATTTAGCATCAACTTTGTGTCTACATACTCCTTACTCTGTACTGATGCACCTTACCTTGCTTATTATTCAATGATGCAATGCTGTATGTCTACTACTACAGGACCTGAATTTGCACTATTTCATCGCTGAGCCCTCTTAAGTTAATGTGTCTCTTTCTGTCATGTCTACACTGAACTCCAGTTATCAATTCTGGGCTCATATGTTTCTATAGTTGATGTCTTGATTAAAAGACTATATTTTTGCATGCTTGTCTGTTTATGTAATACTTTTGTTAATAACCCTCATGTTCCTTATACCTCCTTCATCCTGTTATTCAAGTTCCTTACATACTGATCTAAACCCAGTTAGAGAAGATGTGGATTTGATTGTTACTGCATATAAATGATTCACAATATTTTGACCTGCAACTTTCAGTGTATGTTCTATCACCCTGGGCTCAATCCTATTCTGTAGGCAAGTCTTCTGAAATTTCACCATTCTTGTGTCTGTCCTGTCCTGTCCTGCCTGATATGTATATGAAAGAGCAGTGTAGAGCCAGAGGCTCTACATCCTAGTCTTTTGCTAGTGCAGCGTCTAAGCTCCTGAATGCTCCCGGAGGCCGCACCGTGACAATTTCCTACTCCCTCAGAGATACTACTATAGCTGAGATTTGGAGCTCTAGAACACCGAGCGTATCATTTTGGTTTAATATTATGGCGACAGCCCAGTACAACTTCGTAGTCTGAATCGAACCACCAACCAAACCGTTCCTGGCCACCTCCATAGATCCAAGGGGGCAGTTAGGGTTTCAACTGGCCCGCTTCAAGACTCATATTTCCTGATTCAGGGAAGTGTACATGACAAGCCCTTCACTGACGCAAGGAACGCCTGACCTATAGAACCGAGACCGCTATTTTAAAGGGAGATGGGGGGAAGCGTGGTGAATCAGCTAGAACGAAGCCTCGACCATTAATGTTGCTCCGTTGAATCTACCCACAGATACGTTCTGCTTCAACAGCTTCTAGCACAGCTGCTTAGGCTGACATGATATCTCCAGTCTCACCTCCTAGCTCTTCAAGTCATTTCTATCGGGACTTATCCTCTTCAGGATACTACTGCCGGTCTACGAAACTGCGTTCACCTTCTCCCTCACAAATTTTCGAATGGAGCGTATAGGAAGATGTTTCCCCAATTGGTTGCTGTCGAAGTTGCCACCCCAGACCTTCGCCAACTCGCTCTTTCTCCAGTTGCTGACGCTATCTCTCCGGAGCGGCAACTTTCATCACCCTCAAACGAGGGCATCGAGGCGGGGTATCCTAGCAAGCCTGATAGATACCCCCCTCCATTCGAAACGGCAGATGTCCGGCGGTTGATTTTCGTTTCATTCGCTGACACAATTAACTTCGAGAATGCTGAGGGCAGTGAATCTTTGTCCAATCGTGGCAATATTCAAATATCTGCACCTTCAAGCAACGCCGTCAGTACAGTACATCAGGACAGTTCACCATCACCACTACATCCATCCGCATCATTCAATGGTCTCGGCACCTCGCCTTCGCTCCCGACGAGCATGTCAATGTCGGTAATGGGACTAGACACTTCTCCAACCAATGGAGTGCATCGAGCGTGCCGATGATGGACACAGGCCCTTTCTCCAAATTCTGGGGGGCCGGAGGGCCCAGTATAGAAACAATGCGGCAGTCAAGGCCGTGGAGTGAAGATGTAAGTAGTGCAAAGAGCCTAAATTGGATCACGGCAGGTGGTGATGGCGCTGCTTTCGACCATTGCTGATCTTATTTCATCGTTCAGCTTCCTACGTTTTCGACGCCGTCATTTTTGGGTACCAAGGACTGGGTGAAGATTTTATATCTGGATGGTTGAATTTGTGATTTTATATGCATCAACTTTTTGAGTAAGGGCTATACTACTGTTAAAAGCCTCAGGTAATTTGATCTTGGAGACATACCTAGGCCACATAACCAGCCTGGGGAACAGACCAAAGGCCCGCTTTTGTGGGTTCAACTGCAGGCTTGGACTATCGTGACTATTTTTGATACTACCATCTTCCCGCGCGCAGTCATAGTGTTGATATGGCACAGCAAAGGCCTGATCGTTGAAGTTCGGAAAATTCCCTCAATCCAAAGCCTTACTCTTTAGTAGCGTTTGCAGCCGCACTTAGAGCTCGTCCCATCCTAGAACTGAGATCTGAGATATCTTCTAAACCAACACTTATTCTCACCAAGTCGGAAGCAATACCGAAAGTGCTTGCCTGGTAAATGGTCAGAAACAATAGTTACATGTCTAATGCAGGGGACACAGGAATAATGAGGCCTTAAAACAGAGGTTAGGAAGAAATCCCAACTTACCCATTCCAATTCGCTGTAATGTGCCAATAGCGTGTAGGGGCAGCTAGATTAGGTTGTTCCGATGTTAGGAAGAGCCGATAGTATGTCGGGTATTCAACACAACTCACCTGAGTGTAAAATTCGTTCCAAGGCTAGGCCCCTTCAATACTTCTAGATTATCGAAAAAAGCCATTGCAATAGCAGTAGAATGGAATGTCACAGAAAAAAGGCCACCGTAACCCCCATTGGGGTTACGGAAGTCTTCATAAAACGTCTTTGAAGGATGGTACTTTGGATAATACACTTCTTTCACTGCGAATTTAATAAGTTTCATCATCAAAGTCAAGAAATCAGAAAGGCTTACCGAGAGCTGAGTTTCTCAATAAGGCCGTGGTAGCTTCCGTAGTCTCATTAATTTTTGCGATTCTTGACACAAAATCTCTGCTGTTTCTCTCGAGAAAGACAGCATCTTCCGCCCAAAGGTTATCTTCGTATTCCAAAGAAAAGGACTTCTTTAGGATCTCATAGAAACGACTGTGAGGATTAATCACTGCGCTTCCTCCCATTACATTACTGTCTCCGCTGAAAATCTTTGTCAGGCTGCTGACCACAACATCCGCATACGGAAGCACATTGACGTTGAGGAAGTTCCCAACTGTTTCGTCTACCACGACGGCAAACTCGTACTTATCCGCAAGCGTGCGTATGCGTTTGAGGTCTGGAGATTTGAGCAATGGATTTCCAGGAAACTCAGTGAAGAGTGCGAGAAATTTCTCGCCATTACGTAGTCGTGATTCCAAGTCATCCAGGTCTTCAGAAGAGCCATTTCCGTAGAACACGCAACCAGGACCCCATTTCTCGAGAATCTTCAAAGTGTCCACGTAAGGAAACCCAAAGCAAATGCTTTTCATGGAGCCTCTAGCGGCCATCAGAGTCTGGTGAGTGTTAAAAATGGAGCTCATGCCCGTAGGGAAGAGAAAAACGTCATTTTCGGTTAAGCCTGCCATTCTTCCTTCTGATGATGCCTCCTCGAGAGCTTCATGCAGCTCAACGTCAGCAGTCAAGACACCGGATATCCGTCTACGAACGGCTAACTTCGCTTTATCAGCTAATGAGGCACTCAGGTTGCGTCCAAATCGTTCTTCAATGAACTCGACATATTCCCGCCCGTCCGGGTAGGTGCTAGCTGCCGAGGCTGAATTTGACCGTTCAATTTGTGTTGTTCCTGGAGTGATTCCACTCAGCGAGCCTTTGCCTTGATACCGTCTAGGGCCCTTGCAAGGCCTCTGGGTTGTAACTGGAACTCCAGACCCCTTCTCCTCGGCAAGAAACCCATCTTTTAGGGCACCTAAGCAGAATTCGCTCCGACGACTTGAAATTCCATTACCAGAGTGTGCCCAAACTTGCTTGGCGATAGGTGCGTGTTCCTTCAGGTAGATAACACATGACAGTTGCGAAGTGACTGTCTGTGACTCAGCGGTAGTGCGAGAAGAGGGAACATAATTGACTATGCGAATTTTGGAAGACTCCTCTGGAGAAACACGAGCTATAATAAATGAACGGCATATTTCAGCCGTTTTAGGAGATGGAAATAGAGATGCAGCTTCAGTTTCCGGATTCCCATTACGGCATAAGATCTCATGTGCGAGCTTCTTGATGCTAGGGTGCACGAAAAATCTTGGATACCCGCATTGCATATTGCTCACCACCCAATCCTCCCCTTCCTCATACCCAATACACGTTCTCCACGTTGGAAGTGAGACACTCACTGTCTTTTCCCACGGTTAGTAAATTAGTGTATGCGCGCGAGCTGTTGCCGAAAACCAATTTCATATAATAGAAGGACAAGCTGGAAAGATCATTGCAGCATATTACAGAAGTTAAATCCATTGCTTCAAGACCACATAAGCATGCCCAAATTCTGGAGGATTCGGCACGAAGGAGGGGAAAGATCTATAATTGAGATGCACCAACATACATGGTCTGTGTTCGGAGGAACAGGGCCTCCGACGAACTGGAGCATGACGGCAACTTGAGCTTAAGAAACAAAAAGAATCTAAGTAAATTCAAAACGGAAGGCTACTACGGCGTAGAAGAAGGGAAACAACGGCAAAAGAGAGGCATCCAAGACAGAAATCAATTCTGCAGCGATTTCGGAGGTCCATGACTCGGACTATCTATATCACGTGAACGATTCCGTGTCGGAGGTCGGAGTTTAGCCGTGGGATTTTTTTTTTCTTTTGAGAGAACTTTTCTGGACCGCAGCCTTCCCAAAATCGAGTTGGCGTCGGCTTCGCGTGCCGTCTGGCTTTTTTTGCTTTCTTCCAGCTGCCTGGACGCTGTCGCGGAAACCAGAGGGTCCGTTTTTGACACTTAGCAATAGTCAATTAAACCTCAGGATGTCGCCTCATGCTGCGAAGAGAAGGAAGCTTAGCTCTTCTCCAGAAGTTGACCAACCACCAAATCTCACCAGCCAGAGAAGCCAGGGACTGCCGGTCAATACTGATTTAAAGTATACCACAGCGAGCGGAGATCTGCCAACCAAAGATCTTCTCAGATCGAAGCCCTCAACGAATGGTGCAATAGTCAAGCGGGGAGATGGCTATCGTTCTGCGGAGCTGGCTTCTGCCACCGGGTTATACAAATCCAGTTTCTTCAAGCTGCAGATGGACGAGTTGCTTGCTGATTCGAGGCCAAATTATGATAGTCAAGGATCACGAATTCGCGATACTCTCCACAAATTGAAGGCGGCCATTGAACGTTTTCCGGAGAGACTGCCGAAATTGGCTGTTGATGCGGAAAAGGAACTACGCACAGAGCATGACATTGTCGTGCCATTCCCTGAACCACGTCCCGGGAAGGATACAAAATATTTGCTGTCATACGCTAAGCCGGTGAATATAAACGTCGTCGGAAGTTTCGCTCTTAGAACAGGCACGAGAACAGCAGAACCTTATGTGACTGATTTGGCTGTAACGATGCCAAGCTCGATCTTCCAGGAAAAGGACTATGTCAATTATAGGTATTTCCACAAACGGGCGTACTATATTGCATGTATCGCTGCGGCGATTCGAGAAACGAAGGACCTTGACCTTCGACTCAAGTTTGAAATGCATGATGGGGACAGCCTTCGTCCTGTCATCACTTTGGAACCTGTAAATTCCGGAGAGGACAAATCGGCGAGATCTAGGTCACGAATTCGTATAATTACTGCTATCGAGGATACCGTGTTTCCGTTGTCGAAAACTCTTCCAACGAGGAATAACATACGCGACGGGTCTTCCGAGGACAAATCCCAACCCTCTGCAGAGAAATCTACCACATTTTACAACTCTGCTCTTCGGTCAGAGGCTACGGTGGCTCTTTACCATAAGTACGTGTATTCGGCAGCTCAGAAGTGCGACTCATTCAGGGACGCTTGTATACTCGGTCGGATTTGGCTGCGTCAACGAGGTTTCCGGTCATCATTTCAAGGTGGTGGATTTGGAGGCTTTGAGTGGGCCGCACTCCTGTCTCTCCTGTTTGAAGGTGGAGGTCCAAATGGGAAACCTATACTTTCAAAGTCATACAGCAGCTATCAACTTTTTAAGGCTACGTTGCAATTCATTGCAGGGAGGAATCTAATTCAACCTTTGCAACTGTTTGCTACCGGAATTTCATTCCCGCAGGGTGGACCCGTCCTTTATGATGGTAAGAGAGGATTGAATATTTTGTATAAAATGACTCCATGGTCCTATGCTCTCCTTCGCCATGAGACGGTGATTACTTTGAAGATGTTGAATGACTCACGACATGATAACTTTGAACGGGTCTTTATTGTCAAAGTCAGCGAGCCTATGCTTAGGTTCGACCGGCTTGTCTCCCTCCCTTTCCTGTACAATGGAGAAGTATCCGAGGCAGTTCGCTGTCAATCTGCCATTTACGATGTACTGTCGAGGGCTTTGGGAAACAGGGTTAAACTCATCTTTCTCTCAAGCTGCGGTGCTGGAGCTTGGTCTGTTCACGCAAAACGTTCACCAAAGAAGACAGTCCAGACGCTGTTCGTGGGTCTTCTATTAGACCCCGAAAATTCTACGCGCGTTGTTGATCATGGCCCATCCGCCGAAGAACGAGATGAAGCAGCGTCTTTCCGATCCTTTTGGGGAGATAAGGCTGAGCTGAGACGCTTCAAAGATGGCAGCATTCTCGAAAGCTTAGTATGGTCTGATCTGCCTTCTGCGCCATCTATAATATACCAAATTCTTGTCTATATACTGCGCTGTCATTTTGCAATAACGGAGAGCGATATCAGATACATTGGTGACGCATACGACGAAAGACTCCGCAGCGTGGGCGACAATATCCTCTCGTACTCTGACCCATCATTCCAAACGATAACAAGTGCCTTCACATCTTTGGAAAGATCTATCCAAACCATGGACGATGTCCCACTAACAGTTAGGCAACTGTCTCCAGCTAGCCCGCTTTTCCGATACACGTCTCTCCAAGTCCATGCCGCGAGCAAACCTGTGGATCTTGTCCTTCAATTTGAGAGTTCTGGACGATGGCCAGATGACCTAGCAGCAATTCAGATGACCAAGGTAGCCTTCCTAATTAAAATAGGTGATTCACTGGAGTCATCAGGCGTTGCTTCGTTGTGCCGGGTTGGGCTGGAAAACGAATCTAGCAAGATCTTGAATAGTGCATTCTTGGACATTGCTCATGTATCTGGAATCACCTTTCGCCTGAGAATTCACCACGACCGGGAGCAGACATTGTTAGAGCGTCAACTAAAGGAGAAAGGCATTGGCTCTCAAACAAGAGAGCAGATAGCGTATGCTCTGTTCGCATACAAGCGCCTCTTCGTTCAAGCTCCTCGCCTTACGCAAGCAATTCGTACTCTCTGCACGCGATTTCCGCTACTATCACCGACTGTACGCCTTGTGAAACACTGGTTCAATGCTCATCTTTTTGCTGCACACATCAACGAAGAACTGATCGAATTACTTACGACGCGAACATTTACTCAGCCACAGCCGTGGGACACTCCATCAAGTGTCATGGCCGGCTTCTTGAGAACTATTCATTTTCTTTCGAGATGGGATTGGCAGCAGGAACCGCTAATTGCCGATTTGGGTGGGGAGCTTAACCAGCAGGATATTGAAGCGATAAACACTCGTTTTGCTGCCTGGCGGAGTATTGACCCAGCTATGAACAACATTACTCTATTTGCGGCGTCGGATATTGACCACGATGGTGTTACTTGGACACAATACGAAATGCCACCCAAAGTTGTCGCGGCTAGGATATCCACGTTGGCAAAGGCGACAATAAAATTGTTGCGAGAGAAGGGGGATTCTCTTGATGTGCACGATCTCTTCCACACGTCCTTAGCTCCTTACGACTTTGTCATCAATTTACGTCCCAAATTATTAGTCGACCGACCACTCCCTTCCAAGTTTAAAAATTTGGATAACCACACCACAGGCAGAGCAAGCAAATCTACTGCGCTTCGTTATTTCGTTCGGGATTTGCAAGCGTGCTACAACCAAAGCATTCTCCTGTTCCATGGGGGTGAGCATTGCAGCGTGATTGCGGGCCTTTGGAACCCACAGAATATGAAGCCCAGAGAGTTGAACTTGAAGATGGCCTACTCGACTTCTCCGGCATCCCCCACTGATTCAAGGGAAACACAAAAAGACGTTGTGAAGGTCAATTGCTCCGCGATTCTGAATGAAATTTCCAGGCTGGGTGGCACCATGGTTGAAAGCATCGAAGTTCACAGAACTGATACGAGCGAAGGTTGACTCTCGTCTTTATGTCTTTTCTTTTCTTTTCTTTTTTTTCTTGCCTTGAAAAATATCACTTTATGGCGCCGCTATAATGCCAACATATCATGAAATTATATCTACAATGTAAACACCAAAAATCATAAACCCCACACCCTTAAGAACCCGTTATAGCCCTCTCGGAATAACCTGCAGGCATCTGGGAGAACGAACAGAACTTGTCCTTGATCGCAACGACCTCGTAAGTGCCTTCATCAGAAGTTTTGATGGTCTTAACATGTTCGTAAGAAACATCATGTTTCATGTCAAGTATTTCTTGTTTCCTCCCCTTTCTGGCATTCGAACTCCGAATGTAACTTTTGAGGTAGGTTAGCTTGTTTCAGGTTTGATCGTGAGAGAAGGTTATGCCTTAGCCCTGCATATGGATGGGATAAAAGGAAGAAAAAGAAGACTTACGTGAATTCGAATGGTGGCGTGCCCCAGAACTGGAAGTCAATTTTAGCTTCCCCGCCTTCGTGTATATCGACGATGGATACCTGGCCGTTGTTGACTCTAACACTTGGCATCTCGTGTATGACCTTTTTTATATCCTTGTATGCTTTGCATTTCCCACTTGCTCCATCGCTAACAGCTGTGATAGTAAACTCGCCTGGCTTCTCTGCGATACGGCGGAAATTCGTGGTCTGAGAGGTGGCCTTTCTCTGAACCCCATTAAATGTGTAAAATATGTCAAATGGAGCATGTCCAGAAAGAGAGAAGGAAAGCCTTTCTCCGACGCAGTAATCAGCTTTAGACTCGAGTGGGATGATTGTTGGCACATCCGAGACGGAGACCCGAACTGAAGAGACGTCGTATTCAGTAATACGTTGGCATCCGCGAGCGTCTCGAACCTTGTGAATGCTGACGACATGCTGGCCCAAGTCCAAGTGACGCCGAGGAATGGGGAGTTTATGTCTCTTGGAATTGATATTTGGTATCGACACAACTTCTGGCTTCGAGTTCGAGTGGTGCTTGATAGTGATCTCCAGTGAAAATGGAGGAACCCCCTCGAAAGTCACAGGAATTAATTCGTCACCGGCCACATCTTCCTTGCAGAAACTATAGATACGACCCGGGGAATCGAACCGTGCAGAAGGAAGTGGATTGACCTGTTGCGTTACGACTACCGGCTTTTCCGGGCGATCATGGTCATAGAGATTGTCGCCGATCTCTGTAAATTGGTACGTATAATGTCCCGCATTAGAAGTATCCATTTCCACAGAAGCCACGTCCCGAGCTGTCCTCAGAGTCTGCACTCGAACGGGAGACGTTCCGCTGTTTGCTTTCCGCTGTTGCTCATATTTGACGCTGTACGGAGGGTTTCCAGAGAGCTTGAGCTCAAAGCTGTCACCGTCACCTTGGCATACATCTGGTTTCACGATTTGGCCCAACGTTCCAACTGGGTGGCCGTCGATCGCTGCTATCCTGGGTCGAGAGATCCATGATACCTCGAATGACTTGGCTGACCGGTCAATAGAACCAGGGCAGGAAGCATCAAAGACATCCTCGAGCTCGTAGCGACCTTCCTGTTCCACCGTCAAGAGGCTGTTCTCTTCCCAAAGCATCTTTGAAAAGGCGGGAGAATCGGAGTCGATATTTCTGTACCTGATTGTCCATGGTCGCTCGCCGCTCAATCTAAGCGGAATGTCGACTTTAGAGTTTTGCAAGGCTGAAACGCTCCTTTTCCTATCAATCTGTCCAAAGGAGACATGTGGCGGCTTTGACCGAGCGTAAATCTTGATACTATCTTCGAGCAATCTTTTGCAATTCGATTTGTCCTTGACGCTTGTCAGTACAAGATTATATTCTCCACCTTTGACAAGTCTTTCGGTCACGATGTTAGATATCTCGCTCCAGGATTGTAAAAGATGCTTTGTCTTTTTGCCGTTATGGACGAGCTCGTATTCCAGAGTCCACGGCGATTCCCCAATGAAAGAAACGTCAACAGACACCGGTTCACCAAAGCAAGCCTTGCGAATTTCTCTAGAACCAAGGAAACGAGCTGACGCAGGTGGTTTAACGTCCTGTTCCAGGATAGGTGCTTTATCCTTCAAAGACCTAGGTCCATAAACGGCATCCGCTATGTCCAAAAAGCGGTAGCGGTAGTGACCTGCATCAGCTGGCGTGAAATCAAATTGAGCGTGCGATCCTTCGATGGTCTGAGATAAGGTTTCAACGCCCTTTGAATGCTCGATGCTATACCGAAGACGAAACGGTGGCGAGCCGACCAGGTCCACGTCAACAAGTAACCCAACTGAGTTGTTCGCGCACTTATCAAAAATCTTCTCGTATCGGACGGCCAACTCAGGCTCGGGAGGATTGTGCAGATAGCAAGACGAGGGCTCCAGAACCTCTCCCGAGCAAAACTGACTGGAGACTGAATTGAGCGTATACCATCCAGGTTTCTTTATCGAAGGCCTGTGCTGTAGATTCTTAATGGATAACTGATGGACCTTGGCTGTCGTATAATCCACGTTCTCGTTCCCAGTGCTACTGGAGTAAGTAAGTGCAAAAGGCCCATCCCTGTCGTATCCTTGGCCAGCAGGGTGGAATTTCAGCGGCAGTTCCACACTTTCACCTCGCGCAAATTCTAAGAAGTGTCGGTCGTCGCATCCGGTGAAGGAGAGTCTGGGCCGTTCGTGAACAGAAAACCGGTGCCATGGGGACAAAGATTTCGCAGGTTGGCGATCCATTTCGTCCAGATACGCAGTGAAATTTGCTATGTTCCCGCAACCATCGTGGACTTCTTCAATTGTGTAAAGCCATTCGCCGTCAGTATTTAGAGACTCGTTCAGCGGAACTTCAATCCTTTGGCTCTGAGCCCATGCAATGTCTGGCTGCTGCGGGTTAAATAGCACTTTACCCTGCTTCTGGCTTAACAATGGAGAACGCAGATTATCCGGCTGTACATTCTGAAAAGAGAATCCGCGATCAAGATGGTTCACCTGCCTCCTGTATTTAATACGCAAAGGCGGCGTCCCTTCGACTTCCAATATCAAATTCGACAGCTCCCCTTTGCATTTATGCGATTGTAAGCCCTTAATTGATGCCGTGGGGCAGGAAACAACTAGAGCATCAGATAGACGCATATGAACGTCAAGTTCTGACTCATCTACTACCCTTTGAAGGCGATAAATGCCAGTCTTCTTCACTGGGAAAAGTAAATCGCGGTGAGGAACTTTCGAACCAGAACTCTTTTTATCCGCTTGACGCTTCATCTGCTTCAGCTGCTTCGACTGAATCGAGATCGTCTCATTTCGACCACTGCCGAAGTCAACCCGTAACAGCTCTATGAGAATAGGATTTGTTTGATTGATACGGATAGGTAGATTGACCGGACTATTTTGCGAGTCGATACAAATTGGTACTCGATCTGGGTTTAAGACTGAGGACCTGAAGCCGTATGGTCAGTAATCAGAGCGGTAGGATAAAGGACCGAGGTCAGATAACTCACCCCTCGGGCAGGATATGAACTATTTGCTTTCCTAATATTAAGGAAGCATTGTGGATTATATCCCCTGGTTTAACTCGCCGTTCGGATATTGCAAGCTCCCTGTCGTACATTATCTTCATCACCCCAGAGATCCATGCGCCGATGGGGATCTGGTCACAGATTAGCAAGATCTCTCCCTGGGCATAGTCCCCAAGCCAAATGCGGTACAAACCGGAATGCGAAACATTAAAAATATATTCCCGGCTACATGTAGTAAAAAGGCTGCGAGTGTCGTCGGAAACGCCCATTCCAGCCACGGTATGCGTAGGGTTTGCAAACCGAAGAGAAAAATCCCATCAAATGACACCCATTTTAAGAAAAGCCAAGTCGAATCCAAATCATCAGATGCGCTCAGCGATTCGTACACTCGCCAGGCATTGAATGCGACATAAAAAGCCACGACATAAAATCTCTGCGTCGGGGCGTCTAACACATCGATAGGGATAAGAGGCGAGTCCGAAGTCTGTGCTCGCGCAGAACGAGATTTCAACTCCGTGGCTGGTCGAGACTTCGGTCCCAAGGGAGTTTCATCATAGCTCCTTATCCCTCGGGTTGTTTGGGGCGTCTGAGGGAAGGCAGACCGTAGTCGGGGAGTACCGTTCATGGCATGCTGTGGTCGCGGAACTGATCTGAAGGTTCACCTTGTGAGAACGAATGCGCGTTAAACAACGAACTATCGAATATGAAGCAATGAAACAAGCACTGTATTTCCTGTACGATGAATCATCAGACTTCTGAGAGCAGGCAGCATTTGTTGGGAGTAGGAATGGCGATTGCGCACACCTTTCGCCAAGGAAATAAATGCAGGTGGTTTCTCTGCTGCACAAGGCCACACAGAATCCGAGTTGAAATAGTGTCCAGTTGCAAGTAGGGCTAGGGAAATGATTGTAGCTATCTAGCACTCTGGGATAATAATAGAACTATCCTTGGTAGAAGAAAAGGTCCTTTGTGACAATGGATGGTACGCGTGAAGAGAAAAAAAAAGTGTGAATGACCAGCCGGAGCTTGGGCCAAGCCTGACCAGGCATTGCGAATAATAATAATAGTGACGGACAACACCTCCAACTCATCACCATGCAAGCCTGTGTGTCGGACTGTGAAGCGTCTGCATAGATCAGTCCATTAAAAATAACCATATAAAACCTCGCATGGGGCTTAACTAGCCGAGCAGACGGCATTATTTAATGTCAATTTGAGTATAGGAACAGGAACACCCAGTTCCACACTGCTGATCTGTTTACACCTTCCTTCTCTCTTTTGCAACCTAGATCCATCTGGCATTGGGCTTTTCTTTATTTGTCATCCTAAACAACTTGCGGTGTTCAGCGACGACAGCCTATAGCCGATATGGACCAGCAACGGCGTTCTAAACGACGGCGCCTGGGAACCCCAATGCATGCTACGGAAGACTCCATCAATGGTCTTTACCAGGCAGCCACCCCTGAGGAGAAGAAGAACTGGAATGGATTTTGTGAGATTGAGTCGGAACCCGTAAGAGAATATGCATGTTCATCCTCCTGTTTGGCTATACGATTGATTCAAAAACTTTAAAGGCTCTATTCGATGTGATGCTACGCGAGTTTGGGGTAAAGGGAGTAAAAGTCCAGGAAGTCGTGTCTTTGGACGACGAGATGATGGCATTCCTGAAGTTGGTCTTAACTCGGAAAAATCAATCTCGGTCAATCATGGCTTACTGACTTTGCCTCTTTTACAACCAGCAAGCCCGTGTATGGCTTGATCTTTTTGTTTCGTTGGCGCGAAGATGATCCTGATAAACAGGAGGCTAGCTGTCCCGACGGGCTCTGGTTTGCCAACCAGGTTTGTGTGATTAAAGTAAGAACAAGTTGGGTTTCTCAGCGCTGACATTGCACTGCAGACAGCTGGCAATGCTTGCGCTAGCGTAGCGCTGCTCAATATCGTCAACAACATACAAGAAATCGATCTCGGTGAGAATCTACAGCACTTCAAGGATTTTACTATGCCATTTACACCCGCATTACGAGGGGATGCAATTAAAAACTTCGAATTTGTTAAGCGGATACACAATTCATTTGCACGGTAAGCCCGTCTATTGTATTGGCCATTTATTGCTGCTATCATGGCTCTGTCTGACATTGAAAATCAAGGAAAATGGACATACTGAACTCCGATCTGCAATTGAAGAACGAGGCAACTTCGAGGAAGCCTCGCTCAACAAAGAGCAGCTATGATCATGCCGACAATGATGCAGGCTTCCATTTCATTGCGTTTGTTCCAGCAATGGGCAAAGTGTGGAAGTTCGATGGCTTAGAACGCCAGCCTCAGGCTCTGGGTATGCTAGTGAGAGAACTCCAGTCATGACTCAGTAACGCTAACCGACGTTAAAAGGAGAATGTTCCCAAGAAGACTGGCTGGATCTGGTGAAACCCAACATCCTCACTAGAATGGCAGACTATGAAGAAGATCAAATAGAATTTTCCATTCTTGGTGTTGTCAGGGATCCTCTACTTGATCTGATCGGTAAACTGGCTGTCAACGTGAAGTGCCTTGAGATGGTTAATGGCCGCCTAGGCACGAACTCTGAGACCAACTCGGAGCCCGCCTTTGAGAATGCCGTTCTGGGGCCTGACTCATCATTTGATTTGACCAGGGAGGCTATTGACAACGCCAAAATTTCCGCGGACGAGGAGGAAATGTATCAGGCCTGCTCGATAGATGAGTTAGTACAACATCGACAGAAGCTCAGCATCGCTCAGCAAGAGCTCCGAGCCGCGATCCGGGAAGAACAGCAGTCGCATCGCGCAGACGATGACTATGCTACCGGGCGAAGGTACGACTACGGCCCCGCGGTGAGATGCTGGATACAGTTTCTGGCGCGGAAGAGGGTGATAGAAGACTTGCTGTGAGATGGTGGAAGTAGCAGTACCTTTTACCTAGGTAATAAGTACAGTGACGCGGCAAAAGTTTTGACACCCTCCACCACCTAACGCCACGCTAATTTACGCATTTACTCCCCCTAGCACCACCAATTCTAAGGCTAAAAACGATTTAAACCATGCCTCTACGTTCGGAGCTCACCCCAGCCCTCCAGGAGCGTATATGTGAGCTACATTCTACTGTTCACTGGGGATATAAATGTATCATAGTTATCCTTGGATTTGTCCCTCAAAAATTCGATATACAACATAAAGGAGCGAAAAACGGCGTGATGTTGTATCAAAATCCTTGATCTGGTCAACCAAAAAGGCTTAATGTATCACGGCCCAGAGCGCCCTATTCTGCCTATATTGATGAGGATATAACTAATGTATTTCCCGGTCGAGCGGGCCACCTGCTAATTCCTGCCCGCGGGCTAAATACTAGAGCCTCTACCAGCCAAACAATTGCATTTTTATACAAAAACTAATTGCTAAGGGGATTGGGACATCTAACTCTAGTATGTCCCTAAATATGACAATTAGAACACTGTGGTAGAGCTTGTATGTGTGGTCCAACTGCAGAAAGTGCTGGATCTTTAGGAAGCATATCTTGACCTTTAACAACCTCATTCTCATGCTGAAATCACTCTAAACCCTCCTGAATTGTTGAGCCTTTTGGAATAACTAGCTGTCTAGTAGAATGCTTTTGCTTTTGATCTTTCCATTCATTATTAGTGTGTGTCAGGGCCCTTGCCATGTAGACCAGGACGAGCACGTGAGCTTCCTTACTTGGATTAGCGTGGCGCGTGGATAGGAGTACGTCGTCCAGCTTCACGTAGATCTCTTCCTTTTTCCTTCCTCTTCATGCTTGAAGTTCTTGTTGATAGCTGCCTAGATAGCTGAATAGCATCCTATTCATTGTCTGGTTGAGCTCCATGACATAACTTCAAGCATCCACCTTATCCTTTTTGTTGCCTGGGCAGGAGTCTGATTCTCACCAACCACTGACTCACCCAGAGCTGAACTGACAGAGTTAACAAATTCAAATGAAATGAATCCCTAAACCTAAGAATAGAATGACTGATTGAATTGCCAAATGGCAAGACCTTCTGATACAGCTAGCACTGAACCAGCTGGAATAACCCTAAGCCTGAATACAGAAGAACTGAATTGACATAACTCCATTGTATTTAACAATCATAGAGAACTTGACTATATCAGCTTGAATGAATTTTGCAGATGAATGATTGCTGATTTAGAAGTCTTATTCAAAGATATTTAATCTAGATACTAGGATTATGAAGAAATAATTGAAGATTAGAAGGTCTAGATTATAGAGGCTATTATAAAGAAGCAGAAGATTACTGCTGATCTAATCTTGTTATAGCAGGAAGTTTAATATCTATAAAAAGAGTTGAATTAAGCTATAGCAGAATAAGATATTTATATTTAATAGATTGCCAGAACTGTTGCTGATAGAAACATAAGCTCCTAGGTTAGATTAAGTTTCACCACCTATAAGTCAGCTAAGCTCTCTGATCCCCTTATGCTCACTGATAAGAAGAAATCTTATTTTGAAGATTAGCTTCTGCTAATGAACTAAAAGCTTTCTGCAAATAGTAACCACTATGACACCCTAAAACTTTAAATTATGTATATAACAGGCTGCTATAAAGGCAAGACACAAAAGCATATCATACCTTAAATAAGAGAAAGAGCTCTTAGCCTTTATACAAATGCAAAAGACATTCTTAACTACCTAAAGACAATTTATGAGGACCCCAACCAGATTACAACAGCTAAGAATCAGTTCTGTCAGCTGTATATGAAGAATATTAATAAATTTTATAATTTTTTTTTTTAAATTCCTTTACCTTGCAGCTGAAGTGGAGGTCTCTAAAGATAATTAGAAAGATGAATTGTATTATCAGATTATAACAGAACTGCAGAAGCTGACCATAATTAAGAAATTTAAAAGAGGATTATTCTAAGAGTTTTTAAACCTCTACTCCTAAATTGCAGGTCACCTGGAAGCTATCAACTATTAAGCCCAAAGGAGCTGTACTTTCACCCTTACTAAAGCTAATTAGGCTATCTAAGTCAAGAAGAAAGCCACCCCTGGTACTTCACAATCTAATGGCACCCCCATAACTGAAGACCTGTAAGAACACTTAATAAAAAAAAGACAGTGCTTTAGGTGCTATGAGCAGGGATATTAATCCTAAGACTGCCCAGAGAAGTGATCCTAATTAGGATTAAAGTTTCTTAAAAGGAAGAAGGATGACAGCAACCAGTCAGAAAATATCTAATCTAAGACAAAGTCTTCTCCCTAGGTCATATTAATAGTAGCTTAGAAGAAGTAGATTTAGATAGGTTACTTGGGAGGCAAAATTTTACTGTACCTAGCCAGATAACACATAATAAAATTAGCATATCTTTATCTGCCTTAGCTGACATAGGAGCAAATGGTTACCTATTCTTTAATATATATTACACTACTGAAATTGCTGAATTTTTAAGGATTCTTATTTAACAATTAGACTAATTAAGTAAGATAAAAAGCTTTAATAGACAACTAGGCCCTTTTATTACTTATGTAATTGTGCTACATTTGTGGATTAATAGCTAAAGATTCCTTAATCAGCCCTTTCTCATTCTGGACCTTGGCCAGCATGATATGATTGTAGGGAGGAAATAGTTTATAAATTAGGATGTCTGGCTGGATGTGAAAAATCACTATTTGATTTGGCTTAATCAGAGGCCCCTAACTGCAAGGATCTAGGCCAAACAAAATACTGTTACCCCCAAACAAATTCTTAAGTGCCCAATACCAACACCTGAGCATCAGAACCACATGGAATACTGGGATAAACTGTGGAGGAGAAGGGACTGTTACCAACAACCAGGAACCACAGAACAGGATCATCATGCAAGCAATGGAAAAAGGATGCAGACAGATGCCCAGGAAGAGATCTGCCAGCCTACATCACACAATAAGAAGCTAGTTGATATTGCTATCATAGGAGCTGTACCCTTCTACTGGTACCTTAACAAAGAGGGAACTGAGGCATGTATTACAAGCTTGCTGGAAATTAATTAAATAATAGAGGAAAAACATGCTATGGAATGTGAAGCTGAGGAGATAGCAGATCAGGAACTTGTTAAACAGAAACTGCCAAAATGTTATCAGGGATATGAAGATGTCTTCTCAAAGGCTGCATCAGATAGGCTGTCACCCCACCAGATCAATGATTACAAGATTATACTGGAGGAAGGAAAAATATCAGAAAAAGTAGGCTACAGCCTTTTATATAAGCAATTAGCAGAGGAGCTGGAAGTAGCTTAAAGTTATATTGTTGATAACCTCTCAAAAAGGTTTATCAGACCCAGCATAGCACTATATGCTTTACCTATTTTAATAGCCCAGAAGCCAGGGGGTGGATTATGATTCTGCATTGACTACCAGAAGTTAAATTTAATTACTAAGAAGGACTGGTACCCTATCCCTTTAATAGATGAGCTGATGGAATGACTATCTGATATTAAGATATTTACAAAACTCAATATCTGACAGGGATTCTATAGGATTTGCATAAGTCTAGAATCAGAAGACCTTACCACCTTCTGAACCTGATATAGAATCTTTAAATATCATATTCTGTCTTTTAGACTAACTAATGGTCCTGCTGCATTTCAGAGATTTATTAATAAGATTCTTATAGATTACCTAGATTATTTTGTTACAGGATATGTGAATAACCTCTTAATCTATAGCCAGAATAAGGAGGAACACATAGAGCATATAAAGAAGGTCTTAGAACACCTTTATAGTGTTAGGTTACAGGTGAGCATCAAGAAGTGTGAATTTCATATTACACATACAAAGTATCTTGGTTTTATCCTAACTACAGAAGACATGAAGGTTGACCCAAAGAAAATAATAGTAATCCAAGGTTGGAAGACCTCTAGTATAGTATAAGGGGTCTAATCATTTTTAAGATTCTATAATTTTTATAAGAAATTTATAAAAGACTACAGCCAGATATCTAAACCCCTTTATAGGCTTATTAAAAGAAATGTCTTCTTTGATTAGGATAAGAATTGTGAAAATGCCTTCAAGGATCTAAAAGAACAGCTTTCTAACACCTTTATTCTGCACCACTACCATCCAGATTTTGAAACTAAATTAGAGATAGATATCTTAGATAACATAATGACAGGAGTCCTATCATAGAAGTATGATAATTAATAGCACCTAATAACATATTACTCTAAGAGTATGTCAGCTGCTGAAAAGAACTATGAGATCTATAATAAAAAATTACTAGCAATCATATAAGCTCTGCAAGAATGGTAAGCAGAATTAGAAGGACTCCAACTATAAAAATAGTTTAGCATCTTCACTGACTATAAGGCTCTTGAATACTTTATATCAACAAAAAAGCTAAATATCAGATAGGCCTATTGGGCTGAGTTCCTGTCATGATTTTATTTCATAATTTAATATTACTTTAAGAAATAGAACATATTTACTGATACTCTCAGTCATCTCTAAAGGAGTCCAGATACTCTAGACTGCAACCATCAATTCTAGATCCTCTTAAAGCTAGACTCCCTAGAATCCTAGGTTCACAAAGAGATCAGCCTATCCCCTATCAATCCTCAGATTCACATTATTGATTGGATCCTCCAAATGAACTGAGAGTCCCCCAAGCTAGAAGAATACTGAACAAAGGTAGAAACTGACCAAGATAGATTATAGGAGTTAAGGGATGGCCTGCTGCTTTGGAACAATCACCTAATAATCTTAGGCAATGACCTAACCCTGCGCACACACCTTTTAGATAAGGTTCATGGGCAAATATCCACAGCATATCCTAGATAAATAAAGATTCAGCAGCTAGTATAGGCTCAGTACTACTAGCCTAGCTAGTATTGAGATATTGAACAATATATATAGAACTATGCCAAATACTGAAGAGCTGAGAATTCCTAAGATAGGAAGCCTGAATTACTATAGCCATTACCAGTGCCTGATTACCCTTGGCAGCATATCTCCATAGACTTCCACTCCTTTCCTAAAGATAGGAATGGATTTGATGCAGCTCTAGTATTTGTGGACTAGCTTAGCAAACACCCTATCAGCATCCCCTGTCATAAAGGAACCACTGCAAAGCAGATGGTGCAACTATTCATTAAATATATGTATCACCAACAAAGGCCCCCTGACAGTGTTATATCTGATTAAGGTCCTTAGTTTATTTTCACCTTCTGGAAGGCATTCTGCCAAATCTTAGGAATCAAATTGAAACTCTCCACCCCTCATTATGCAGAGATGGATGGGCAAACAGAAATAGTTAACTAATATATCACAATACATCTACAACCCTTTATCAATCACTATTAGGACAACTAATCTGAATTCTTGTCTCTGATTGACTTTGCTGCTGCAACCTTTCCCTCTGAAACCATCTTAGCCTCCCTCTTCCTTATTGATTGTGAATATGAACCCCAAACCTTATTTAACTGGACCAGCCTCACAACCCTTATCTCACAGAATGAGAGGATTAGCAGGGAATAAGCCAAGAGGATGGCAGAGCAGATACAGAAAATATGGCTAACAGCAAAAGAAAATGCTATAGCTGCCTAAAAATACTAGAAGATCTAGGCAGATCATCACTACTGGGAAGTGGACTTTGGAGTTGGGGATTCAGTTTGGCTGTCCCTGAAGGCATATAGAACAAGCCAACCTAGCAAGAAGCTGGATAACCAGATGACAGGACCCTTCCAAATTCTAGAAAAGGTGGGTCACTCCTACCAATTAGAGCTTCCCAAATCCATGAAGATCCACCTGATATTCTCACCTGATAAGCTGCGTTGAGCTGCAGATGATCCTCTCCCAGGATAACAGATTGAGCCCCCAGAGCCTGTAATTATCAATGGAGAGTGAGAATAGGAAGTTGAAAAGATATTAGCATCACAGCTCAACAAACAGCAGCTCCAATATTGGGTCAAATAGGTGGGCTATGATAAAGATAACACATAGTATTCTGCCTAAAATTTCAAAGGATCCCCCTATTGATTGTGAGACTATCATACAGCGTATCCTTCCCACCCTGGACCACCACAGTGTTTGAATGAATGGCTAAAGGCCTGGGAGAATGATAATGACCTACCAGATCACGGAGATGACAACTTACCAGCTTGAGGGCTGGGGACAGCCCTCTTAAAGAGGGGGGTAATGTCAGGGCCCTTGCCATGTAGACTAGGACGAGCACGTGAGCTTCCTTACTTGGATTAGCGTGGCGCGTGGATAGGAGTACGTCGTCCAGCTTCACGTAGATCTCTTCCTTTTTCCTTCCTCTTCATGCTTGAAGTTCTCGTTGATAGCTGCCTAGATAGCTGAATAGCATCCTATTCATCGTCTGGTTGAGCTCCGTGACAGTGTGAAATTTGTGTATTTCTTCATATGCAAGAACAAGCTCATTAAGTGTCAATTCATGACCTTTAATAATCTTGTCTAATTGCAATTCTAGCAAAGGTAAAGGGCTATAAGCATGTTCCCTAAGCAGTTTCTTTGCAGCTGATGCCTGCTTCTCCAGCTGCCTAGTAGTATATAGTGTTTTAGGTACTGAATTAGTTGACTAACTAGGTAGTGGTGTAGGGGTCTTTAGTCAGATATCTAACTTGCTAAACACCCTATCTAGATTAAATAGAACTAATCTAGCACCTGTGAAGCTATTTCAAATAGTTTCTGTTTAAAAAGCACATTTGTGAGTATGTGGAAAGGTCTCTAAGAAATTAAGCTTATCAATATAATTAATTTCTAAGTGTGCTTTCTGCTCCACCAAGGTCCTATATACCTTTTTTAAAGGTGCAAAACAGCCCACATCCAAAGGTTGAAGCTTGTGGAAAGAATAAGTAGGCATATAGATAGGAATAATATTATTCTTACTGCACATCTAATTAAATTGAGGTGTAAGATAGCTGCTATGGCCATCTATGACTAGAAGATAGTATTTCCCAGTCATATAATTAGAAATAGTAGAAATGAAGAGATTTTTAAGCCAGTAAAGGCTTATCTCATCAGAGGTCTATTTATTAGGATTAACTTCAATTCTGTTATCACACAGGAGCTTGAAATCTTGATACCAACCCTCTATATAGATCTTCCCCTTGAAGATAATATATGGAGGAAGTGCCCAGCTAGTAGAGTTGATACACTTAATTAAAGTAACCTATTCTTAATTACCTAACTGTATAAGAGAGGCTTTTTTATAATAATTAGCTCTAGTAACTACTTAAGCAGTAGTGTAAAGGGGGGCGTACGTGCGTTGTTCCCTGCGACAGGAACCGGGTTGTGATCGAGGGATCTCAGGAATGGACACACTGAACAATCTAGCAAAACGATATAACGATAAAAGGAAACACAATGACGAAGGAGCCTCGCTCCGCTCTATACGACAATAACGATACTAGTGAAGCAACCTAGAAACCAAAAGAATGCTCTATTTCTTGTAACTATCTGGGAGGGAACCCTCCATTAAGTACTCCGGCCGTGGGATCCACCATACATTAGTATGTCGGAGTCCGCGGTTCTACGGTGTTCCAAGATAGGAAATATGGGAGATCGGGGGTTTCGCAGTGCCCCCGGCACAGTAGCTATTAGGCCCATAGCAAAGTCAATCTTATTAAAATTATAGATATCCTCCTGTACAATCCTATATTGTATTATAGTGATTTATATATAATCAAATCACTTTTTAATAATTTTAGGATCTTCACATTTTGCTTATCAATAATCATAATATTAAGAATAATATATTTTTATTTTATCATGCTGTTTAATGAAGCTAGAGACCCAATTCTTTTTAATTAATTAGATAGGTGTTGTACCATGCTCTGCAAGAAGAATATTAGCCATTTCTTATATTTAGGATGGTTGGGGGCCTACTCCATATTAATCTAGTAATAGAATCTATTGTACAAAAGATTCCTCTTCATTTTAAGTCAATTTATAGCTATTGGCACGTGTTTCTACGTGTAAAGTGATTCCATTAAGTTGTTGCTGGAGGGTTGTACAAAAACTATTATAAACATATGCCACTTTGCAAATATTGCAAATTTCCTGCTTTTCTAAAGTAGAAATAGCAAGTAAGATCTTTCCCTCTTTCTCAGCTGAATTTCTTGAATTTTGACACACTTTTGGAGGCATGGTTGGTGGTTGAATTAGTTGAAGCAGTAAAACGCGTAGAAATTTGATGAGGTGGCCCGCTCGACTGGGAAATACGTTACTATTTCGGACAGATGGATTATCTAATAATCCGGTCCCGGGATACGGAGTATATATGTTCCGGGAGGAAAGATGACAATACCCGAGTATCCCAGATCCTGTATATAGGAACGAGAGCAAGCGAGCGCATGAACTTAGCGATGAAGCGCATGGTATAGAGCGTTCACCACGATCCCTACGAATCCTACGGTATCCTTTTAGTATCTGGTATCAGACGCCGCACCCCTGATCCACATGGGCTAGCAGCTCGGCCCACCCCGGAGAAACCTCGCGGTACAGGCCGGGAACGGAAAAATACTCGGCACACCTAGAGATTTTCTAGGTATGCCAAGGCTATGCGTTGCAAGGTCTCTAGGTGGGCTGAACTCCTGCTCCAATAAAATTTGATGCATAAATACCAGAGGCGTCTGGCATACACAATGCATGTACTTGGCATACATACGCGTAATAACATTGTAGCAAGCACACACACATTACAGTCACATCTCTCACATTCACACTTGTTACAACACATACATATGTATACATGTGTATACATAGCATATGCATAGCATATGTGAAACAAAAATCAAATTGTCTCTCACTTATTAGCAGCAGCTGAAAATATTCTTAAATATGGCTGAGAATATAAGTACACAAGTTTGTCAGTGGCTACATGATATACCTGTATGAGCATATGCTACAAAATACTAGGCATATTAAGAATGGATACTGTGCCGGGGGCACTGTGAAATTCTGGATCTCCCATATTTCCTATCTTAGAACGCTGTAGAGCCGCGGTCTCCGACATAATTAGTATGTCGGAGCCCGCGGTCGGAGAGTACTTAATGGAGGATTCCCTCCCAGATAGTTACTGTCAGGGCCCTTGCCATGTAGACCAGGACGAGCACGTGAGCTTCCTTACTTGGATTAGCGTGGCGCGTGGATAGGAGTACGTCGTCCAGCTTCACGTAGATCTCTTCCTTTTTCCTTCCTCTCCATGCTTGAAGTTCTCGTCGATAGCTGCCTAGATAGTCGAATAGCATCCTATTCATCGTCTAGTTGAGTTCCGTGACAGTTACGAGAAATTGAGCATTCTTTTGGTTTCTAGGTTGCTTCACTAGTATCGTTATCATTGTATAGAACGGAGCGAGGCTCCTTCGTTGTTGTGTTTCCTTTTATCGTTATATCGTTTTGCTAGATTGTTCAGTGTGTCCATTCCTGAGATCCCTCGATCACAACCCGGTTCCTGCCGCAGGGAACAACGCACGTACGCCCCCCTTTACATTAGTAGGCTACGTACGTGTAGTCGATACAGCTTCATTCTGTCTTTCTTCCCTGAGTTACATGCATATTCCACAACACTGCAGAACGAACACTCTCTGGCGAGCTGTCTGGGTATTCTGGTGACAGTAGTTGGCCTGTTACCGGAGTTGATTTGTCTATCCTAAGATGCCATGTGTTTCCAAGAGCGGGAATTCTGTTCTTGTAACCAATGTACTCATTGGATGTCAGTAGTGGTTAGATTTGCTATAACCTATGACCATGAGACACCATTGGGTAATTTCTGTAGTTACCTCCTTTTTGGCAAAAGATTGCCTCTTTGTTCTGTTTATGGATCTGTTGATTTAGCCATATTCATATTGATTTGGGTCTGTCATCATGTTGAATCCCCTTTGGATTCGTCTGCCGGTTTTGCTTCCGGCAAACACCCAACGCGATGGCAAGTAGGTCAACAGGATAGATGATACACAACATGACAATATGTCAAGACATTAATGAGGGTACTCGTAGAGTGGCCTAGCTAGTTAAATAAACTACCTCGAGACCGTTACAAGATCTCAGTATTTTACACATGTGGGTTTGTAGAAATAACATCATACAAATGATCTTGATCCTCTTCAGTAAGCTTGCGTGGTTGACTAGGACAAGGTAGAGAGGAATTATTGAGGTGTTGGTGCTCCATTTTAATAGTGTATTTGATTGTTGATAGTGGAATCTCTAGATGCACATTATGAATCATTTAGCACACCATCAGCAGGTAGTATGGAGCTCACAATATGAGCATGGTATATTGGATCCAAGTCCTTTCCTTTTCTTTGAGGCATGGTGTTGGGCATGAGGATAGTAGTGAAAAGGGTGTAGCATATGGAATAGGGTAGGCGGTATAAAATACAGGGGCGGTGTGGTGGAGGCGGTCAAAGAGGGGGCCAAAAACCTATTAGGTGCCACTATCAGGGGAGGGCTTTCGTTCTGTTATCTTTTCGGTATTTTTTCCGGGTTGGGGCACACCGGGCATCAGCTCCAGGCATGGGATAAACTAGATATTAGGCACCTACAAAACTTATATGAGACTATGCCACACTGTGTTGAAGCTATAGTTGAGTCTGGTATTCACCATATTAGATAGTAGGTGGCAGAATATTAAAAGGCGTGGCAGGGTGTTAAAACTTTTGCCGCATTGCTGTACACCCGATTTTCTGTAATGTACTAATACAGTATAAGACAATACCATACAATACAGAACCGCAGGCACCAGCCACATAACGTCACCGCCAGTTCCAAACAGACCCTGCACAGCCTCAGGTTTCATCTTTTGGGATTGTTCCATGTTCAACGTTCAACTCTTCGCTCTCTCCTCCCTCTCCTTCAGAACCAGGGTAGGCTGTGTTTGTGCTTACCGGGGCCCTTCCTCCAGATATTGCTATGCAAGCTCCTGTTTCTGCCCGCCGTTGATTTTTGGACCGCATCTTTAACTTCCCTCCCCACTAATATCGAACTGTTGGTCATCCTTTCCCTTTCGCCGCATCATTTTCAGTACACATAGCTGATGGCTTCCAGTGCTTTCTTTCCCCTGGAGGTTGTTGTGTTCTTGAGTCGCGCTCACCGTTAGGGCCCGTCATGTCCACCGGTCCCGCATCTGACTCCATCACATCTGCTGCTCCCGAGAAGGCCCATGATGATTCTTCAAAGCTGAGGACGTTCCTTTCCATTCTTCGAAAGTAAGAGTCCCATTTGGTTCTTTAATACTGGATTCATGTGTACCCCGGCCCCTCCACACAATAGTTTATTTATTATTTTTTCGTGGCTGATACGTTTCCGTAATGACGCTAGATTCGTTGGCGTGGCTGATATCGCTTCTGTCCGCTTTTCGTTGCCTGCGAATCTGTTGGAACCGATCCCGAACCTTGGTAGGCAGCTGGTGCCATATGTTAGGCTGGTATATTCTCTATGAATCTGTCCTAATTCGGTATTTCTAGAATACTGGAATTATTTGGATCGGCCGGAGACATTTGCAAGGTCGGTAAAATAACCCTTTCACATCAATCAAGAGGGTCAATTTCTAATCAGGAAATCATAGTATTGGCAAGTCAGATGACCCGCTGGGTCGTATGCTGGAAGTGTTGAGGTTCTGGTTTACCAAAGACCTGGTATACCTTGGTTAAGGTCTTTTCTTAACGAGTTGACTTTGCTGAATATGCGGCAGAAATACATCAAAGGCAAGCCATGCAAACCGTATAATTCCACGCTTGGAGAATTCTTCAGGGTGAGTCTAGTGAACTTGACCGAAAACTAATAGGGCCAGTTGAATGCGGCTGATACGTTTGGGATCCCAGTGTACCTGGGAGGTCGAAGACTCCACTCCCTCATTGCCTATCTCTTCAGGTCAAGACATAGTCAATGGTGTCTCAACAACAAAAGATGCAGCAGGAGAAACGGTCAAGATCTGTTACTTGACCGAACAGACTTCCCACCATCCGCCGGTTTCTGCCTTCTATATAGACTGCGCAGAACGAGGCATCTCCGCTCGAGGCTTTGACCAAATCACCGCGAAGTTTACAGGAACGAGTATCCGCGTTAGTCCTGGTCAGCACAATTTGGGCATCTTTGTTAATCTTGAGAAGCGGGATAACGAGGAGTATCAATTAACCCACCCTAGTGCCCATTTGGGAGGGTTGTTAAGAGGTGCTCTCTCTATTTCAGTATCCGATACATGTTATATCACCTGCCCCAAGACGCGCATCAAGGCTATTTTACAGTACTTGGAGGAGGGTTGGATTGGCCGGGCCCAGAATAGGGTTGAGGGCGTTATTTTTCGCTATGACCCAGACAATGACTCTTCGACAAAGATCAAAGATGTGCCACAATCTGATATCCTTACCCGTATCAGCGGCTCCTGGCATGGGAAAATATACTTCACCTTCCCTGGATCAACGGAGCCTCAACTTCTGATTGATATCGATCCCCTCATGCCAATCCCGAAGAATCTGCCTCCTGATGAATATCAGTTGCCGAATGAATCTCGCAGATTCTGGTCTGATGTTACCGCAGCGATATTGGGGAAGCAGTATAGTCAAGCTACGAAATTCAAGCACGAGATTGAGGAACGGCAGCGACAGAAGGCATCAGAGCGGAAAGAGAAGAATGAGGAGTGGACGCCACGCTTTTTTACAGAGGCAGTCACACCACTAGGGAAGCCTGAGCTGACCGAAGAAGGGCGTAAAGTTCTCGACGGACTCCACAAAAATAGCTACAAACTGGAGGAAAGCAAGGTTTTAGGCGCATAGACAGGTTTCAGCTTCTCGATCATCAGACGGTTTTGAATTTAGGCGTATCTAAAGAGGACGACCCAGCCTGGCATTCCTCTGTACTATTTTATTTGGTTCCCTTTGGGTGGGGATGTGTCGTTTGCCTTTTTCTATCTATATTATGCTGTTACTCTTTGTAATAAGTTTAGAATTCATATCAAAAGGCGGCTGGATTTGAATTGTTCATATATAGTCAACAAGAATCTTGGATAAATCCCTGTGAAGAGAGTCTTAAGACACCGAAGCGCAGAGAACGGCAGAAGAGAAATTACAGAATGGACAAGAACAAAGAGTGACACCTAGGCCAGGCAGGTTCTTCCAGTTTGGCCAGTCATGATCAAATTCCCCCAAACCCCCATCCATGCATTATCATCATAACGCCGTTATGCCTCCACACAATTTAACCTAGAAGGCCCCAGTTTTTATAACCTCGGCAACCACCAAGCTAGTCCCGCGTCGCAGCTAGGCACTCGTGGTTACTACTTTATTAAACCCCGTATTTAATAGCTTCGTGATATCCTCGTTCTTGTGCGGCAGAAGCGATAGGGCATATGCCACATCGTTCCACTGCCTTTCTGTCTCACACCTAGGAAGACGAGCTGCAAGCTTGTCAGCTAATTGCCGAGCATATTTTTCCTGAATAATAGCAAAATAAGTCAGCTGTCGTCGTATAAGGGCTCTTGAAGTGTATTCGTCTTACCTTCTCAACAAAGCCAATCAAAAATTTAATTATGCGTCTCAAAGAATTCTCATCGAGATTTCGTTCCGCGCTCAAAAGGCTGAACATGTCAACAAAATGATTGTACACGGCATTGTCTTTGGTAGCAAGTTCGGTAAAGAACATGCGGGCTAAGTCCGCGATCTTTCTGTCATCATCCTCCAGACATTTTGCCATTTCGCCCAACTGTCCCTTGACTTTAACCTGACCAGCAAGAATGAGGAATGTGAGAGTCATGAGACAGGTCCGTTTGACGGAGACATCGTCATCGTTGAGTCGGCGGTATAGGAAGTCGGTATTTTCATCGATGAGATGATTGAAACAAACCGCCATATCGCCCAGAGCAATAACGGCGTTGCTACGGACGATAGGGTCTTCGGAGCGCTCCATAATAGTGATCAGTAGTGGGAGATTCTTCTCACAATACTCTGCTGACACGCACATCAACTTCGCCATACACAATGTTGCCGCTGCTTGCAAGTTACGGTCGGAATATGTGTTACTGTTCGCGCATATCTCTGTGACAAGCGGCCCGAAATTCGACAGCAGCGAATTCTCGCTATAAAGAAGTTCACGCTCCCGAATATGTGCCATGGCTTCGGTGAAATCGTCCTCGGTCGTCCCGCCGATAAGATCAAGCTCATCGACCTGAGCTGCTTCGTCCTTCTTTTGAGATGCTGAGTTGTCCGGTTTGTTCTTCTCATGTTCAACCTTACGACGCTTGAAGTCAAGCTCGCATAATTCAAGGTGGACAATCTGCTTTATTGCAATGTGACCGACAACAAAGAGCAGCTGAGAGAGTGCTGAAGACGTGGTCTTCGGGCGGACTCTTTGGTACTCTGTCGAAGACGCTTCGGATCTCTGCTCGTCACCTTCGGCAAGGCCGCTGGATGATGAAGGCCGTGAGACTTGTGGCTGGAAGACGAATTTAGTTTTCCGTCGGATGATCTCGGTGCAGAGGACGTCAGGGTGTTTCGAAAGTGCATATATGGCTCCAATAGCTTGTTCAGCCACGCCGTACCATTCCTTACTATCTGATACAATTTCCAACGTAGAAGCGAGCTTTTTGAGAACGGGATGGTCGTTTGCGAGCTTAGGAATGCCAAGATCTTTGCATATTGCGTGACGGCTGGGCATCATGCGTTTCAAGGCAACGCATGTATATTTTGCAAGAACAAGATCTGATCTCCCGAGGCTTCCTAAACCGATTCGTAGCATCGTCTCAATTTCTTTAATCACAACTTCCGGGTCTGCCAAAGCAAGCATTCCAAGGATGATTATGGCACCCCGACGCTGCGTCCTTGATATCTCCCTTTTCTGCACGCCATAAACCTGCCACAACTTTGCAATGACGCTGTCTGAAATATGACCGGCTTTCATCATCGTGCTGAGAAGTTGCTCGAGACACGTAAGCTCTGCTGGCGTCGAACCAAAGGTTAAACTGATCATATTTCGAGCGACGTAATTAGCGGCATCATTAGAACTGAAGGAGCTGGGTGCATCGAAAAACAACCCCTTGTAGCAATCAATAAGATGTGCTTGAACCCCCTTGCCTTCGTCACTATTCCCTTTTGTCCAAATCAAACGAAGCATTCGTCGGATTCCACCGCGGGCAGTCTCGACTTTGTATGCATCAAGTACCACAAAGAAGTCCATCGCCTCGATGACTTCACTCTTGTTTCTTGATGATAATAGTTGAGAAACGACGCCTGAGGCCGAGTGAAGTACTTCAATAAAGCGAAGCGCTTCACAGTAATATTTTCTCATCAGCTGCAGTCGCGCGAGTAGTTCTGATGTTGCTGCTTCTTCAGCAGCCTTCTGCATCGCTGCAGCCCTGTCTTCTTCTGTAATCTGCGGTGCCTTTGACGGGGATTCGTCCGGAATCTGAGTGACATCATCGAGGAGTTCGCTATCGACATTCGTGCCTTCTCCACCCAAACCGGGCGTCTCTGCGGGTCGTAGAGAATTCAGTTGAGCATCGACATCCTCGAGTCTCGCGTTCCAATCTTTGTAAGAAAGCTGGCCGCCATGCATAATATTAAATGGATGCGTGGAAACCAGCTTTGCCAGCAATCTTATGGCATTCCTTCGAACATTGCTGCTTTTGTCTTCTAAACTCCGTGCTGTTAGCTCTACGGCCGACTGTCGTCTTTTTGGAAATTTTTGATCCAAATCACAGATCTTCATATACACTTGAATGGCCCGGCAGCGACAGTATGGGTTGATGTCGAGGAAGCGCTCTTCAAGCACATCGAAAAATGCATTGATCTGCGTCTTGTGGTTGTCGCTGCGCTCCTCTTGTCTGCTAATATCAGCGATGAGGTTCCCACACACTTCAATTACGGCGCATCGGAGAGTATAGGACTACCAGAAAATCTTATTAGAAAGATATTATATCGGGGTCAAGAATGGGTCGCAGTACCTCGCTGTCAAGCTGTTTAGCCAAGAGTGTCATTTGTTTGATGATTAATCGTGGAGCAAGTTCCGAAAGCTTCACCATGAACGCAGAGACGGATTTAGGTCCTCTGGTATCATTTGAATTGAATTCCTTGTTTCCAAGCTCTCTGCATAGAATTAGCTGCTATTCCAAGTAATACAAAGGCGCGACCACGTACTTCAAAATTTCATCCGAAAGCTGTGGATAGTCATATTGTTCCGCAAGGATATGTAAGAATTCAGCCATAGGCTCTGAAAGATGCTCAAAATATGTCAAGCCCTGCACGATAGATGTTTGCGCCCCTGTCCAGCAGTTAGCGATCGAGCAGCTACGCGTAAAGACTTATGGGCCTACCAAAGGCATGGCCATGATGTTTCACAGCAATACAGAGGACCTTAAATGCATGCATGCGAATCGGCATACACTTCACTCGTTGCTCATTCTCAAGAATGAGATAGACGGAACGGGTAAAGAGGTTGATGAAAGTATCCCGGTCAGAGGTTGTTAAAAAGATTCTACCCAGTTTCAACTTCATAACCTTGCACATTGTCTCCATGGAGATCTGAATTTGAGACGTCCAATCCCAATGACCATCCCTCACGCTAGCCTTGGACCTAGCGGATTTCCCTGGGCCCCTACGTGCAGGTACAGCTTCTGCAGATTTTTCCGCTGCCTTGGCCTCCACAGCGGACAAGGCCCATTGAAGCAAAAAGCCGTACATCTCGAGTAATTGTTTATGATGGATGGTGTCCTGTTCGTCGGAGTCAAGGTCGCCATGAATAATATCTGCTTCGACGGATAATCCAGAGACAACCAAATCGAGAAGCTTGCTTAGAGACTTCGTAGGAAGGGCCGAAGAATATCTGCACAAACTCGCCACTTTAGACACATGCACACTAGCATAAAGCCCTTCAAGAGGGGTTGTTGATAGAGCGGTAGACATACTTCAGTAAAAATTGAAGAGAGTCGAAAGTAGATGGTCTAGCCAGCTCCTCTGGATTCTCAGCAACAGCATCCACGACAGGATTTAGTACAAAATCAATGAGGCTCGTGGGGACTTGATTGAGCTCTGCTTCACAATCTAGGAGATCGGAGTCTGCCTCTGGGTTGGGAACAGAGGTAGGATCGCTTAGGTAATATTTGAGGGATTCATTAAGGTCGAACTGTATCCTGTCCTCCATGTTTGCAAAGGAGAGAGGATCTTTAACAAGGCCAAAAAAGGAAAAGGAGAGGAAGGAAGTAAGAGGAAGAGGGGTCGTGGAGGGACGTTGAGATGTTCAAGAGCGATGATGAACGCGGAAGGAGCTGTCTTTTTGTTTGTATTTTTCCGTTTTGGTCGTTGTTTTCCCGGTGATAAGATATTCTTACCATCTACGGACTAGCGGTAAATAAACACCACGGTAATACTGTACCATCGAGCGGCGTACGTCAGATACGCCGGATACGGCAGGTTGGAATAAACAATGCCACTAAAAGCTCTACTACCTACACTCGAGTCGACACGCCGCAGAACTGAACGCGAACTGACGGGCTTATGCTGATGATTCCTTGGCTTGGATATTTATTTTGCTAATTTACCAGCATATTTCTGACAGACAGTTGAATTGCTATACCTATTCACCCGAATTCGAGCATAGAAAGTAGCCACCAGCACATTCCCAAGATAAGGCAGTGCCAGTTGAGAGCCCGCTGGCGGACAACTTGATACCATGTCGACTGTGCAACTGGCACCAGCACGTTTTTTTGAAGCTCAAAAGAGCAACTCTTTCGACCAAGGAAATACCACAGGAGCAGACTGTGCCGAGGAAGGTGAAATCGCCGTGGACAGTGACGTCCCTGACGACCAATTCCATGTGAACGATTCTGAAGATGAAGCTGAGAATACCGACGGGAGCGCAGCAGATGAGGAAGAAGAGAAGCTTGAAGAGGTTGAAGAGTCAGTCAGAGAAGATATGAAGAGGCTAGAGGATACATTCCCAGGAATTTCGCGGAAGTTTCGGTTGATCAACCGGATTGGAGAGGGTATAGTGTCGCTTTCCCGAGCAGGATGGGTTGATTTCTGACTGCTTTACATTTTTCAGGCACATTCTCCACTGTATACAAGGCAGAAGACCTATTGTACGACTATTATCGAAACGATTGGGATACTTTTCAGGAACAGAACTGGCCAAGCCCTCCACCCAAGAGGCGGAGATTGGGCGACGAGAGCGATCACACTTTGCCTAGCAAACGAAGGAAACCTCGATATGTTGCATTGAAAAAAATATATGTAACAAGCAGCCCTATCCGGATTCAGAATGAACTTGAGCTACTACATGATCTCCGAGGATGCAAATCTGTGTGCCCACTCATTACTGCATTCAGACATCAAGATCAAGTTGTGGCAGTCTTGCCCTTCTTTCCCCATACCGATTTTCGCATCCAATATCGCACTTTTATGGTTTCTGATATGCGTCATTATTTCCGGTCTCTATTTACAGCATTACAGTCAGTCCACAAGCATAATATTCTTCACCGCGATATCAAACCCACGTAAGCCGACTCCTTCATATTCCTCCCGGTTGGGGTTTATGCTGACAATGGTGTGACTCTAGCAATTTCCTCTACAATCCGGAGGTTCGAGAAGGTGTTCTAGTTGATTTTGGACTTGCAGAGGTAAGTTTATATCCGCCGGCTACCGTATCACTTCCAATAGAATCTAACTTGAGACACAAGCGCGAGGGTTCTGAGTATACGGGAACGTGCCTTTGCGCCTTCCCACCTCATGTGCGCCGTGAACGGATAGTGGGAAGCTATTATTCTACTCATATGTCGCCAGGATCGTCGATTGGCTATCCCAAGAATGACTCGAGGCCATCAAGACGCGCCAATCGGGCGGGAACGCGCGGATTCAGAGCACCAGAGGTTCTATTCAAATGCACCTCTCAGACTACAAAGATAGATATGTGGTCGGCTGGCGTTATACTTCTGACCTTTCTCGGACGACGCTTCCCATTCTTTAACGCTGCCGACGATGTTGATGCGATGATAGAAATGGCAAGTATCTTTGGCGCTCGTCGCATGAAGGCCGCGGCGGCAATACATGGGCAAGTATTTGAGACAAGTATTCCGACTATTGGAGAGAAAGGATACAGCTGGGAAAGGCTGGTCAAGTGGGCAAGCTGCGTGGAGGATTTGACAGAAAGTGAGAAGCAAGCGACACGCCTTCTCGCTAGACTTATGGAATTAGATCCACAAAAGCGATTGAGCGCCAAGGAAGCCTTACACCACGAGTTCTTCACGGAACCCATTGAGCATGATGTTGAATGGGGAGGCTATGTCGGAGACAGTGCAGATTCGGGTGAGGACGAAGGTGACGGGGCCGAAGAAGAAGTGGACGAAGTAGCCATGCTTTAGAACTCGGATTCGTGGAAACTGTAAAAGTATTAGACTTTGGCACCGCTCGTGGGTACCTCAAGAAGCGTTCATGGAAATTCACTGAGAACTACTTAGACTCTTCACTGCTACCTTGACAGACAAATAAGTAGTTGTCAGTTCTCTGTGGAGGTCATTCTTAAATAGCTGGGTTGTCCCACAGGCCGCCCATGAAGTCTTAGGACTAGGATTCATAGATTCAACATGTACAATATATAATTATACACTAACGGTATTTGTTCAAATGCTCTCTTCTAGATTTCTGTACCATATACCTAACCGGCTTCACCGAAATCATAATGGCCGGTTTGCGCTGCATGATGGGTAGCACCTTTCTCCCCGATAAAGGTGCCGCCACAGGTATTGCATCGAATGCGGAACCCGGTCGTGTCCGTAAAATAATGCTTGGTTTGCAATATCTTGCACAGCTCTAGAGATTTCTCAAGAACCAGTGGGTCTGCTGCGTCGAATATCTTTGTATCGAACTCGGGGGGAGCATAAGCATGCGTAAAAGGAGGGTCAGATGGCGACAATGCGATTGTATCATAGTGGATTCCCGAGTACACAAGAACGCATCGCGTGGGCGGTCCTTCATTGAATTTATCCACACGAAGTGTCTGCACATCAATCGAGCAGATTTCGATATCAAAATGCTTGCTCAAAATGCTGATTTCAATACCACCGCCCCAAGAGTTCTCGTTCTGGATCCAGCGGCAATAGTCGTCCGGCTTTTTATCGAGAACGGCCTCTGAATATGTCTCCGGGTTTTCCTGTATAGTTTGTGCAACCACAGATCGCAATTCAGTCATGGTGTCCATGCCTCCAATGAGAGCGCTGCCGACTGCGCGGAAAAGACAAGAATTATCGTCGGGCATGATGCGCAAAACAAAAGTGCCGGAGTGCTCGGGCGACGGTATCTCAGGAGGATCGTCCGACACGCTTTTATGGTCCTTGCGGGACAGAGACAGTATACCCGGCGCTTGCTGAGACGTGGGAATATGCATCTTTGTTATCACAGTAGGTGCTTGGATCTGGAGACTGTCATCAGGGCCCTCTCTCTTGGTGATAATGAGCTGTTCACCATTCAGATTGATCCCCATTTCCCTGATCATCTGGCTTGGCTCAAATCGGTCGATCTCGAGAGGCTTGGGGTTTGGATACCCATATTTCACGTCATAGTTCAAAAGTCCAGTCTTTTCTGCAATCTGAATTCGAAGCTCGTTGACAGTGGCCGAGTCATCGAGTGCGACGGTGGACTGACCAGCAGGCCCGCGGACTCGGAATCTCATCCTACACCAGGTGGATAAGCAATACGCGATTGTTATAAGTTAAGACGAGGCAAATGATTCCAGAAGAGATCGCAAATTTAGAGCATTGAGGCAGGATCAACAAGACCAGTCCCGCGATTGCTATCTCTCAACCCACAGCTATTGATGTAGATGACGTGGGGCAGCAAGGTGGGATGGCAACTCGATCTCCCTCAGAAATCTGCAGCAGTTTATATATAGAAATTAACAGTAAAGAGCCGTCGCACTAGAAACGATCAAGGACAGGACAGACATCACTTAAGAGTTCATCAGTTTTGTCTAATAGCAAATAAGAAGTTATTTAAATCCCTACCTCCTACTAGAAGTAGTTGATTAAGAGACGACGTTTGCGATGTCCAGCGACCGAATGCGTAACGTTACGATACGGTAAAACACAGTCACATGATAAGGGATGAGTAAGCAGTACACAAAGCTTTCTCTTATCCTACGGTAAACCGCGCGCACCTTTGCTATCAAACTAAGCTTAAACCAAGCGCAAAGCTGCACACATCCGCCTTGCGTGCCTTGCTACTTAGCCTCGTCCTTGGTTTTGACGGCCGTGTTCAAAGTATGGAGAAGGTCCCAACAGAATCCAACCCATCTCGCGCTCGGCCGACCGCCGAAGAGCCTGTCAAATCAATCGAAACCGACGGCAAGGATGACGGTTCTGAGAGGGACCAGGATAAAGCCGAGGCGGATCCCTCGACAATTACCAATGAGCAGTGGAGATCAATGATGGACGTTGTCATAAACATCTATGAATACAGAGAGGAAGAGTGAGTCGTCTCAAATCTTCATTTGCTTATTGATCTAATCATCTCCCGACGGCAGTGGCCATGACCCATCGAAATTATTCCAGCGCAGCGTTAACAAGCGTAATGTTCCCGACTATTATGAAGTCATCAAGGAGCCAATGGCTCTTAGTATCCTGAAGCAGAAGATAAACAAACGCGAGTACAAAACGTTTGCTGAATTTGTGCGCGACTGCGCTCTGGTATGCGATCCCGACTTCTCTTTCGCCGCATAGCCACTACTATACACATACGAAAGGTTCTGTGACTAACCAACCATATTCTGTCTTACTAGATACCGCATAATGCGCAAACCTACAATCGTCCAAAGTCGAGAGCGTATGAGGACGCGCTCGTCATCAAGGTGTGCAGGTGTTCGTTGCTTGTCGATCCCGAACGTCGCTGATGCATTATTAAATAGGATGTCTTCATCGCAGAATTCCAGAAGTTGGTTAACCAAGGGATTATTTCCGCGGAAGAAGCTGAGCTCCCAGATCTTGGTGAAATTCCGGAAGCAGACCCCCTTCCCGAGGAAGAGGACGAGGACGACGAGGATGATGAAGATGACGACGACGACGAAGACTCAGACGACGATACTCGGCGAAAGAGAAAGCGAGGCTCTCGATCCAAACGTGACGGCACGAAAGACGATAGTCAGAAGTTTAATGACCCCGAACTGAGAAAGAAGAGAGGTCGGCCACCACGAGTCGATACCCCGATGGAGGCAAGGATTAAGGCCGTGCTGAAGGGGATCCGGAAGCTGAAGGACCCTAGCGGTCAGCTCAAAGTGCGGCACTTTGAAAGACTCCCAGACAAGGCAGTATACCCGGACTACTACATAGAAATCAAGGAGCCCGTGGCCATCGACATCATCAAAAGGAAGTCCAAACGAAAGAAGTACAACTCTGTCGACCATTTCATGAGAGATGTTGATCTGATGTTTAATAACGCTAAAGTCTACAATCAATCCGAAAGCCAAATCTACAGAGATGCGGTTGATCTACAAGCGGAAGCGCGAAAACTAGCCGAGAAAGAGAAGAGAAAGCCCGACAGCGAGTATCTGACCGAGGATGGCCGCTTACCACTCCCGGGTGGGATTCTGTACAAGGGCGAGTTATGGAAAGTTGGTGACTGGGTCCACATACAGAATCCAAACGACGTGACAAAACCTATTGTGGCGCAAATATATCGAACTTGGCAAGATTCAGAAGGTGACAAATGGGTCAATGCTTGTTGGTATTACCGACCAGAGCAAACCGTCCATCATTTTGAGAAGCATTTCTATCCTAACGAGGTGATGAAGACTGGGCAATATCGTGACCACCGCATTGAGGAGATTGTCGATCGCTGCTTCGTTATGTTCTTCACCCGCTACAATCGTGGGCGGCCAAGGGGCCTTCCTCCTGACAAGGATGTGTACGTCTGTGAAGCTCGTTACAATGAAGAGAGGCACAAATTGAACAAGATCAAGACCTGGGCAAGCTGTCTGCCGGATGAAGTAAGGGACAAGGACTACGAGATGGATCTCTTCGATGTCCCTCGGAGAATAAAAAAAATCCCCAGTCCGATCAAACATCTACTCAAGGAGGACGCTAAGGAGACTGATGATGTCCCCAAACCGACTTGGGGGGCGGAGAATGCACCGCCAGTTGTTGGAGCGGTCCATCGACGCCCTCGAGATGAAAATGTAGGTGCTCACTGTCACCCCAGGAAAAAGAAGAGAAACCATTCTGACGTGTCCTAGGAATCCCCTCCGCCTGAGCCAACACCGTCACCGCCGCCTCAGTCCATACCCGAGCCAGCAGCGCTGCCCCCTGCACCTCCCAGGCAGCCTTCTATCAATCAGCTTCCTACGTCGCGGGGAATGGATAGTCAAGGTCATACCTCTATCGACGTTACTGCACCGCCCTTAGCACAGTCACCAGTTGCACCAGTTATTCCCCTTCAGAGTTCACCAGTACCTTCCGCTACACCTGCCTACAGTCAACCTCAAGTACAGTCAACCCCTCCGGTTTATCAACCCAATCCGCCAAGGCGGTCCGGTACCTATTTACCACAGACACCTAGTTCTACTCCGTGTCAGGTGGCACCGGCCTCACATCAGTATTCGCCAGCACCAGCCTCTCCCTATGCAGCATATCAAGCGAACCGACTAGCAGTGCCTCCAGCGGTATACAACCCCAATGCACCTCGTCCGATCGAAGTCTTCCATCTCAGTGATACTGCCAACGCTGCCATCCCTGCGGACATTCGTGAACAGTTCCACTGCAACGACCAGGGCCATGTTCTTTTCTTTTCTTCGCCTCCGTTAGATGTTGTCCCCCCGGCCCAGAGGGTGTTAAGTCATTCTCTGAAGTACCTGGCAGCAAGAGATGAACGTCGCAAGCGTGTCGAGCAGCGAAAGCGGAGGGAGAGCAGTGAGCAAGAGCAACGGAAAGAACATGTAAAGCGCATACGCGCAGATGAAGAGACGGCTCTTGCTGCTCGCGTGGAAAGCTTGGCAACAATGGCCGTTAACATCATGACGAATGAGATTCTAGCTGGTACGAACGAGCTCTACGAAATTCTGTATAGGGACAGAGCAGACGAAGCCAGGAGAGCCGATACGGAGGATCTTGATCACAGAATCCTGGCTTCTCGCCTTTCGGAAGAGCAGGTGAGGCGAATCCGGGGCCAGTCAAACACTGCCACTTTTGTTAATTTAAAGGGTAACGCCATCTATATGGATGACGTTGACTTGAAAGGTTGACACCGGGATGTGCGATTAATCGCACTGTTCGATGGATTGTGAACATTTCGAAGATTCCTCTCCTGTTCCAGTGGACTTAGCAGGGAGTTTTTCATCGTTCGAACGGCGCTCATCCTGGATTTAGATTGTCTGGTAATGGAACGGGACGCAATCGTGTTTATTCTACTTATCTAGGACGGCAGGGCAGGCCTTGAGTAGCTAGATATGTATCTTTAGACATCTATGTAGGTATGCTACAAGCTTTAATTGAGACGTGTATCAATATTCTCATATTAGGTATTATTGTCAGCTCCTTGTATACAGGAGTTCTAGGAAATGAAAGAATATATTTTCCCTCTCTCCTACTCCGGCGAAGGGAATAGGGCCATGCATATGTAAATTGGCCCAAGAACTATCTTGAAATTTCCACAACAGGATCCAGCTCGCTTGTACAGTATTTGAAAAAAAGGAACACTGGCATGGACAGGTTCCATGGGAAAATCACTAGCCATAGATAATAAATGAACAGTTATATCTCTCCTTTCCATTATATATATTCTTTTTTGTATTCCAAAGCACCAAAAACCGACATATTCATGAAAAAGTCGTGAAATTATGGCTAAGGAAAAGAGATGATACATAGTTATCATCGATCCGTGAATAATATAGGCACGTGAGATCTCAGTCAAGGTAGATGGACAGATAGATGTCAGGGCAAAAAAACCAAAGTAGGGAAAAAAGAAGAAAAAAGAATCCCCTTGAGAGCAAGAAAGAAACAAACAAAGTGTGTACAGACCCAGAAAGAATATTAACGATTTTGGTTCTCCGTTCCTAGTTGCGTTGAAGAACTGCAGGACACCATATCAGCAGCAGTGACATAAGAGGAAGCCCACGACATATAAAAAATTTTGTAATCTGGCTGATCCGTTCGCCTTTGGTAAATCCAAAATGTGTCTAGAAAGAGACTGAATGCAAACTAATTAGTTAAAGGGATAGCTGTAAATTCCGGAGTCGTTTGTCCATTCTATGCAAAATTCTCGCCAATCAGTCAACGGTCAGGTTCGTGGAAGCCTCGCTTTTTGTTTCTCGTCCAGTCATTCCTTTTTGTAGCTTTTAGTTTTTATTTTGTACCCTTTTCCATTTTCTCTCTTTTTTTTGTTTGTTTGTTTGTTTTTTTTTTTTTAAAAAAAAAAGGAATATGAACCTGCCCCAGTGGAGTCTCTTCGGGACAACCTAAGGTTGAAAAGCCAGACTGCTTGCAGAGGAGGTTTGCTCTTCATTTGAACTGGCCTTACTGGCACTCCAGGAGGCGCTATTCCGTTTGTTGTTCTCTTCTTCTTCCATGGAGAAGACCAAGTCACCTTGCTCTTCATCAATCCTACTCGTGCTCACAGGAGAAGAAAGTGTGCGGTCCAAACGGCTTCCAGGACCAACAGGACCAGTGGAGGAAGAGTGGCGTGTAAATCCCGGATGAAGGGACAGGCTGTTAAGCTGCTGCGAGATCCCTGACATGGATGGTTGCCGAGCGGGACTAGAGACGAATGGCGAGATATCACCAGTAACCTGCCGGCTGCCGATTGGTGCAAGGCTCGGACTAGTGCCCAAGCTCAAGGAGGATTCGCGAAGAGGAGACCCGACATGCATGAACGAGGAACCGTGTGCATCTTCTTCCTTCTTCTGCCTTTGTTTGGCGAACAAGGCACCGAATCGAGAAGGACTGGAAGCCAGAGGCGAGCCGACTTTCGAAAGGCTAGTACTAGTCATGCCAAGTCCGCTGAGGTCGCGGTGACTAGAACTGAAATCATGGTCTGTTCGCGAAAGTCTCCGCAATCTTTCCTGTGGTGTAAGAACATCGTCATGTAAATTGACCGGTAGGTAGTCCTCCTCCATGGGAAAGTTGCTTTCGTCCCAATCATCCAATGCCGCAAGTCGAGGGACACTAGCCGAGAACACTCGCGGCTTAGCAGCTCGTTGGGAGTGTAAGAATCGTGGACCCAGAGAGTCTTCCGGTATTCCAGGAGGAGATGATCCTATAGCGGACGCGTGCTTCCGCAAATCAGAGCTGTACACACTGTCTCGCAGATGATTAAGTGAGTCCGAAGGCGCTCCGAGTCTTTGTGCCGGCGGAGACAGTTCTAAACCGAACTTCGAAGGCATGGAGGCTGCAACAGGGCCATAACGAGCAGCATGCGATATTCCTTCACTGTCAAAGGAGGAAGGAAGAGGAGCATCTAGGGCTGTTAGATGCTTTGGGGACATGGGAAATCGAATATCATCCCCAGGAGACCCATATTTGGACCCCGTGTCGGAGACAAGACCGGCGTCGATCGTGGGAATCGTATCGTAAGGAAGCGGTTGTTGCGCATGCAGGGCTGCGAGTTCATCCTGAGGGAGTTGATGCATATACCGGGGGTCTTGACCATTCATCCGTTGTTGTGAAAGCACTGAGTTTGTCAAAGCGGAATCCTGGTTCAGATAGGCTTGTGGATTGACACGGCCGCCCAAGTTTAGGTGGCTTCCGCCCATTCCTAGGCCAACGGTCGGCCGGTTCACTCGCCGCCCGTCTGGTAGGATATGTGCAAGTGCACATTTGGCACCGAATTTGCAATTACCCTGCGGATGAAATCTCTTGTTAACCAGGAGATACCTTCTCGCGTGCCAGATCTCGAGTAGCTCGGGAGGGAAAGGTGGGGTGCGCTAAGAACACCACGGGAAGCAAAATGTACATAATGTCGATAAGGATCCGAAGGCGTACCTTGGTAAAATACTTGCAGGGTGCAAAATCAACAGCAGCATCGGTAGAGTGTAGGAAGGGACAAGCAGGCCCGGCCTGACAAGCTCCCTGGCGGAAGAATTTGCAAGGAACGTGTTTGGTATCTGTATCCCGCCGGAGAAAGTAAGGCGATAAAAGAACCGACTTGTTAGTCTTGACAAATCGATTTAAAAGAAACCAAGTAACGGTCTTACTGCTGTGATTAGGAGGGCTGCGTGCAGCCATTTCGAAGCCGGGGATGTTGCGGGAATGGCCGTTTTGCTGGACAGACTGTGCCCCGGAACCGGAAGGCACAGCAAGAGGAGCTCGACTTCTCATCTCCAAGAGGAGCAGAGCAGTCAGAAGAGGAGACAAGGCTGTTATCGCTCGATTAGCTGGTGCTGCTCAGCTACTAGTAGCATCAACCAGACGAAGACAGCAGCAGGGGGTGGAGGAAGACAGGAGAGAGATGGGTATTTGGAAATAGATAGAGGCGGAGATGGAGATAGAGTGGAGAGGGGCACAGAGCAGAGGCAAAGAAGCTGCAGTTATTGGGGTAAATAGAGACCATAATAATGCAGTTCTCGGAGGGGTTTATCGCAGAGGAAAACGCGCTTACAAAAAGCCGCGAAGAAGACGAGTGGGGGACAATCGCCCGCCATTAATTAAATAAATACTATGTATGAGATATCACGCCTTCGACGTCTGCATGTGCCATTTACGCTGCTAAAGGCTGCATCCTCCCTTGCATACAGATACCTCGCCTTGTTCTTGGATTTATTCCATGCGGCTACAGCGTACATGCGCACAAACCATGCCTCGAGCATGCCACTTTATCAGCCACAGTCCATCCCGGCATTCGTCTATCTCGGAAACCCGTGGGAGCGTCACTACCAAACGCCGGCAATGACCTGCTGCTGAAACAAGTCCTTATCAACTCCTCTACGTCCCCCCATCCAGCTTCGATTGACTTTCTTAGGCCAAATCCTGTGTGTCGAATCAAACATGGTTGCTTGAGTGTGGAGGATGGTTTCGGGCACTATCATTTGAATGCGCCTTCAAGTCCCAAAGATTCCTGTCAATCAAATAAACGGTTAGAATGAATGGAATTCAACAAAGAAGATACCAATAATACGGGGGATGAAGTTTTCCGAACGAACCCAGAGCTCCTCGCGGGTCATATCCTCAGGCAAAACATCGGAACACCTCCCCCACAACTCGCGGCAGATCCTGCGGCGCACGTTGACATGCCTCTGCCAGATCTTCCATTCGCGTTCGATCTTTGTTCTTTCCTCCAGGGAAACTTGGGTAGGGTTATTTCTGCGTAGTCTGGCCAGATTAGTCGTGATTTCTTCTTTTTCTAGTTCAAGTTGGCCAATATCCTTCCGGATCTCGGACAGTAAGGGTTTCGCGTTAAGCGTGGCTAGCTCCGCTCGTGCCTTTTTCTCGTCAGCCTTTAGCCCCGTAAGCTGATCCTGTAGAATCTTGATATCGTTGTCCAGAGCTGCAATGGCTTCCGGAGTAGCATCGTCGTCTGGGGCCTGCAAAGCGTGGTAGACTGTCTGTTTCCCTACAAGAAGAGGACAGATTAATACTTGCTCTCCACGCCTTTCATGACTTCATTCAGGGGGTAGACCTAACCGGATACTCGACCCTCTATCTTTTCGTTTTGGTGTAGCTCTCGGAGAACTTTCGCTGCGGTTACTTTTGTGACCTTATTGTGTAGATTCGCCGAGATCTCAACGGCCTGGATGAGTATGGACGAGAGATATTGTCAACCACTTCGTCCGTTAGGAATGCCTAAGGAGCTAAAGGACGAACCGAATAAGGGCGACTGCTCAAATTAGGCTGTTAATATCGATTCAAAGGCGAATAGGGAATAGAGACAACAAGACTTGATCACGGATGGACATGGGGAGAAAGAGGGAAAGGAAAAGATAGTTACTTTTGCTTTCCTACAGTAACACACACAAGGGCTGCAGTTAGAGAAGGTGGTCTTTATCCCAGGTTTGATGGTTTATGCTTTCATCCCATATATATATATGGGATGGCATGTAAGGAAAACTCACTAAGATATTCGAGAATCATTGAAACGCCATCGTCGACGGCTAGTTATTCGATCAGTCCATCTGAGCTTTAATTAAACCTTTGCCTGTCATAATTACCAGAAGCCTTTTCAACTCTTCCTTTCCTTGCAGACATCGCGGACGGCGCGCTAAAGTAGCACTAACTACTCGAATTCCAGTTCAAAAGATAGTGGGGGATAGAAGACGAACAGTTATTCCATGTAATTTAAACCGACTGCTCAAGTTTAGAGTTGAGATCCATGGGAATGGACCATCACGTGAAGTACACTCCGGTGTCAAGGACAAGAATCGTGTGTCGAAAGAAACATTATGAAGTCATTGAGAAAGTCCGTAGAATTAAGAGGAAGAGAGAAGCGTAGGGAGTAAATTGTTCCGTTGCAAGGATATGTTATAGACAAATGGCGGATGTTGGCAATGACGGTGGGAAAGAAAAAGCATAAATGCAGGGTCACAGAAGGGACAAATGGACAGTAAAATAAAGGTCATTTAAATGATCAAATAAATAACCACAGCATATTCAAGAATGAAGTCCATGCCATAAAAAGTATATCGAAAATAAAAAAAGAAAAAAACACAAGAATCGCCATTCATACTGGTTCTGCTCCGAGAGAATTTCCATCTGCAGCAACAAGGAAAGAAGTCGGAAAGAATATGAATGTGCTTCAGCATATACCAAGGAGGAATAATTGAATCAAGGTCGAAGTTGGTTGTGGTATCACATCACGACCTGTCAATGTATCAGCTTGGAGATTTCCATGATAGAACTAGTAAGAAATGGATTGGAGGAAGAGAGACATACGCAGTCATTATCAGATTTGACAGTTGGGACTCCCATCTCTTCGAAAGTCTTTGGTCCTTTTCCAGGAAGAGCAGTAGGGGCGTTTGGCGGCCTTGACGTTTGCGACTTCGCAGGCGGTGCAGTTTTGGTGGATGTACTCGGAGGCGCAGAAGGCCTGGGGGCTGAAGCGGGTTTGGAGGGTCTAGGCGTCGATGATGGTGATTCTCTTGGAGGTGGTGCAGAGTCTACACGAGGAGGCAACCCACCTGGCCTGGGGGCGTTGGCCGAATTCTGTGGATGGCCACCCACCGGTGTCCTCGCAGGCCGTCTGTCAGGGGGGCCGTTAAGTCTGGGGCCAGGAGAATCAAGAGGTGCAGAGAACCCAATATCAAGTCTAGGGGTGCCAGGAGCTGTACGAGGGTGCATGGAACTCGGGCTCGTCGTCCCAGCTGATGGTGGTGCCCCGGGGCCAGCTTGGTAACCCACAGGCCCTGGTCCGTATGATGCAGCACGATGAGCCTGGGGGGGTACGCCATAGCTTGCAGCGCTGGCGCGAAGATTGGGATTGAAGCCGAATGCAGAACTCGGCCGCGGATCTGGCATAGGATAGCTCGGCTGACTAACTCTAGAATCCGGTCTATTATAATAGGGGGTGGACGAAGCACTGGGGGAATCTGAAATACTCATCCTGGAAGGGTCGGGCATCTCAAGCTTTTCTGGGGTGGGCCCCAGATTGGTAGGCCGCGCTTGGGATCCGTACCGCGACTTGATTCGGGCAATTGCGACCCGTTCATGATCTTTCCTAGATAAGGTCTTTGACCGGGAAATACTCTCGATCCGGCTGCTTGCATCCTTGTTGCCGCCCGTTGCGGCTTTGCTATACCAGCTCCTGGCTTCTTTGATATCAACGGGAACGAAAATCCCGACTTCGTAGAAATACCCCAAGGCAAATTCCGCGGTAGGAAGACCGCTTTGAGCAGCGCGTTGAGCGTAGGTGAAAGCAAGCTCGTCATTCTTTTCGAATACGCCCTCGTGGCCGCAGAGGAACCACTTGCTTAGGGCCATTTCCGCTTCCGGTTCACCTTGACGTGCAGCCAAAGCGTTATAATGTAAAGAGAGCATAGGATTGAAATCACAGCCAAGCTGGCAAAGTTCGTAGGCAGCGCCCATCTTAACTTGAGCTTTGGCAAATCCATGATAGGCAGCCTTCTCGATGTTGACACGAGCGGCATTCATGTCAAGCGGGAGGAAAGATTCCGGCACATTGACTTGAGGCAGCTCTCCTGCCAGAAGCATGCCGTATACCTGCAGACACCCATGTTAGACCTTTTTTCTTTCTCTATTTCAGAAAACAGGAAAGTAATCATCACCACATACGTAAGCTCCCTGCGGGGCATTCTGATCACAGGTCTGTGCAGCCACGCGGATGTAGTCTAACCCCATATGATAATCCTGGCGCTGCCCATGCTGGCCAAGCAGAATCATCATACCGAGTCGCTGTTGGAGAGGATTAGCCGGCCGTGCGCCATTGGCGTTGACAGATGAGTGGGGCATACGTAGTAAGAGGCAGAATCGCCCAGAGCAACACCCTTCTCGTAGTATTTGATTGCCTTTTCAGGCTCATTGGAGTTCTCGAATTGCATGCCCATCCTATACTCCGCTCGTGGATATCCTTTCTCCGAAGCCCTGGAATAACAGAGGAATGCTTCCTTCTTGTCCATGCGATAACCAAACTTGCCGAACTCGAGCCAAGTGCCCCTGATGAATTCGGCCTTGGGGTGATACTGGTCGGCCAGAAAATTGACGATATTCATCGCGTCTGATTTTAATTGGCGCTCTACCACCGGGGTTTGGGGTCGCGGAGGTTGAATGAGTGACAGACGGGCTTCATTTTGCATCGCAATCTCGACATATGCAAGGGCATCCTGCGCCCAGGCCAACTGCATTTCGGGGTCATTTGAGGACAGAACCGCCAGCCTCGCCCTTTCTAAATTCGCTTCCCTGTCCCCGTCGGTGGGCGGTACATTTGGAGGGGGATTCCGCAGGACGGGGAAGGGAGAGATGCCGGAGGCGCTGGGGGCCAGTTCGTAGGAGTCTGAAGAGGCATAATAGTCCAAGAAATCCTGAGACTGTGCTTCGGCAGAGGGAGCATTAATGGCGGAAGTAGTCATGGCGTAAGAGGAGGCGCGTTCAGGGAAGTGAGGATTATGCAGCGAGGCAGTTGGAGGAGCTTGCCGCTCGAGATGCGCGATGTTATCCTGCATGGATTCCGGTATTTCGGGCATGACCCTAGGAAAGTTCAATGAACAACCATAACGGAGAGTGAGTGAGATTAGGGGGGAGATTGAGGGTATTCAAACCTTTGGGGGAGGGGGATATCACTTCAGGCATGTAGAAATCGTCCTGGCCCCCTGGATACCAGGTCGCAGCTAGCCCTTGCTGGCCTCGAGGCGGCCTGCTCGCCATCGGAGTGGTCCGTCAGGATTGAACTATTGTCTTTTTATTTTATTTTATTTTTATTTTTAATTTTTTTTTTTTTTAAGAATTTTTCCTCAGGTAGGTATTAGTTTGACAGGCAGAAATAGATCCTAGTTGTAAGGTGCTTTTTCTTTTTGTTCAGAAACAGAAATAAAACGGCGGACTGCGCCTCCAAAGCGGGGGAATTGAAGGGAAGGAGATGGATGGTATGGTATGGTACGGAGCTGAGAGAGAAGATGGAGACAGGAGATGGCCAAAAAATAAAATAAGTATATAAATAATAAATAAGAAACAAGAAAAACTGACGTTTGCGACAGGGGAGAAAGACTCCGTCAATCCCTATTATAATAATCTTATTAGGATAATTCCTGAAAGCAAGGCATAGAGACTCTACTAGAGGGGCATCAACCTTGACAGAGTTTAACAACCACAACAGCAATCAAAAATTAATATTAAATATGGGGAATATGGTGGGGCAGATGGGCAGCGAGAGAAATGGTCGCAAGGGAAGAAATAAAAAAGAAAAAATAAAAAAGTTTACAATGATGACATGCATCCATAGTACTACGCTGTACCGAGTCGTGTACAATGTAAAAATATAAGACGACGACGACGACGACGACGATTATGATGATTGCCCTTGTTGCTTCTCAGCCTCATATCGACCATGCAGACTCCCCAACTCGCAGTCACAGTATCGAATAGGGATGATAGGGATCGTAGTCAGTCAGCAAAACGTTCTTGTTATTTTTATATCCAGTTGCATCCAGAGCTTGGATTGGGGTTATCAGTTTATGATTTAACATGCTGCTGTAGTGCTTACTAGCGGCTGTCCACTTTCGAGAAACGAACGTCTTCTATTAATAACCCACAGAATGCTACATGTAATATTTATTATTTATTACCACTGTAAATAATATGTACAGTGGGGTCTCAAAAGTTTTTTAACACGCAAAAATACGCTTAAAAAACCGCCTTCCTATTTAGTACTAGATTGCGCTATTTGACCTCTCCGCCTAGTATTTGGTATATCAACCATCTGCAGATAGTATCGCCTGAACACGATGTGGAATAGTGTTCAATAAATTCTGCGGTAGCCCCATCGAATTGAATGAAGCTCGCATAATAGGGGTTAAATCCTTATTTTCAGTTATAGAGAATGTACAGAGATTTGAAGCCAAACATGCTCGTGTTGTTTTGCCTGGCAGAATTTTGGGCGGTGGATTTAGCATGTTTTTGCATGTTAAAAACTTTTGAACCCCCAACTCTACAAGACCCACCAGCAACGCTTAGATCAGATTTCCCCTTCAGGCAACTTAAAATTCTCGTAACAGTTGTATTCTGCATACAAACAAGTCCTTTTCTTTCTTTCTTTACCCGACTGTTCTCGGCAGAAAAGCTCAGCTTCTCACGCCTGTTCTGTTCTGTTCGGCTGACATCCGCAAATAATACGAGAAGAATGTGTGACTGATGACCTCTGTACAGTTACCCACGCGTCATGGAGCTGCAGGCAGAGGACTTTCACCATCCTTATTCTCCGTACGGCATTCAGCTCCAGTTTATGCGCGCCTTGTATACCTGTCTGGAAGAAGGAAAGGTCGCCGTCTTTGAATCTCCCACTGGTAAGCTTAAATATGGTGACACTATATTTATCTTCTTCTGACTCAGATTTCATGACAGGTACTGTACGTCACTGTGGCACTATTATTCCCCTAAAAGAAAGAGTCTCTAAGCTTTCTTTCTTAGGGAAAATCCCTAAGTCTAATTTGTGGTTCCTTGACTTGGCTCCGCAACCATAAGCGCAAAGCTTTCCAAGAGACTGTCGACAGTACAACATGTCTGGACATCTCGTGGTGTTTGATCCCCTACAGTTTCTAATTGCCTCGTAGGTGATAATGGCGAACCAGAGTGGATGCTGGAATTCGCCAAACGCGAATCTCATCGTGCAATCTCGGAAAGGAAGGAGCTGGAAGCGCGGCTGGCAAGAGCTCGCTTAGAGGAGGAAAAGCGAAGGGCCTCCTTCAATGAGAGGCCTAAAAAGAAGCAGGTATATATAATGCTCAGTTCTTCATGACGCTTAAATTAGAAAGACAGCTTAGAGATTACGCTTTCATAGAGATTTTCTTCGCCCCCTCCGGACCTCGATGCACTGGATGACGGTCGATTTGCTCTTGAGGATTACGAGAGCGAGAGTGATGAGCCCAAAACGTACATAAATAGACCAGACCCTTACAATGGTCTGTCTGCTAGTACGCTAGCTTTACTGGAACGTTTCAAGGGCCAAATTTCCGGCCAGGCCTCAGAACTCCAAGACCCGGAAGATGATGACGTGAAGATATTCTACTGTTCGAGGACACACTCCCAGTTGACACAGTTTGCGGCTGAACTGCGGCGTGTTACTGTCCCATCAAGCATACCTGAAGACCTCAGTACGCACGGCAATGATGATATCTTACAACTCGGGGAGCGTGTGAAGCATGTATCTCTTGGATCTCGGAAAAACTTGTGCATCAATCCGAAAGTAGCTGCTTTGGGAAACGCAACTTCAATCAATGAACGCTGCCTGGATCTGCAACAACCGAGCGTCAGTGCCCGAATGAGATGTCCTTATCTACCGTCGAAGGATAGCGAAGCTTTGAATTTGCAATTTCGAGACCACGCATTGGCCAGTATCAAAGATATTGAGGACTTGGGTAAAGTCGGCAAGCAGCTTGGCCTCTGCCCGTACTACGCATCACGTTCTGTAGTCAAACATAGCGAGGTTAGTTGCACGTTTCCTATAATGTTTGGACTATTACTAAGAATACAAAAAAGATCATCACCCTTCCATACCCACTGCTGCTTCAGAAGTCAGCTCGAGAAGCACTTGATCTTTCAATAAAGGGCCACGTTGTAATCATTGATGAGGCCCACAATCTCATGGATGCGATATCTAATATTCACTCTGTCACCGTCACACTCTCTCAGCTGCGAATGGCACACTCCCAGCTGACTGCCTATGCACGAAGGTTTAAGACACGGTTAAAAGGGAAGAACAGGTCCTATATCGCCCAGGTCATCAGGCTTATCGACTCTATCGCGACTCGTCTCCGCTCAATACTCGAAAGCAAGGGGGCATCTGAAGGTTCCATACAGGCTTCGGACCTCATGGCTGGGAAGGGTGTTGATCAGATCAATCCGTACAAGCTGTCGCAATACTTACAGGAAAGTAAACTGGCAAGGAAGGTTGACGGCTATTCTGATTACTCGCAAGCACAAACGACCGGCCAGCCGAGCGAGACGCCGACAACTCCAGTACTCTTTCATATACAGAGTTTTCTCCTGCCGCTCATGAACCCGTCCGCTGAAGGACACTTGTTTTATCTGAAAAGCCAGGGTGACGTTCAATTAAAATATATGCTCCTTGATCCAACTAACCATTTTCGGGATATTGTTGAAGACGCCAGAGCGGTAATATTGGCAGGCGGGACAATGTCACCTGTAAATAGAATATGCTGGCCCTATTCTAGCTACTATAATGCTAATAAGGTTCCAGATGACGGACTATGTAAACCATCTCTTTTCCTATGTCGGACCTGATCGACTGAAGACGTTCAGTTACGGCCATGTTATCCCACCGGAGAATCTAACGGCACAATCGCTGGGCAAGGGAGTTCTGGGCTCGGAGTTCAGCTTTACCTACAATGCTCGCGATTCCGAAAAAATGGTAGGATTTACTGGCCTCCCTCTGTATTTTCCTGGTTCTCTCCAAGCAATGGCAGGTAAAGAGCGAATATTCATATGAACCTTAAATACTCTAACGCATCTTAGATACTTGACCTTGGACAAACCATTGCCACACTTTGTCAGGTCATCCCTGATGGCGTTGTCGCCTTTTTCCCGAGCTATGATTACTTAAGTTCCGTGCTGAGTATATGGAAAAGGCCCGTCGATGGTGGTGCACGCCAGTCAACGTTTAGTCTCATTGAACAGAGAAAGCCCATCTTCTACGAATCACGTGGAGCTGTTTCCAAAACCGAGGAAATACTTCAAGAATACACAGCCGCTGTTGAATCAGGTTCAGGAGCTTTACTTCTCTCTGTCATTGGTGGAAAGCTATCGGAGGGTATTAACTTCTCCGACGAGCTTGGGAGAGGCGTGCTTATCATCGGGCTTCCCTTTCCCAACATACACAGCGTAGTCTGGCAGTCGAAGATAAGGTATGTTGAAGAAAAAGCTCTGAAACAAGGCTCTGGATCCGAGGAACATAAAAGGACTATGGCGAAGGCTTCCGGAAGAGACTTCTACGAGAACGCATGCATGCGTGCGGTTAATCAAAGCATTGGTCGGGCAATCCGGCATCGAAATGATTACGCCGCGATCATTATGATTGACAAAAGGTACGATACACCCCGTATACAAGGGAAACTGCCTACCTGGATCAGACAGAGCTTTGTATCCAGCCCTACACATCGCCCAGCTGGCGTGATCTTAAGCAGTCTCTCCAAATTTTTCGCGAGGCAGGCAAGCTAGCAAGAAATATATATATCTCATTATAATATTGACGCCAGATTTCCGTTAAATTAGCAAAATTGTCCGTATCTGCTCCGTCGTCTTCGTAGCTAGTGCTGTAATAATAAGTGGAGGATGACGTACAGCTCGAGTGTAGCCCTATAAATCACGTGAAACACCGCCGAGAAATATCAGGGCTCGACCCTACAACAGGCAAGCGAACGGGTCTAGCCGCACAGTCTAACTCCGATCCTTGAAAGCAACGTCAACCACCGCATCCCTATCGCCATATACCCAGACCGGTCTTGTCGAGTGCAGCACCGTCGACAAGATGCCTACCCGTTTCACGCAGACAAGGAAACAGTGAGTCGTGATCTCCTAATTTTGCACCGTCCCGAGTGCCCGAGCGGCCATCTGCTTTGGGGAACCTACGATACCTTTTCGTGTTGTTCGAACAGTCGCATTGAAACACATTCCAATGGAAATGGAAACTGACCCGTTTTATTATTTCTCCTTTTACACAGCCGCGGTCATGTGTCCGCCGGTAAAGGTCGTATTGGCAAGCACCGCAAGCACCCCGGTGGTCGTGGTATGGCCGGTGGTCAGCACCACCACCGTACCAACCTCGACAAGTACCACCCCGGTTACTTCGGTAAAGTCGGTATGAGGTACTTCCACAGGACTAGCCAGCAATTCTGGAAGCCCACGATCAACCTTGACAAGGTACGTTTGAATGAAGCTTAGGAGAACTGGGCGGGAGTGATTAGTGAGATCCGATCCTACAAGATGGTGCATTTTGGTCATAAATAGGTCTGGAGGGAAGGCAGAGCAAATGACTGAAAAGAGGGGGAGATGGAAAATGGATATTATTTTTTAACCATCCTTTGTCGGGCAATTTGGCTGATAGGGCACTTTTTCTCAAATTAGCTGTGGTCTCTCGTTCCCTCTGAGCAGCGTGACGCCTACGTGAGCGGCAAGAAGGCCGATACTGCTCCCGTCATCGACCTCCTGTCCCTTGGTTACTCCAAGGTTTTGGGCAAGGGTCGCATTCCCGAGGTCCCCATTGTTGTCCGCGCCAGATACTTCAGCCGTGATGCCGAGCGGAAGATCAAGGAGGCCGGTGGTGTTGTTGAGTTGGTCGCATAAACAGGGAGAATGAGGATTTACAATATGGGAGTGAGACGGTGAAAATGGGAAGGTTATCTATCTCACTATGTCTGGTCATGGTAATTTGGCGGCCAGTTCTATTTCACAGGGAAAGAAAGGCGTCAAAAAGAAAGGAAAATTAGAAGCCGCGGATAGGCTTCAATCCGATTCAGATACTTCAAAAGGTTTCTGTGTTCAACGTCCATAGCATAGCCGTCGAACGTCTTTAACGATTTTATTTGCCAAGACAGATACCATGAGGATATTATCCTTACCCTTTCCCCCTTACTCCAGTTTCGGTATCTTCAGAATAATGCGTGGTGTTCGTATAGAGATAGCCGATGCCTCATTTCTCCGTCCTATAATATTATCACTTGACAAAAACAACCGCTCTTCGTGTGAAGACTCCATTAAAGTTCTGACGGATTTTTCTATATTTCTCTACATCCGCTTTATGCCAAGCGAATAATATTGGTTTTCGCCGTAGACTGCGCCGTACATCCGTACCTGGGAGCTCCGATTCTGCGTAGTTTACGAAAGGAGCATATTCTATTTACACTGACTAATGTTAGACATGCACGTTAGATTTTCGATTCACGGACAAAGCCAGACTTCCTCGGGCTACCGTTGGCGGCATCTATCGATTCACTGATGAATCTAACCGCCTCGAGCATCATTTTCGGTGTTACCTCGTGCCCGGCATTTTCGTCAATGACATCTTCGAAAACAACAGCACCGTCGCCGAACCAGCCACCGGGTGCAACGGCCTTCTTGAGCCATGACAGGAAAGATGCTCCCCGATGATATGGCACCAATTTATCCAGCCCACCAGATAGATTCAGAATCCTCTTGCCTGCGAGACAATGAGTCAACAGCGGTCGTAGCGTCTTCTTTTCCTCCTCGGTCGGTTCAGGTAAGGGGCCATTTTCTAGGGGACCAGACGCAGTGCCCAAATCAACGTGACTCAGAAACAAGCCTGCAGGGTCATATTTGCGGACAGCCTCCACGAGGGAGTGAGGGAACGCCTCGGAGCCCAGGAACTGGGAGCCTTCTGGGTCGCTGCTGGTCCATGAGGGTAGCTTCGACAGTCGCGCGCGATCTGCCATGAGACTTATATAGTCAGGGCAGCCAATGATGGGGATGGCAGTGTTTATCCGGGGATCGTGGAGAACACAGTGCCAGGTAGCATGGCCTCCAAGCGAAACGCCGAGAACGAGGTGGTCCGAAATCTTGCGCTCAGATTTGGGGAAAATGTATGACGGGAGATAATCGATCAGATCAGATACGTCCCGAGAAGTGCCATCTGCATATTGCACATTACAATTGATTAGTACTCGCACATTGGGAAGCATTAGGGTTGATGGATAAATATGCATATGCTGCAACTCACGGAAGATGGAAAACATGTCCTGTGCATGTCGTGGATTCCCCTGTCGCCAGGCCTCATTGGCGATGGGATCGATTATTCTCGTGCCATGATTTCTCTGATCAAATGTGATGGCAATCAAGCCTTTGGCTGGTGACTGAGCACGACCATCCTGGACTCTATTGTTCCAGTCTGTGATTGCTGCAATCGCAAAAGGAGCCATCCTTTCCTGAGTAGCTAACCTAGGGTTCAGAAGCCAGAGACATGCGACCTCTGAGGCTTGCGGAGAAAGTTCATCCAGACCGAAAACCGTCGTGACGATGCCTGCAATGGAATATGTCTTTTTGGAGACGGACGGCGCATCTGCGGAAGAAGCGGCTTCTGAAGACTTCAAGGAGTCTGCCATTTTCGAAAAGCCAAGCAATTCCCTGTTTGTGGTTTGGAACAGCGATTGTGAGGTGATATGTACAGCATGTAGTTCTACAGATGTACAGCGTAGATCATACAGCGTGCATGGATGGAGGGGTAAACTTCGGCGAAGATGCGGAGCAGAACAATTGCACCAGCCACACCACGTGTCTAGGGCGCATGTCATGTGACTGCGAACAGTGGGGCGGATGCTCCCGATCTGTGCCTGGCTGTACTGTACCGTACTCGTATTATGGATGCGTAATCGGTTACAAATCCCCGTGTTAAGCTAGCCGTTTTGGGAATTCTGGTGATTTTGCCCGATGGAGCAGCCTCCCTCACCGTCAGGGATACAGCTTTATCACCACTCTACAGTCTGACCTTCCTGCTCTGCTCCATCTCTTTGTGCAAAAATTAGTCATTATAATTCTCCACGAATTTGGGATTGGCAGATATTGTTGTCTTCATGTTGAACCCCTTTTTGTTGGTTCTCTGTCCCTTTAAAGATAGTTGGCATGTATGAGCACATGCGGAGTGCTGAAGGTACATACGTATTCCTCGAACCCATGTTCTGTGACCCCAAGCTCCGACAGTGCAACAGGCCCCTGAGCAAGCAATATGGCCGCTGCGGAAATGGAAACCTCTGCTATTAATGAAAATCGTCAAAACGCACACAACGATCCCGCCACGGATCTTCCAGAGACACTTTCGACCCCGGACGGCCCGATATTGTCGTCCTCTCCCTCTCGAACTGATACTAAACATTTCACACCTGATAAGCGGGATGGAAAGAAAGATCATATAGGCGACCATGGGTTGCTAAATGTCACGCAGACGGTCAATTCTGAGAGCACCAAAGTTGGGGGTCCCGCACGCGAGAACCGCGAGAACGAGCTGGGTACTACTCCACGGGATGACCCTGCACCGCTGAGCTTTCAGCCACAGAACAGCCCCAAGGATGAAAACCAGCTGTCAGCTGGCCCCCAGAAGCAGCCGTCCTTGCCAGACATAGCGGGCTCACAACCCCGTTCGAGCGTGCAGTTCTCTCGGGATGAAAGTGGTGCGACTCAACCATCGCAGTCCAAGCCCGCGTCAGTAATTGAAGATGACGAAGACCCGATGTTTAAGGGGAAACATTCCATCTTCACCAAGTTGAAAGCATTCGCCGCGTCGCCGCCGTTTGCCTCGCACTCTCGTACAACTAGTGGGGTGACGATTGGCGGACAAGCCGACTTGAGGCACAACGGCAATATCTTGACTCCGACTTCAGAAAGGGGAGAATTTCGGTTTCCACATACACTGGATGAAGGAAGCGATGTTGATGCCGATGCTGAAGAGAGCGGTGCTGAGCAGCGGACTCACCCTCCAAAAAAGAAGAGCCGGAGAAGACGACAGCAGGAAGAGAGAGAGCCACAAACTGCTCCAACAACTCCAAAAATGGCGGGTCGCCGATCATCGTTCCTCGCAAATTTTGATCGTCCCAATTTCCTCCAACGGAGAGCGGACACGACCGACTTCTCTCACCAACACCGCGAAGGTGTCTCTGAGGATGAAGGCCGCGAGATGCTCAACAGGGAGCCAGCCTGGAGGCGGCGAAGTACCTGGCTCCCCAGTGGTCAGGTCGGACAACAGGATGCACAACCAGACCAAGAGGAAAGACGCCCCGGGAACATCAGACGGCTGACGGGCTTCACTGGCCCCTCTGACTATGCAGAGGGGATTGCAGCATCCTGGAGGCGTCATCGTGCAGAACGTGGCTCTAGCCTCAGCGCCCAAAGATGGAGGCAGATTAAGGCGGGTCTCAAGCTTATTGGACAGCGCCGCAAGGCCGATACCAACACTGTTGATCACGCAAAGTCGGCGGAGTTGCTAGCTGAATTGGCCTCTGGTGTTCCGGCTGCTTTGATTTTAGCGAGCATGTTTCAGCGGGATGAGCACGGTAGCAAGCGTATTCCAATACTCCTTGAGCAGTTGAAAGTTAAGGTCACTGATAGCCGTATCGATTCTCACTCCGGAGATCGCCATTGGGTTTTCAAAATCGAGCTCGAGTACGGAAGCGGCTTGACACGCATGAAATGGGTTATTCATCGAACGTTGAGAGACTTTGCAAATCTACATTTGAAGTACAAACTTCACTTTGGCACCCAGAAGTACATCCAAATGAAGAGCACTGAAGGTGGCCAACATCTTCCACGTTTACCTAAGAGTGTCTTTCCCTATTTGAGAGGAGTCCGAGGCCTGGATAGCGAAGCAGAGGATGAAGAAGATGAAGCTGTCTACGACACAACAGCGGATGCTACTAGCGGTAATGAAAGGACACCCAAAAAGAAAAAGCAACATCAGCATCAATCTCGGAGATCGATCGGCGGTGCATCACGGAGGAAATCCGCACAAGAAGCTGAAGCTCCGGCTGACGCTTCAGGAGCTGCAGGAACGGCAGAGGGCGGCGTCGGGTCTGGGCTGGCCCAAGTAGCCAGAAGGGAGACGTACCCTGAACATCAACGGAAGAAGCTCGATGGCTATTTACAGAGAATGATTAGATTCCTGATATTCAAACCTGATAGCAACCGTTTATGCAGATTTCTCGAACTCTCTGCGCTGGGTGTTCGTCTCGCCGCCGAGGGAAGCTACCACGGGAAGGAAGGGTTTTTAATTATTCAATCTTCGAAGGGCCTCGATTTTCGAAGGACTTTAACCCCATCCTTGATCAAAAAGCGCCATTCCCCAAAGTGGTTTTTGGTTCGACACAGCTACGTTGTCTGTGTGGACTCTCCTGAAGAGATGAACATCTACGATGTTTTCCTGGTAGACCCGTTTTTCAAAATTCAAGCTCGAAAAGTCAGTCTCCGTAACCAGAATGCGAGCGATCTTGCAAAGTCCGCCAAGGAATCCGCAAGGCACCCAAAGCATCATACTTTGAGACTCGAGAACTCGGAACGGAAACTCAGACTGTTAGCGAGAAATGAGCGCCAGCTACATCAGTTTGAGGATTCTATAAGGTTCATGGTTGGTAATACACCATGGTCAAGACCCAATCGTTTTGGCAGTTTCGCGCCTGTCCGTCCCAATTGCTTCGCACAATGGTTGGTGGATGGACGTGATCATATGTGGCTTGTCTCTAGAGCGATTAATCAGGCGAAAGATGTCATCTATATCCATGATTGGTGGTTAAGTCCAGAGCTATACATGCGACGGCCAGCCGCCATAAGCCAGAAATGGAGGTTAGATAGGCTTCTGCAGCGCAAGGCCCGTGAAGGGGTGAAGGTATTCGTGATCATGTATCGGAATATCAACTCTGCCATACCGATTGACTCAGAGTACTCGAAATTCTCTCTGCTCGACCTGCATCCCAATATCTTCGTCCAGAGATCCCCAAACCAATTCCGGCAGAACACGTTTTTCTGGGCGCACCATGAGAAGCTTTGCATTGTTGATCACACGTTAGCCTTTGTCGGAGGAATCGACCTGTGTTTTGGCCGTTGGGATACACCGCAACATACGTTGATCGATGATAAGCCGACAGGCTTCGAGATGCAGGGCGGGCCCAAAGATGCCGACCACTGCCAACTTTGGCCTGGCAAGGATTATTCCAACCCCCGGATTCAGGATTTCTACGATCTAGACAAACCTTACGAGGAGATGTACGATCGCAATGTCGTGCCCCGGATGCCATGGCACGATATTTCCATGCACGTAGTTGGTCAACCGGCGCGAGACCTCACTCGCCACTTCGTTCAAAGATGGAACTACATTTTGCGCCAGCGGAAACCAACACGGCCAACTCCTTTTCTTTTACCCCCTCCCGATTTCAATGCTGCTGATTTGGAAGCCCTAGATTTGGATGGAACTTGTGAAATCCAGCTCTTGCGTTCGAGTAGCATGTGGTCTACTGGAACACCAGACATTGTCGAGCATAGCATTATGAATGCTTATGTCAAATTGATCGAAGAATCCGAGCACTTTGTCTACATTGAGAACCAGTTTTTTGTCTCAACCTGTGAGATAAGCGGACGGAGGATTGAGAATCAGATCGGAGATGCCTTGGTCGAACGCATAGTTCGAGCGGCCAAAAATGGTGAATGTTGGCGTGCGGTCATTATCATTCCATTAATGCCTGGCTTCCAAAACACCGTTGACAGCGAAGGTGGGACGAGCGTTCGCTTGATCATGCAGTGTCAATATCGCAGTATATGCCGTGGTGAGACATCCATATTTGGGCGACTCCGTACTCTCGGTATCGAACCCGAAGATTATATTGAATTTTACAGTCTCCGGGCCTGGGGTAAAATAGGTCCGCAGAAAAAGCTTGTTACCGAACAGCTTTACATCCACGCCAAATGTATGATTGTGGACGATCGAGCTGCAATCATCGGCTCTGCAAATATCAATGAGCGGTCTATGCTGGGATCAAGGGACTCGGAGGTTGCAGCTATTGTGCGCGACACGGATATGATTTGGTCTACTATGAACCATCGCCCATATCTTGTTGGGAGATTCCCTCATACACTTCGCATGCGCCTGATGAGGGAACATCTAGGCATCGACGTGGACGAACTACTAGAACACAATATCGCGACGGAGCAGGAGCTGCGCAAAATCGAGGTTGTTGAAGCAGGATCCAGAACCCGAGGGCGTCGAGAAGAGCCCGACTTCGAGCAGAAACAGGATGAGAGGGAAATGATGGAGCGCCGTCATCGCATTCAAGACGAGTTCATTTCACGTTCGGAAGACGTACGCAGTTTTAACCATGACATTGACTGGGAACAAGGCAACAACCCTAATCTTAAAACAAACAAGCGGCTGACGGCGGACCCCCGAGTGACGGGCAACCCGGAGCACCAGAAAGATGTTGACGGCGATGGGACTGATCGTCTAAAGTCCGCTACTCAGGCAGGGCTAGGTGACGCGCGTGATTCTCTATTTTTGAGTCCAAATGAGGAAGTATTGGTTTCCGCAATTGCCTCCGAAGGCAAAGGTGTTCTAAAAGAACCAAAGAAAGCAGTGGAACAGCAAGACCGACAAGCTTCGAAAATGAAAGATCTCCAACAAGCACCTTCATCTCCTACTGCCAGTGGCTCCCAATCGAACCAAAACATGAATGACATGCTGTCTCCTTGCGCCTTGTCTTCTCCCGTTGATCCTAACACCGAAAATAGCTTCCCTATGTTATCACCAAGAGATAATCCGGACAATTTCAAACATCAGCGCCCCTCGACTCGGGATTTGCGCCGTATTTTCGTCGATAAGGACTGCATGATGGACCCCGTGAACGGTGCCTTCTACCTTGACACCTGGCATGCTGTTGCAGAGAAGAACACGAACATATTCCGCTCTGTATTCCGTTGCATGCCTGACAATGAGGTTAGATCCTGGAAGGAGTATAAGGAATATGCTGCCTATGGTGAACGTTTTGATGAAATGCAAAGCCAGCACAATGCCAAGGCGTCCCAGCCCTCACCAACGAAACAGTCTGGTACTCCTGGTGCGATCCCAACTGTCCAGGGGGCTAAGGGACAAGCCCCTTTTGCATCAAAGTCTGATCCGTCTATGCTAGACGAAAAGTCTGGGCAGCAGACAACTGAGTCTAGTCGAAGTGAAAATGACCAACAACCAGTTAGTCCTACGAATGGAGATACGATGCCGGTTGATGAAAAGTCAGCATCGAGAGGATCGGATGTGCTCCCGTCCAGTGATCAACGGAACGAGCGAAGCAACAGCACTGCTGTTACCGCGGAGGGAAACGAAAAGCAATCTAGTAGTCCCCACCTTGTCGATTACTCCGATGCGTTGAACTTGAATGCGACTTCCCAGGCATGGAGGCGAAAGCGGAGAGCCGCCACGCATAGCTCAAGGAGGGATTTCCATGCGTCGGATGAGATTATGGATAAGGCGCGTGCTGAGGAGCTCTTGAATCAAGTCCAGGGGCATCTGGTGATGTGGCCATACGACTGGTTTGTGACATCCCGGTCTTTTGACTAATTAACTGTCTTCAATGCTGACCATTCCCTGCAGGCTCGAGAAAGAAGAGCAGGGTGGAAACTGGCTCTATGCTCTTGACCAGATCTCTCCGCTTGAAATATAGTAAGTAGCTGCTAGAATCTCTTCAGTGAGGACAATATACTGATGGCTGTTAGCAATTAATTATATTAAAAATTTTTTGAGACCTCTTTGGTTTACAATGACAACGACATCGACAACAGCGACAATCAGAGCCGTCCAAGTGCTCTCCCACGTACCAGTTCACTCTCTTTTTGCTTGCTGTTCGACCGAAACAGTTCGGAGCAGCTTCTAAGGCGTTCTTTCGGGCTCCCCGCCGTTTTGTTTCCTATGTTAACAACCTACTCTCTATGGGCTTGATTCCAGTCTAAGAAGTACTATTAATCCTAATTATATGTAACTTGAACCTCCATGTTCCTGAGCGACGCTGGCCGACGTTCTTTTTTTTTTTTTTTTTTTTTTTTGTCTTGACCGTCTTGCGATCCTCACATTTTGCCTCGTTTCCTTTTTGCTAACATGTATTAAATAGATTTAAATAGTCAGGGTAATAATAAGGGACAAAAAGAAAATGACACTACGTATGAAGCGTAGCCACTGAACACAGCATGGTCCACTATACTTCGAATGAAGTAAAGAAATAGTCCTTGAAGAAATCAATTTTCAAGATTCATTGAGCGGAGAGATAAGGGGTAAGCAATAGTCCATAATTAATGAAACGGCATACATTCACTCCTAAGCTATGCGGCTAAGAATGCACTCCAGCAGTGTAAGAAATCCTTGCGCGGACTCGCTCAAAGTCATCGAAGTTTGCCCGTAATGCATGCGCCAGGATACTATCTTGAGATCTGGGGGAATGTCCTTCGTCCCACGTATCAATTGACGTGCGCAGACTCGAGTAAGCATCGGCAAATGCGGCTTGAAGCTCTGCTGTTCGAGTACATGAACGGCCCAGATCTTTCATATAATTGCATGGGTCTTGGATGCACAGGCGTCGTGCAACGGGCAAATTTCTCCTGGCAAGGGCTGTCCTTTTCAGGTTGATCAGCGAACGCTGGCCGCGGAGATAGGCCGGGATGGATCCAGAGTCATACAGCTCAGCCCCGTCTCTGGTGGTATCAACGTTGAAAAATCCCGGAGGGTCAACCGAGACGCCGGTGCTTTGAAGATCCGTCCGTTCTCCGTATGTCTGCAAAATGGCGAGGAGCTGTTCACCTAGAGCTTCTTGGTGTTGGAAACGACCGTGATTCATTCTCAGGAACGCCACAATCATCGTCAGAAGGGCGTCGGATCCAACAGATGACACGTGGGCGCCAAACAAACCCCGAGATTCCAAGATCAATCGTGTGGTCAGGTACAAGGGTCGGAGTGTAGGATACTCAGCATGGTAGCCCTGGATATATTCGATAGATGAGGGAGGGCCCTGTCCACAATATAACTGAACTTGGAGGCCAGTCAGATGATGAACTGCCGATAGAACAGGAAACTGTTTCCCAAGAAAATAGACTCGGCCATTGAACACCTGGCTCTGCTGAAAGACACGTTCTACCTTTCGGAGCAGTGCAGTATAGACGCCGATCATTTTGGGGCGAGAGGGGCTTGGCTTCCTGAGCTGGTCGGACGTGGTCTCAGGATCACTCACAGAAAGAATGAAGTCTATATCTGAATGACTGACAGCCATTCCAGTCCGCCGAGAACCGATGACCTCCGGTGGGTGAGGCACAACTCCTCCCAGTATACCGGCAACATTGTGAGCCAACTGATCTACATTGGCCTGTTCCCGCTGGGTTGGTATCAAGTACCTTTCTAGAGCAAGGATCTCTGAGTCAAGATAAGAAGTCGCATCGCAGTAGTTTCCCACGAAACTCAGATTGTCTAACCATGGACGTTGTTCTGGTCTGCCCTTTCCGTCAACGTCCCACCGTAGGTGCTGGTGGGCGGCGGCGGCAGCAGCACCAGCAGAACAATCAGATGCAACCCTGTGTGCTCTAAATCGTAGATTAGATGCTCTTTTTGGGGGAGAGCGTTCTCTTATGACTCTCTTCACCGGCCCGGAGGACTGAGTTTCTTGTGTTGAGGGAAGAATTGATTCATGTCCATGGTCGGGGAGATTCTCTGACGGGGAAATAGACGGAATGACGCTCTTCGAGGGGATAGTGGTCGGCACTTTACGCACAAGGCAGGCGCGATTGGACAAGCGATGGGCCTCAAGCGTCTTCTGGAGATTATTCTTCGAGATCACCGGATCCTTGGCACGGAGTAGGAAGGACTGATGGAACTTCCGGGGGTTGGGGAACGGAGGAATACGGCGGAACGCATCAGAAGAAAGACGGCAGGGAGAGTGCATCGCAGGATAGTCAGCACGGCCAAGGCATTGCGACTGGCAAGATGCTAAACAAGAAGTTGATATTGATAGTTGGCGAAGTTGAGAATCGGAGAGAAGTTCAGGTGTCGAATGAGTTGCTGCCTCAGGAGTGCACACGTGTACAATGACTAATCAAACCAAGCATTTTGGTACTAACCCTATACGGTTAGGAATAAAGGTGGCATCACATGACCGGGTATGCTAATCACGAGGTCTGTGCAGCCCTAAGCGGTCTAGAAGGCAATAGATTCGCTGCTGAGACTCGGGGCGATTTTACGGCGTATTCGCAGACTATTAGTAGTATATTATTAGCATCAATCAATATTTCAGATCTCGCTTGGCTCTGCCATGAGACATGCATCTAGAACCAAGTTTGCCCTTCATCCCGCACAGAGGTGTGTGGCTTCGGACATAGGTACATTATGATATGGATATGATATGATGGGCGATGATGACGTATCTACAGTCTGCACTGTTCTGCAACGGAACTTGCTCCCAGTTTTGGCCATCATGTCTGGTTAATAATGCTATTTTTCATGGACAGGAAGACTGTTCCCTTTCGTTAGCCGGTGAATGAGGAATGGAATTGAATAATAAAGCCCCTGGAAGGCCAATCGATCACCTGGCCTATGGGCCCATGAGCGATATACATATGGACAGATTGTCAGATATAGTTCCGCTTAGACCCCTCATATATAGATGCAAGATTTCTTTATTATTATTCCCATAGTTCTGTTCTCCTAAAACAGCTGTAGGGGCTGGTTGCGGTGGTGACTGACCTCACTTGCCGCAAGTGCTCCCCGCATCGAGTTTTGTCGTCTCCCTTTTTCCCTCTTCCCGTTCCCTCCATCCCCCCAGCCAAGCTCGCTTCTGGGGCTGGCCTTTTTCTTCTTTTCTTTCTCCTATCTATTTGTTTCCATCCATTTCCCTTCTTTCTTTTAATACTATCGAGCCTTCGTGTTATTTATGGGCCGCGTCCGCTGCAATAGGCTAGCTAGTTCCCGTCTTTGCTGTTGGTCGATTCTACCACTTTCCGCCTCATCTTATCTCGCGCCTCGACTCGCCCTCTGTAGGGACTTCTACAGCCGTCTCTTGAATTCCTCAGGCTAATCGTCCTTACCATGTGCTAGATAGAATATCCCGGATTCATTATTTCACGTTCTTCTACCTGAATTGACTGTGTTCCCTTTCCTCCTGCAACTCACCTCCACCGCCACTCTCCTCCGCCATGTCCTCCGAACAAGATAGCACTCCAAACTACATTCCCGGTGGCCAGCCAGATCCCGTCCTCGTTGGGCCAGGTGTGAAGACCCTTGGGGAAGAGGCCTACTCCGGTGCTTCCGAGGCCACCCCGACTCTTGATGCCGACAAAAAGCACCCTGTCTTGACCGACGCCCCCTCATACTTCAATGACATTCATGGAACCAACGATAATGTTGCTTCTCCAACATCGCCCGCAGAGGTCGTCAAGGATGCCAAGACCCCAATAGAGCTCTTGCGCCGCCTGAGCCTGGTGGAGGGCTCCTTTCCCAATTTGCCCGAGCCCGACCCTCGCGAGCTGCACCCCGTTCTGAAGCTTACCGGTCGAATTATCAGCGCCGCATTTTGTATACCCTACAAGATTCGCCATCGCCCAGATTCCGAGTGGGTATGATATTTCCATATTTCTCTCTGAATGTATCTATTGAAACTGGAAACCAAGCTGACGTAATTTCTCTGTACAAAAGGGTCTTCAACACCGCCCAGGCACCTCCGCCCTATTCGATTCATTTGCTTATCTGGCCTCCGATGATAATAAATGGTCCCATATCCTTGTTGGCTGGACCGGTGAGGTGGAGCCAGCCCAAGATGTGAAGGTCCCATTGCAAGAGATTTCCACCAATGCTACTGGGAAGGTGACGGCCGTGCCGCCCTCAGCGAGCCTTCCGCTGAATAAGGCCGTGGCACCCATTCCTGTGGATGCCAGTCTCAAACCGCCCACTCATCCCTTCATAGAGGGGTTTACTGTGGGTAAAGAGGACCGGGACCGGCTCGAGGATCAACTAAGTTCTACTAGATACGGCAGGATCTTGCCCGTGTGGTTGACTGATGAGTCCGAAGAGCCCCAGGATACTATCCTACTCAAGGATCAAGGGAGATGGAGGCATTATGCTGAGCGAGAGCTGTATCCATTGCTGCACTACAAACAGCATGGCCCTACTGATGGCAAGTCGGAAAGGAAGTGGTGGGCTGACTACGATCGATTGAATCGTGTTATCGCTGATCGTATCGTGGAGGAATACCGAGATGGTGATATAGTTTGGATTCATGACTATCATTTATTCCTCCTCCCCAGCCTGCTGAGGCAACGAATTCCGAATGTTTTCATTGGCTTCTTCCTCCACTCTCCATTTCCGAGTAGCGAGTTCATGCGTTGTCTGGCTAAGCGCAAGGAGGTGCTGACAGGCGTGTTGGGCGCCAACATGATTGGTTTTCAGACCTTTTCTTACTCCCGCCACTTTTCGTCTTGCTGTACGCGTATCCTCGGATTCGATTCCACCTCGGCTGGCGTTGATGCGTACGGCGCCCACGTCGCTGTCGATGTTTTCCCCATTGGGATTGATGTCAAAGCGGTTCAGAAGGCGGCCTTTGGGACTGAGGATGTTGAAAATGCTGTAGCGGGGATTCGCAGTCTGTACGCCGGAAAGAAAGTCATAGTCGGCCGTGACCGACTGGACGGTGTCCGGGGTGTTGCCCAAAAGCTGCAAGCGTTTGAGGTATTCCTCGATCGGTATCCCGAATGGCGTGACAAGGTCGTCCTTATTCAGGTCACAAGCCCAACGAGTGTCGAGGAAGAAAAGGAAGACCCTGATAACAAGATAGCCAGTCAGATTTCTAACCTGGTATCCGCCATCAATGGCCGTTTTGGTTCCCTAAGCTTCTCCCCTGTTCAATATTATCCACAGTACCTCTCACGGGACGAATATTTTGCGCTGTTGCGGATTGCCGACGTCGGACTGATCACTACCGTCCGGGATGGAATGAACACGACAAGTTTAGAATACATTATTTGTCAACAGGGCAACTATGGGCCCTTGATCCTTTCAGAATTCTCAGGTACCGCAGGAACGCTGCCTAGCGCCATCTACATCAACCCGTGGGATCTGGTAGGGGTTGCCGGGGCCATCAATCAAGCATTGACCATGAGCCCTGATGAGAGGAAGTCACAGCACCAGAAACTTTATAAACATGTTACTGCAAATACAGTGTCGGCCTGGTCCAAGCAATATCTGCATCGACTGCTTACGAACCTCTCCTCGTTTGACCAGTCTGTGGCCACTCCCGCCCTGGACCGGGCGAAACTGCTAAAGCAGTACCGCAGGGCACGAAGGCGGCTTTTCATGTTTGACTACGATGGAACGCTCACACCGATTGTTAAGGATCCGCAAGCGGCGATTCCGTCAGATCGGGTGCTGCGAAACCTCAAAAGCCTGGCTGCAGACCCCAGAAATGCCGTCTGGATTATTAGCGGACGTGATCAGGCGTTCCTTGATGAGTGGATGGGCCACATTCCTGAACTGGGATTGAGTGCTGAGCACGGTTGCTTTATCCGGAAGCCCCGGTCTGATGACTGGGAGAACCTGGCAGAGCAAACAGATATGGGGTGGCAGAAAGAAGTCATGGATGTCTTTCAACATTACACAGAAAGGACACAGGGTTCTTTTATCGAGCGAAAGCGGGTTGCATTGACATGGCACTACCGGCGTGTGGATCCGGAGTATGGTGCGTTCCAGGCCAAGGAGTGTCGGAAGCATCTGGAGGAGACTGTTGCGAAAAGATGGGACGTGGAAGTGATGGCTGGCAAGGCAAATCTGGAGGTTCGGCCGACATTTGTGAACAAGGGATGCATCGCTAAACGACTGGTCGAAGAATATGGGATGGGGCCAGGTCAGGCACCCGACTTTATCTTATGCTTGGGAGATGATTTTACAGACGAAGGTATTCCTCCTTCCTCTTCACCATGTTCCCCAATTTCCCATATATACATTGCAGCATGTTTTATACCGTTTTTGGACAACTGCTGATTATTCGGTGCAGATATGTTCCGTGCCCTTCTCAAATTTGATCTCTCATCGGACCATGTGTATCCAGTCACCGTTGGTGCAAGTTCAAAGCAGACGACTGCAAGCTGGCATCTTTTAGAGCCTGCAGACGTCATTTCTACAATTGCAATGCTCAATGGCCAAGACCATTGAGGGGCACCCGCGCTCGAGAGTGCGTAATTGCAGGGTCAGTTACATCGTGGTGTTTGGTATATATAAATGAAAAGTCCATGTACTGGTAGACCTGGCCGGTCTATCTCCTTTTGCAGGTGCATCACAGGGATTGTGGGTGTCAATTGATGCCCACGGGAGGTGCAGCATAACCCTCCCATAGGAATCCGGTGTTTGCCTGATGCGACTGCCTTGAACCAAGACGGTGCAGTTGCAGGACGGCTGTGCGGCTTGAGAGATAGATAGTTTGATGGACGGATTGGAAAACGACGGCGCAACCCATAGTAATAAATAGTGTAGAGTATAGAGAAGAGACGATGCCAATGCAATCGATGTTCTTTTAGACGCCACGTGACTACTAATCTGCATGTTCTTGACTTCATCCCGACAACTGCAAGTTTTCGGAGGGCGTCCCGAGGCCACTGTCCAAACTGCAAAGAACCAGATGGCTGAATCAACGATAACCTGCCATTGACGATCTTGTCTCGCTATTATCTTGTGGCCCAGATCTGAATTTCTTGCCCGCCACGGCTCAATGCGCGTGTATTCCACAGGGCGTCAGCGAGCCCCAGCGAGAGGGGTTCCGGCTGAAGTTGCCGATTCGGCAAATGATACCAAAAAGAACCCCAGAGGTTGGCCGGACTTCTCTGCGAATTGCCTTATATTACTGCGTATTCGACTGTGAGTCAGAATGCGCGCTCCACTGGAAACGAGTAGCGGTGCTTTCCCGGGCTTTTAAACCTCTTCGCTCTCGGTTGGCAGGGCTTCATGCTTAATAACCCTCCTTGGAATTACAGGTTCGGCGACACAAAGTGACTTGATCTTTGCCCTTTTGATTTTCCATGAGACCAAGATAGACTTCTATTCCGTTAATTGAACTCGATGGCTCACACAAACGGCCAGTCAAGATCTATTGTTCCTGGGCGGGACGATCGATCGCAAACCCCATCGTCAATGGCGAGCACGGTGACCCAGGATGAGAATAGAGTAATGGAGGGGGATCTGGTCCATACGACGGAATACAGGTCCGTGCCATTGGCCGCATGTCAACCTGACGAGGAAGCAGCCATCGTCGATGGCATCCCTGGAGTGAACCACAGCCTCATTGCTCCAAATACGAACCAAGGCGGTACCCTAGCCAAAGTATCATCCCTGGTTCGCACCAGGCAAATTAGCAAGGAAATCGAGCTTCCGCCTGATGGCGGCATCAAAGCATGGACGCAGGTGGCCCTTGCTCATATTGTTACATTCAACACATGGGGCTACATTGCCAGTTTTGGCGTGTTCCAGACGTATTATACACAAACTCTGGGACATCCCCCATCTGATATTTCCTGGGTGGGAAGCGTGCAGATCTTCCTGCTGTTCTTCGTTGGCATATTTTCGGGCCGTGCGACGGATGCTGGTCTTTTCAAGGCAACTTTAGTGACGGGCGCAGTTCTCGAAGTCTTTAGCATTTTCATGACATCCTTGTCCACGAAGTATTGGCAACTTTTTTTGGCACAGGGCGTCGCCCAGGGCCTTGGATCTGGCCTTATGTTCTGTCCCACCACCTCGTTAGTGCCAACTTACTTCACTAAGAAACGTGCGTTTGCAATGGGAATTGTAGCCTCTGGATCTGCCACGGGAGGACTGGTGTTTCCTGCTGTCGTCATGCGGCTACTGCCGCGGGTTGGATACGGATGGACCATGCGGACATTAGGCTTTATTGCACTGGGAACGCTAATTCCCTGCCTTGTTTTTCTCAAACAGCGGTTGCCTCCTCGGAGAAGCGGACCCATTCTCGAATTGGAGGCGTTCAAAGAGCCTCCATATGCCCTCTATGCGGCCGGCATGTTCCTGAACTTCTGCGGCTTGTACGTCGGGTATTTCTACATTGGCAGTTTCGCACGCAATATTATTGGGGTGTCACAGTCGACGTCGATTGACCTTCTTTTGGTCATGAATGGAATCGGACTTCCCATGCGTCTCATCCCTAGCCTATGTGCTGATCGTTTCACGGGTCCCTTGAATATCTTGATTCCCTTCAGCCTAGCTACTAGTCTCGTGACATATGGATGGCCCGGGGTCAAGAGCCTGGGAGGATTGTATGCCTTTTCAGTGGTATACGGCGCAGCTGCTGCAGGCATCCAGAGCTTATTCCCAGCAACACTCAGCACTCTCACTACGGATCTGAGTAAGATTGGTGTGAGGATGGGGATGGTGTTCGGGGTGGTCGGGGTCGCAGCCCTGATCGGCTCCCCGATCGCCGGGGCTCTTATCCAGAGTGATGGTGGACAGTATCTCTATGCCCAAATGTTCATGGCCTCCTGCATTTTCGCAGGCGCTTCAATCTTAGTAGCCACGAGAGTAGCAAAGGTGGGATTCGCCTTGCGACTTCGGGTGTAGAGTCGATTGTTCCAGTTGCGGAAAGGTAGAAGAGACCGCTGAACAAAAAGACAAAACAAAACGATGCAATGGAATATCAAAAAAATGCATAGAATAATATCTATTGGCAGAACGCAGGGTCAGCAATCTGTTGTCTTGGTAAACATGAGTCCCTTCTCGAGTCATGTCGTTTCGCCCACTGAAATTCATCCTCGTCATCTTTTTCTCCTCTCCTTGTTCATCTTCCTCCATCCCAACTTGCTCTTGGATAGATCCTCTCTCTTGTGCAGCTTATTAATGTGTTGGCAGGCATTGGGTTCTGCATAGTACCGTAAGTGTTTTTTTTTTTTTTTTTTGCACACGACATACCCCGCGCTTGGCCCCTCAGTGATGTCGATCCAGTGTGTCTGTCTCGAGGAGATCTGATCTTTGTTGAACAACTGCCCATTCTTAATTCCAGGCATCATTGGACTAGTGCATCACGTCGCCTGAATTACTCGGTTCTCCGGTAAATAGCTGCGCCCAATTCTACCCAGGGATAGTACTACTTACTACTAGTACCCCGTACACATCTGCGCAACTGTCATGGCTCCTCGCGGCCGTGGGAAGTTCTCCAAACCGTCCAGAGGAGGCAAGTCTTCTGTTGAATCTTCCAGTCACCTCTGCCAAGGAAATACGGGGAATTCTGACTCTCTGGCGGCCATTCCACAAACACAGGCGGTAAACACTTCAGCCGTGACGTCCAGCCCGTCGACAAAGATGGCAATCCAGTTGGTTTATGGCGCGTATGTCCTTTCACCTCACACATGCACAAACACCTTACGTTATCAAAGAACCAGTCTCTGACCGTTTGAGTAAATACGTTTTTCTTTTGTACAGGACCCTGAGGATGGAATCCCATCTTCATCAGACGAAGACCAGAATGAATCCGGCTCGGAGGAAGAATCATCTGAGGAGGAACAGGCAGGCCCCAGCCAAGCCGCAGGAGAAGAAATGACTCGGGAACAACGTCGCGCTGCCGCAAAAGCCAGAAAGCAAGCCGCTTTCGCAAAGAAGAACCAAACCGCTGCGCAGCCAGGAGACCTACCGCCATCCGAATCAGAAGAATCCGATCTAGACTTGCCCGCGAATCCAAATCACACAGCCGGCTCACGCGCACAACTTCAGAAGGGATTGCTTGGTGAAGAAACCAGTGGAAGACCCAAGGATGGTGATACCTCACAGCTCTCACGAAGGGAGAGGGAGGCCATCGAGGCGCAACAGGCCCGAGAACGTTACATGAAACTCCACGCCGAAGGGAAGACGGAGGAGGCTCGTGCGGATCTCGCGCGGTTAGCTCTTGTCCGTGAGCGACGAGAGGCCGAAAGAGCACGAAAAGAGGCTGAGAAGGAAGAGAAAGCTGAGCGCGAAAAAGCCCGCGCTGAAGCCCGGGAAAGGGAGATGCAACAGCATCTGGCTGCTAAGGGGAAGAAGGGCTCATCTAAGAACAAGCACTGAGAATCGGTCTGGATTCCTTTCATTCCTTCAGGTGATCTATTTCTTAAGCGATTATGTTTGAGAGAAATCGGTTCATATTCTGTTCAATCTATTTTGCATATCTTGAAGTAAGAACGGTCCTCTGCGTACGCCAAGTTTTCTGAGATATGTTCTTTTAAATTGTATTTGTGCTGCCTGAATAGACCAAACGCGATGCAAAGAAAAGAGCAAATGGAGAATGAAACCAAACGCAATATAGAGGGGAAAAAAGAAAGAAACAAATACAAACGAGTAGCGCTCGTGCTCTGTACCGAATATATCATGGAGAAAAAAAAGTGCCTATGTCAATGCACTATACGCCCCAGAACAGTCCTTCCACACTATGGCCATGCATGACGATACCCCATCCTGCAATCAGACTGACCAACCACAGCACAGCGAAAGCAAGAATAGGGATCAAAAGCAGCTCAGTATTATGTAAAAAGGGAAGGGCATTATATCCCAAGAATGTGATATATGTGTAATAGGTGAAAGCAGAGAGATAAAGGGTATTTCCCAGGAAGGTAGCCAGGAAATTGCTCGGATTGCGGGTGAGAACAGGCAGGAGAAGGAATTGGACAACATATAGGTGCAGATAGAGCGGGAAGAAGGCCCGATTTGAAACCTGGTGGTAAAAGAAAAATCAATCGATCAATATCTCGTCTCGACCAGAGAGGATACTATATAATTGGGAACATACATCAAAACAATACCCAAATTCCAATTGGTCCTTCTCTCCAGGTTGAACGAACAAGCCCTGAGCCGCGCCTCTTCTGCGGGCCCTGGAGCCTCGTAGCCCCGTCAGGGATGCAGCGGCACCATTGGGGCCGAATAGTCTTCCTATGACGAAGTATGCCAGCGTGGAGATCAAGAGCGACGATCCTATAAAATGTATGAAGATAAAGAGGAAAGAAAGGCGAACTATAGCGCCGAAGGACGGTGTATATGCTAGTCCCCATGCAAGGGCGGTGAGAAGTAGAAAGAAGGAGAGTAGATAGGTGAACGAGGGATCGGGACGGTGCCATGTATTTTTAGTTTCTGTGCATCTCAGTCGACATCAGCGCTTTCAATCCAAACTGGATAGGATAGGAGGTCATTGGATGTTATTGGACCGATATTTGATACTGGTGACTAGGGATGAACCTACGTTTCTATTAATTGGCAATGGGGTTAGCATAGCGTCTCGGAGAAGGGGGAAAATAAACAGATAATACTGATAGAAGAAGAAGAAGAAGCTGAAACCACATACATGATAGTATATCGATTTAAAGACTTTCTTGGGGGCTACCAACAGTGATGTCATTTCCCAAATAGCCATTTCGAAGTCCATCTGGGGGAATTTGAATAGTCTAGTCGGTAGCAGGCCAAGCGAAATGCGCAAGACATGATCAGTTCATCTTAATCCATACGGGCGGAGATGTGTTGGAAGTCAGAGACAGCATTCGAGATCGACACACCTCTTGAAGAATCGCGGCATCCGTATACTGGACCTGCGGCTTGCTGGCGTGGTGCCGCCAAAGGTAGAAGGGCCGGCATGCTGACGAGGAACGGATATATGGGCATTCATTTTCGCTGATCGATAGATATACCAACACTCTGGATGTCCAGAGACTGGAAAGTTAAATTGGAGCGCTTCATATACTGGCGGAGAGATGGAGGGAGAGAGAGTTGTCGACTGGGAGATATTGAGCTGTTCCTTTGAACTTCGGAGACATAATGGAGGCCTGAGGCAGTAGTATTATGTCATCTAATGATGACTGAGGCAGAAATGAATTCTCCCTGCAGGCTGCAGGCCGTCGTTGAACGCTAACGTGGGCAGTCGATCGGCAGAAGGATTGGGATTATTATTCTGAAACTTCCTCGGAGTCTGGCCGAGCATGTGCAATGGTCTTTTTGTTGTTGTTGCTGCCATATTCTCTGAAGGATGTAAATATCTGATCTGATAATTGACTGCTGTCTAGACTAAGAATCAATGAATTATTTAGTTAATAAATTAATCAATTGACTAATTCGTAATTAATAGACACTAGGCAAATGCAGAGAATAATGCATATCCGCCGTCGTCTTCACCTTCAGATCAGTTTCGACTACGATACGGAGTATAGAGTTTTGCATCCACATCCATGCATGCAAGGGCTCAATAATACCCCTGACGACGACAGGAGCAGGATCAAAAGCCACGGTGAACCCCCATCGGATCTCTCATTCAATTCTAGTTCCAACCCTGTCCGCCCCTTTATGCCCGCTTGAGACAAGAGTCATTCATAATAAGCCATACTGCTGTAAGTCACTCGCCGTTTATCATGCCCAACAGGAGAACTACTGCACTGCAATCCCTCCCTTCTCTCCCCGGCCTGTCAAGCTTCTTCTTCACCTCCCGTCAATTGAACTGCCGGTTTGATCTAACCATCTCATCTCTTCATCAAAAGTATTTGGCCTGAGGTATCTCGAGTCGTCTATTTCCGTCTACAATAGTCCGTGTCGTGCGTGGTACAATCCACCATTCCAATGCCGTGACCTACTGGTGACGCAACCCCCAGTCACTAGTCAATTCGATTCCTTCAATAGCTTCTACGTACACGGATGTGGACATCCGCTGGCAGGATACCGCCTTGGAAGACGTCTCTGTCTTATATTTTAATGGGGTGCTGCCCCAAGGGGTTGCCGATCCATCACCTTCACTTCCAACTATTTCTTCGTCCCTCCTAGAAGCTTTATCACACGTTAGTTAGCAATCGGATTTTACGTTCAACAAACATAACAATGTCCCGGCAATCCCAGCAACAATTCCGTGATGCGTTTGAAGATGACAAGCCCCCTCGTACACCCCCGTCGCAGACTGACAGGTACAAGCCTGCGAAACGAGGCCGCCAGACGCGTCCATCCGTGCGGGATACGTTTGCCGATCACATTACATCCAATGAGACCGAGGGAAGTAGTGGTGACCCGGTCGATGGACGGGACTCGCATGACTTGTCTCTGTCGCCCACTCATGCTGCCAGAACCTCGATCGTCGACAATATGCTTCTCTCCCTAGACCAGTTCGCTCAGACAGGCTTCGATCTAGAAGACTATCGCCTGTATAATTCTATTTTCGAGTCAGATCCGTACCAGATGGATTCACCAGATTCCCCCCGACGAGCCCCCTATCGGGGCCATACGTATTCTTCCTCAATTTCATCAAACGACGATGGAGCCGGCAGTTACATAGATCGAACAGTGAGAGGTCGCCGGAGTAATAGCAGCTCAAACTATCGCTCTGGCTTTGCGAATAGCCGCATCAGAGAGGTAACTCACTCACGAAGTGTGGTCGGCACTCGAGCCAATGGTTCAAGACACAGCAGTGGCGGTAGCTCTTGTTCCAACACTGACTTTGGACCTGCTCGGTCCAAGGCGCGGCTGGGCTCTGCGGGTGAACGACGCTCTGCAAGCTTTGACTACGGTATGAGACGAGCCTATATGTCTCTTGCGGAATCTGCCTATGATCATGACACGCTGCTGTACAATGGAATCGACGCAGCACCCACTCCAAGTGTCCCTGCAGGACCCAGAAAGCAGTTTTCTACCGTTCAGGACGACTTCTCTGTACACTCACTTACCAATCAGTTGTCACAAACGCCCGTATCCTCCCGGAAAAGCAGCCTGAAGTCCGCACGCACCAACCATACAAGGAAGAGTCGCCCCGAGAATCTCGCTACAGATACGGTCAAGAATTACAACAAGAACTTGGGTGCAGTCTTACAGCCACCGCTAGAATCACCTGCCCCCAGTCCATCTATATCTTTTAACAAGCAACATTCACCTCCAGCCGAGCAAGCATCTGCCAAAGAACGACCTGGATTTTTCCGTCGCGTCTTCGGATCATCGAAAACTTCGGCAACCGAGCCCTCAGACCACGCCGAGGCACAGCGTCCCCAGGAAAGCGACCAAAAAGTCTCAGATGGACGGCACACAATACCAAGGGGACGCAGACAAAAACCACAAGTGGTGAATAAAAAGCCTTCTTTCTTCCGTCGACGAAAGAAGTCCGTGGTAGACTCAGCGCCACCGCCAATTGTTCTTCCTCAGAAACTCCACAACCCGAAAACGGCGGACATAATGAATGCTGAACCCAGTCCTGTGAGCAGCCTGAGACAGGTTATGGACTCCTACATTGGGAATACTGCCTCTTCTGCATACCTTGACCCTAAAGAGTGTCGCTACCCCGAAAAGAGCGGCAGCGATGTAGAAGACAAAACAAGCTCAGCGCACCTTCAAACACAGAAACGGCGGAACAGCGCCGCTCCTCTCAGTGAGGAGCCAAAGAGTAGATATAGCCTTGATCCTACCATTTCCTCCCGTGATCCAAATCCTTCATCGTCAGCTGCTAGTGTGTGCGGAAAAGGGGATTATGTCGCCAAATCGAACGATACCGAGGCTGGCCAGCATCTCCCCTCTTTACAGAAGTTAGACGAAGCGAGGAGTTTTATTTCTGCCCCAGACCTCTCGCCTGCAACTAAAGACCACTTCCAAGAAGGCCTGGCGGGTTCTAGACTTTCCAATGGCCAAAGTGCAGGAGCTGTAGAGGAATTGGAAGAAGCAAATGCTGCAGGTAAAGTTAATAAACAGGTGCCTTCCAGTGCCATAATCACTAAAGCCTCTGATGATCATACCCCGTCCAGCACACTGGTGACTTCAACGGAAAATCAAAAGCCGGCCGAGTTTACTAAAGGAAAAGCTGCTACCTCTGATGACCTCGCCGATGAATCACCGAGTGTGGAGGACAGGGAACGGTCGCGGAGGCTCTTTGATAGCCCAGATGAAGTCATGGGCGATGAACCAACCGCAGCATGGCTTGGTGAACCCGACCGTGCTATGATCCGAAAGGCGTACATGGAGCTGTTCAAGTGGTCTAACATGGACATTCTTGCAGCGCTACGGGACATGTGTACTCGTCTCGTACTGAAAGGAGAAACGCAGCAAGTGGACAGAGTCTTGGATGCTTTCTCTACTCGGTGGTGCGAGTGTAATCCAAACCACGGGTTCAAAGCTACAGGTATAAACCCACGCCGCCGCTTGATGATTGTGATCATACCTTAACTGCTGACACTCGAACAGACGTCGTCCACACCATTTGCTATTCCATCCTCCTCTTAAATACCGATCTCCATCTGGCGGATATTGACCAGAAGATGACAAAAAATCAATTCGTTCGGAATACCATGCCAACCATTCATCGAGTAGCAGTCGATGCAGCACCGGACAGTTTTGGGGTTCCGCGTGCTGGCGACCGACCCAAAGCTGGTGACAATGCCTCAGATTACTCTTTCCACACCGATGCTGGGCTTCTGGTCAATAAGCCATTTAATGGGACGATAAGAGCATGGGAAACGCAGGTTGAGATAGTCCTCAGGGACTTCTATACATCTATTCACAAGAACAGGCTTCCTCTTCATGGATCGCGGCCGGGGAACGAAGAATCTCGGGCAACGCCGTCAAATAATTTACTCAGCCCTACGAATGGCGGCCTGCGCAGGAGCCCTAGTACAATAAGCAAAAGCGGCTCTGATATCTTTCCCCGAGCTCGCTCCGCTGATTCTCGTTATGGTGGAGGCGCCCGTTGGTCTTCAAAGGCACGCTCGCGGACACGGTTATACCCTCCGTCGTACATGGGCTCCAGCCGCACCAGCCTAGATGATCAGTCTTCTCTCTGGAGTCCTTCTGCATCCAGTACCTGGAGTAAATACTCTCTAGGAAAGTTTACCTCGGTATCTGTTGATTCGCTGGGTTCAGATTACCCACGCGGAGATTATCAACAATCTATCGGGTTTGCCAATGCGTTGAGCCATGCGATTATTCGCGAGGATTCGGGTAATTCGATAATTAGCTCGGAAGCTTCTGAACGGGTCACTGCCCTTATCGAGGATGAAACTTTGGAACTTGCGGGCGCACCGTGGGCCAAAGAAGGGAACTTAAAGCACAAGCATCACCTCGACGGAGTCGACAAGAGGGCGAAGGACCGAAACTGGAATGAATGCTTTGCGGTGATTCAGCAAGGCTGGATGCGCTTGTTCTCATTCAACGAGTCCTCCCGGTCTGTACGTCAAAAGGTCAAACAACGTCAAACGGGTGGCGTAGTGGTTGGAGGTGGAAATTGGACAGAGAATGCACAGGAGACATGGAAATTCCTCCTCCGTCAGACCATTGCAAGTGCTCTCCCGTCACCTGGATATTCAAAGTCACGGCCCCACGTGTGGGCATTGAGTCTGCCCACTGGGGCTGTTCATCTTTTCCAAGCTGGCACTCCAGAGATAGTGCGTGAATTCGTTTCAACTGCCAATTATTGGAGTGCGAGGCTTTCTAAAGAACCCTTAATTGGAGGAGTCAGTAACGTCGAATATGGATGGAGTGAGAGTGTCGCGAATAGCGCCCTGATCCACGCCGAGAACAACAAGTCTCCACCCTCTTCATCTGGACGGATGAGTTTTCAAAGTTCGGTCAGGGGATCTATTGATCAGCAAAGTGTACGACCGAGACTTCCAGCGGATCGCATCCACATTAGTGACTGGGCGCCTCCGCAGCAGAGTATGGTGGCCTCATCATTGTCCGAGGCTGATCAGCTGCAGGCACTTCGGACGTATGTCAGGAATGTGGAGGACGAGCTGCAGAAGCATAATGATCTCCGACCAGCGATGACCCTTGCTTTCTCTCCACGTCACCCTAACGCGTCCAAGGCGATGGCCAATTGGGAGCGCAAGTCTTCCTACCTCTTGCGTGAAATTGTGAAATTCCGCACGTACATAGACTCCCTTCAAGGCGCGCTGGATCTGAAGGACAAAATATACGCATCCCGTCAGGATAGTATCAACGCGGGCAAAGACGGCGAACCAGAGGGTGTTCCCGAAGAGGCCCTAGGTCCTTCCAGCGTTCCTGCGTAACATATAACACTTAGGCTAAATGCCATTGATTCGATGTATATTTGTCCTTTTTTGAAAGGGCCACAAGAAGTGATATTAGTGTCTTCATGAGTATACCTTGCAACGTCACTCATGAAGCCTTCCACCCTCTCTTAGATAATATTTCTTATGGGTGACCTTTCGATCGTTCATGTTCTGAAGGACAGTATGGTTATCCTTTTTTTTTCTTTGGATAGACTTGACGGGACTTCTCTCATGGGTTCATGATCTTCTCTTTTGCTCTTGGTGTACATACATATAATACATAATACAGCATATGGGATTTTTATTCTCACAGAATTTCGTTTTCTTATTTCGCTGCTGTGGCTCTAGCCCTGCAATTGCCGTTAGATGTAGTTTCTAGAGGACTTACCCTTCCCAGGCAAGAGGCTCGACACTTGTATCCATCAGCCGAATGATGTCATATCCTAGATGTGATGTCAGTATGTTCAGATCATGGACTGGGCATTCCTCTGGTACCGACCGCAGTCTTCCTTGAATTTCCGAAAATAAAAGACCTTGTTCCCTTCGCAATGCTTGTCACCACAACGCCAAACTTCGACCTAGAGGATGTAATAAACAAGCTGTCAGCGTACAGGACCTCAAACATCTGGTTATTCTCTCCAAATACCTCCTTCAAAGCCAAGTCAAAGACACGTCCACTGTAGCAACCTTCGTAGAAAAGCCATGAGAGCCACTTGTGCACACAACTTAATAACAGCCCATCTCCTAACATTGTCTGGAAGATGCAGGAGAGGGATGAACTCTGCTTTTCTCCAATGATCTGTCATGCCATCTTGTCAATAATCCCTGCACATATCTTCACATCCCATAACTTTTTAAACAGCATAAGAATGCCAAGACCCCCTTATAACGTATCCGGTAAGTGAGCGGCCACCTCCGCTCCAATCCCACCTCTAGGTGAGATTCTAGGGTCTATATCAACAAAACAATTGCATTTCTATATCAAAACTAATTACTAGGTGGTTTAGGACATCTAACTCTAGTATGTTCCCAAACATGACAATTAGAACACTGTGGGGGGGCTTGTACACGTGGCCCAACTGTAGAAAGTGCTGGATCTATATGAAGTGCATCTTGAGCTTCATAGGCCTCATTCTTGTGCTGAAATTGCTCTAGGCCCTCTTGAATAGCTGGCCCTTCTGTAATAGCTAGCTGCCTATTAGATTGCTTCTGATTTTGGTCTTTCTATTTATTATTAGCACAAAATTTGCGTACTTCTTCCCGTGTAATCGTAAGCTCATTTAGAGCCAATTCATGGCCCTTAATAAGCTTGTCCAAGTGTGTTTCTAGCAAAGATGAAGGGCTTTGAGCACATTCCCTAAGCAGTTTTCTTGTTGCAGATGCCTGCTTTTCTAGCTGCCTAGCAGTATAGGGTGTTTTGGGTGCTGAATCTGTTGATCAACTGCCTGGTGGTGTAGGGGTCTTTAGCTGGATATCCAACTGACTGAGCACCCTATCTGGATTGAATGGAACTAGACCAGCACCTGCGAAGCTATTTTGAATAGTTTCTGCTTGAAAAGCACTTTCACAAGCTTGTGGAAAGGCCTCTAGGAAATCAAGTTTATCAATTATGATTGATTCCTAAATATGCTTTCTGCTCCACTAAGCTCCCATTGTGCCGGGGGCACTGCGAAACCCCGGATCTCCCATATTTCCTATCTTAGAACACCGTAGAGCCGCGGTCTCCGACATACTAATGTATGGTGGAGCCCGCGGCCGGCAAGTACTTAATGGAGAGTTCCCTCCCAGATAGTTACAAGAAATAGAGCATTCTTTTGGTTTCTGGGTTGCTTCACTAGTATCGTTGTCATTGTACAGAGCGGAGCGAGGCTCCTTCGTCGTTGTGTTTCCTTTTATCGTTATATCGTTTTCTTGCTAAGATCGTTCGGTGCCGCGTGGTATAGCGGCATCGCCTTAGTATATCCATTCCTGAGGTCCCCCGATCACAACCCGGTTCCTGTCGCAGGGAACAACGCACGTACGCCCCCCTTTACACCATATGCCTTTTTTAAAGGTGAAAAGCAGCCTATATCCAGAGGTTGAAGCTTGTGGGAAGAATGCGCAGACATGCAGATAGGAATGATATTATTTTCACTGTATATTTAATCAAATTGAGGTGTAAGATGGCTGCTATGGCCATCAAGAACCAGAAGACAGTATTTCCCAGTTGTACAACTAGAAATAGCAGGAATAAAGAGATTTTTAAGCCAGTGAAGGCCTATCTCATCAGTAGTTCATCCATTAGGACTAACTTCAATCCTGCTATTGCGTGGGAGCTTGAAATCTTGATACCAACCCTCTATATGGACCTCACGCTTGGATTGAGGAGTGGTGTTGTTTAGTTGCCGATAGAAGACTTCTGTTTCCCTAATGCTAGTTTCTGTTCACTAGCAGTTTTTTTCAAACACAATGGGAATGTGAGGACGCACAGGTGCCAGCAATGTTAGGGTTGTTCCCAGGCTTATACATTCAAGGAGGAAATAAGCAACAAAGTGTGATGACTAGTATTACAAATAGATGAAGAAAAAGCAACATGTGCCATTCAGTACTATTTTCAACGAATACCAGACATGAGAGGAGAAAGGAGAAAAGAAGAAGGACTGGAGGGTGCGTAGACGCAGTATGTAAACAGGCGACGTCACGTGCGGAGCTAGATCTGGCAGCCCCTATGGGACGGGTCATCACAATAGGCCTGGGTAATTTTGAGGATGGTTAACCTGGCATCTTGCTGAGCTACCTGCACAAAATAGGGGGTAAGCAGCTCATAGTAGCACATGACTGATTACTGAGCAGACCATGAGTGCTCATGATGAGAATTACGCACTGAGCATCACCCTGAGTACCCCCCATGGAGGTGGCAGCTTCCAAAAGGAGGAAGTCTCTGTGATTGTAGAATGAAAAGCCTGTATAGTGACATAAGTAATGTGATTAGTTATCTTTGCGACTGTCAATGTTCTGAATGAGGAAGTGAAGAGGTGTTGGATCACGTGGGATTCTGCCGCATAGATCCGCCCTCGCTGACCCTTTCCACCACGTAGGCCTATCTAGCTAGTAACCAACGATATATGTGTGGCCCAGGAGGTTCAGCTCCTTTCCTCTTTCGGTTTAGGGCGGCTTAATCAGATAGAGTAGATAGCCAGTAGCGAGACGCACAACGCGTACTCGTCGTTAGGAACAGCGAGCATATTCCTCTTATCTAGGACCTCGCCAACAATATATACCTCCATTAAGAGGGCATGGCTGCTCATGTGACTGTGCATGTGACCCTGCTACACTGGTTATTAATATAATACGATACGATACGGCCATAATACAGCTGCTGCTCTCCTGCGAAGAGACGAGAGTTCCAACAACCTCTGAGCTGTCCTTGCTGTGAGTTTTTTTCAATGGGCATTGTCGAGAGAGCAGGTCTCTCTTTCCTGAGCAGCAAAGCGCATCATCCTCTAGGCTTTCCAACCATAACCGTTTCCGTTTCGGAAGCCAAGCTTCGGGTGTGGAGACGGCTCTTGTGCCTGGGCCTGTCACCATGTCGACCGACTCTCCGTCACCGTCTCCAACGTCAACAACTGCAGATGCGATCGGAGACTCGTTTCTACCACGCAGGACATCTCATGTGCCTGCTAAATTTGATACACGCCATTTTATCTCTCCTTCTAAAATACGTTCCATCAACTCAAATAAATTTATGTTGGAAGAGGACAGACGGGAAGATCCACCAGGGGACGGGACAGACGACGCGCTGGGAGCGACCATAACCGGCCCAAACATAAACCACACATCCACAACAACCATGGTAGAGTCTGGTTGTGACTATTTGCGCACATCACCGAAGCCTCCTCAGTCGACGGATCACAACGATAGCGACAGTAGTCCTTTACAGCATCCATCTAGCGACGACGGAGATGAGCGGCACCAAAACCAGACTTTCTTGGAGGAGAGGGAAATGCGCCAAAAACTGATGGATATGGAGTCTAGTTTTCTACCGGAACCATCGGCCATCCAAATCCCTACTACCGACCAGAACGCCGGCCCTGATGATACGTACTTGCTAGGGATTTCGCCTGGGAATGCGGAAAGGCCTATGGAAGCGCACAACGATGCTGAGATATCGTTCGTATTAACAGACGGAGGCCGTAATAGTACACGTGCGGAAGAAACAGAGCATGTCTCGCAGACTCCATGCACAGAGAAACGCGAAGAGTCAACCATTGACCTCGATACGACACTCGATATTTCTATGAAACAAGATGAAGGGAATACTACATTGCTGGAGATTGCTGCCTCATCACCTGCGGCGGAGGCAGCAGCTAGGACTGCACAGAGGAACAGTTCCGCGCCTGCTAATGATTCCAATAAGGCTGACCAACCTCATCAAGATCAACTAAGAGACAGATCCCCTTCACCAGACCCTAAGGGTGGACTGCCGCCAATGTCACTGACAGTTAGGCAGAGCTCACAGAGCTTGTCACCAGGCCGATTGCCCCTATTTCAAGACAACGCAGGAGGTGATGGAGGAGCTACCTCCGGCCCTGGATCAAATACGAACCGGAGGGCAAGCAGACCCAAATACCTGATCACTCGTTCATCTTCTCATCGTCTTTCTTCCTCCTCTATAACGAGTTCAACCACCGAAACGACAAATAGCGAGGCAACGCTAGGGGCCGATTATGCACTTCAATCGGGCGGTGCAGCCCCTGGCGACCGTAGCAGTTCTCAGAACAGAGGCCACAATGACTTGGTGAGGTCGGTTAGTCTTGGGAGCCTGGCGTCGGGGATTTCTGGTTACAGCGATGAAAATGTTCTTGAGAAGCGAAATGCCACCGGTCTTGCTGATGGCGGCGGTGGCCTACAGACGCTAGATGAAGAGGATGATTCATCACACTCGCGCCCGGGAACATCTAGACAGAAACCGACTGCTAATGATTCAGCACCTATGACTCCAAAGGGACAGCCGCCTCAAAATTCTAACATGCCGACAGATACAGCCATCGCAGATCGCCTTAAGGACATCCAAATCCCTAGCGTGTTCGTACGACAATACAGAGAGGATTTTGGTGACCGAGGAGTGTCCCCAGGAAAGCGGACAGGTGCCCCAACCCCTGGATTTACAAGAAGCGGTAGGACAATGACGCTGAAAGAGCAAAGCAGTACTATTGATCGCCTGTCGAAGGAGAACTTTGATCTCAAGATGAGAATTCACTTCCTTAACGAGGCGCTAAGTAAGCGTTCTGAGGAAGGGATGAAGGAAGTGGTGTCTGAGAACGTGGAATTGAAGTCCGATAAATTAAAACTGCAGAAAGAAAACCAGCACTTGAAGAGGAGACTCCGTGACTTGGAAAAGCAACTGAAGGATAAGGAGTCGGATAAAGGGTCTATGATCAACAACGATCCTGACGCTTCAGAAGATGAGGATCGCGATGCGGGGCAGTACGAAGAAGAGATCATGTTTCTACGGGAGAGACTGGACGCTTACGAGCTCGAGATTGATAATTTGAGGGCGAAGAGCATTGCTAGAGAGAGCGAGAAGAGGAGACTTGCTGAGCTAGTCAAGTCGCTGAGTGAAGGTCGAGCTAAGGGATCGGATGTGGGCGCAAGAGAGGAGAGAGTAAGTTGCAATTCCGGACTTCTGTTCCTCTTCCTGCTGGGCTGACACACGGACTTTCATAGGACATGTGGAAAGATATGCTCGAAGCAGAGACCGCAGCTCGTGAACAAGCAGAGGAAGAGAATAAGAAGCTCCGAGACGAGATTCTACGCCTCAAAGGCGAAACAAGCTCCGGTCCAGTAGGTAGTAGGTCGATGATGGGCTCAGTCTTGTCTTACTCGGCTATCTCCGACCGCGATGCCCACCGCAATGCCACTATCGGCAGCTCTGCGAGTGGCACGCTTGTAGAGCTGGAACTGTTGAAGCAAGAGAACGCAGAACTACGGAAGGAAGTCAGCGCCCAGACTTCAATGCTCACATCCCGGAATCGGGAAAAGGAGCGCCTTTACCAGGAAATAGAAGAGCTAAAGCTTGGGCAGCGCCGAGATGGAGGGCGATCCATTGCTGGAGACAGCATCTTCGATCGTTCGGCCTCTCGAGCTAACATACGGCCATCCTCTCGTGGCAGTGATGGGACCAGAACGTCTCGGACTAGCGATATCGAACGCGAAGGATGGGAAATTAGGAACGGGCAGCTGCGGGATCAGGTGTCGACTCTAAAACTCGAAAATCAAACCATCAGGGCTCAACTTGAAAAGTCCTCCAGGGAGCTGGAAGCCCGCGACAAAGCATATCAAGCTGATGTGGACCAGGCTGAAGAAGAGATCCGGAATCTACAGCAAGAACTCAATCAGACATTGCAGGTCGCGGAGGAACGTGAGATCGCTTTCCAAGATTTGAGGGCGGACGCCCAGGAAGAAATAGATGCTCTTGCGGACGAGCTCGACCAAAAGGTCGAGGAATTTCAACGCATGGAAGAACTTCTAAGGGACCAAGATGAAAACCTGAAGGCCCTCCAAGCAGAGGTGCGGTCCGCAAGCGAGGGCATATTCAGGCTTGAGGAAGATGCGCAAAGTAACCTGGAGAAGTACAAGGCCGTCCAGCAGGAGCTGGAGGAGTCTAACAGAGAGATTGAGTCTTTGGAAAAGGGACTCTTCGAAGCAAACGCGAAGGTCCAGCGGCTGACGGTACAAATTGAGTCGGGCGAAAATGAAATAGCCTTCCTTCGAGAAGAGCAAGATGGAGACAAGATTAAGATCACCGATCTTGAATCCGAGCTGAAGATATGCCAGGTGAGCCTCCAGAACGAGAGGGACAAGACCAGGGAGCTTGAACAGCGTCTAGCAGAGGAGAGACATCAGCGCGAAGTCGTCGGAACCCGGGAAAAGCAGGAGGTCCAGCGGATCATGAACGAGTTGAACCGCGAAACTTCTGCTGCCAAGGAGGAGATTCGCAAGCTCAAAAAGAGCCTCTCTGCTCAAGAAATTGAGACGGCAACTTGGAAGGAACGGCTGATGGATCTTGAGAGTAACCTCCGAGAAACTCTCGGAGACTTGGATGGCAGCCGGTCTAGTTTAATCTCCAACATTACCAAGCTACAGAAGGAACTCGAATCGACTGCTCTGGAGCTTGAGAGTGCCCGGACGAAGCTGGATGAGAAGGAGTCGCTGCTGCGCAACCGTGATGCCCTTCTTGAAAGCCACGGGCTCGAGTCCCGCAAACTAGCAGAGCTTCTGGAACGCGAGCGGCAAGCACGCCGTGCAGACAAACAGTCTTTCGAACAGGCGCTCAAGTCCCATCACCAGGCATCGCGGACCATTACGCAAACGAATTCGCGGATCTCGGAGCTGGAGGGAGCCAGGAGCCAGGATCGCAAACGTTATTCGACCCTGGAACAGCAGTATAAGGAGCAGCTTAGCGAGCGAAACTCGATGCTGCTCACCATTTGGAAGCGCCTGTCCACCATGTGTGGCCCGGATTGGGTACACTCGAATAGTCTGATCAACGGCAATCTACCGAGCCAGGAGGTCATTGGCAATATTCTCTTTTGGCCAGGCTTCAGCCGCAATCTTTTACTGGCCGTCAAGACTGTGGAGAATGTGATATCAGGCTTCAAGAACCGGATCAAATCGGTGGAGCGCGACTTGACCAAGCAATACCAGTCCCTCGAGCATACGTTCAATCTGCGAGTGAAGAAACTGGACCGCTTGGAGGAAGCCGCCCGGAATATTCGAGCCCAACAACACAGCAGGGGCAGCTCCAACTCATCCCCAGAAGTAGCCAAACTTCGAGGGGAGAATCGGCTTCTGAAAGCCGAGCTGAATCTTGTTCATTCACATTCGCGGAGCCGCAATTCTCCTACTGCTGCCGTCCCTGGAGAAGCAGGACGTAGGTCGCCGCGCTCTCCTGTTCCGAATTTGACCATAAATACGACGTTAGACGCAGAGCGGTCGTCGCTGGTCCGGCATAACTCTGCATCGATGGTTGAGAAATCCATGAACCATCCTTCTCAGTCAACCCGTTCAGAGAGGGGTGGCTTATCCCGAACTTCGACACATATTCCGCAGCCGACGCACTTCTCGTCTTCAACGACGCTGGCCAGTAACGGCGATTCTCTGACTCCTAATCTCCGCCGTGGGAATGAGACGAATGACCAGAAATGGGCGCATCGCCTTCATGAGCTAGAAAAGAGGCTGAAGGCTGAAAGGGAAGCTCGCCTCCTTGACCGTAGCGGGGCGCGCAAGCGCCTCGAAGAACGAGACGCGGAGAACCAAAGGCTTCGGGCTCAACTGGAAAAGGAGCGTGTGCGAAAGGGAGCATTGACAGCAACGTCCTCGGATGGCAGTAATCATGGCAGTCGCAGCCCAACCAAGAACGCTGCAAGAGGCAAAGCGGGCGCTGAGACAGGGAACCGACACACGAGTGAGGGAGAGAGTACGGAGGAGAGCTCAAGTGAAGGCGAGGGCATATACGTCGACATTGAAGTGTAGTGTTTTTCTCATCGCGCTGGGTACATTGGGTGTCGTTATTATTCCGGTGTACAGTACTTATTGTCTTGTATATATTGATATACCCTTTGATCAACAAACATTCTGCATTTCCCTGATATCCTCCACGTAAATACTGAATACTAAATAAATAATACTAAATAGCAATGTTATCTCCCGTCGTCGCACGGCCCTGGTGTCGATCATGGACATGTAACATTAACGTCTCTCCCTATTTTCCGTCGACCCCCTCCTTACTCTCCTTCAGGGCGCCAGCCTTGCGCTCGTTCGTTCATTGTCCACGTTATTCATTCATCAATTCATTCGTTCTACCTGCTGGCTCCAAGTTCACTCTTTCTTCGGAGCGTCCTGCTACAATATTGATCATAATGGCCGACAAGATCTCCATCACGATATGCGGAGATGGTGGATGCGGTATGTGTCTCCATTATTGTAGATAATAAAAACTGGGATTCTAATGTGTTCGACATCTACGCACCCACAGGAAAGTCATCAATCACTCTTCGACTGGTTCGCAGCCAATGGATACACGAGTAAGTCCCTCATTTACTCTGGTACAGTCCTCCGAACTGACCGCGAAATTCCTCTTCTCGATCATCAGATACGATCCCACAATTGGTAAATACATCGTCCCGTCATCGCATAGCTTTGTAGTCCACACCAGCTCTAACAAGGGGGTTGCAGAAGATTCATATTCGGTGACGCGCACGGTTGACGGCATCCCATATCTCCTATCCATCACGGACACGGCGGGCCAGGAAGAATATCGCGGGCTATGGGCAACGGCGAATTTGAAATCGGATGCATTTCTCCTGGTCTACGACATCACGAATGCGCCGACGCTGCCGGCGTTGGACTACTTCATGGACATGATTGGGATGGAGGCGGAGCAGCGAGAGGAGAACAACTACCGACTGAGACAGGAGCTGGGGCCCAGCGCCAAGGGTCTGGATGTGGGAATGCCTCCACCGGTGAAGATAGTGGCTGGGAATAAGTGCGATCTGAAGAATTCGCGCGTGATTCCTGCCAGGGATGGGTTGGAGTATGCGCGGAAGCACGGATGCGGATTTATGGAGACCAGTGCAAGGGAGATGGTTAATATCGAGGAAACATTTGCTTGTCAGTGACTTCTTTTTATTCTTTGAATGTGATGATAATACTGACATTTGTTAGTGATCGTGCGCCGCGTGGTCGAAGCCCGGAGATTACATTATGGACATTCATCGTCGGACGCGCAGGCATCATTGCAGCCCACTACCTCACAAACACAGGTGTTGATGACGGAGAAGGAAGAGATGGTGAAAGATGCGTCCAGAGATAATAATACCAGTCAACACGACAGCTATTTTGCAAGCATGGGCAAACGAATACTGGGGTATGGGATATCGTCGGGTGGGAGTCATAATAATAATAATAATAATAGTTTCTGGCGACGATTGTTCTGCTGTTGACAGTCTTGGTTTTTCTTCTTCTTTGTTTATTTATATACCCCTCCTCTTTTGTTATTCTCTATTACATGTCTGTCCTCGATGAGCATGTTTCCTATGTTCCTGTACATACTGCTATTGACCCAGTTGCAATAATCCAGAGACAGTACAGAAATGCATGGCTCGTATGTACTGTGCACATATCAATAATAATGTTATTAATATAAATAAACCCCATTTAATGCCTCGGACTGCAGAGAGCCGAGTCCGAGGTGTTTCTTTCTTCTATTCCTTTCTTGTCTGGGTTCCAGTGTGAGGCTTTTTTGGCTAGACTACCCCGTACTCCATAGTCCATTCCATTATCCATACCCCTGGATGCTGGCAATATTGGAATGTTTCTTTTCAATTATTTTGTTTTATTTTAATTCATGCCGAAACGTCAGTCTTGCCGTTAGAACCGAGATTCCATTCAGGGTTAGTTGCAGGGTCCAGTCCCACATAGTATACAGCAGATACGAGGTATCATTTATGATATTGTCCAAACACTACTCCTGCCATGCCTTGTACACATTCTTACAACCATATACCTCCCCCCTCTTGAGCAGACACATGAATCTCCACGCAGGCTTGTTGGCAGCATTGATATATCGTCCCGGTTTGACGCAGTACCCAGCGCATTGACCACGCGGCGGCGCGCCCTCGACCTGCGGCACATCGATGTACTCGCCCGTGTAGAATTGGAACTCGGGCTCTGTGCTGTGCACCTCCAGATGCAGCCGGGAGGTCGGGTTGTCGAACCGTCCTAACAGCTTCAGGGGCTGGGCGCGCGTGTCCAGCGGGATCCGGGACGGGTCTGACTCGACGACTGCTTCGTCGTCCAGCTGGGGTTCGGTGGTGTGTAGGATGAAGGGCGCGGTCACGTTGCGTGGGAACTTGTCTATCTTGTCTAGTGGGATGCCATTGGTGTCGACGGGGAGGTAGCAGTCTGAAGAGCTAGGCTTTTGTGCCTTGGATGGTTGGGGTGTTGCCGAGGTTGAAGTAGCTGATCTTTCAGTCAGTTTTGCATTCTTCTTTCATGAGACGGAGAACAACCTGTGGTTGGTAATATTAACCACCGTCTCTTCACATTCATCCCCGACAAATTCCACCTCATACTCGACCGTCAGAACAGTCTTCTTATCCTCCCTGCTGGCGGTATACCAAATCCTCAACTCACGGAACCGGGATACCCCTCCTCACCATCCTCGCTGAGATACTTGAACCTCATAGACTTCTTATTACTCCCATTATCCTCCTCTTTAACAGCAGCAAAGGACCCCCTCGAAGACTCGCTTCCCCCACCCCTTCTCGCCGCCGTGGATAGAATTCGGCCCGTTATTCCGCGCGAGCTGGTAGTCGCGTCCCCCGTTTAGATCGCGGGGCACAGCGTCCTTGATCCTGTTCGCGACGCGGCCGACGGTCTCTCCGAAATGGGGGGATGTTGTACTGGGCATACTGTGATTGATGGGGGAAGCCGAGGACAATGTTGTGGTCTGCTATACGGAATTCTTGGATGATGCCGCCGAGGGGGAGGAAGGTGAATGAGGAGAGATCTGTCATTTTTCTTTCTTTTTTCTCTATCGTGCTTATACAATATGTTTATTGATAAAATCTTGTTGTTTCAGGGGTTTTGTTCTACATATTGTTGATAGAAGGCATACATAACTGAGATAAAGATGGCGTTGTGGTCAGCCCACGGTGCGTGTACATTGTACTTACTATAGTAGCTCGGCTTGTTACCAACTGTATGGTAATTATGTACAGAGTATAATACAGATAGGTACAGTCTACGTGAAGTAGATACATGCATTAATAATCAATCAATGCATTGATTGATTATTGATTGCCTGCATCGGCCAAAATAGCCATACACAACACACGACCTGTATCCTGAAGTTCGGCTTTTTGGAAGAATCCGACTACTTTTCTGCGCCGATCAGGGGCATTTATTTTTATTATTATGGACTGCGTCGTAACTTGTGATCTCTAAGCAAGACATATCCGAATTATGTAAATTATACACATTGATAGTTATGCATTATATTCCCTATCTGAATTACAACTTGGACTCGAGTACATAGGGATTTCAAGACTACTCGTAGTCCGTACTAACTATTCTATATTGTTTTTGCTCCTACCAGTACCTAGTACTCGTACCTAGGAATGAAGTTACTCTTCGTTGATAATTAATAATGGACCCTATCTACACTGTATAACGGGCATTCGGCATTTGACAGCTATTAAGCCTACGGAGTAAGCAGCTCGGACGGACCTTGCAGCAAGACCGATATCTCCATCGGCGCTCGGCATTAATAATTGATCGAGACTAGCAGCAGATTTCTATTTAATAATAATTAAGGACTAGAGTCAGTCATCGACTATTACATTACAATCGTGTAATGGCGATACTGCTGCTTAAACTTCAACGGAAACAAACAACTTAGGGTACTCTCAAATCAAGACAACCTCCCAGCCCAATTATAGTAGAAATAAAAAACCAAGAGAATCCATCTCTCGAGTTCCCAGTTGAAAAGAAAGAAAAGCGACAAGCCGTTGAAATTAGCATATCCTGACGCCTGCTCTCGCCTTCTTGACAGACGGGCAACAAAAGTCCCATCCGTTGCAAGTGATTTGAACCTCGACTCCAGACACCTTGGGTGGATTTTATAACAAGACAAAACAGAAGAACAATAATAATGACACTTAAGCCTCTTCAGTGAATGATAGTCAGAATTCCCTGTACACTTGAGGCAAGACAAGCATGCTTGTCTGTCCCCTTTCCCCTCTCCTTCGCCGTGAATAAGGAAGGGGAAGTAGAATAATGACTAGAACCTGCATCCACGGAAGTCATCGAAAAAAAAGGGAAAACGGAGATGTATGGTGTACATGCATCACATCGTTAAGGCGTATACAAAAATAAGGAAAAAGAGCGTCGACACTGAACGAGGGCCGAGTTTCGGAGGGGTCCATTTCTCTAGATCGATGTGATCTCCGTTGGGTTTGGATTCAGAAATTGATTGAAATCATCGTATTCGCTCTTTGTGTCCATGAACAGATTGGATGCCATGCAGTTGACGGGAATTTGACGGTTGAACATGGGCGAATTGATCTGCTGTTCGTCAAACGGCATGCTTGTGTAGTCGGTAGGCGACATGAAATCCACATCATCAAAGTCGCAAAAGCCACTGCTGGGCAAGCCACTGTTGGGCCATTGTTGCTGCGGGCCTTGCAGTGCTATTGGGTTGACGACGCCTTGCATTGACAGTTGCTGAGTGTACGACGGCGTATTAGGCACAATCTGCGGCTCCGTCTTGATCAATGGCTGGCTGCGTGATAGCGGGCTGTATGTAGGTGGCGTGGGAGGGAGTTGATGTCGAGCAGTGAAGGCGTCTGAGAAACGAGACTGGGTGACAGGCGACTGGGCACTTTCCGAGCTGCAGTCGGACGACTCTTGACGCTGCATGTACCCAGAGCTCCGTCGCCATAGCTCTTGCTGCATAGCTTCCGTGTCCTCTTCGAAATGTTCACCTTTCCTTTGGTCAAGGGCACCCAATCTTGTCAGGAGGTCGTGTGTGAGCGGATGGCCGTTGGCTTCGCATTTCAGTGGGTCCCCGGGCCAACCTTCGCCTTCGCTGGTTCGTCGATATAGTTCCTGAAGGCCATGGACAAGCCAGACCTGCTGTTGCTCCAACATTTCGACGTATCTGTATAGATGGTTAGCGATAGTCAGAAATAAAAGGAGACTGGAACTCACCCCTTGGGATATACTTTGTCGTGAGCCTTCTTCCGCTCGCCAAAGACGCAGATGGCATTGTCTGCCCTACATCGTCCACAGGGATTGGCACCATCACACTGCACCAAGTCAGTGGGTCAAGCGGACATGGCTGAATCCAGCCGCGCAGCGTACCTTTGACTTCTTCAGTCTACATCGATCGCAGGCCTTGCACACCCTCTTGCGCACACCGCTGTCGGAATGAGCCAGGGTATCTGACGTGGGGGAAGACTGACGCGCAGTCATTGTATACGGTATGATTGAGGATAATAAAGTGATATAACAAGGGATAATTTGATAATAGTAGAGTTATCGACCACGAAAACACAGGTAGGAATCAGAAGGACAGCGAGACTAAAAGGTGATCGACTGTCCACTGGATGAATTGATAGAAAGAGGGGAAAGAAGAGATCACAGCAAAGGATGACGCGATGTAGAGAATACAGTTCCCCCCTTTTCTTCTTCCTCTTTCTTTCTTTTCCAAAGGTGTCAAGTCAATGTCAAGGTGATCGATATGACGCACGAACCGGTCGACGAGCTCAAGAGAAGCTTTGCAGGATGGCAGGAAGCCAATGGCTCGAGGACAGGCAGGCTCAGAGCGGAGGGACGGCGGGAGAACAGGAGGGTTAGCTCGAGACAAGGGAGGACGGGAGCAAGCCGCAGGACGCAGAAGAGGGACCGGATGGGAGAACCAGGGAAGCCGGCGTGAAGGAGGGAGCGGAATGGGTTTTAAGAGGTGCGAAATAAGAATGATCGAAGCGAAAGCCGGACGATGTTAGGTAGGCTTGACGACAGTCGGCGTAACGTATGGTATTTTTTTTGTTTTTTGTTTTTTTATTTCTGGTAATGACATCGCTCGGCAGGATGAGTCCCGCTAGGGAAAATTGATCACAGGGCCATCATTTTTTTTTTTTTTTTTTTCAAAAAACCTGGGCAAGGTTCGGCATTTGACGCGCGGTCTGGAACAATTTCTGTGCAGCACATACTACATAATACATATACTGCTAGAGTCATTAGAGTAGATACATATCATGTAGACTACTACTATATACTATGCTATACTATGTTATAGCGTTAATAGCACATAATAATATATACTATACTACAAAGTATGCTATAGAAATAAGTATGAAGGAATCAGCATATTTCCTCGTTCAGCAATTTGCTGCGCGATTATTATTAAATAAATAAATAATTAATAATAAATACATGGTCCGTGCGCATTAATCAGCGGGAGCGGAAATCGCTCAGTTCGCCAAGACCCCCGAAGAAACCCTCTATCTCCGCCCGGATATAGTAGATCTTGCTATATCCGGCCAGCTATTGCTGACAGATCTTATAGTAAGAATGGTGTACAATAATAATAATATAGAACGATTAAAAGTCTATGACAGCTGTAGATACTATGTAAAACAGGGTCAAGAAGAGCTGTCGGAATAGATTCGGGTTACCGGGAGCGCAAGCATCTGGAAAAAATACACGTATGGTAATTACCGGGCCCGCATGTGGAGGTGCATAAAAAAGTGCAGGGTAATCCAACTGACTCGATCGGGACTCGGGAACAGTTACCGTGACGCCGGTGACAATACCATACATTCTCGAATGTTCATAGTACATGCTATTATCATAGTTCACTATACTGATAGTAATTAAGAAATGTCAACTACGGTCCGTCTTAGCCGCTGGGCACCGCTTTAACCGCCTACTAGTAATACTACTACTATCTAATAATTAGAAACTACTAAGTCCCCAGAAATCATGACGGGAACACGGAGAACTTTCTGCTTGGATTAAGCATGACGTTGAGATGTTCTGAGTATGCTCATTGCTCACTGCTCGCACAGAATCAAGGCAGATCGATCTGACTTGAGATCTTTTGCGCCACTTCTCTCCACTTCTGGTAGTATTTCCGTTTTCGGTATCTATCTATGACTGCTATGTACATCTGAGTTACTTAGTAGTATTATTACTATAATAGTACATGTTCTTAGTACTTACCAACTAAATGGTTTGCCTTCTCCCACAACTTTCTTTTCTTGCAAGATTAAAAGCTTCTAACCAGCTGGCTGGGTCCATATCTTCTTTCTCTCTTTTTTGCCTCGTTCCTGATCGCCCTGTTCTAGACTTGGTCTTAATAAAACTCTGGCTTGAGCAAACCCCGTAGTCATGCCATTTCTCCTGTTGCGACTAGCGAACCACGGCCGAAACCAACTTCCCAATACGGCAATATCAAAGAATTCCCTGCTTAATCTCCAACCTCATACTCATACTACATAGTACATACATTTACGCTTATCTTCAAACTCCCCAAATCAGGTTCCATACTGCACCAACGTCTGTACCCATATTACCACTCTCATCCACTGCAACACATTTTCCTCGCCAGCTTGAGTGCGCCTCTGGCGTCATAGACCTCATCCTCCTCGCGCCTTGATCGTTCCTCGAGGCTTTTAGGCTTTCCAGCAATCTGATCCGGCCCAAAGACGGGACTGACTACGGCACCGAACTCACCGAAAAAGGGCCGATTCTTGTTGCAGTCGTCCACACTGCACACAGTCTTCAGAAAGTGCAGGATAGGAAATATACAGGAAGCCGGCCGTTTGTTGCCGATCACCCGAGCGCCCGCTCTCTCGCGTGGATCACGTGATTACCACGCTGCAGATCCCGTGACCCACCTTGGGCTTCCTAAGTCGACTTCTTTTCATCTCACGTTGTTATTATTCAAGGTTCGTACGTTTATCACTGTCATCATCCATTATTATTACTATCAAGGTTCAGCCCTCCCATCTGCCCGATCAGTGCCCTTTTGCCGACCGGTCGATCCAACAGGCAACTTGCCGCTGCCCCTATCAGGCCCAGAACCCCTGCCATCCTACTACTATTCATAGTCATAATCATAGCATTGACCATGGCTGTCACCGCTGCCTCGTATGGAGATCTTCGGCATTTGTTGCCTGCCAATTACAAGCGTCTCATCGCCTTGTGGCTGGAGGAAGACTGTCCCAGTTTCGACTATGGTGGCTTCGTCGTTGGAGAGTCGGAAGCGGGGGCCAGGCTACTGGGCAAGAGCCAGGTATGACTGATCTTGATGCTGTCTGCCGGTCTGTCGTTGGCTTTCCCTTTCCTCCTCTGCCTTTCCAATCGACCAGCATCATACTCTTCGATTGGGACCTTTTGCTTTCAATCCTCTGCACTCTGACATCGGATCAGACCATATCATGCTAGCTCATTTTATCATGCCTTCGTCTGGCCGCTGACCCTTCAGGCATTAGGGCATCGTAGCCGGCGTTCCTTTCTTCGATGAAGTCTTTTCCCAATTGGGCTGCACGTAAGTCCTCTTCACCCGTTAGGAATGAGTCTGTTTCTTATAAATAACAATCCCAAGGGTTGAATGGCATGTCAAAGAAGGTGAACCCATCACCCCCATCAAACATTGCGCCACTGTCAGAGGCCCAATTCGGAAGATATTGCTCGGTGAACGCGTTTCCCTCAACATCCTCGCTCGCTGTTCAGGCATCGCAACCAAGACATCTTCCCTCGTCTCGGCCCTCCGTTCGCATGGATGGAATGGTACTCTGGCTGGTACCCGCAAGACCACACCTGGATTCCGCGTGGTCGAAAAATATGGCATCCTCGTCGGAGGTGCCGACCCGCATAGGCACGATCTTAGTTCGATGACCATGCTCAAGGACAATCACGTCTGGGCCTGCGCAAACAACAGATCTGCCGGCGATGGTGCTGCTGGCAAGTCCGCTGACTCCATTGCCGCTGCCATTCCTCGGGCCGTCCACGCCGCCAAGGCAGCGGCCGGCTTCTCCACCAAGGTAGAGGTCGAGTGTTGTAGTATCGATGAAGCCAATGCCGCCATTGGAGCTGGCGCGGACATTGTCATGCTGGACAACTTCACCGCGGACGGTGTCCGTACGGCAGCTAAGCAACTTAAAGAGACCTGGGCTGGCAAAAACAAGTCATTCCTGATTGAGGTCAGTGGGGGCCTCAACGAAACAAATGCGGCGGCATATGTATGCTCCGATGTGGATATTCTCTCTACGAGTTCCATTCATCAAGGAACTGGGATTGTGGACTTTTCCCTGAAAGTGTCATTACGGTAGAGGTTCCACCGGGCCTCATCGAATGGGACTAGTCGTACACGGATGTACGTCAAAAAGAGCACCTAGGACGTGCGTACGTATATATGATTCCTGGTTTACAGAATACAAACAAAAACCCTAGAGCACATTTGTTTCTTTCCAGTCACGCTGGCACTCAGACGATGTTTCTCGTCACCATTCTGGTAGCAATGATAATGAACCAGAATAAGAAACATCTCTCTCCGTGTCCCGGATGCAGAATCTAGGTAAAATATAAATCTTAAAATCTTAATCCGTCCGCGGTTATGCACAAAGTAAAATGGCAGACAATTGGACAGGAACATTTTCCTACGGCCTTGAGACCTGGTTGGAATTGAAGTTACCGTTACGAGTCTGAATCTGGTCGAGGTCGTAGGATTATTAGGATTGAGCATAATCCATGATGTCCTGTACGAATAATATTCACGTTACACTCCGTATAGAGATTACTTTTATATACAGTACCAAATGCATCATCTCCTCGCAAGCCATTTGTCCAACCATCTCCTCTCCACGCTCTCTCCCTCCGTCCCATACTTCCCCAGCGCAACATCGACGCCTCCCCTCTCCCTAACCGCAATGCTGACCTCAATGGCATTCAGCGCCTGAACCCCTCCACCCCGTCGAATCAACTCATCATCCACCCCCAAATAAGCCGCATACCTCCACAGACGCGGCCGGTACAAAAAAGGAACAAACCCTCCCCACCGCGTATGCGTCTTCGCAAGACCCAGCACCGCACAGGCCCTCAGTATCTCCTCCGAGGACGCAGATTCAATCCACTCCCCACTCGTAAAATCCGTAGCCAGAATTTGCAATTCCTCCTCCGACCCCGGAGCAGGTGGTGTAACGGATCCCACCTTCCTAGCCTGATGGACACGCATGGCTTCTCGTTTCCGAGATGCGAGACGAGAACGCGTCTTCTCGATCTGCTTCGGAACCCGACAGGTAAACGGGGTGATAGCATCTCCCATGGCGAGGACGACAAGCGGCGTTAGCTCCCCGCAGACGATCAGAAGAATGCTGAAGGGGATGATGCGGCGCACGTCATGGGCCGCGCGGTGGACTAGTTGGAATTGTGACCTGGTCAGGTTCTGGGACAGCATGGAGTTGTGGAATGTGGTGTATTTTGATTTCGACGCGAGTTTCCTAGAACTAGAACTAGCTCCATGACTGGGACTAGGCAATGACGTGGGAATGTATGCCGGTACCCCCAGTGAGCGCCGGATGGGCAGCGAGTCACGGTAGTTATGGTAGACATTCTTCAGGCCCGTTTTGTAGAAGGCGAGGTAGGCACGGCCGATTGCGATGAAGCGTTTTATTTTATCTATCGTTGAGGCAGAAGGGAGGGGGTCGGGGAGGTTGAGATCGGCTGGTCGAGTGCTTGCGGGAGGGTTCACGTTTGTGATTGCGTGGGAAGAGGGGGATGCTGTGGGTGATGATGATGACGGCGATTTAGGCTGTTTTCGATGAGATGAGGAGATATTTCGGCGAGGATGGGCATCATGGAAGCCGCTGTAAAAAATGTCGTAGGCATATGGCCGTCTCCACGATGCTGCGGACGATGGGCATGAGCATGAGCATAAGCGGAGAACGGCACGGTGGCCGCTAAGGGTTGTGGACATGGTCAACGCATGGGGCTAAGGTCTGTTGAGAAAGAATTAAGAACCAGAGCGCCGTGGGGGAATTGGCAGGTCTGCAGCAATTGAGTCGAAATGTGAAGCTTCTCAGGCGAAGCGAATCTCGATCTTGGAAATCAACGGACACCTCAGGCACCAAAAACTACAGCTACTTGTACAATTTAGTATTTTGATAATGATAATATTACTCTGTATACAGATACAATCACTCCAAATAACTACAGATCAATATTCACAGCAATCATAGACTCTGAGAAAAACCCAGTCACAAAAAGCCACGCTTTCTTCTTCCCCTGCTCAGCCTTAGGGTTAATTGGAACCAGGACCGCCGCACTGGCACTCCGGATATTAGTACCATCATCTTCAAACAACACATTCTGCTCCCAGCCATCCGATCCTTCGACAACACTCGCTAGGTTAGACTTGGGCCGCAGATACCACACCAGCACGCCATCTTTGGCTGACCGCTCGGTGTGCGTCCTGGGAATGTCGATAGCCCGTAAGAGTCCCGCAGAGAGATAGCCACTTGCGTCGTCAGAAGGTGTACGGTACGGATCGGAGAAATAACTCGGATTATCGATTTGGGAAGCCACAGGAATTGTCTCCGGGATGGAGATGGTGTGGTTGGTTTCGTTTGCTTGGGCACGGAACAAGGTTGCACCCATCGCGCTCGTGATCACTATTTTTCCATCCGGGCTGCCATGCCCCAGGCCATTGGCGTTATGGATTTTATCCAGAGCGACGGTGGCACGCAGACCGGACTCGGAGTCTGCAGACCGAAGCTCGTCGACCTGGACATGGATTATGTTGGACCATTTGGCAGCTGAGACGATGTCCTCAAACAAACGGGCAATCCCTTCACAATAGAAATGGTCATTGGTGACGTAGAATGAGGATAGACTGTCAGCGTAGATATCGTTGGGCGTAGTGATCAATGGATGCCGGATCGAACGGATATGTGTGACTGTGGTCGTTAAGGGCATGGTGAAAGAGTTCGATCTGTGAACGGGCCTTGGTAGCGTCCGTGTCGGGTTTCTCCCTCTCATAGTACTCTGGATTAGATGGGTGATTGACAGCAAAGATATAGACAGCATTGGCATCGGCAGGATCCTCGATCACGTCGATCCCATGAGTTATGAACGGTTGCTCGAAATTCTGAAAGGCCAGTCGGGTCGATGTCATGGTCTTTGTCACTATCAGCACGTAGAGCACCTTCAACTTTCCGCTAAGCTTCTTGCCTCGAGTCTTCCTCCACATACCTTGGGATCAATCACATGAATAGAACCGCTGGCCTTAGACGGTTTCTTGAAATCCCCAGGGGCGGAAACCATTCAAAGCGAGGCAGTGTAGAATCTTCACATGCGGTAAAGAGCTTATTAGCTGGTTGGTAATAATGAAGGTCTTCACAATGCATGGTATCGTCGATTTTCCTGAACACTGTGCCAATTTTGTCTGCGGCGACCGCAGCCGGAGAAGTATTCCTGAAGATGCCCAGAATGGATACTATACGGGACACAGGACCAGACAGCAGTACAGCAGCCAAAACCACCAGGGCTGCAAAAGCAAAAGCGAGGCCTCGCATGGTAAACAATCAGCCGGCTGATGACAGTCAGTGTAAGCTGTAGTGAGGAGTTGGAAGGAATAAAAGAGGGGGGCGCTCACACGCAGTCCATAGTGTATACAGCCTGCATTTTCCGCCGAAAAAGGAGAGAAGATCCCTGAGCCGGACGAGTCACAGCGAGCGAGATGTTATGGAATGGAATAAAGAGCAAATTAATTCTCGGAAGAAGTGGAGCCCAAAAACCGGGGTTCGGAGATTCTCATGCATAAAAATATGGGGTTTCCCCGGAGTAATACCATAAAATAATCCAATTGCCAAGATGTCTACAGTTGTCTTCCAAACCAAACCAAAGCAGACACTGAATTATTAATGAGTGGAACTATGCTGAGCCTCATCTCGAAACAGTCTTCTGGCTCTCTCTCTCTCTTTTTTTTTTTTCCTTTTTTTTTTTTTTTTTTTTTTTTGTCTTGGTTTTGTTTGTTTTCTTTCAGGGTGTTCGTCACGTGCAAGACGGATACCAAAAGGGAAAGACATAACCAATGCATCACCTCGAGAGCTGTCAAAGACATGTTATGAAAAAAAGAGGCGAATCCACGAGCTGAATTGTACATTAGACTAGTATGGCAGCCCTTCGCCAGAGGAACAAGCACTGCTCGATCAGAAAAGAACGGAAAGGACCGCATGCAAACCAAAAAGCCCGATGTCAAATAAAACTTTCCCACCACTAGCCGCATCCTGGCGTAAACAAGCCTAACTGAAAGAAATGGAAAAAAAAAAAGAACGAGATGAGAAAGTGAGAAGGACTACCTCTAGACCTGTTTGGCATCCAGGAACTCCTGGTCGCTAGCATCGAGGATGTCATATTCATCATCAGTCAAGAATCCATCCTCCGTGTCTGCATCATCCAGTGTCAAATTTTCAACATCCTCAAGAACATCTTTCTCCGAAGCGCTGGACACAGTCGGCGCCGAAGGCAGCTCCCGGGCCATTTCCTCATGGGTGCTTGCCACTGGTGACTCCTTTTCTAAAAGCGGGAATATCATAGCACTGTCATTGCGTTCGGATTGCACAACTTCTGTCGCAGAAGCGGCAACGGGCTCCTTCTCTTTTTCCTTGACGTGTTCGGAGTCAGCCCGCACCTGGACATCACACCAAAGTCGATCACCGAAGGGCGTGCTGTCAGGAAGTTTGAGTCGCCAGTACGAAATGGCAATGCCCTCACGGTTAGGGGTCTTCAGCGTTACAGTGAAATCAGCGTTCTGCCCCGGCTCTACTGGTGCTGAGAGCGCATCGCTTTCCATCGCAGACTTTATGGAACCTAGACTTGACGGCTGATTTGTATTGACATTGAGCATAGAGTCGCCACCTACAAAGCGCACGACACACCCAGCAGGCCAAGGGGATGGCCCTGGGTTGTGCAGAGTCCATGTTTGCTGGAATACTTCATTCGGTGGCAGCTTAGTCCCGTCGGGAATAGTTTCACGAACGAACACAGCGTGGTTACCAAGTTCCTGCTTTGAACTAGGCAGTTCTGCAGTCATAACTTGCTCTGAAGGGACAGGAGTGGCTTTATCAGCCACTTTGACTTCCTCGGATTTCTCGCGCTGCATATCATCAGCAATTTCGATATACGTCTCCTTGGATATAACCGGAGCAGGAGCTTCGGACGAGGTAGATTTATGAACGCGGTCACCAAGGGTAACATGTCCGCCGTGACCATCATCACCAATAGTGCTGACAGATACACTGCGAACGGGAGTATTAAACTTAATCAGTGGATGGGTGCGGTTGTGAGTATTGGTCGGAAGCGCTTCGCATTTCGCACAGAAGTCGACATCATGACACACAGAACATTTGTAACGAGTCCCAGTTATATAACCGGGAAGCCGGCTATCCTTGCAAAGAGGGCCATCGCAGAATATTCCGTAATGAACTTCATAGTGTTGAGGAGGCTCAGAGATCGCCTGGTAGATAGGTATGAAGCGATGGCCAGGGTGGCTCTGTGGGGCATTTGGTACACATTCCACACAGTAATCCCAATCTGGACAGGTCAAACATTTGTGACGTACGCCGATGATGCGCTGAATTGCAAGGTCAGGACGTCCCATTCATGCTAGCTCGGGGCCATAAAACTCACCTTGTCGCAGCCATCACAAATAGCTGCATGCTGATGGTGACGCCCGGGCTGGCAGCGAGACAGAACCAGACTCTTGAGACAGAATTGGCGATCGTGGACAAGAGTGAAAGTGTGGGCTGGATGGTGACCATGCTTGTCCTTCAGCAGGCAGGCCAGGCACAGGTGATAGTTCTCACAGTCAGTGCAGGTGACCATCTTGGTCTCATCGAGTTCTGCACGAGATTAGACAAACATCATGGGGTTAGGAAAAGAAAGAGGTCGCCAACCTTTGAGGCATGCATTGCAGGTAGTCTTCTCTACCTTTGAGGGAGAAACTGGAGGAACCGAGACAGCCACTGGCACTTTGTCTACAACAGCTTCCACGGAAGATATTTTGTCTTCCGCTTTGGTCTGTGCCGTCTTGGGCGAAGCAGTCACAGTCGTGCTGTTGATCACAATACCGTCTTTAACAAATCGTTTGATCAACCAATGGCCCTCCACCGGACAGGAGATGCCGGCCCCAATACATTCTGCGCATAAGTCGTAGTCGCCGTTCGCACAGATGCTGCAGTGATAATGTTCGTCGGGGATGGATCGGCCACAATTATCGCAGTTGATGCAGAAAGTGCCATTAGGTGAGGTATGAGAGATAACTGGAAGGCTAGCATCATCATGACCTGGTATAGACTCCCGGTAGGAAGGCGGTGGAGGCACGACGTCGGTGTTGGGCTGCTGTGTGGTGGTCTTGGTGGCTTCGGTGGCTTCGGTGGGTATGATTGGAGTAGAGACCGAAGAATTATGCAGGGTATCGACATGCGATACTGAGAGAGGGGAATCCTGAGCAGGACCTGGGAGACTGTGATCTGTCAGGGGTGGCTCTTCCGTTGGAATTTCCTGGGGAGGAAGTTGTGAGACGACTGGAGACGTAGTCGTCGCGGTTGCGGTTGTGGCACGGGGCAGGTTAATCACGATAGCCCTGATACGAAGCTTCAATTTCGCCTTCGCAGCACGGTAGAGTTGCCTGTAGACAGCTACGTTCTCGCTGTCAAGATAAACGTAGCAGGCGGCACTGTCGGAATAGCGTTCAAAGATGACGTTAACATCCGACGGGATGCCAAGGAGCTGGCGGAGCTATTACGTGATTGGCTATTAGCATGTATCAACCAGTCATGGAATAACACCACACTAGAAAATAGGTACATGCAATCGAATCAAACACATTAAGCATGGGATGGGTGTGGATCCGATCGGGGGCTTTAAGTGGGCAGATATACCTTCTGGGGGAAGACACGGGCACCCAGGTCTTTCAAAGGGACCTTGAAACGCCGGGTACTGTCATTGTAGAAGACCTTGACGGTAACTAAGGACTCAGGGCCAACAAGACTAGCCGCAGAGATAGGCATAGCCATGATGCAGAGAGATGGGCTAAAGGATGAAAGGCTGGAGAGCCAGGTCAGTCAATGGAACAATAGATAAGGGAGTCTGTAGACAGCTTAATAAAGCGGTATACCTACTTTATTAGAGATAAGCAAGGGAATGGTAAAAGAAGGAAGCCAAATATAAAGCTGAGGATAAAACAGACAGACAGACAAAGAGAGATGGAGAGGAGCAATAGGATGATGGAGATGGTGGAAGAGCAAGAGAAAGAGGGGAGAGGAATGGGAGGAAGAGAGGAAGAGCCGGGGATGCTCGACGCTGCCTGCGACCGCGTACGGGGGAGGTCATCTGCGCCAGCGCTACGCACGGGGCGGTGAGCCTGCGGTCGGCCGAGATTGGCCAGCGCGCCCAGAGGCGCTAGCCCCGAAGCGAAAGCACTGACGCATGATGACAACGGCGGTCTTCACCGCGCTCCGTAGTACATACTACATACTACGTGCAATTACGTAAATGTCTGGGTAACGGCCGACTACTGTAGATCAATCGCTCTTCAATTACTTTTTGCGTCATTGAATACATCCACGGCTAACATGTCAGGGTGTTGGGAACATGCGGAGAACCAGAAGAAGAGAAGGTTTATGCAGAATAGACGTAGAGAAACAGAGTCGGCTACTTGCCCAAACGCCTCGTAAAGGGCTCTTTATCTGGGAAGCAGCCATCGAATGGAATAGGCCCGGATGACTCTGCACCGGGACATAGCACGAGGGTAGCCGTCTATGGCAGGCATCAAAGCGAAAGGGCAACGGCATGCAGACGGTGAGATGCCAAAATGCGTAGTGACAATCGCTGAAATGCAGCAAATAATCATAATATAAAAGCCGCAGGCACTCAGAAGTAGATGGAAACACAGCACGGCCATGCTGGACTTGGAAAACAAGAGACCAAGACCAGCTGCATCTGTACGGACAAGAATTCTTGTAGCATAGCAGACCACAGGCAATGATAAAAGGCATTTGGCTTAGGGAAGAAGATATACGAAAGAACAAAATAAGACAAAGGAGGGGGAAAGAAAGGAAAGTCGAATGCGAGAAAAGAATCAAAAAGGAGAGAAGAGGGATGTGGATGTGGGGTCCGGAGAAAAAGAAAAAAATCAAAATCGCCAAAAAAAAAAAAAAAACAAAAACAAACGCCCGTTATGCTTCACTCACTGAGGAGCGTAGTACACACTCGGTTGCGGTTGAGCATAGTAGTACGTCGTCCCGGGAGGAGTCATAATTCCCCCCATCCCCACAACCCCACCAGGTGCCGGAGGCGGATATGTATACTGCCCATTTGGTGGCAACTGCGCAGCATCATAATAATATACGGTCCCCCCAGACTCGTGCGCCACGGTGCCAGGCTGGGCAGGTTGTTCAGCTGCAGCGGGTGGCGCAGGCATTATATATGGGATATGAGGAGCAGGTGGTGGAAATGCCGGCATGGAAGCAGCAGAGCCAACGGCGGTACTATAAGGTGCGAATTCAACTCCTGAAACAGGATAATAGGCAGTTCCAGGAGGGTAGGCGGATGGGTAGAATCCTTGAGGCTGTTGGAGACTGTATGGTTGGAATGGTTGAGCGTGAATTGCACGTTCTGGAATGTGTGATAATTGAGCTGTGGATGCTTGAGATGATTGAGATCCATGAGGGAGAATGGAGGCATCAGGTCCGTAAATTGGACCGTTGATGGACATGGGAACTTGTTGGTGAAATGGCTGTTCCCGCTGCGGCTGCGGAGGATTGACTGGGAAACTGGCTGGGCTTTCAATGTCGGCGACAGAAACAGCTTTCTGAGGGCGGGGCTGGTGCATTGGTATCGGGGCTGGTCGACTCTCACGGTAGGCAGGATTCTGGGGCTGCGCATGAAGAGGCATAGCTTGAGGTATAGAAGCGGTCGGCACTGGGCCAGCAGCAGCAGGTATAACAGTTCCCGGTGGTTTGATGAGTGGAAGCCGAACAACGGGCTTGCCACTGGAGTAAACAGAACCTGCCGGTGAATTGAATCCCTCGTGAGATGCTCTCCCGATAGACGACCTCCGGCTCATAGCAACACCTGGCGAGTAGCCAGGATTCATGTAGAGGCTAGGGCGCCTCCCGCCATAAAATCCACCACGACCCCTACCTCGGAAGGATTGTTGGTTGGGTCGCAGAGCTCGGGGAATGAAGATGAAAGACCGCTCGGTAGAAGGGAATATATATCTTGGAGGTTGGCCGGGAAGAGAAATCCGGACAGGTTTGTCTCGACGCAAAGGAGGTCGATGCTGAGGCAGACGTGTATGTTGTCTCTTTGGGATGGTAGAGTGATGAATGGGGCGTTCCATGCCCGGTAGGAAGACCACAACGGGGACATTCCCGATCAAAGTGGTGCTGGAGAAAGAACGGTTGGGAGGGGACGATCTGGGTGGTGCAGGAGCAGTCTTTGGCACATTGGATGTTGTTGTAGCGGAAGGCGTGGTCCACGGTCTGGAGGCAGGTGGTCCGTCGTTTGCAACTGTCTCGTGGAGATCGTGAGTCCATTGACCCTCGCTTGCGTCTGATTTCTGCGGATTCCTGGATGGTGTTAGCGAGGCTGCATATTTGCTGTTTTTCCTAGAATGATAAATGCGAAATACTCTACCTTCGCACATTCCCGTCGACGATAAGACCATATGGTCTTGATTTGGATTTGTTGGATGATTTATTATGACCACCCGTCCCTGATTCCGTTGAACGCTTATCGTGAAGGAAGAAACTTCCCCTTGTAGGTACAAGGGCAGGGTTCTCATCCCATTCCTTGACGTATTTCTCATGTTCGCGACGTTTCCTCTCTGTAAAGTTCTCTCGTTTCTGTTCTGCGGGGGGTGCTGACGGCGTTCTAGCAGGCCGATCGAAGTCTGCCTTACTATCATCGAAACGGATTTCTGCCACCTGACCGTCTCCTTCTGAGATCCTTATCCCATTCAGCATTGCTTCTGTATCTGATACGGTCGACGCGAAATGCTGTTTTACTGGAGAGGCAGACTTTCGACCCGATTGCCCATCCACCTTGCGCACACGACCATTAACTCGATGGCTCTCGATGCGGTCACTCTGAGAAGGCACAGAAGCATCATCCTCGCTCTCATCACTACCTTCCCCATCGGCATCATCGTCATCCTGGTGACTAATAATAGATCCCTCACTCAACGAGTCCTCTTCCAATCCTCCATCGACCGAGCCTTCATCCTCGCCTTCCTCATCTCTTCTCTTCCTCCGGCTAGCACCGACATGGCGTCGACTGTGAGGGGCCATCAGACCGACTCGAAGATGTTTACAGAGCACTAGAAATAAAAGAAAAAGACTGCGGCTGGCAAAACAGCCTGTAGATGAACTGTCCCGATGCCCCTGCAGGTAACAACTGCGTGGAAGGTCAAATGCGCGGGGGAGGCGAGTTAGAGGAGTCGCGGATGGAAAATACTCGAAGAGAGGAGTATTTCCTTGGGGTATAAATGAGCGAAGAGAGAATTATGGGCGATAGAAGATGCAGTTGAGGTGCGAGGGCAGGAAAATGCAGGGAAAGTAGACAGTCCGAAGACTCGAAGTGATGGTTATGGAGATAGCTTGAGCCATGACATCTCCGTCCATGTCAACCTGGCCCAATCCGGAATAGCGTGTCTCCGAGGACGTTAAACCGCATCGGGCAACGAGATTCTAGACCCGTGACCCGCGAGCTTCTACAGCATCGTCGTACAGTGTTACTTCTCAACCTACAGTATATCTCCAAGGCTTTACTTCTACTACATTATGCGCTTCCAATGCCGCTAGAGTATACACTTCGTATTCAGAGCCAGTGCCCTCGTAGGCTGTAGAGATTATCCTGGCTGCAACAATACATCTATCGCACTTTAACCACTCCTGGGCCAAGGCGGACTGAGATCACAGGAAAATAGATCAGTCGAATGTAATCTTTTTGCCCTGAGGTTCGACAATAGCACCGCTAAGCTTCTGTACGGTTTCTTTGTCATATCCCCAGTTGTTCTTGGCATCATGCTTGGCTCCCTGGCTACTCGTTCGTGCAGGTTGCCGACGTCTGCTTTGATCATCAAGAGGCTCCTTCCCCTCGTCTTCAACTTCGACCATTTCCGACGAATTCATCGTCTTGCCTTCCCGTTCTTTGCCGAAGCGTTTTTTGTACCTCGTTGTTGCGTCTTCAGCGAATTCAATCCTCATTCGTCGACCCATAAGCTGATTCACCCATATCTTTTTCTGTCGGCGCTTCTCAGGCTTGTTTGATTTTCGATTGGCAGGTTCGGATCCAGAATTCACGTCGGCCTCTTCTTCCATTTCGTCCTCCGGGGCCATCACGAAGCCTTTCACGGCAGCTTCAGCTGCGGCTAGATCCTCAAACTCCACCCAAGCGTAGCCTTTGCATTTCCCAGAATCTTGGAACGTCGCAATATGTGTATTTATGATAGTCCCGCATTTTCCCAAATGCTCCTCAAGCATTTCTCTCGTCACGTCAAAACTAAGATTACCGACAAATATACGCTTCGACGGCGGATTCCCGGAGCCGGACGACGAAGTCGCAGTCTGTCCCTCTTCTTTTGGTTTTTCGGGTCTGCCTTCAAAGTTCTTAGCATCTTTGATAAGAACGCGGCGGCCAGAAAGAAGATGTTCGCTGAGGCCCAACGCCTCTTCAGCGGCTTTGCTGGTCGAAAAATCAACATAGGCAAATCCTTTATTTTGTGACTTCCCATCTCTCGCAGCTGGTCCCTTGGGTAAATGAATACGTGTAATTGAGGTGTCTGTGAAGGAGCAATTGCCAGTGAAAAAATTGCGCAAGTCATCTCTGGTCACAGAGAATGCAAGGTTGCCGATCCAGATCCCGTAATCCGAGCGTTTACCTGTGGGAGTCGCTTCATGATCAGCATTGGAGGAGTCTGTCTTTGCTTTCTCAGATACTTCTGAGGAGGGATTTTCAGCAGCCTTCTTCTTGGCTTTGCGCAGAGCCTTTTTCGATGGTGGTTCAGGTGCGGAGATGTCGATCTCAAGCTCTTTGTCTTGGTGCAACTTTCGTTTCTTGTGGTTTTCTTCTGATATGACAGCCATGTTTATGTGAGTAGATAGGGAATTGAACAGGAAAAAAATCAGTGTTAGTTGCCTTTTTCGCGGAGCAGTGAGTTAGTTAATTACATGAATCTTTTTACGGTAACCGGAACGCCGCTTAGACGCAAATTCCCTGATTGTTCCATTCCCGCCAAGGTTACGCTTCCATCACGCTTCCACCACTCTTGCCATACTTCACATTCTTTAGTTCATATCTACCAAGTTATTTAATATCAGTTTCTAATAGAGCTCTCATAAAAGATCTCTACTTCTACTATGGCTCAAGATGGTGATGAGACTCAATCTGTAGTTGAGAGCTTGCCTGACGCGCCTCCTGTCAAGCAGTCATACCGGTCCTTCAAGTATGCTAGCCCCGTGAAGTCACTGAATTCTTTTAAGGCTGATGTTTACTTTTTTTTGTCTCTTGCAGAAAGAAGTTTGCAAAGATGAAGCTTAAGTTCGAACTTGAGATGAAAGAGAGCGAAGCTCTCATTCGGGAGCAGCTGCGCATAGAGGATCTGTCAAAGCGGATTCAAGAGCAGAATGAGTGAGCAATCCAAAATTTTCGCTTTGTATGGGCCACTAATTTGGGAATTAATCGTTTACAGTCAATTACTCGAGGTTCTTCTTGAGTTTAACGACAATCTTCACATGCCGCCAACCTTGCGATATGACCTCAGCGTCCCGGGTGACCCCGTCTTTCCTACAAGCTCCGAAAGCGGCAGTATGACGATGATCAGTGACCCAGCAACAGCAAGATCCGTTCTCAATGAAGCCAGGGTAGAAGTGGCAGCTGGTACTCTTACACCCGAAAGCTATCGTTCGGTGGAGAACGCCGTGAAGCGCGGGAAGGCGTTCGCTCCGGAGTTGCAGTACACCACCTTATTAAGGACCCCACATACGGTACCGCCACCAGAAGGCCAGCAGCAGTCTGCAGACAATGAAATCTCGAATAACCTGGGGTTTCTGACACCTGAGCACGAGACTGACTACTGTTTGACCTTGGATGCAAGCCTGGGAGATGAATCGGCAGCCGTGCAGCTGAGCCGCGCCCCTGAGAAACCTTCGCTTGCTGAACGCGAACGTGCGCTTACCATGAAGAACCCAGTATCTGTCTATAATTGGTTGCGGAAAAACCAGCCACAAATCTTCTTACAGGACAACGAGGTTACTTCGGAGAAGTCTGGCTCTCGACCTGCAAATCTACGCTCCTCGAAACGGGTTTCAGGACAAGTTCGCAAGAACGAGGACATATATGATGAGGATGGAATTCTAATGGAAGTCGGGTCTACGTCAGGAAGTGCAAGAGGCAAGCGCAAGCGCGATGAAGACACTGGCTACAGACCAAAGGGTGGAAGCAGCCGTCCAAGCCGCAAGAAGAAGGACGATGGTGCTTCTAATGGAAAGCGGGCGTCGAAGAAATGATCAGGCACAGCAGCTTGAAGACCTCCCAAGTGGTGTTCTATGCCCTTCTATTTTTTCTACTTCACTGCGCAATGTATTACCACTCAAAGCAATTGCGATATGCCTATCTGAATGTAAATGCGTAACTAGTCTAGGCGGGAAGGGCTGCACGTGATGTTTGTTCTGTTTGTATGTTTCGCTCCGGCGATATCGAGGATTTTGCAACCAACTTTGGACATGAATCTTACAATCTGGACTTTTCAAATCATAGGTTCTTCTTTCTTCCATTCTTTATATCTTCATTAAAGATGGCCATTACCATACTCCCCCCAGTTGTGGATGATGCCGATGTTCCGCAAGCAGATTCCGACATTGATGCGATGTCAATGGATTCCGAGAGCGACGCAGATACGGCAACAGGAGGCCATTTTCAGTCCGCGAAGCGACATCATATTGCTGGCATAAGCAAGTTAAATACAGGAATTGTAACCCCTGGAGAGGTTGTGACGGATGATCCTCAATGGATGAGGTTGGCTGCACTTTCTTCTTTGATTTATTATCTCTGGCCTGGATGCTTCCAAGGCACGGTTTCGCGCTATGCCGTGGAAATTTTCTTTCATGCTCCAAAGCACATGCTAACAAAGTTCAAGGGGTCATGGAACTTATACCAATCCGCTTTCTACGTCCATCATCGCCACTGTCGCTGGTACTATTCAGAAAACCAACAAACTCCTCTCTGTGCGACCTCTTCGCGCGCGTTATACGCCGGAGATAGGTGACTTGGTTGTTGGGCGCATTGTGGAGGTTCAGTCTCGGAGGTGGAAGGTTGACGTTGCTGCTCCCCTTTTAGCACAGCTCCCTCTATCTGCGATCAATCTCCCGGGTGGCATTTTGCGTCGAAGAACGAGCACCGATGAGCTACAAATACGAACCTTTTTCAGTGAGGGAGATTTGGTCGTCGCAGAAGTTCAAAGTGTACACTCTGATGGTGCAGCCTCGTTACATACGCGGTCGCTGAAATATGGAAAGCTAAGAAACGGATTCTTCCTCGCAGTGGCCGGGACTGGAGGGAGTGGGGCTTCAAGAGTCTCAAAGGGAGGAGTTTCAGGACCTACCGGCGGAGGTCCAATAGGTACGGCAGCGGGTACAGGGGGAGTAGTCCGATCTCGCAGACAGGTTTGGACTGTCGAGACGGCCAACGGAGGTGGTGAAGTTGATGTCATACTCGGTGTGAATGGCTACATCTGGATCTCCAAGCACGCGGACGGTACCGCAGCAGCGTCCTCGAAAACAGAGAACGTCTCGATCACACGCATGGAGGAAGTGGTTTCCAGCTCGATATACTCTAGCCAGAATGATGATATTCCGCCGCAAACAAGACGCGAGATTGCGCGACTGTCACAATGCATTCGCGTACTAGTCCAAGGCGGCGTGCCGGTCGATGAGGAATCAGTCATGGAAGCGTACAATGCCAGCTTGCAGGTAGATCTGGAAGTGGACGATGACGACTATGCTACTGAGAGGAGCGAGGGGGCGGGGTATTTGGAGGGAATAAAGGCCCAGAAAATTTTAGAGTTTTTTGTACAGCGGAGATAGCGTAGCTTCGTGCCAGCAAGTATTTCCCTGAAGAGTCATAGTGATACCCCCTGGCGATTAGGTAGCTTTTCGATCCTGTCTGCTATTAGCAGGCACAAAATCCACCGGAATCTGTTAGATCACGGGTGATTCTGCCGCTTAGGTCCGCCCTCGCGGACCCTTTTCACCACGTAGGCCTATCTAGCTAGTTACCAACCAAGGATACACCTGTTAGAGGTCACGTGTATTCTGCCATATTAGACCGCCCTCGCTTGGCCTGACACACTAAAATAGCTAGACCAACCTAGATAGATACAATACAATACAAGCAAGTTGATCCAACGGATAGTTTGCCTGACTCTGACTCTCCGACAGAATCCGATAATAAGACATGTGATGTGCGGCAGTCACATGATGATAAGAGAAAAGGTTCCTCGACGAAGTCAACACTCTACAAGCTCTCATCTTGACCACCACCTTCTCCTGTTCTGCATCTTCATCTTGCTCCATCCATCTTCTCTGTCATGTCAACAAGAACGAAAGATATATACCTCAGAAATTCACAAGCTCTTATAGAATAGACATCCGACATCGACACTTTTTTCCCATCCGATCTATACTACTACCTACCCACTTCGATCTCATTGCCCCTCATATTGATTCGCGCTTCGCACTTGCCCCTCTCATCATCATGCCAGACCTTCGTCGTCAGGTATTAGAGAGTGGGAAGACTATTTCCCGCAAAGCCGCGTCTCGTGAAGGCTCACGCTCGGCTTCGCGAGTCAGTTCTGCTCAGCATTCTCGCCAGTCTTCCCGTAATGCAAGCAGGCAGCCTTCGGACGACGAGGAAACAGCCAGTCTGAGCGATAGCACTGCATGGAGGTCAGCTAGATTCTCTTTCATGTTTTCCACATCTTCAATATCGCATCACGTCTACTTTCTCAGATGTGGCGGTGATGATGTCATCGCTTTGACATTCTACTAGCATGGGGATGCAACTATGCACTGACTGTCTCACTTGCAGTATCGCCTCTCTGGATGATCTGAACGATAATCCCGACCTAGGAAATGTCGACTGGACTCAAGAGTTACACGATGTCATCGAGGATCTCCTCGAACGTAAGCGCAGCAGTGTCCAGGGTCGAGAAGCAGCTCTTGCTGCTTTCTGTCGCATTAGCAAGTTCCACTATGTGGAAGAAGAGATCCGGATTCGCATCAAAGACCTTCTTAGTGTCTTCCTTAAGAGCATCAAAACTCAATCTAGCGAGCGCGAGACAACACTGGCTCTTCAGGCTCTCGAGCTCCTTGCAATTTCCGCCTTCGATAACACCATCTATGAAAATACTGAGCCGTTGATTACACGCACAATTCGAGATTCAACGTCCAACAGTGTCAAAGCAGCAGCTATCCATTGCCTGAGTTGCTGCGCCGCGTTTGGGGGTGCAGGCGAAGACAGCATTTTCGGGCAGATGACATTCTTCCTCGATATTGTCGCCTCCGATGGCCAGTCTATCGATGCTACTGATGATCCGGACAGTGTCACTGCAGCAATTCAGGAGTGGGGCTTTTTAGCCACCGAGATCGATGATCTTGAAGCTGAAAGTGAAGAGGCCGTCCAGATCTTTTTGGATCAACTCAACAGTGAACATTCACAGGTTCAGATTGCCGCTGGAGAAAATATTGCCCTACTATACGAAAAGAGCTACAGCCCGCAAGAAGATTACAACGATCAGAATTCGGACGAAGAGGATGATTCCGAAGAAGAATTATTCAGCGGCGATCGAGGCGGCACCAGACTCGTCAAACGTTACGATGCGTATCATAACACCTACGAAATTGAACGTGAGCTACAATCGCTTGCGACGGTTCACAGCAAGCGCATAAGCAAGAAGCAGAAGAAGAACCTGCACAGTAGCTTCATCTCTATTCTTACGACGATCGAGGACCCGCGGCGTGGCCCCATGTACAATACGGCAATCGATCAAGACACAGGTCGCCACTATGGCAGTCGAGCAATCGTAAAGATAGGAGACAGTGCGATGAATATCGACCGCTGGTGGAAGTGGATCCGACTTAACACGCTACGACGAATTTTACGGGGCGGATTCTCTGAACATTACTACCAGGGGAATCGGGCAGTTTTGGATAGCCTTCCAGTCATGATGCGCATAACTGCTCAGACCGATCGTGCCGGAGCACGAAAGGCTGCAAAATCAAGAAGCCATGCCCGTAAGTGGGCTGCTCTGGACCATTCCGACGAAGAAATTTAGATATCCACCAGCCGGTCATAGTTTGTTTTCATGCTGGTTCGTCCGATATGAGAACATCCTGTCATTGATGCTATATTAATACGACCTGAACGATCACGAACTACGGGAATGAGGATGGAGGCGAAGCAAAATTGAACGATATGCATATATCCAGGGAGGCCAGACCACACGCATTGTGGACATCACGGAAATATAGAGGAGACGTCGGGCCAAAGCTTGGGGCATTTATTGGCGTTTTTAGGGTAACCCGGGTTTTATTTCAGCAGAAACTCTGCTTTTGTTTTTGACCTACCGCAAGTCTACTGGGGGCGGTCTTTGTTTTCATGGTCGTCAGCAAATTATGGGCTTTGCAGGAGCGACGATATGTCTTCGAACCGGCTCGAAACCAAACTGGAATGATAGTATCAATGACTCAATGCTCCCGGTGGTACATAAATTCATTAGTAAATGAATGGGATTATTGAATCTGGCTTCTTGGTACTGGGTAAATCAAGGCTGCTGGGTATTTGTATATGATTAATATTGGCCCTTCTGCAGCTTAAGAAGTGTAACATTATACCACGAAGAAAACTAGCGATATTGATTAAACGACGCATTATTGCAATATTCATAGCCTCGTAGACGGTATGTACATATAAACTATGTACATGCATGCTCATCTTTTTACTTTACTCTTCTTCCTTTTGTCCCTAAAAAGAAAAGGATTAAAACACGGGTGTCACGCCCGTCCAAGTCCCCTTGGCCCTTTCTTCCCAGTATCCGTCTTTACCTGTTTTCAGGCGCCACACGATCTCTGTGCCGGCACCAGCTGTAGCGGCATCTTCAACCCGTGTAAACCACCGCGGCACCCAGGATTCACCGGCTGCTTCCATCTCACGTCTCCGCGCGCGCTGTTTCTCTTCCAGTCGAGTCTTTTCTTCCTCAGCGCGGTCAACATCTCCGTTTTCGAGGGCGCGTTGGTCCGGACGCAGTCGCGAGTCTGTCGGGGGAAGCTTCTTACCTTCGATCGGGGTAAGTTCGTTCAGGGTTGCGGCGAAGCTGGTCAGGCCGTAATGCTTGGGGGCGTCAGGAACGAGGGGACCAACATCCCAAATGGCTGTGTTTGTGAGGGACCCGTTCTTGACGAGCTGAAGAGAAGTCGTCCAGGTGCCAACCATGCCTAGGGGTAGTTCTTTGCCGTAGGGATCGAATGCTTTGGAGGTGACGTCTTCGCTGCGGCCAGAGAATATGCCGCCAGCTTTGAATGTGGACACTGTCTTCTGACCGGTCGTCTCGTTGAAGACTAAAAGCTCTCCGGTTGGTTCAACATATTTCTCACCAGCGATGATGTTGCGGAGGAAGCATGTCGCGGGGGACCAGCTGAAATGCTCGCCGGTGGTGTGCAGGGTGAGTCTGATTATGCCTTCCGTGATGATCTCCGCCGACTTACCCCAGAATTTCTGCGTCGGCATAGGCGACTGCGTGATGCTCCAGTCCTTGCTTTCGGCCACGTAGGCGAGCTGCACCGGTCGGTGAGATACCTTCTCGGCAATGAATCGGAACCCACGGTCCTCACGAATGAGTTCGAATGTTTCCCCCAGCATGGGATTGAAGGGCTTGCGGATGGCACGCTCGCGGACCCGATAGTTTGACAGTGATGAGACCGCAAAGGCAGTTACATAGATGAGGCGCTCCACACTATCCGTGGAGGTAGAAGCCTTATCCAACAAAACAGAGTATTCCATTAGCTCCGCCGCACGTTGAAGCAAGGATAACGGCTCGTTGGCAGACACTGGCATGGAAATCTGTGACAAATCCTTGCCGACATTCCTGCGTAGAAACCCAATTAAACTTGGAGGCATGAGGGTGGGCGCGGGTACGGTCGTCCGGCGTTTGACGACGGTACTTATTGGCAAAGGGACAAGCGACCTTGGTTTAACGGGGAATAAGGACAAAGCACTCTCATTCTGCAAAGCATTCGAGATCGACCTCTCGAGGTCTTCCTCGTCACTGTCCGATGACACATAGTCTGCCACGGTCTCCGCCTGCTTGACTTCATTTTCATCGTCACTGTCCCGGATGGTAAGTATCGGCGACATAGCCCCATCCTTGGCATCAAAGAATTCCTGCGACATATCGGAATCAATGCTCCGTCGAGAGTGAGCAGAAAGCGTTGGTGGATGGAACCGTTCTTTCCTTTCCGCGAACATCGTGCTGAATTCAGCCACGACACTGTCTAGATCCCGAAGAACAGCCATCAACCGGTCGTGGATATCCTCTGAGCCATCGGCATGGCTGGAGATGCTACTGGGCTTCCGATCCCCAGTGATTGATGCCACATCTGAGAACTGGCCAGGGACAGTCAGCTGTGGAGAAACCGGGCCTCGCTTAGAGCCTGAATAGGAGTTGAAGCTTGCTTTGCGCTTCCAGAAGGGTCGTCTGTCACGCGAGTCGAAGTGATCATCTCCATTCGTCGCCTCAGCTGCATTCGGACTCAGACGGGAACTGGGACTTGGCGATCGTTCTCGTGGGCGTTCCGAGGGAGAGGCAATCTGTGGTGGAAGGTATTTGGGATCTGTGTCCTTTGCGAGCTGTCTAACTGCATCCCTTGAGCCAGCCACATGACCCACGAGTCTCTCGATCTGCATCCATTCACGCTCCTCTAAAGCATTGGGGGCGATGCGGAGAGAGGGTATTCGACGGATAATATCGTTCTGCTGGGTATCGTCAGCAGGGGTCTTGGAGGCCTTCTCCAACGCACGCTTCCACGATACAAAATCCTGATCGTTGCTCGCCCGAAGATGCCAGACCTCGGCACCGGAATCCACAGAAATTTCCCGCGTTTTCTCGTTAGCCGCAATGGCTGCCAGGGCCAGGGGAATAGCACCGCGTAGAGCGGAGGAGTTGCGATCGTGGTAGTAGGACAGCGTAGACGATCCGAAGTCCAGCGAGAAGTACCTCCTTGCCCAGCCTTGGTGCCGTTTCCTCCTTCGCTTCTGTAGAATGCCCGTGTGAACGGTCGTAGGCGAATCTCCAGACAATTCTGAACTTGACGGCAGCCCTTTGGTACTACCACCATTGTTACTGTTATTAACCGACTTCGCCACCAGCGACCGACGCCTTCCCCTTGCCTGTCTCGAGGCATCGCCGGGTTTGCCAACATCGAGATAGGAGGCCCCGCGGGTATTATTGCTCGCAGCCTCGGGATCCGCAGGCGTGGGCGCGGCGCCGGCCGGATTATAGCGGATGCCTTGGTGACCGGACTGCGGCGGCACAGCGGTGGGATAAGTGAGCAGGACGAGCGTAGCAGTCTTGGAGGTCTGTTTGGAGAAGGTGTTGTCGACGACAAGAGCGTAATTCCCTCCCTCATTCCGAGGAACGTCGTAGGTGCCCTGGGAGATCTTGTCGGCCTCACACTTCCCAATCCACTTTATGGGTTTCAACCCAATTCCCGTCAATTTCTCGATGACTGGCATTGATGCATTCTGACGCGCTCCCGTAGAGCCACTTGACGGATTGCTTTCGCTCACATCAGTGCTGTGGGAGCCTGATCCGGGGACATTTGCGGTCACGGAGTGACCTGGATGCTTGAAGATGCCAAAATTGAGGGACTTCTTGTGAGGCTGGATGCTCCAGGAAATAGTATGTTCTTCTTTGACACGGATCCATCGCACGAGATAGGACTAGACATGGGAGAGAAGAACAGGCGTCAGTCAGCGCAAGAGCTGTTTGTGGGGATAGCTAGCTCAATGATCTTGTTGTAGAGCGTACTTTGCTATGAACCTCCAACTCCTCCATTCCCGCCATGGCTGCAGGATCAGAGATGGAACTCTCCTTCACGGATCGTAAACACGTAAATCCAAAGTCTTCCCGAGAGAAGGGGCAGTCAGCAAGCAGCGCGAGTCTCGGTATTTGACGTTGTGGTGTTGTTTACAGCGCGGGGAACAAGGACTCGACCTGTTCCGATGAAACGCAGACAGAACGAGGGCGAAGTAAGCAGGGCTGGATGCAGGCGAACTCGCCTCAGCCCGGGAGAAAGAAGAAACAGAGAACAGAAGCCAGTGAGGGGTGATGCATGTGCTGGAAAGGGAGTGTAAGCAGAGCGACCGAGGATGAGAGAGGAGGAAATTACAGGAGTGTCCCGATTGGGAGATCTTTAATTTGGAAAATGCAAGGATTCCAGGCAGACGATGCCCTCTGTTCACGTTCAGAAGAGGGCCCTGTCTCATGCGTCGGCTTATTCTCGAGGCTTGATGCATATGCTCATGGTTCCTTAATAATTACTATCTACTCTCGTTTCCTCGATTCCAGGCTGGATGCTCCACAGCCACAGAATAAGAGCAGAAAAAGTGTATCACGGAGAGAACATCCTTGTTCTTTTTTGACAAAGAATAGTATACAGGCTGAGAAACACCAGGGAAATGAAGAGACAGAATAACAACACAGCAGCTATGAAATCGTCCGAACTGAAATCTATTTTCAACCATTTCTTAGATGCACTGGTATATGACGGAATGGAAGCAAAGGAAAGCAAAGAAAAAAAGAAAAAAAAAAAAAAAAAAGAACATGTGAATAGTATAGTAAACGGCGCGAAACAAAAAGAGAAAGACGGCCAAATGAATCATCACCTCCGCCTGCCAGCCATCATATTGGTGAAGAGCAGCTTGAACCCATTGCATAATGCCCGCATATCTGGGTACGGGTTCCGCTGCAGCTCATATCCTTGTGGGATCACCTTGACAGGCCAGCTCTGCAGAGTCGCATTCTCGCCGGCCTTGAAACATAGGTGGAAGTATCCTGGGTGCTGCGCGTCGATGCAGAATGCATACGCCGACCTCTTCGGGTTCGCCTTCGTGTACGTCTCCAACCAGGCCTCTGTAAGACAGTTCGTTAGCATACAAAATTCCACTCCAAAACCCTTCATCTCGAAACTTACCCGTCTCACTTTTGTTACTGCCGCGGTACTTGTCACTCAGCATCATCTCATCCACTTTCTTAGCCATCGCCTTGACGTGGTTGACAATCAGATCGTCCAGATCGCTATACGTGTATTTACCCCCGATCTTCAGCGTCCTTCCAACCGAGAATTCATTTTCCTTATTCAACTCCAACACGTCGATGTGCTGATAGACGCCATCGGCCACTTTCCACGTCACGGCTAGATGGTCCGGACCCCTAGAAGAAGGACGAATGACCGCATCTCCTCGGCTATGTGTGCCCAGGAACTCCACGGCCTGCGTCGAGTTAAAGGGTCGGAACAGCGGGTGCTTAATGACGCGCATGGCACGCACGCCGCTCTGCGTCTTCTCCTGTAGTGCCTCTCGATCCTGCTGTTCAAGTCTGTCATCCCACTCCCCCGGCATGTGGTCACGCGGCTTTCTCTGTGGCCTGCTGACATGATCTTCGCGGAGCGATACATTGCAGGTGAAGCTTTTCCTGTTCAGGAAAAGAATTTTGGCTGGGACCGTTTGGTGCACGGCGTACAGCGACCGGACGGGTATGTCATATCGGTCGGTCATCTCCATTTCGGGCACCAAGGCGTCGATTCCGCAATCCAGTTTGGCATCGATATGGTCGTCCAAGATGCGCTTAATAGACACGGGTACTACCATGCCTTCCGCAAGTGTCTCCGGCGTCTCGCCGGTGAGCATGGTAAAGATATCATCGGAGCTGAGGTAGACGAATTGTTTCCGAAGCTCCTCGTATGGCTGTTGAAGTTCAGCGCGTATCGTTTCGAGAGTCGCGCGCTTACGCTGGTTCAGATTCTTCTCCAACTGTTCAGCATACTCTTCCAGAATCAGGTCATTGACGCGGTCCTGCGCTTCTTCCCTGAAAAGCTTCCGAACGATGGCACCCTGTCCATTTTCATCTGTCTCTGCTTTTATGTCTTCTTCGTCCAGCTCCAGAGCATCAGCAGCCATCTTGCGAGCAATGTCGTAATCTTCAGGATGTACACGTGTATTGTCCAGAGGGTCGGCATCCGGATCTGCGTTTTCGAAGTCGATATAAACAAAGCTGGCACAGTTGTTCCATACCTTTACGCCCATGGCTGGGTATTGAGCGTTTACTCCTAGAAGCTCAGCCCGGTTGTTAACCACACCACCATTCATGTTAACGATCTTGACTAGATGTGCTGCTTTCCGAGGGCCAAGACCGCAGACGTAAGGAAGCAGATTCGCTGTAGCAGGATCAATCACGGCTTCATTTATATCAACGCCAACCAAATTGACCATATCTACCAGCGCAGCTTCGAGTTGTTTCAGGAGGAGATCCTGCGAAACCAGCTGCTGACCAGGCTTGAATTGAATTGAGACGACGTCCCGACCAAGGGAAGCGTATTCCTTCAAGGGGCTCTGCAAGTACTTGGCCAAGGCAACGCAATAGTGGGTCAAAGGAGCAAAGCCGGGGTGGTCCTTCTTCGCACGTTCGCTATTTTGATAAAGTCGAGCCACCTCATCGTTCACAATGACGACCTCCAGGGGATCACTGACTTCCTCGTCGCGATCGTCCGTGTATGGGGCACCCCGAAGGTCCTTGCTATCCACAAGCTCAGTTAAAAGCTTGTACAGCTTGCGGGTTTCTGGGGAAAAACCGGAAACGCCGATGACATCTGGGCGTCGCCGATCAACAACATCTACGAAGGCATCCACGTCCTTGCCATCAGCGATGCTGCGATCTTTGTCTCCAAGCGACAAGTCCGTGAACTTTCCATTCTCAAGCACGCGACCATCCTCTTCAACATAAGCCCAGTGGATTGGCTCCTTTCCAAGGACACCAGATCCTGTCGACAGGGTCAGAACTCGGGGAACAGTGCCCAGGATCATACCCTTCGGTTTATAGGGGGCTTGATCCAATCTCTGCGAGAACGCATCCCGGCACTCCTTAGCCACGTGATTCTCACATTCTTGGCGGATGTTCTCCTTCACACTGCGGTTCATCAGGCGTTCCAGTCGAGCCAACGCCATCCCCAAGACATTTCGGCGTGCCTTGTTCCACGCGTCGGCGAGTTCACTCAGGTTATCAGACTCAATGTCCTGGTACAGGCGCTGTCGGAAGTTTTCGAAGTTCTCAAAGCGAACCTTGACTTCAACCAGGCCCTCTTCTTCAGCCTTCAACATGCGTAGGAATAGCTCTGGTCGACGAGCAATGTCACTGAGTTGTTGATTCCGTAGATATTTAAACTCGTAGTATGGATGCTGCTCATCAATTCTCCGCAAGCCCTTCTCTGTGCGGAAGCAGTCAACAACACCGTTCATGTAATATGCATGGCGAACGACTTTCCGCAGCTTTGGGCTCATGAACATCTCTTCTGCAAACGTCATCGTGGCCGCTCTAACTACATGAAACCCGCTGGTAAAGTACTCGTCTAGTAACTTGTCTGCTAACTCGTCCGGCGTCTCCGTTGGATCTTCAGTGTATTGACGGTGGCCTTGCTTCAGTGCATTTTGCGCAAATGCATCCGCCGAAATGCCAAATGCTCGCACAAATTCGTAAGCCTTGCTGTTCCTGACACGGTCGAAATTGGTCTTACTCGAGGCTTTTCGCCGGTGAGACTCGCCATTCGTTTCACCGTTTGTTTGAGACAGATCACGAAGTTGTGCCGAATATTGAAAATGTATGTAATCTTGCACGTCCTGAAGTTCCTCCATGGTGACGGCTGCAGCAAGAAGCTCTTCGACAGTAGGATCGTTCACGTTGAACACGCTCTGGAGGTTATCATACGTTTTCTGAATGGTGTTTCGCTTGTCGATCAGGGCTTTGAACTTGAGATCGTAGTCAAAAATATCCCACAGGTCTGTCATGTTCAAAAGCTTTTCGGCTTTAATGGTATACTGCGGGCCATCCGGTTTTTCTGCACCAGGCTCAACTGGTACCTTGACGGCATGGATCATGTAGTCCTTGCGGTGCTGGAAAATGAAGGGAACCTCGAAGTCATCCGTTACTAGGAATTCAAGAACTTTGGCAACAGAGCGCTGGAATGGCTCCTGCAAATCGGACTCGACCCGTTTTTTAAGGAGCATAAGGTTAGCTATCCAGCCGGCCTCTTCTCTGAACTGCTCTTCGGTTAGGACGATATGGCGGTATGGCTTTCGGGCCACCTGGTGTCGCTCTGGTTCATCCAAAAGACGGATTTCGTTGTCTGCCTCCGTCAGCATCTTCTCCGCCAGCTGAGAAGGCTCAAAAACATCCTTCAAATCAAGATGTTTCTCCTCATCAACTTCATGCTCATCTTCTTGTTCCTCCATCTCCAGAGCGAAAAGATATTCGTTTCCGTCTCCAAATGCGGCCCGCATGTCCTCGAGAGCATTCTCATCAAGTCCGGCCATATCAGCGGCACTCAGACCACTCACGCCTTTCTTCACTGGACGAGCAATCTCCAGATCCTCCCTCTCCCGCTGTAGTTCCTCGTCGGAGAAGACATCTTCTTCGATGAAATCGTCCATCTCATCGTGCATATGTCTCTGGGGTCTGTGGTAGCCGGCAGGCTCTTCTTCCTCATCCGAGCTAAACATGTCGTCGATGCCACGAGAAGGCCGTGCGTGTTCTCGCTCCTTATGGCCTCGTTTCAGGCGTTTAAATTTAGACTGTAACAGGAGAGGACAACTAGGTTAGTCAAGGTGCATGTTTACACTGCAAAAGGACCGCACCGCATCCATGGGTGATCAACATACCGAGGCCGCAGGTTGTAAATCTGGATTGAGCTCTCCAATAAGTTCCAAATCCTCTTCATCAAGGTGTTCATCCTCTCTCTCGCGTTCTTCCTGTCGTCGTTTCCTCTTTTCCCGCCTGCGCTCGGCGCGCTCTTCAATTTCTTCGTCTTCATCGACAATGAAACCTTCGCGAACCTGAAAGAAAAATGCAAGTCAATACCGTGGTAAACAAAGTATATAAGTGTAGTCCGGTAGAATTTCTTAGGCGGTAGAACTCACAGCGCGAGCAGCCTCTTCGTCATCCTCGTCCTCCTCGTCCTCTTCGCTGGAATCAACGTAGGGTCCCACGGTCCCAGCACCTTCCTTTACCTCACCGTTACCATCGTATTCATCATAACGCTCTTCATTTTCATCCTCACTGCCCATAAAGGCTTCGGTATCGACGAGATTGGAGCCCATTTTGATTCAGGCGCAGTAAGGCGCCCACGGAGAGATCACCGACGCGGAAGGAGACCCAAAGGGATGAATCGCAGTGAGGAAAGGACAAAGAAAGTTGAATCTCTTATAAAATGAGAGACGAGAGAAAAGGGACCCCGGTACAAACCGGAGATTTGGCAACTGGATTGGGGTGAAGTCTGAGAGACTTCTCTCTGGACAAGTGAAGGGGAGCTGCTTAGAAGAACGAAATAGGTAGGTCTCTGTGGCGTTCCGCGCTAGTACTAAGGAAGTAATATATGCTACTATATAGGATTTTTATACTACTACCACTTTCCCCTTCTGGATGCCACCACCTTCATGAGGCTACTTAGGGTGATGATCAGTGAGTATTTCTTCTCACCTCTATTTTGTGCGGGTAGCTCAGAAATGGTGCCAGATTAACCACCCTCAGATTACCCATGCCCATCAATTTGCCCATGAGAAAAATGGCACAAGCAAAAAGCTGATAGGGATCAGATCCTCAGGTTGCAAATCCTTCTAAGCAAGAGTTACTAAACTGGTAGAAAAATGAAGTAACCACCGCTCGCCGTTGTCTCAGGTATAAGGAACCGACCTCTCCCTGTTTCCACGCATTCTCTCTCCAACTTCTGCATCCTCCCAGTCTGCTGCCCTTGTTAATCTGCACTCGCTCGTATGTGTCTGTCAGCGATCATTCCTCCACTTCTTTTTGTTTTCTACCCTTCTTTTTCTTCTGCTTTTTTTTTTTTTTTTTTTTTTTTTTTTTTTTTTTTTTTTTTGAGTCGTAAACGGCGACTGAGGCCTGCTAGTCTCCGCCAGGGCCATAGGGATCGTATTAGTCTTGTCAAAGAGGAGCACTTCAAGCAGCCTGGCCCGTGGCAGTTGAAGGTGTTAGGGAACTACCTTCCTTGCCTTCGGGTGGCTAGTATGCTGGATGTTTTTGAAAAGCAAGCCAAAAGCATACCTCTCTGGCCATGCTTCAAATTCTCATGTTCTCTAGGCCTTGAACGCTAGAACATGGTGTAGTAGAGCAAAATGAAGCACTGTTTCTACACTGCCTGCTTCTTCTGCGCTTATCTCTGAATAGTGGTAGAGTATAGACAATCGTAACTAGTATTATCTGTACAATGTCCCTGAAATAATGCCAGCCTGCCTAGTCTACCATTCCACAATCGTTTCAGAATCTCCTTGGCAGACATTCCAGGATTTCCAGCAAAGTGTAGCTATGGTTGATCAGGCGAGCTAAGGTTCCTCGGCAAGGACCTGGCTGGGAGCACTAAGGCTCTTAGGAAAAGCCAGCTCACTCCCAGAGCTGCATGCATTATTCTGGGGAGCTTGCCTGCTCCTCCTGTGGTAGATATTGATCCTGAAAGTGGCCTGTCTCTTCTCCAGAAGGCTAGGTTGTTCTCATGTGGGGTGCTGACCTGTGTGAACAGGTGGTGAGCACTAAAATGGAAAGGGAAAGCCTGCAACCTGTCTAGTATACAAAGTATGTATGTGTTTATATGTGGCTTGAATGCCAAGAGAGCTAGGCTAGTCAATCATGTGCATCTGCGCTTGGAAATACAACGTACTCCCAGTCTGATATTTGCTTCAAAAATAACAGGTGGTTCATCTAGAAGCTACTACTTGCAAAGTCAAGAAACATTGATCTTACTATTTTTCTAACATTAGAGGCGTAGGATGACAACAACAGTCGTATGCAGTAAGAGCGCCCCTTAGCCAAGGGTGCTGTATAGCAGAAATGAAAGAGCCCTATGAAAGACAATGAATATCAATACTAAAACCGGTCGCGCACGCCTCTCGATTCCTCCTCCTTATATCTTTCTTCGGTAAACTCCCACCACCATGCGTGTGATGGGTCCCGATCCGGACCGGGCTCTTTCCGGATATTTCCATCCTCATCCCAAGGCTTCGGGCTGAGGATGTAGTGTACATTTTTAACCTTGTCATCTCTCCAGATAGCATCGTGAACACCCTTCCATCGCATGGTCTTCAGCGCGTTGTAGATGTATGGAATCGTGACCCAGCGGCCGCGGAATATGTCCGAGAGAAGAGACTGATCAGCGAAGTCGTAATTCGTGGTGGCGGAAGTAGCAAGCTGGTTGGTGATCTTATCGTAGATCGCCTGAGACGGATTCACGACTTGCAGGCCTCCATTAGCCATACCATGGCCCGCAGTGGCTGAGGCACCAGCTACCTGTGCATCGTCGGGGGTATCATGTTGCGTCGTGAATGCACAGTTTGCCGGAATCCTTATATTGGACCAGTCTGATTAGTACATTGCAGGTCTAGGCGTGATGGAGCGTGTTGCGAGGAACAGGGTCATACCAGTCTTTGGGGTAGTGAGCTTTGTGGAGCGGATTACAAACACAAGCATGGCTTGCCGCGAAGACGCGGTTTGCATTGCCCTCCATCTCAGGAGGATCCAGCTCGAGATCCATCAACTCGTCCATGTTCTGGAGAACCAGCATGTCCCCGTCAAGCTGGACCACGCGCTCATACTCGACAAGCGAGAATGATGCGAGCTTGCTCCAACAGTCGTAGAAACGGACATCATTGGCATAATCTTTGTGCATAGCAGGAAGAAGGTAAGTGACATGGCGTTTCAGTATACCACGAGCATCGAGAGCAGCATGGCCTTCGGGAGGAAACGAGTCCGTGTAGAGAACAACGAGCGGGTACTTGGAGCCAGATCTTCGCAGGGAATACTCCAGGGTGAGCACGCCGGGAAGGTAAGCAGCATTGGTTATCAGAGTGGTCCACACTGTGCAGGGTCAATTAGCATGCATGCTGTGAAGCTGTTATTATCGTCAGGACGATGGGCCATACCTTTGGTGGCACGTGTTCCGCGGCTTGCATCAGGATTATTGCCGGACATTGGTATATGCATGTCCAGAAGCCCTACGACTTCCACAACCCGCTGGCGACAACTCGTTGCTGCTTACAGTTGGTGGCAGCCGAGACGTTCCATGGCCGATTTCAGCTGGTCAGAGAGAATTAGAAATGCCATGAGGAAACACCTGTCTGTGGGTGGCTTAATGTGTCAGCGAGTTTGCCCGGCCTTACATAAGGAGTCGCTTCTAGACTAAGGGACAGAATTTCCGTGGATTTCTACCGTGCCTGGAGCTAGCATTAATCTTAGATCCGTGGATATTGCATTTTATTATTATGAGTTCTTGGTGTGACCGTAGATAGGGAACCGGTGTTGGAACCTCTGGACCAGCCTGGAGCCCCGCGATGCAGATAATACCAGCCTGACTAATCGAATAGCTCTCTTGGATGAGGTGATTTGTGGATGCGATTGCAAGAGATAGTACGTATCATAGTTATTCGGAGATACAATTATTCATCGGAATTAATATTGAGCAGAGTTCTGCATATCAAAAAATTAATTAGACCTCGACAAGAGCGCACCGGGCATTTTGTCTGCGGTCGCGTGTCTTTGCTCCTCGTCAACAGAGCTCTCTCGCTCTCCCTCTTCTGCATCTGTTTCTGCATCTGGCTTCCTGGCAAACCCATATTCCAGGATATCTTGGTTTCTGATCCTCGTGTTAGTGCTGACTCACACAGAACCAATGCATGTCCAAGAAACACACCTGTCAATGTACACTTTCATCCCCAGCAGAGCTACAATGCTCCCACCCTCAAATGCCGCAGCCAGCGGAAATCCAATCGGGTACCGTGGACTGTCAAGACACTCGCCATGCACGGAGAGGGATTGTTGCATGTCCGACGTCTGTTGAGATGAATAATCCCAGCTCGTCAGCGCGCTACACGGGTGAATTCCCGGGGGCCACTAGGTGGAAACGAAAAAAAGTCATACAGGTTAAAGTGACAGGGCGGCCACCATCAGAGATCGGCCTTCAGGCTCCTTCCTGAGGGTCTGGGCTATCCAGGCGAGCAGAGCATATCTATTCAGCACACTTGCGTCGGCGAGATCTGTATTGTCTTTGTTTTAGTGCAGTTGACATTTTGGCAGCTCACTCACCCCCACGCGTTCATGGTATACGTGAGGAAATAAAATGCTATGATTGTAGCCGTAGAGTCCGGCCATGAAGCCAGGACAGAACAATAGATGATTTAGAAGGCCTATCCTCTCACACTCAACAATGTTGTTTCTATTTCATGCAAGAGGGGAACAGGCCACCATACTGCTGCAGTTACGGAGATCTGCCAGCGCCACTGTGTCCAGTCGCTGAGTGCATTGAGCGTAATAGTACTGACGATAGAAAGGGCGTAGCCACCCATTGGGATGAGATTCACCTTATACGTGCTGCAGTGCAAAGTACCAGAATAAGAACATGGAATGGTCATTCATTCTTTCAAGGGCTGGGGTCTATACATCTGTACAATGGCTCACCATCCTTGTTCTTCAAACCCTTGAGATACAACAAGAAATACGAATTTGTCCGCTGACTCCACGCAAACTGCACGTATGCCACTAGAAACAGATATAGGAGCGGGCTCTTGATCACCTGCTACAGTTTCCGGCCCAAACGATGCCCGTCAATGAGCTTCGATGTTTCGGTACCATGGTCACGGATACGCTCAATGGCAAGAGCGCGATCTATTTTCGATAGCCAGAAAGCGCGTGTAATACTTGGCGAGTATAGAATGATTAGGAGGCCGAGGAGGCCCCAGAAGATGGCGATACAACCGCTTTGGCGAAGAGTCAGATACTACAATCTCTGTCGAAAAGCTGTGCGTATGTGCCTCACAATGAAGAGCCATTGCCAGCCCTGTATATGTTAGTTATCAAAGCCCTTAGTAACGTACCGCTAGCCCGTTGACGCCATCCAGATTCTTGTACAGGGCTGCCTGCAAGACACTGAGGAACATGTTGCCTACCATATCACTGGCGCCGAAGAAAGCCGCCCGCTTGCCAACCTCCGATGGTGTATCTGTTGTGTGGATTTGCGTGAGTCTGTGGATGTCTGGAGTTGCAGTGAGTATACAAATATAAATACACACACCAATTAAAGATGAGACTGACAATCCCCGGCCGGGGTGTCTAAGGGATATGATCAGTGCATGATACAAATTAATATATCAAGAGGAAATACAAGGACTGACAAACTCGAATATTCCGAGAAGGAATCGCAGCGCATAGACTGTCCGCGCATTAGGGGCAGCATATATCCTGTTCCAACGGAAATCAACATTGACATCCACCCCGTGAATATATGAAGAAAACGAAATAAAAGAAACAAGCTCACACCAAAAATCAGACAACCCCAGATAATTTCACACGTGGGCAGGAAGCTACTCGGGCGTATCAACGTCTGGGTCATCTGTGAGGGGATAATGACGATGGCATATCCGATGGAAAAGAACGTAGTGAACTCGACTAGTACATTTCCATACAAATCCAGGTCTTCTTTCATCCCAGACACGAAGGCCTAGGTTGTACTCAACTGGTCCATGTTCTAGAGGCGAGATAGATGCCATTATACACGGCAATAGGGTCAATATTAGGAACATATGTCAAGCCGGCGACGAACATCCATAGCAGCAGCAGGATATCCAGCTTCAGCAGCAATCTCCTCTCCTCGCTTATATGTATGTGCCGTAGATACGAGAATGCAAGGAACATGATCGCTGGACTGGGATCTTGTTCATATAGACGCAGTATTATAGTATATATTGCAGGGAACATGGACCCTACGGTATTCTCATTTATCTCCTTCAAACTACCTTTCCATTCCCTTTCCCCCTCTCTACCGTCAATATCCCACGCTGTCTGCTATCTCACTTCGCAAAATAGAGAACAAATTGCACCATGCACAACTGGGCAACTTGGTCATGTTAGCGGGTGGGCAGAGGATGAATGCGTCGGAGTAAAGCCGCACATCGAGCATGTATATTCACATAGAGTATACACAGCCGTCAGCTTATTTATCTTAATCGTCCGGCCTCGGTGGTCGACTATCCGCACTGGTTAAAGAGTACAAAAGCTGCTCAGAAGCCCCTGGTTGCCGTGGTGTCATGCTTCACTACACGCAACACCATATACCGAAATGAAGCGAAACCAGGTCCCATACATAATGTCACCTTCTGCTCTGCCCCTCTATCCAAACTACCTCCCCGTAAGACCGGAAGGGCCGTTAAAGCCCATTGATGTCCTGCCCTTCGATATCGAAGTAGCGGGTCTCGAGCCAACCGGGAGAAGCCAGACATATTCACTCCCACGGCGCAGATCAAAAACATCACGCCGCGTATTGGCACTGAAATTCCGGGGTGCAAATTAGTCATCTAACGGCTGACGGGCTGGATCAGCTTGCGTTGTTGGCCGTAGAGAGGGGTGTCCTGGTTTTTGTGCGCCTCCACCAAACCCTTTGTCAGCCAACCCAGTGTGTACTGATTTGGTGAGACAGAGAGGACTTTCGCGGATATCGGTCCCCAGTGGCAAAAGGAGCTTGTCAGCCATTTTGGACCATTGCACCAGGTAGGGGTTGATTCAGGACTGGGTGTCAGATGCATGCATGTAGAGGCGTATCTAACGGTGACTTGAAGCATCCCACTATGGGCTATCCGAAAGGAACAGGTTCGGAATTCCATGTCGTCTATGCTGACGAAAAAAGTGTACAAACCTCCCTGATTCTTAGATTGTATATCATTTCTCTGATCAACAATCCCAGCGGAAATCTTCGCGGCCTGCTTGGCAGCCGCACAGCCTACGGTCTTTGGCATATTGATCAGACTTTCACTGCAAAAACTCCCGGCGTGACATTCTTCTGGGTCCTTGAGTCGCCCGCCTCTGGTGGCGGCGACACTGCCTTCACATCCCTGACCGCTGCCTACAAAGCCTCTCCCCAACATTCCAATCCATGCTGCGCAATCTGCAGCTACTGCACACGAGCGCCTCGGTAGGAGAGGTTGCGCGAGTGGGACAGGAGCGTGCCCTCTCAGAGGCAGTCAAAGCAGTACATCCACTCGTCATCGCGCATCTGGTCACAGGGGAATCGGCACTGTTTGTCAACCCAACAATTGCAAGTGAGGTTGTCGGCTTGAAGCCTCAAGAGTCCCAGTTGTTACTGGGGTTCCTGCATGATCATATTCGCTCGTTGGATTTTAGTTGTCAGGTTTCGTGGGAGAAGGGGATGGTGCTCGTTTGGGATCAGGTAGGGAAGAGCCCTGGCCATTTCCCCAAAGAAATAAGACTAACTGATTTCTGGCACAGAGGTCTATGGCACATTCTGCTGTCCCCGATTTTGAAGATGGAGACCGACGGCATATGGTTCGCATTATCACATATAGCAGTCAACCGCAAGCGGCCTTTTCTTCAGAGGGAAACCACACAGAAAGAAATGAAGAGCACCCTTGAGTTCTTCTCATCCCCCCGGCCTGGAGTAGTATGTTGATTCTTCCTGAGAAACAGCCTAGGCTTGCTTCAACTAGTCCTGCTTGCGAGTATAACCTGCCATGTGCAATTGTTTCCAGGAAGAGTACAGAACAAAGCCAGTAATGTTATCCAGGCAAAGAACAACCTTCCGAAGCGTCGCAAGAAGTATTAGATACTAGTATCTATAGATGCCGACATGGGCAGATCCTAAGCACTGTTGCTGGTATTAGTACCTAGTAGGTAGATATCCTCAATAGACTTACAGGCGCTTGATTGCTCCATCTCCTGTCAGGACTAACCAGACAATGGTCCAACCAAGAGATATTCATGAAGATATCTAATTATAGGCTTCGAGATGAACCTCTCCCGCCTTGTAGCCGCCGTGCTGCTGTTTCATCTTCGACGACTCCAACCGTTCTCCGTGTCCTGAACAACCCTCCATGGCAAATCATGTCAAGCCAGAAGATGCAGGATAAGAGAACATCCAAGAGCAATCTCGGATGATAGGTTAGACGACTCCCCGTTGGGCCGATCGCTCCCCCTTTTAATATAATAATAATGGATGGTTGATCAAAGCGGACACGAAGACGAATCTCCGCCGGGCTATTGGCGCCCAGTCTCGACCCAGCGTCGTCCCAACATCCTACCTATTCTTTTCTTCGACTACCCACCGATCAGACTTATCTCTTTCGGAGCTTCCATTGTCCAGGGTTATCATAACGGCAAAAATAAAGGGCAGGAAATCATCCTGTTCTTCCGTTCGGTTTGGTGGTACAGTCCAGTTCAGTCTAGGAAAAGGAACGGCACCCGCCATCATTCACATCTCCATTGCTCGACCGACGCAACGCAAAGAAGAGAAACGAGAAGGAAATAGGAGAAAACGGTAAGGACTGGCTGATTTGGATCTCCGCTGAGGCCTTTACCGTCTTTTACTCCCGTTCATCTCTCTTCTTCATCCGTCCGCTTATCCTCCCCACCTTCCTCACCGGAAAAGCCCAATCTCAGCCATGACCGACCAATTCAAAGCACGAACGTTGAAACGTAAGAATGTCAAGGGTCTGGCCTTGAAGCCCACTCCCAAGCCCGTCTCGAAACAATCGGAAGGCGATGCCCAAGGATTTGGAACTCTCAACGGAAGTCGCACGGACACCCTGGAGATCGGTCTCGAGTTTCGACTAGATTTACGAAGCGAGGATTTGATTCCATTGAAGGAACTGGGGGCGGGAAATGGCGGTACGGTTTCCAAGGTCATGCATGCTACCACTAAGGTGGTCATGGCCCGGAAGGTGTGCTTGATACCCCTTCTGAAGATGTCATGGTGAGGAGCTGACGCCTGTGGTGGTTCGCAGATAATCCGCGTAGATGCCAAAGAAAACGTACGTAAACAAATCCTGCGGGAACTCCAGGTCGGGCATGATTGCAATTCCCCGTACATCGTCACCTTCTACGGAGCGTTCCAGAACGAAGCTAGAGACATTGTCATGTGTATGGAATACATGGATTGTGGGTAGGTTAACTCCAGGCCTAGGAAGAGAATATGATGGGCACTGACTATTGACGGTGCTTCAGCTCTCTCGACCGCATATCCAAGGACTTTGGTCCTGTTCGAGTCGACGTGTTAGGAAAGATCACCGAGTCGGTCCTGGCCGGTCTGGTTTATCTCTACGAAGTCCACCGCATCATGCATCGAGACATCAAGCCTTCTAACATTCTCGTGAATTCGCGGGGCAACATCAAACTCTGCGACTTCGGTGTCGCTACGGAGACAGTAAATTCGATTGCAGACACCTTCGTCGGCACCTCGACCTACATGGCCCCGGAGCGTATCCAAGGCGGGGCTTACACGGTACGATCGGACGTATGGAGTGTGGGGTTAACAGTGATGGAATTGGCAGTCGGGCGATTTCCCTTTGACAGCTTAGATTCCTCTGCGGGTGACCGTGCCAGTGTTGGCCCGATGGGTATTCTGGACTTACTCCAGCAGATTGTCCACGAGCCGGCTCCCAAGCTTCCAAAGAGCGATGCTTTTCCTCAAATTCTACATGACTTTGTGGCGAAATGTCTTTTGAAGATACCGGAAGAGCGGCCAACTCCTCGAGAGCTCTATGTAAGGATCCCTTTCTTACTCGCAGGTAGACTGTCTATGATAGTTCTATCTTCCGGTAGCTAACCTCTTCTATTTTAACAGGACAAAGATGCTTTCTTACAGGCTGCCAAGCGAACTCCAGTTGACCTCCAAGAATGGGCGATCAGTATGATGGAGCGACATAATCGGAAGTCGTACCTGGCACCCCCGGCTCCCAAGTCTCTCAAGGAAGATATGAACGTGCCATTGAAACTTCCCATGAACAAATCACCATCCAGGGCTCAACAACCCTCGTATAAACAGTCAGATTATACCCCAACATCGGAAGAAATTCCATTGAACGTTGCCGATGACGTGACCAAGGACAAAGTCAATTACCGGCATCACAACGGCCCATCGAGTGCATCCTCTTCTTCTCACTTCAGTAGTTCGACCAAGTCTTCAACAAACACAACACCCCTCAGCCTCGAACACCTGTCTCTGGAATCCGATGATCATGACTACCGGTCCAACCGGCACGCATCTGCGTCGCGGCCTAGAATTGGAGACCCAAGCTTTGCGCAGGACGCATCCCAAGGTCCCAGTTTCGGAAGTCGTTCATCCCCCAAGATCCCATACAATGGCAGACAGCAGCCCCCAGTGGGTCTGCCGATGCGTCCGACAGCTCCTCCGGGTCAAGTTTCTTTCCCAACCACAGGGCCACGACTGGGCCAAGCAAATCGAACGCGAGATGAGATATGACTGTCTCAGGAGGGTAGTTTTTTAAGCTCTTTTCACTTTTACTTCAGGTTTTACTGTCAACAAGTGCCATTTTGCAGGACTGTCTCCTGGAACTGCAAAAGGGTGCAGTAAATAGCCATGACCGTTGGGAGCATGTGGATTTGTTATTACTTTTGCCCCGGATAGATATAAGTTTCCCTTTTCTTCCTACAGTTTGGAGTTCTGGACATTGGCAAGTATCTACTAGGACGTTTTAATTGCTTTAGTTGAGCATATCTGTTCTTGTCTAGGCTGCAATAAGATCGTCTTATATCCCTTTTCATGTGTATATGAAATGCAATCCATCTGCATCATGAGGCGGGCGTCATGTCTTGCCCATTTATTTCATTGCATCTCCAATCATGCTATCTACAATATTCAACATTTAATTCATGGTACGGAATAATTAATTGGACATTATACGAAAAAAAATATAATCATAGATTAAAGTATTGACGCATGAAAGAGATTACTGTGATCTGACAGCTCCTTCCTTGAGTAGTCCCCGGTCTCCTCCGCCTCCCATCTGCCAGAGCCAAACGCCTTCTACAGCCCATGCCTTGGCGCTGGCGTGCTTTCCAATGGCGACTCCTCCTTCCTTGGCTGATGAGTTATTTTGCATACTGCCCTTGTCCTTATCTGTGTCCTTCTCTGCGCCCGTTTTGATATGATAGGGGTTTGACGATGAGCCCCCATCAGCCTCGGCCAGCATGCCAGCGATGACAGCTTCACGCTCGATAACGGACCAGAGGCCCTCGACGAGAGTGCTGCCGCGCTCCCCAAATTGGCCCTTGCCCAGACGGAACAAAATGCGTCCCAGGACCTGCCAGGCGATGCATCGCTGGGCGGGGAATGAGGAGCGGCTAAGGATGGCCAGTTCAGGAATGGTGTATCCCGCCGCATGGGGATCGTCGCCGTGATGGTGCAGACCCAAGGAGGTTGGGAGGGAGAGGGATGTCGATGGAGACAGAATCGTGCCGATGAGAGAGAAACGGATGAAGGCAGGGGCCACGGAGACAGCACTGCTAGCCGGATGGTAGGCAGAAAGAGATGACTCGGGGTCTTCCGGGTCTGCACGTGGGGGTTGCAGCCAGGAGATCAGGGAGGGGTCGTGAGGAAGATCAGGGAAGTAGTGGGTTTGGAGGTCGGACAGGAATGAGGGTGACGAGGGGTCCAGGTTAGGCATGGGGTTCTGTCGTGGAGGGGGGGTCGGGAAGTGAAAGGAAGCATGAGAGGGGAATTCCGAAGCCGGGTGGAGGTCTTGGGGAGGATGAGCTGGAGGGAGGTCTTCGCTAACAGGGTTGATCTTGGTCGTAGCCGGATCAGGGAGTGATTTTGCGACAGGAGTCTCCAGGATGTCAAACGAGACTGATTTTTTGGGTACACCTTTCCCTTCTTCCGGTTGTCTCTGTTCTTCCTCCGCAGATGTCTGCTGAACTGGCCAATTGTCCTCGTCATCGTCATCGATCCTGGCTCTCCGTAGAAACCGCTGGAGCAAGGACGGGTCAATGCTTGACATCAACTCAACACGTTCCTCCTCAATCTGCGACGGCGACATGGCCGCCAGTCGCTGTTTATTCTCCTCGTCTATGGCTCTTTTCTCATCCTCGAGGGTTGCTGGTTGGAGACTGGTGGATGGTGCGGGGGAGGTAGGCGCAGCAGGTGTGGACGGTGCAGCAGACTGTTTTTGAAATCTCTGCTGTTTGAATGCAGACTGACGAATGCGCTGTTTGTGCTGGGGAAACCCAGTTGTGCCGGACGGTGGTTTGGGAGGGGCAGGAGCAGTAGCGGGGTGGCGTTCGCGGATCTCGCCAATGAGGCCGAGAGAGGGCGAAGCTATGGAAGACAGGGAAGGATCGGGGACAGTAGGATGGGACAAGTCGGGAGTAGGGTCATCGAGGTCGAGGACGAAACGCTCGCCCGCGAACATGGTGGTGATGATGGATGTATCATAGACGCTGGAGAAGAAAAGAAAAAGAATCCGGGGATCGATGCGGCTCCAAAACCTAAAATAAACGCGGGCTGCAGAAGCGCCATTCCCGAAGCAGACTAGCGGCTCACAGGTGCCGCGCGGGAATCGTTTTTCTACAAGCGGAAAGCGGGCGGTGATTGGCTGTGTGCAGCAGGGTGTTCAGGAAGAGATTAAGATTGATTTTGTGATGAAGAAAGTGCGGATGGAGAGAGGAGGAGCCATTTGTAATTAGGAAGAGCTGTGGTGGTGGTTGTTCTTGTTGTTGTGGTGGTATGGTATTCATTGCTGAGTATCAACTTTCCATTACTGTGTAGGAAGTGCGAAGTGTACATACGGCGGACACTGTACGTACAGCAATCCCATATTATAACAGTCTGTAATAATAATCAATTAATCTGTGTTTCTGCAGATCATCCGACCTGTTTCCTTCGCTCCTTTTCCTCTTCCTTTCTCCCTCTTTTCCCTCTTTTCCACCTCTTTTCTCCCTCCTTTTCTCCTCTTCCTGGCTGTTTTCCTGCAGATCTTTTCAATCTGATCTAATTGTATCTTCTCTTCCTCTTCTCCTTCTTTTCTCCCTCCTTTCTCATCTTCTCCCCTCCCCTTTACACGTCAACCATCTTCATCCATCGCCATCCGCTCCCGTTCTGCTTCTTCGTCGACTGTCTATCGTTTATCTCTTCCTGCTCATCCTCCCTCCACTGAAAATTGAATCAAGCCTTCCGCTGCCATGTCGAATGATCCGCCCGAGGCCCGGTGGCCCGCAAAAGACGACGCTGCTCACGATACTAAAAATACAAGCCAACCTCACGCTGATCCCAACGGCTCTCCCTCCGAGGGAAAAGACCCTCGACCTGCTGCAGCCTCCACAACTACCACAACCACAACCACAACCACGACGACGCGACGGTCGCGTCGGAAGAAGGATGACGACGCTGATGACAAAGAACACGCCAGCGCCAACGGCAGCGAAAAGCTCAAGAAGAAGGACAAAGAGAAGGAGGCCAAGCCGCGTGGCGGCCGTCGTCCGCGCGAGAAGTCTACCACGGCTTCTTCCACGACGTCGCGCAAGAAGCCCAAGCTGGAGCCGCAATCCTCAGGCGACTCGCGTCCCAGCGATGCCCCCGTCCCTCTGGCTCCAGCTCCCCAGGATCCCCTCCCTGCAAAATATCCCCAGCAGCAGCAGCAGCAGCAGCAGCAACACCATCACTTGCATCCTCATAGTCTCCTCCAGCCGTCACCCCACCTGCCTCCGTCCTATGTGAACAATCCGCCTCGCTCGTCCTCCCCCTACCCGCTCACGTCTCTCCCGCCCTCAAGGCCGCCGTCGCAGCCCTCCGCTCCCCCTCCTCAGCGCTCCAGCGGTCAGAATTACGACCCCATTCGAGGCTCTGCCATCGAGAATGTCTCCCCTGCACCCGCACCCACCGCGTCCACCGTCACAGCCGCCTACAGCCCCCCGCCGCACAATGTCTCCCCTTGCAAGTTCAGGGCAAGCGAGTCGCCCTCCATCGCCAGTATCATCGACCCGCCGGCTCCTCCACCCCAGCAGGTGTCGCCTCTCGCATTCCCGCGTCTAACGCGAACTTCTTCGGGGCATGTCTCGTCCGCTTTGTCGCCGCCCATCGCTTCAGCGATCCCAGTGCCCTCATCACATTCTTCCCTGGCCCCGTCGCCGTTACCCACGCCGTCACCCTCCCATGGAACTACGCTACAGACACAATCGACGCTTCCACAGTCACATCCATTGCAACCGTCTCAGCCGTCACAAGCCTACGTGCACGACCAATCCCACCAGCAGCAGCAACCACCACCGCAACAACAACAACAGCAACAACATCCAGAACCGCTGAAGCAGGGCCTGTTCCCGGCAACTCAACCGTCACAGCCCATTCCCCCTTCACAACAGCTGGAACCATCCGTGCCGTCGCAGGTCCAGCGCTCTCCTTCCCCTCATCAGACTGCACCTGTCGCCATGGAAGTGGATGTTGACCAGAAGACCCAGTCCCCTACGGCTTCGACGGCGAAGCCATCTGCACCGTCGAAGAAAGAGAACTCCTCTGCACCTCCATCGACCGTGCCGTCCCCCAAACCTGCACGTGCTTCGAAAGAGGCTCCCCATCCCTTTCCACAGGGCTCTGGTTTGATTACCAATGCTCTGTTCGGCATTGATGACAGCTCTACCTCGTCTCGAAGTGCTCCCAACATTGTTCTACACATTCCACTGAACGGCACAGGTAACAAGATCATTAACTTCGCCCGTCTAGCTGAGGAAAAGTATGGCTTTGCGGCCTTGCATCCACGACTCGCTGCACAACGGGAACGACTTGCTCGAATCGCCGCTGCCAGTGCTGCCCTGGAGAAAAATGAGAAAGGTACCAAGGGTCTTTCTGCCGGCGAGAGTGCGGATGAGGATCTCAGTGTCGATGTGGACCGCGACAGTGACCTTGATGGCGATGTCTCCATGGGGGGGATGGGCTCCGGAGCGGCAACCAATGGCACACTGCCTGCTGCAGCAGCTGACGGCAAGAAGAAGCGTCGCAAGAAGATGGAAGACTACGATCGGGACGATCCATTTGTGGATGACAGTGAGCTGGCTTGGCAGGAGCATGCGGCAGCGAGCAAAGATGGCTTTTTCGTCTACAGCGGACCTCTCGTTCCGGAGGGCGACAAGGTTCAAGTGGAAAGGTATATTGTCTACTTCCGTATCCCCCCCCTCTCCCTTTCTCTTTGCTAATTTAATTCTTTCAACAGGGCGGACGGAACGGTCAAACGCGGTCGTGGCCGTGGCCGAGGAACTGGTAGAGCACGCACGTCAGCAAATCATCAACACGTTCCCATCACTGCGGCGATACCTATCTCTCAGGACACCGGACTACCGGTTCGGGGACCGGGGTCCCGTGGAGGAGTTGTCCGTAAGTCACGAGCCAACAAGGCGATGCGAGTACAGATGGAACAGGACAAGGAACGCGAGCATGTTGGCATGACTGCTTCGGAAGGATCAGGACGCGGACGAGGCGGCAACCATGGCCGCGGGAGCGGTACTGGGGCTCGAGGTGGCGGTGGAATAGCTCCAAACCACAAGCCTGCACTCGCACCCGCACCTCCGTCCGGGAATCATATCCCAGGAGCGGGAATTATGCTGAAGTAATGTGGTACGAGTTGTGTGAAAAAGGAATACGTACAGCGGGGTTTGTCATTATCTTCTGCTTCCGCTGGTTGTGGAATACGAATGCGTGCGATTATTTCTTCGGCGTCAATGATACCAGGAAGGAAAATAAACATCTGGAGTCTACTCGTGCGGAGATTGAGGAGTGTGCTCTGATTTATTCGTTTTTACCATAAAACAGTCTACGGAATATTACTGGGTGTTTTACTTTTATGTCTTTGTTCGAGGTTTGCTTTGCTTTGCTTTAACATGCCGGATAGAAAAGAGGTCTGTCTGCCTGTCTACCCTGCTTGTGATATGATGAGTTTCTCAAGAGTGTTCTGTTCTGGTTTTTGTCCTGTGGGCTTCTTCCTATTATTTCGGTTTATCATTTGCTTGAAGGTTGTCGTCCTTGATGTCCTTTCTGGGAGTGGGAAGTATACAGCGTCTACGTCCGTTTTCAACCACTGACAGATAATTAATTGGTCGAGTTTATTTAATAATAAGTCTCGAATAGACGAAGGACCCATTGGGGCCTCGGGATGATATGATATGATAGATATCTATTTGTTTTGTTCGTGGTATCTAGAAATAGTGGATATAAAATGTATGACAACCGGCCTCATAATCATCTCATCTCATCGCCCATCAGTTGAATATTCTGATATCAAGCCTGCTTGCTAGAAACAATCCCTAATAATCCATTCAACCCGAATCATCCCCAATCCGAGCCCCCCATATCTTCCATCGTGCCTCCTCTATAAACTCGTCTCGTAACCAGAGCCCGCCCACCTGTTCCCCAGTAGCACCAGTACTAGTACCAGAACCAACATGATTCTCATCAAACCAGCTGAACAACAACCGCAACTGCCACATACGATCCCTAACCGCGTCTGCATCCCCAGCGCGTCCGGAACGAACTGTCCTCATGATGTCAGATATGGTACTCTCCAGAAGAAGTTTGCTGTCCACCACAGAGGTGCGTAGCCACGGCGCACACGTGGGAGAAGTCTGGTTCTGCAACGGTACCAGAGCCCGGCTAGGGAGGGGTGGTCGGAGGAGGGACCTTTCGCGGATATCCAGGGTTTGGAGGGATGGTAGATTGAAAATCCAATCCCATATGGTTGTGTTCATGTTCATGCTCTGGATTCCTGTTCCTGCTCCAACTCCCTGTGGAGACACAGTTGGCAACGCGACGGGGAGTCTCGACGTGGAAGGAAGAACATCCTGTGCTTCGCTGAGTCCTGAGAAAGTCGACGCGAAGGCTGACGACTCGGCCAGATTATACATCGTCTTGCGTCGGAGATAGACAGACTGATCCCCCTGGCCGAACTTGGTACGCAGATGGTCATCGTGGCCAAAGTCCAGAACAAGGGGCCAGTGATCGGTGCTTTGTAATTCGACCTTAGCCAGTCCGTTGAGATCAGGGAGAAGGCAAGGAGACGTAGCCTGCCGGACGACACCGTTCTTCATTGTTACCCTGATAGGCACTGAGATCGGTCGCCGAGTATCAATGTCCCGAGCAATGAGACAACGCGGCTCTGCAGCTAGAACCCAGAAGTGACGGAATGCTTGCAGATGACATTTATTGTCGAGCACAGTCGTAGGGAAGATCGGATACAGCGAACACAATAGCGAGGCAACCGCGAGGTCAGAAGTGCCCAGCGTGTAGCTGCCTCCGCCCAGGAAAAGGAGTCCAATTGCCATATGTGCGGCCATGTGGCTTCCATACGGCGTGTCACTGTCGATTCGGCCATGAAGGGATCGCAGCCGCCGGAACAGTGCTAGGTCGCCAGTACCGGCCATGACCGCAGCTGCGGAGAGAGCAACTATATCCTGACAGTTGCGAGCCGAATTCCGCGCCAGCCTCATGTCATAATTAACAACGGGAAGTTTGCAGATCCGTATGAATTGATCGAGATACGAAATGAGAATATCTCGGGCTTGTGCCTGGGCCGAACCTGCGAAACGGAGACCTAAGGTGAAGCAGAGACCAGCGATGATGTTGTAAAACGGCATGTCATCGCTGCACAAACAGCGAACACTGGTCAAGCGGTATCGACGACGGTAGACCTTGGGAAGATTTCGGGTGAACCATTCTTCGCTGGGCCGCACGCTATCCCACATAATGAGGTGTCTCGCCAGGGTACGGAGGAGAAAGAGATCAGGTCGGACGTAATCATAGCGCACCGTCGTGTCTGGAATATCGATTTTCTGAGCGAGGACCTCATCATTGGTCTTCATAAAGATAATTGCAAGTGCAATCGTTGCACCTGCGGTGGCTCGATCAAGAATGTGAGCAAGGTCGACGTTCTTTGTGCCGACTGCGATGGCCAGCAGTCTCTCGACAATATGCATATCTCGCATCCCTCTCAGATCCTTTCCCTTGGCAAGATTAATGAGCCCGAGAGCAAATCCCGCAGCCAGACGGTAACCCTCATCACGCATATCCTCCCGGGACATAGAGCTCTCCTCTTGTTCGGCGTTTTCAATCTCCGATAGCATGACTTCGCTCATTCTTCGATGCTGTGAACCGCAATAGAGCAGCCCGATCCCCATAACTCCTGCCGTCTGCGTTAACGGAGACAGGTTCAGCTCAGCAGCACCAACGGGCAACATCCTCGTAACGTGCACAGAAAGCAGGCGAGTTATCAACGTGTCCATAGTGCCCAGGTAAGAAGCAGACAGGCCAAGCAAGAGACCGATAGACGTCATAGTGTGCTTAGGGGTCAAGTACTTGAAAGCAACCCATTTCGCCAGCGACTTCAAATGCCCATTCAGACCAAGAGCCAACAAGAAACCTGCGTGTCTGTTGGTCAACTCCTGGGGCTTGTTGAAGAGTATCCAAGAGGTGTCAATGCCCTTTGAAGCTTTAGATATCGCCAGACCGGTGGAAACGCCGTTATGGAAAAATGCCCAACAGACTTTCTCCTCGCCGAAGGCGGATCTGTCAGCGCTAATTGTCACATTGGAAGGTTTCATGATACACTGCAGCGAGAAAGACGGGATCGGTAACTTTTCCGTCAACAGAGGCAATCGGCCGCTAAACGATAGCATGCCACGTCCAGCGGGGATAGACAGCGTACGCAGAGTCACGAGTTGTACGATATCTTTTTGCGCCTCTAAGAGGTCCGAATCAGTCCAGTCAGGCTCGGGAATGCACTCTGCCACAGGCGCTTTGGATTGATTGAGCAGTCTGGTCGCCTCTACAAAGCGCTTGTCTTCACGGAAGATCAGTCTGGTTACGGAGAATCGATCTGCTTCTGCAGAGACCTCGAAAGAATTTATTGCATCAATGTCGAGTGCCGAGTTGCCAATGCTATGGAAGTCGCGGACGGCATCGTGGGATAGAATAGGCTGCGGCGGCGGTACAGATGGCTGAGACGTGTTCTTATTCATTGACATGCAGAGGTCATCTCGGTCAATTAATTCTAACAGCGCCGGATCCCAGGATGTCGAAGCATGCATTTGAGACTGCATTATCATTTCGTACAACGGCGCGCTTACACCCTCGGGGAGCGTCTCTATAATAGTTCTTGTCAGGCCCCAGCGATGCATAAGGTGTATTTTCTGGAAGAAGGTCGAGGCATTATGCACTTCTGAAAGGAAGCCGTTCAATGCGAGTGTTCTTGGCGTAAGAGCAGAGCATTCCTGCCACAATTTACCTCCTTTTTGAGTACCGTCTGCCATGGTGAGTAAGTCAAGGAGTGTAAGAAATGGAGATGAGCGTTGCCCGCAGGCCTTCTCTATAAAGGCAAAGATCGAGGGCGGTGCAAAGGGTTCCGGAGGTACGTCAAGGCTTGATATTTGATGATTTTCAAACGCCCAGCGATCCATGCTGGCCAACTCAACCGCATAGTACGCGTTATCTGTCCATGACCAGGATTTCCATCCAAGCCAGCCACCGACTTGAGCCAACACTGGAGCCAGCAGACCCAGAGGCTCGCAGGACTTCTCGGCCTCTGTTACAGAGAGCTTTCTCTCTTCTCGAAGGAGGTGGAGACCTACCAGAATCGTGCACAGTGCAGTTCGCCGCGTATCTTGGTTCTGGCAGCTAGCCGTAGGCAAGTAGCCTTCTGGTCCTGAAGCAGCTGCCCCTTGCGGACTCTGAAGGAACTCATGGGCCAGAGCGGTGCAACGGACAAGATAGGAATTTTTGCGGAAAGTAGACCAGTCAGAACCCGACTGATCAATTTCCGATGCCTTTTTCCCATGCCGCACGTCCTCACGGGATTCCCCATCGTGGTCTTCAGCATCCTGCTCGACCACCCAGCTCCAGGAGCTGCCCACCATCCAGGGGGGAACAACACCGGTAGAACCTGACTCTTGTTCAAGCATCATCTCCCAGCTTTCTAAATCGGAGTAGCCACCGCTACTTGACCGTAGAAAACATTTTTTTCTGCGGGCCCTGACCGGTGCCTGGATCTGCTCGCTGTCAAGGAAGGGAACCGCCATTGCGAATAACACAACTACCATCGCGGTCCATTCCAAATCATTCTCATTTCCCTCCCTTGTGCGGAGCCAATTCATGACTTCCCACCAGCAGGCTAGTAAGCTGTCTTCGGCCTTATCGGAATCGCGGAGAACGAATGTGCAGACTTTTAGAATTTTCTGAACGAGCCCATTGCTTGGTTCCATCCGAACCTGAAGTCTGTGCCTCCTTTGGTGAGAATCGACGACATCGAACATCCCTCGAAGAGATGGATGATCTAACCCGGTAATCGTAAGCGGGGAATCAGTCATAATTCTATTTACACCTCCCTCACGGGGACAATCCACAAGCTTCGTGGCAAATACCCCGTGAGGCTCATAGAGCATCAGCTTGACAGGGACTTCGATTTTAACAGGAACACTCCACGGCGACAGTAATGACAGCTCGCGTTGTCCGGACCCCGTCCCACCCACCGTGATGAACCTTGACAGATCACCGTCGACTATCTTGCAAGAGTCCCACACATCCTCGTAGTGTTGTATTCCAGTGGCGTGAACTAGCAAAGAATGCTTCTTCGGCGTCAGTCCTGATTTCACCCTTCTTGAAGCTATTTTCTCCCCTTGCGGAAGTGAAACCCTGTCGACCCTTAAATTGACAAGAGCCATCGACTTCGAGTCACGGTCCACAACGCACACGGCTACGGTTTCTGAGTTCTTGTTTTGTATGCTGCCTCCTCCAGAGGGGGACAACGTAGAAATCCTTAAATTGCGGGCACCCTTAGGTTTAACGGGGGTATGGAAGCCGCCCGAGAACTTCAAAGAAAAGCTTTCGACTTTGGAGAGCATGATCTCCTCAGGAAGACCCGATGCTGATCCCCTAAGTTCCATATTCTCGAACCCTTCGAATAGCCCCACATTGTTCAGTTCTTCCAGGAGTCTGTCAACCGGGGCATCAAGGAAGTTGCCCGCAGTGCTGCGCACGGAGCTAGTCGCAGAAGCTCTGGGATTAAATCCAAAGCTACCGCGGTTGTTGCTGGTAGCTCCCATGGATTGTCTTGCACCTCCATGTACCATAGAACTCGATTGGCTCCCAGTAGCAAGGTCTGAGAAAGCAATTCTGTCCTGGCTACTCGCAAGATCAGCCCGAGCTAGCAAGGAACTTACCCGTCTGGATGCTTTCGAAGGGACACCAATGTCTCCGAAATCGTCGCCAATTTTTGAAGCGAGATCTTCTTCTTCGTCGGGTCTGCCTTCGATTTGTGAATTAGACAAGCTGGGAACGTTCCACCCGTCCCCTCTGTGCCCAAAGCTTTCCCTACCAGCTACGGGGCGACCGGCAGGAGTAGTTGAACCGGTTCCCATTCCAAAATGTGAGCTGCGTCGTTTAGACCTTGTGCCTCCTGTATCCCGTTTCCGTCTCTTCTTTAGGGATAGCCTGCCATCATCATCTCTATATCGTGCCGCCCAAATCGTGTAGAAGCTGGTGTTTGTGTTGACGGTAACAACGAGGATTAATGGAGCATCAGATAGAGTCAGGCTAGATCGTGAGAGTTCGTCGCGCGTAGAGACATATACAATCTCATCAGTAGGGTCCAACGGATCGAATCCTGAAATTCTGCCGCTGTCACGCACATAACGAGAATTCTGATTAGAGACAACTAAGCCCATCTCAGAATGAGGGTCTATGAGAGAGAAAACTCTGGGGAGATCAGCATGCTGGCTGGGCTTCGGCTTCAACCCGGCAGAGAAAAGGCCGAGAGACGGCTGCCTGCCCCTGCCAGTAGAGGTTTGGGACGAGCGAAAATCTGCAGATGCATGGAATGACGATACAAAAGAACTGGGGGGAGCTGCTGGATATGGTTTGTGATTCTCCTCGTGTAGTCTTCTTTGAAACAGAAGACCCCGTGGAGTAGCAAACACTGAGTGGACCTCGAACGGCAAAGGAATGACATGGCTATTCCCTGACAAGAAGAAAATATGGGCCTGGGACTTGAGAACGACAACCAAAGCCCTCGATGGTTTTTCTGCTGTCTGGGGATCTTCGTGCCCATTGAAAGTCAATCCATGGCTCGATTCAGCAGTGCGACCCTGTCTGGACTCGCCACTCATCCAGGATTGCTCGCCAACATGCCTGCAATCACGGTCGGATCTTCTCAGATTCCCCGGCGCAAAATATGTGAAAAGAGCATGTCGTATCTCCTCCTTCTCAAGGTCAAGCCGGAATACCGTTTTCACCACGCCGCCGCGAGACCAGACCACGCACGTCTTTGTCCAAATGATCTCATCGTCAACAGGCGGCTGAGAACTTTCATCGACTGTAGTCTTCCATACATATTGATATTCGGAGGGATTGGGGGTGATGAGATCTTCCGCAACGAGAAATGGGAGGGCCGACGGCCCGTGGAGGCCATGGGATCTGACAGTAGCCATTATCGAAGCGTAGTTGTAGACAGTATCCTGGCAATTGGAGCCAGTGAGTATATCATACCCATCACTGGTTATATGATCCTCGGTGTAGAGCAGACTCTCGTCCTTATTGAGCTGGTGCGGAGTCGACGAGTCGACGCGTTGGACGCGGCTACTTTTCATTTTTCTCCCAATTCAGCTTCGCCGCTTTTCTGCCAACTTCAACTCACATTGCAACAGTGCAACACGCCTGCATACACCGGCCGATCTCTGTTCAGGCATAGTCTTGAATGCATAAGTGATTCCCCAAGCAGTTTCACCGTAAGGGTGATTGAAGCCAGCTCCCACAGTTTTTCTACGCTTTGTTTGGCTTTTGGGACTTCGAAACAACTTCTCACGTCGCCACGATGTCCGCGTTTCCTATAAAACCCCTGGTCAGGCCTAGGGACGATGGCTTACAGCTGAGGTATCTATTGTCCGGAGCTTGTTTTCATTTCTAGGAATACCAGAAAGGCTTACTCTCAAGTGAACATTCAGCTACCAGCTTCCGCACCGCGTCTATGCAGCTAAAAGCTACCCGATTCTCACACCTAACGGCTCTTCAATCATCATATACGGCTATGAAAATGGGTTAAAAATTGTTTGGAGAGGTGGAAAACCGTTCTCCCCGCTCGTGCAGTCACCAAAGAAGGACCAGAAACCGAAACAGAAAACCAACGGGGGCAACGATGACGCTGTCATGATCATCGACTCTGATGAAGAGGACAATCTTGAATCGCCAGGAGATGAGCAGCCTATCTATCAGTTCGAGACAGAGGAGCCAGAGGTCGATCCTTCTCATCCGTACGAGCATATTATCCGGCATATCGATGTTCCTTTAGGAAGCCTTGTTCTCGATCTGGCAGTGCCTCGCATTCTCCCTGAAATGGCGCGTTCATCCCTTGATCCTTTCCCGCCAGTTTTGACCAAGATGGTTGTTGTTTCTGCTGTATGTGCGGATTACTCGACCCGCGTGGTTGCTCTGCCTTTAGTTCCTCCCCATCCCGCCCAAACAGATCCTTCAACTTGGCAAATCCAAACTCTCTCGATTAGCGGATTGATGTCCCATCAGGAGATCCCGAGCGGGGTCTCCATTACATTCACCTGTCAAAAAAGCGATATTGTCGACGAATCTTCAAGCACGGAAGAGTGGGATCTTCTCGTGGCCACTCATTCTGCCGAGGCCTCCGGCACGCTTCTTATCTACCGGATTCCAATTGTGGAGAGTAGCGGCAAAGAAACTACATACATTCTGCCCGAAGATGATGTTGAGCCCTTCCAACGGTGTTATTTGCCTGCTCCTGCAAAGAAGATCTCGTTTAATCCGTCATCCTACCCATCCCTGCGCCACTCCAGCTTGCTCGTGGCATTCCATAGTGGCTGCGTCAAGATCTACTCGTGTTTCTCGGTACGACCGACCAGGATCTCGCGGAGGGGTTCAATCTCAAAGAGCAGTGTGGAAGCCACCGAGTTGCAAGGCAAATGGCTTATCAGCTTCTATCCCGGGTTCCAGAAGTCTCCCAGTGGAACTATGCGTCGGAAAACCATTGTCGACGCTGAGTGGGTTCTTGGCGGACGCGCTGTGATTGTTCTACTTGCCGATGGTGAGTGGGGAGTTTGGGATATCGAAGGGGTTGGTCCAGGAAGTGTTAAGGGACCACTTGAGCGTCAATCCAGCGTCGAAGGAGTGGCCGGTGGCTCGCTGACAGCTTACTCCGTCAGTGGTCGAATCCTTAATCCCTTCCCGGGAAGCAGGGCTTCGCTTGAAGGGACTACCGTTGAGCCGCGGCCTCAATTCGCACCGATGACACCATCTACAAAACGAACCCGAGAGGATACATTTCTTAAAGGGTCACACGGAAGCTCTTCCAGTCCATCAGCGTCTGGAGAGATATCCGTCTTTCAAACGAACTCGTCGCGGGATCCGCTGCCTGACGAATCTGTTTTGTTTCGACACGGGGACCAAGGTGCTGTCATTCCAAGCCTACTGTCACTGTGGCGAAACGCAATCAAGGCCACGGGCACGTTCGACGCATCGAACCGCTGCCGGGTGTCGACAATCCAGGACGTCTATCTCTTCGGGGAGAAGTTCAAGGGCGTCGGCTACATCCCTACCGCGTCTCGCCGTAACAAGGAGACCCATCGTCGACCATTTGATGTTCTCGTCACTGCTGAGCGTCGGATCATTATCCTTGCCCCGAAACTCTCAGAACCAGAAGCCGACCGTGCTCCCGCGCCGGCAATGACCGAGGCCACCCCTATGGAGACAGACCAGCTAAGACTACGAAGGGGCGAGCTCGATGTGGACGGCATGGACCGCTTACTGAGTGGCATGGTCAACGCAGGTCGCCTGCAGAGTCCTGTGAAACGAGCGCAACCCTTCTCCTGACGGAAGATCTGGTGGTAAAAATCGCCTCAGATAAGAACTTTTCAACCTCAAATAAAATAAGTAGAGATACCCATGCTTTTATCCTTCCTACGTGCAAGTCTTTTCGGTTGTCAAGTGGAAGTTTACTATAAGCGCAGGCCCAACTTCTTCAAAGCCATTGGCAATCCGCGACGCAAGGTGGAGCGCAAGGCGAGGTCCATGCCTTGAAATTCCCTCATCCCCATCCGGGGTTACTGGGAATAAGCTCTGTATCGGACGCGGGACATCAAGAATGCAATTCCCCTGCCTATTACTCGAAAAAAAGGTCCTCCTATCTGTTTCTACACGAGACTTAATTGTCTTCTGTCAGTCTCAGTGCCATATATATCCCAGTCGACGCTTGGGTCGTACTGCCTGTCCAGTTTCCTTGTACTGGCACTGATTTGTCGGGTTTCATCTAGCCTGGCGCATTCCACATCAGTGGCAGTGGCAGGGGAAATGGACAAGCAGCCGAGTTGAAGCGGGATAATATTGGATTTGCATCAGGGAATGCATGGCAGGGACATTTGTAGTCTATCCCGTAAATGCAGAAGAAGCATAAAACAATCAAACTTTAAATATGATGATAATATGACTTGATTTCTCAATATTCAGTCTTATTGTATAGATAGAAATACATATGATTTCTTGATTATCTGACACTGTGTCCAACCAGTCACTGCCCATGCATGCCTAGATTCCTATCACTTCCATCCAGGAGCAGAACGCATGCATGCTTGTGTATGTATGTGTATGTATGTATGCACCTTTGATTTTCCTGGACTGTACTGTTAGCAAACAGTCGAGGCACAGTCACAGCAAGCGCATCATATCACATCGCATATCGCCATCATATCTTTTATCCCCTTCACCAAAATCTTGTAGAAGAGATTGATTCTCTTCAATTTTTTGTCCAATTACTGTTTTCTTTCATCTGACCGAACCCCCAACAGCCATAAACCCCAATCATGCAGTGGCCCAGATCATATCAACCACTGTAGCCCAAGGATTCGAGCTCTTTGCGCACAGCATCCTCGGTCTGAATCTTCTTCATCTGGGTATCCTCCAACTTCTCTCCGCCGGCAAGACGCATCTTCAGCTCATCGATCGCCCGTATCTTCTTCAACAGCCCTCGGATCTTCTTATCCTGCGGTGTCGGATTGCCACCTGCGGATTCAGGAGTGACAGTGCTATCCGTGGTCGGCTTCTTGGCTCCAGCTGCAGGCCCGGTCGGGGCGCCGTTTACCTGGATACCATTCTTGCGCTGATTCCCGTCCGGCTGGTTAATACCCTTAGAGCGGTTCTGGCTCTTGTCGCCGCGACGGTCTGGGCTGCGCGAAGGCTTAGTAGGTGCGTTCGACGGCGGGAGGCTGGTAGCGTTGTTGTTGACAGAGCCATCGGCTGCGGCAACGCCGTTCTTCTCAGCAAGTTCCTTCAATTTCTTTGCTTCCCGCTTCTTCTTGTTCTTGGAGGCTGCTTTCGAAGCCTTATCCGATGGATCGCTGCCTGGTGGTAGAGCCACGCCGCCCCCTGGTGCTGCACCGGGAGGGAGGTATTCCTCCACAGGCTCTGCTCCAGGTACCTCACGTCTCCGTGGCCTGCCAAATCCGTTCGCACCGCCCACTCCTAGAGATGACGCTCCATCCCTGACGAACGCGGCACCGCCCTCGTCTTCCCTCTTGAATGCCAGCGGGGTTACCTGGCCACGGGCCCCGGGAGGACGATAGGCACCCGCAGGCTTTGGGGGAGCCTTCCTCGTGCTAAGATACGCGAGTGCAGAGGCGTGCGGGGTCGGTAGAGGATTGAAGGGGTCTCCAAGCGGATGCTGGGTGGTGGTCTGAGGCCTCCAGCAAACATCATAAAGTTCATGCATATCTTCATTGAACATCAAGGCTCCGCTAACATGCCAAATCCGAATGCCATTATCCACCCTCAATCGCGGGCTGGTCGTCGCGGTCAGAATATACTTCCCATCAGGTGACCATTCGCAGACACTGGAATTCGAAGCTTCCACCGTAGCAATCTTGGTGTAGTTTTTGTCCATATCGTAGATGTCCATCTGGCCCGCCAAATTGCCAAAGCCAGCTACGAGGACAAATCGACCGTGAGGAGAGAACAAAATGGTGTTCCGAGGACCCAAAGGGAAAGAATGCTTGGCCACTCCACGGAAGTTAAAAATCGTAGTCTTCGCAGGCATGTAGCCGTACACGACACCGAATTCCTTGGAGTTCGGGTTCCATGTCACATCGTGAATCGGTCCCTCCTTGTCTGCATGATGGATATTAGCGAATCCATTCACAGGTACAGATAGTAAGATCATGGCCTACCTAGGTCAATTCTAGAATCAAAGCCGCCACTGGCACTCAACAAATAGAGTGTTGTCTCTCCGTAGTAGCTCTTTCCGGACCGGTCAACGTCAGTCTGGGCGAGTACTATTAAAGTCGTCCCAGAAGAATTCCACTTCAACTGAACCTTGTCCCCCTTGAAGAAGCTCTTCTGCGAAACAGGTGCTCCGAAGGAGGGTACGACAAATACTTTGACTGCGGCAGGTAGCCCCTGTTGTAGAGTCAGCAATCTGTCCCCAAACTGGCAATTATGGCCACCAAGATAGAAATCGCATACCTTCCGTTCTGGGACGAAGACAGCAACAGAGTTTGTCTTCCCCGGAGAGATAGCAAATTCCGTTACCCCCTCCACGCGCAGCTTATTCCAGACCTTCGACAGGTCGTCGCTCTGGTAGAACTGGACTTCATTGGTCACGACACGGGCACAGAACTGCTCATCGGACGTGTACTGCAGGTTCCAGCCGGTCTGCGACTTCTGAACAAAGCTGCCTACAGCTGTATGCTCGTCTCCCTTGGCCTCCGGAGTTTCCACCACACGCCAAACCTTGAGGTTCTTGGCCGCATCGCCCTTCTCATCCTTGGATGGACGCTCCCAGGTAATCAGGTAGGTACCGAGGGGTGAAAACCCTAGCTCGAAGACGTTTTTCACGGGGAAGGTAGTGATGACGTGTCCGACGGAAGGATCAACAACGGTCACCCTGTGAGACAAGTTTTCAGCAACGCATTGCACAGACCAGATCTGCCAATGTCTCTGCTGCAGCATATAGACTCACTGTTCTGGAGATGCCCATGCAAAGTATCGGCCACATGGAGAATAAGAGCTACAGCGAAGGTTCCCCTCAGGTCTATAAATTCAGGGATAAGCGAGTCAGTGTTCTGGCTACCTCTCAAGCAGTGAGTTCTGGTCACTTACCTCGTAAATCCCGGCAAAGGTTCATAAACGGGGGCAGCATCCAAGATGCCGATCCCTTTGAGTGTTCGGACTGGCAGGTAGCAAGTTAGCAACATGACTCAATCAGCAGCAGGACCACAGCAAAAAGACGGAATAAACAAAACTCACATGCAAGTTGTGTGGGAGCTGCCATTCTGTGTATATCCAAATCACCACAACAAGCACAGGTAGTGCCGCAACAAAAAGAAGAAAAAGAAGAAAAATATAGCAATAATAAATAGCCGACTCTCGTCGCGAACGCAAAAAAGCCCTTCAGAGGGATCTGATCTTATGCACCCACTCTCGTGTAACGAAACAGTGAGGACGATGTAAGAAGAAATGGAAAAACTTTCAGATATATGAAAAGGATTTCCAAATCCTGTCTGAACTTGTCGGGACAGACTGCGAGTCCAAGAGTCAAGGCGGCGTGATCCGAAGGGCAAAGAATAAAAGGAGATGAATCAAAGGGACTTCCGTCCGTTAATGTGACTAGATACGCGTGGCGACTGGTAAGCTATTATTTATTCACTGTTTTCACGTTCTCGTTGTCGATTTGACGTTGTGTCCTTTTTGTCTGACGCAGAATGCGCTCGATCAATGACAAAGAGAGAAGAACGGTAGAAAAAGAAGAAGAAAAAAGCACTTCAGCTATACTTGGCACGGCGATGGAACAAGGATTCTGTAAAAAAGTATGCAGCAAGAAGTCGAGGCCAAAAGCCAAAGAACTCTGCCGGGTTTGTTTGGTCCAGTCCCTGGGTCGTTCGAGCCTTTTCCGTGCTTGACAAGTCAATGCCAGCAATGAAAAGAAGCTGGGTTTCTGAAGATGAGGACGGAACCGACGAGGACGAGGACGAGGACGAGAGGAGGGGGGATGAGGAACCGGAGAAGCTGTTCAGGAGGGAGCGCGAGAGCCGAAGAGGAAGAAAAGGAAGAACGCAAGCGAAGGATTTTCCTTTTTTCCCCTCCAGAGCAACGATAACTACTAAGCATGCCGTCACCAACATCGAGTGCCTTCTTGCTGCAGATACAGCGCAGCATAATTATATCCAATCGACTTCCTACACTACATGTATTCTTTCTATGTTTGCCTCCATACTGTGTCTTTCTCTTCTGGAATATGATTCTCAAGAGGCATTCTCTCGTCCACTTCCTACAACTCCTTGTTCGCCACCACGCCATTGTCACCTCGGCTAAGTCTGTTGCCAGGGAAGAGAAATGCAAACTTAGAAGAATCACTGGCAATGAACTAGAACCTATATTAGGCCAATCTGTTTGAAGCAGGACAGGAGAAGAAGAACCAGGTAAAAGAAAGCAAAGTAGACGCAGTCCACCACCGCCATAAAATTACAAGTCAAAGTCATAGTCATCATTGAAACAGCCCAGAATGCCGACGCCTTTCGTTTCCCTTCCGATTTCATACGCTAGTGTCCTAGTTATTACGCGCATGAGTGACTCTCCATGATGACGCACCCAATTGTCCTGGGATACCACTTCGACCCTCTTCCGACACAAGTCGCGGTGTTCTCACAGTCGTATCCACAACGTTTGGGTCGTATGTCATCCCGTCTACCATGCGGGCATCCTGCAATGTCTCCGGTATATTAGTAGATCCGCCAGGAGACGGCGAAGCGGGAAACATCGGGCTTTCGCTGGTACGCTGCATGTAGGACGGGATCGCGGCGTTCGTACGGTTGAGCATGGGGCTTCCTGAGCTGGGATGCGATCCAGAGGACATCCTACTGAGGAGCCCAGGATGCGAAGTCGGTCCACTGACTGTGCTGCTAGCGCCTTCTCCAAAGCCAACCAAGCTGGCATCGCCCTCGTCACTGACATTGCTCACGCTCGAAACCTCGTCGTCGGGATCCTCGCTCATCTTATCGAGATCTAACCCGTCACTACCACTGGCCCAAGTGGTGCGACCACCAATGCTGCCCGTCGCGCTAGCGCTGCCAACCGTGCTCCTTTCCTTGATACTTTGCTGCCCATCGAAGTACCCGGAGGCGTGCGCAGCTTGAACGGCGTTACCCGAAGGCGTTCCCAACAGTTGGCTACCAGCGCGACCCGTGGCGACACGCTCCAATCCCGCTAGACGGGAGATGCGGTCGGCCCGCTCTGCCTCGAGAGTCGTGGTGGATGCCATAGAAGCTGAGGAGGAGTGATGCGCATGACGGCTGTGAGGATAAGGCTGACCATGATGTCCATCTTTAATGGCTGTAGTCGACAGAGCGGACAAGGACGTAGTGCCCGAATTGGGGGTTCCTCTGAGAAATGAGCATGTCTTATCAGCCAATTGTCGCCATCGCCGAAATCGAAGATAGAATAGATAGGGAAGACAACAGAGGACACAAAAAAAGAAGGGAATAAAAAATAAGAATAGGGACAAGCCAAGATGCTTACGGTCCCATATCTGACGGCGTGACAGGGTCAGAAGGAGGGGGAATATCAATGAGAGTTGGACGGCTCATTTTTGGGTTGTTCGAATCCGAAATTACAAGAATCAAAGGATCAAGACGTAGAAACTGTTTAAGAAGTGAAGCTCAAGGGGATAAAGTGCGCGATAGCAAGAGTCCGTCGGCCTTGCCAATGGAGAATTTATCTCTGGTGATCGAGCTCGACTTCCTCCAGAAGGATCCAAGTATAGACGGGAAGAGACGCTTTGTCTCCGTTCACAACTATCCGAAGCGCAGATGAAAGAATAAAGTTATGATCAAAGAGGATTGATTGAATGAAAGATGGATGGTGATGTGATGGGCGGAGAGTTCGAGTTCCCATCAAAGTATCATACAACGATCTCCTACGGCACGCCAGTCGAGCTTCACAGGAGACTGACCAGGAACGAGACTGAAACGGCAACTTGCATTCAGTTGGAGGGATTAAACCAAATTCGAACAGGATGTCTCATTCCACTTCTGATGCTGAATCCACAGCCGATCCTCAGCCCCAACAAGGCGGCAGAAGACGTCATTTACCCCCTCCGCTAATGCTGCTCAAGATTCGCAGCCATCGCGATGTCACTCTGGGCGGATACAGTGGATCCCTGGATGACCCCGAAGGAGGTCATATTTATACAGGCCAGAAATTGGTATCCTGAAAGTTGACGCTGATAAAATTGGGGAATCTCTACTCCGTAGCTAACTATATGCCAATATTGCTAACCCAATGCGCGAATTGCACCGTAGAACTAACAAAACAGGGGAAATAATAAAATAAAGAAAGAAGGTAAAAAAGTCTATCCCTAGATCCTCCGGCAATCGGCGTCGTAGCTGAATATTGCCTTCCGTCATGATTCATTCGTCATTGTATACTATACACCCCGTCCATCTGCTAAATCGTGAGGTCTTCCCTATGAACGGGTTCAGCATGAATGGCGCTTGATGCAGCAGGGATACACCAACTAAGCTATCCCCATCGAAGAGCATTCAAGAAGAGGGTTCGAAAAAAGGCCATTACATATTCTTCCATCAGGCAGGCTAGTGACTGCCTTTCCGGTGCTCGTACTGCCCACGAAGGTCGTCGACCTCTTTCTGCAAGCGCGACAGGTCTGCCAGGATGTCACTAGCATTGGACGGCTGGGGGAGAGTATTCTTATCGTATCCAACCATTTCGTCCTCCTGCGGCACGTTGGAGTTAGTGTTATTGTCGCTGTTACTCGTGCCCCTGACCCTCCGAGGCGGCGGTGGAGGGGGTGGCACTGCTGATACTGTTAAAGAGCCTCGCTTGGCACTCCTTGTAGATGACATCCTCGCAATGGGAGGAGCCGGTGCCTCCTTTGTTCGAGTAATAGATTCTTCTTGGGGCTGGAGGTTGAAGCGCCCGCGGTCATCTCCTTCTTCCTCTGGCTGTCGGGGTAAATTTAACGACCTTCGACCCGGACTGGGAAGATTTGATGCATCGAAACTGAGACCCCCTGGAGGCATCGAGACTCGAGCTAAGTTGTTCCTAGAAGTGGTGGTATTGGATCTCCTCATTTGACTATGTCGCCTGCTCAAAGGTGGGGTCGGAGGGCGCTTGAGCTGAGACTGGCTACGCTTTAGTGATTCGGTTGGCTGCGCCGACACTGAAAAGAAGTAATCTGAAGCCAATTGAGAAGCTTTGTTGAGAGATGGGGGTGTGGTATGGGGTGAACTTCTCAAGGTAGAATCATTAGAAAGAGGTAAATCCACCGGTTTGGAGGGCTCCGTAGTAGGCACCACGGCAGGAGTAGGTTCGATGGGTTTTCCATGGTGGCTCTTGGGAGGTGGAGGAGGTTTCTTCTCTTTACTTTTTGAACGGCCGGCAAGACTTCTTGACTCGCCATTGACTTCTGACTGTGCTGGTACGTCCAGATCCGGGCGATTCGGCGGCTCTGTGAGCCTTGGTCGGCCGCTAGAAAGAGATCGTCGAGAAAGATCGGTCCTGCTGCTGCCTGCACTACGCTGGCCTGGGTAGAAATTCGGCAATGCCTGGGGGGTATCTGCTCCACTTGATGGCGTAAAATCGACTCCAATGTCCTGTTCCCTTCTGCCTGCAATAGGAGACGGTGGAGTTAACGTCATGGGGGATGATGCACTTGAAGAAGAGGGCAATGGGTGTGGAGCAGTGCCCGTTGGCGCTAGACGATCATTTTCGGATGAGACACGAGGCGAGCTCCAACTTCTTCCTTGGGTATCACTTTTGTAACTGAAGTACGATTCTGCATCAGGAACGACGGGAGTGTCACCATTGTATTTCGACGGAAGAGGTGCTCGAGGGGCTTCAACTGCGGGGGTTGGGACAATGGGACGGTTGGGGAGGGGCGATGGCGCTGGGGAAGAAACGGAACTGGAGGTTGGGAGAGCAGCCGTCCGACCTGAGATATCTACCTCTGTTAGCATTTGACGTGTCAATCAGTAATCGCTGGGTAATCAATGCTCCTTGAAGATGACGACCATGGATGGCCTATCCCGCTGGACTTCGGATGGGACGGAGAAAGGGATCTCACCCTCTGACCTCCTCAGACGGAAGGGATTTAACCCGGACATCGCAGACAAGATGAGCCGTTACGACCATGGGATCAGGGAGAAGCAAAAGAAGGGAGACGAGGTGTAGGATTAGATTGCGAGCTGTCAACGGTCCCAGCGCGGATCGATGCTATTCGCGCGGCTTCCGGCAACACCAGCAGACTTCCGACAGTGCCCAAGTCCCGCGACTTCACGCTTGCAACAATGACTCGTCTGTAATTCTACATAGAAGCCCGAAAGAAGACGGTGATGGCAAAAAGGCAGAAGACAAAAGGCTATAGTACAGTCGCATCGCAAAACAAGTTCTCCAAAAAGACACATGGGAACCATACAAAAGAAAGCTCCCCTCCGGTTGTCCTCCCAAACACCTTGGCTTATACAAGATATGGCCAGAATAGTAAATCTAAATTGCCTCCCACAACGACGGTCAGCCGCACGCGTTGAAAACCAGATAATAACTATGAAAGGGTATCAGCCCGCCCGTCCCATGCACTCCGCACTCAGCTTTCACTATACACATGCCACTGCTCGTCCGGTCCGAAGAAGGCTTCCGCCAAAAGTCTTCCACTTTCGGTAGGCTGACTGAACGCGATGCGGTCCTTCGGGATCTCCATGCCGTAGGTGAAATTGTTTACCACACAGTCCAAAAGATCCATGGCAATGCCTTTCCTCCGGGACGAAGCTGAGGTCCAGATGCGCGAGATCCCCACGATTGCTGGGTGTATTTCGTCGCGAACCCTGATGGAGGCACGGTTCGACTGCTCAGCACCATTCGTTTTATCCGCATCCGTAGACGGGGTGCACTCCACTAGTCGTGATTCCCAGATGCGCTCTGTAAGACATAGCCCTACACAGCGGCTATCCTTCATATGGAGAAAGACCCTGTACCGGTCTGTTTTCTCAATCGTCCCATTTCGTTGGAGATGCTTTGGAGGCTCTACCTGGCTCCATAAAGCATCGTCTGCAATTTCAGGCGACGACAGCTCTTTGTTGACGACTTCCAGAACCTTTTTTGCTTGATTCCGTGCAGTGGGCGAAGCTTTGCGATCTACAATCACAACATAACCCTCGTCGAATCGCGTAGCTTCGTAGACCCAACGAGAAGCATTTGCTCTCATAAAAGCCTTACCTAGATCCACGCCCGAGGAATTCCTATCATGGTATTTCTTGTGCAATGCTACGTCTTCCGCGTTTGACGGGACATATTCCATCCCACATGTAGGACAGGTCTTCCTCACATCGTGTCCCAGGTCGATCTGCATCTGTTTCAGCACTGGTTGCTGTTGCTGTGTTTTCTTCTTTGGCGGGTCCATGGAGGACCGCACACTATTGGAGTTGACCTCGGCGAGTGGTGAGCCATTACTGGTCACATCCTTGGATGAATGCTTGCGTTTGAGAAACGAAAAGGTCGGCTTGCGTGTATTGACCGGCGGAGGACTCAACTTTGGCGGCGAGGACGGAGGGGTCGAGAGGTCGTCATCATGAGAGTCATCGGAGGAAACGGCCGAATTGTGACGCGACGGACTGGAAAGCACGGCGGCCGAGCACTCGCGTATAGCATATTGAAGGTTGGATTCAGCTTCATCGGATTCATCTCCGGGCTGTAGACGTCTCCGTTTTGCAACCGGGCGGCGGTCATCGTCCAAGCAGCGCCACGTTGGTCTTCCGTACGTCTTCATGAGGCTTCTGGAGAGCTACCAGTCAGCTAGCTAGACACGGGCATATTTTTTTCTCTCGTCCAGGATAGGAGCTGGGGTTTACCGTTTGAACGAATTTGTCACAGTCCACGGCATGTCAGTGTAGGCAGTCCCAGAGAACTTCTAGCGACGCATGAGAGACAAGGGAATGGATCATCCCACGAGCCTGATATAACAGCTCTGCCGGAGGTGTTGGGTGGCAAAAGAAGATGTTTACCTTCCTAACACGACGCAAGACGCATTATTTAACGTGATTCGATCGGTGACGGAACGCGTGCCACAGCCGCTAGTCCCGATGGGGTCATATTACCTGCAACGGGCGTCTTGGCGCTGCTACGCATTTTCTATGGCTTCATCATATTCACTACTTATATTACGGAGCACTCTGGATCATGGAGTCTGCATAGCTGGCACCAATATCCTATCCCGTCGATCTTCCTCAACGCTGGCCGGGGTAATTAGCCACCAGAAAGATGATTATACCCTCTCTCCTTCGTGATTCGACCATCGACTCTTGAGCCAGCAAGCTGAGGCAAATGAAGACACCTCGTTTCAGAAAATAATAATAATAATTCCGGAATGTTCCTCCAGACAGATATTTCTGCCTAAAGGCTGAAAATGTTGGCATGAGTGTCTCAATATTTAGGTCGCTACACTGACTATTGAGCCCAAAAGTTCTGCCTCTCCCTCCCTCGGCCAGCCTCGCTTACTACGTACGCTGTACAGCATGCACTCAACAAGGCTCGCAGAGTGGCCACTTGTCACGGAACAGGAGCAGTGGTCGACATCTGTGAGATGGTGTACGCTCTGAGTCACTCAGAAGACTCGGTGTTTGGCACGGAGTACGGAGCACGCTGTACACTGCACAGTGCAGTGTACACATCCACTAAGCGCCGGACATATGCCCAAGGCAGATGTATCTATGCCTCCTTACAGCTGCGGTTGTGATTGTGATCTGATTGATCCATCAGCCTGATAGAAACAACCCGATCTCTGAAGTGCCATGGCTTCAAACAAAGGAACTGTAGAGTTGACCGGGCTTGCATATTATTATTACTGTACTCAGTAAACTTTATGAAATACGTGCTTCATTCAGCTATGAAAGTATCCGATTCGGACAAACGGGCTCAAACCTAAGGTCCAAGGATGCATCTCTGCAAGGATACTCCGTACAGGCGATCAATCCGCAGCTCCAGCTGTAAATAGTGGGCCATGATGGTACTAAGTTGTACAGCGTATAGGCCTGGAGTCAGCTGCGTACTACATAGTAATTAAGCAGAATGCAGAAGTGTTATTATACTTGTAAGCCAGCCAGCCTTAAGATGCCAGTTTGGCTTGGATTTACAGTCAGTCGGATCAACGATATGATCTATCGGAAACCGCAGCATCAGCACTACCCATCTGATTGAACCGGGGAATGGAATGACTCTGCAGGGTTAAATTGCCATAGAATAATGTTCCAGACAGGCTATGCTAGGTATTACCAAATTGGGATAAGCGTGCACCTGACAGCACTTGACCAGCCAATGGTCGCTGCCTTGGGTCCTCAGGCTCGCCGGCATCTTTGAGGGGTAAAATTTCTTCTCGACTGCAACTCTTCCCAGAAGAAGCTGCTCTCGCTCTTCAATTGACCTTTGCACCGCAGCTTTCCCTTCTGCTCTACCTCGTTGATCCCGTACTCGACATGTCAACTTCAATCCAGGTGGCCGGGAAGAGAAAGCGAGCCAGTATGTACTTGCAATCCTGTCTACCCAATGGAAAATCAATGCTCCCGTTCCCCTCAACCTTGGAATCGACCTGTCCGTGTGCTGCGTCTCCTTTGTCTATCCCTCTATCTGCTTTGCATTCTTAGGGACCGTCGTTTCTTGTATCGGAAAATCATCTGTGCCCTCCTTTGCCCCTTCAACAGTGGTTCTGGAATTGATTTGGATATCCGTTAAATGTTAATGGCTAACCAATCTGCTCCTTCAGGGACTCAGTCTTGCCCGCCTCCCGAACTTCCCCAGCTTGTCGCGGAGCAACATGTCCCTATTTCACCCCACGATAAGGAAACCCAGCGTTTGATTGTGGTTCTGTCGAATGCGAGTTTGGAAACCTACAAAGCCTCTCATGGCGGTCGCAACGGTGCGGGTCGGGAGGAGAAATACTCCCTTCTCAACAGTGACGAGCACATTGGTGTCATGCGCAAGGCAAACAGAGATATTAGCGAAGCTCGTCCGGACATCACGCATCAGGTTTGTTTCTTCCCAAACCGTCTAGTTTATCTGGTTTCGAGTCATAGATCGCTTATTGCTCTTATCCGCCTGCAGTGTCTCCTCACACTCCTAGACTCTCCCATTAATAAAGCCGGCAAACTTCAAATCTACATCCATACCGCAAAGGGCGTTCTGATCGAAGTCAACCCTACCGTACGCATTCCACGAACTTTTAAGCGTTTCGCAGGACTCATGGTCCAGCTGCTACACCGACTTTCCATTCGCTCCACCAACTCGGACGAGAAGCTGCTGAAAGTAATTAAGAACCCGATCACGGACCATCTGCCTCCCAACTGCCGGAAAGTGACCCTCAGTTTCGACGCGCCCGTGGTCCGGGTTAAGGACTACATTGAGACCCTGGACCCCAAGGAGAGCATCTGTATCTTCGTTGGTGCGATGGCCAAGGGAAATGATACCTTTGCCGATTCTTTCAAAGATGACACGATCAGTATCAGTAACTATAGCTTGAGTGCCAGCGTTGCGTGCAGTAAATTCTGTCATGCGGCCGAAGAAGTCTGGGATATTATTTAGTCATGGTGTCAGTATAGTATCATTCTGCTTCTAAAACAGCCAGAATTGATCAGATCACGGATTTTCCCTCACGAAGATACCATGATCACTCATGATGTCACCAAGCTCGACGCACGCAGGCCTGCGAAAGATCTGCTGCTTCCCGACGTGTTCTTTGGCTTCTTTCATCCTGGAATTTTTCTTTGCATCTGTGGTTTTTGGTATGATTATGCGCTCATAGCGCCCAAGACCACGCAACTTCTGGGACTTGAAGGTTCAACGCCATTTGGATAGTCCCCAAAAACAACCATCACAGAATCTAATGCGCTAACAATTTCAGTCCTCACTGCCTGAATAGTACAGGGTTAACGCCCTCTAAGCAGTCTGGCATTATTTCTTTTCCTTCCCTTTTTTTACATTATTTTATGTGTTTACTCTCTTTTCTTCCGTTTATTGTCATTATTACTACTTTGCCAATCTCCGCCTTGGGCAGTTGTGCAGCCTTGGGTGTCACCTCTTGCGCATGGAATACGGGACGAAGCGAGACGGAATTATAATCTATGATATTACCGAGTCAGAGAAGGGGAAGCAGGAGTGCATCATCTGGATATGTCTATGGAGCAAACAGGGCCATGAGTCAACCTACATGGCGTTGTTGCCTGGTGTTTTTTTTTTTCTCTCCCTCTCTTTTCTTTCCCATCATACTTTATTTATAAGGTGCAAATAGACCGCGAAAAGAATCAACGAAGAGAGAAGAACTCGTGTGTGCAAAATAGTAGGCTGTAACCGATGTTGTAACCGATTCCCGCAACGATATCCCGTACATCACGCAGCTATTTCGCCTCATCCTTAATTATACCGAGATGTCGCGATGTTGAATGGGATCAGAAGAGAAGTAATTAGCCAGTGATCTGGAGGTGGACAGTTCTGGTGGCTGGGAAAAGACTAAGAGACGTGGCACGCAGACAGACCGTAAACGGGGCAGGCTGTGGACCTGACGCTTTTCTCAACCTGCAGGTTGTTCATTATTAGACATTATTATTATCGACGGTAATAATAATAATATGAAACAGGACTAACATCATTATCATTCTCGCCGGTTTCGACAGCCTTTCTTTGGGCGTTTCTCTCAGGATGATGGACGGAGTCGACCAAGTGGCATTGCCAGCACTCAGCCTCGCTGGTCAGTTCTTCCATTCCATCTTCATTCATCCATTCATCCATCTGAAAAGCATAAACTGACCTGTTATCTGCCTTTCAGAGCCATAGCATGATTACTGCTGCAGTGCATCTCCACACAGTGGGCTTTTTCGGCGGTCAGAGAGTGCTGTGCAGCAACTAACAGCGGCACAAATGCCCAAAAACTCTCTCCTTCCTCTCACGGAGGACAATCCCACGCCCTGGATGCTGAATGGCCCTTACTTGCTCTGGGCTCTGGTCCCTCTTTGGGCCTTGACACGGAGCTCCGCTGTTCATGTCTTACTACTTATTGATTGTCGACTTGAAGTACCTCACCATCAGCTCGCTCGCTGTTGATATTGGCTCCTTAAACTCCACCCTTGTTGCACTTGACCCTGTTTTGGATCTCAATCTGAAGGACCTGGTGCCAGGGAAAAGAGAGAGACGCTATGGACCTCGGTGGAAAGACCACCTACGGGAACGTCCGCTGATTTCCCCGCGGTGACATGGCAGCTTTGACGCCCTATCTCTAATTATGGCTATTGTTATCACATTATGGCCCATGGTTTCTGACTCTGTCGAAACAGGTCGACGAACGTAGCCCGATGGGTCTTCAACCGTCTCCAGTGCCACCGCTGTCCCGTGAACATTCCTGTTCTTTACAAGTGAAACGCAGCGGTGATGCGCTCCTGCATGCCTGTACGGAGCACTAGCTATCTATAATCATCGACTATGCTGTTCTGGCATAGAGGTGGAGAGGCCCGACTGTTGTCATCGCATGGATGGATTTGTTGTCTATCGCCTAGCGCTTTCACGATGCTGAGTGTTGGGCATTAGTAACTTTGCATCATGTTCAATTCTGCTTCATCCCTTTTTCTCTTTTCCTTTCTATCATTCCTATTCTTCTCATTCTCGTCTCTGACTCATTGGTCTGTTCCTGTACATATACTTAATCTCCGCCCGGAGTGACATCTGGGATTTGTTCAACTAGAGAAGCTTCCTCTATTTCTACATCTGGAATTCTTCCTCCTCTTATTATTACCTTCTTCACTTTCGCTCATTTACCTGGACTTGCTGAGAAACCCCGCCCCAGTGACTCAACTGGGCTTCCGCGAACATGCCTGTATCTCATCTTACTCTGACGGTGTCCCACCTGCCGACTTCCACCTCCTTCTTCCTGTCTTGTCTCCAGCCTTTGGGATATCAGTTCATTGGTCGTCATGACGATTATATTGGCTTTGGCCAGGAACGTGGGCAACCAGCGGACTTTTGGATAACAGAACAAAAGCCAGGGTAAGTAAATATGTCAGAGCTCGTTCCAATTCCCTTGCTTTCATCCGACACGCTGGCTGACTATAATTGTAGCTCTCCAGCTGGTGCCGCACATGTCGCCTTCCCTGCCCCTTCGAAGGAGGCTGTGGGTGACTTCTTCATTCACGCCCTGAAGGCTGGTGGGAAGATTCATGGAGAGCCCAAGACCCGGGATTCGCTATCTGGCTACTATAGCGCGGCGGTGATTGATTTTGATGGCAACAGCATTGAAGCGGTATATCGACCAGGAGAAGAACCCCCAGCCGCGCCCAAGTCGGAGGTAAGAGGGCCAATATCAGAGGCAAGAGGGCCAACCCTGGCTCTGCTTGAAGACGGCTCTCGTTCTGTCGTTTCCAAGGCCCCATCCAAAGTGAGCTCGGTCAAACCACCCGAAAGCGTTGCATCCTTCAAGTCAGCGGCCAAGTCAGAGGCCAACAATTCCCGTGTTTCCAAGGCACCCACCATCGTGCAGCGAACTACAACCTCGTCTTCATCATCAACGACCACGCGAGAGACCCAATCTTCGGGCCCTACATATATCATACACACGACACAACAACAGCCCCCGAAATCCGATGGGGACACGACTGCCAAAACAGTCGTTGGAACTCTTCTGGGTGCCGCCGCCGGAGCTGCAATTGCCTACACCATGGCGAAAGCGGACTCCGGCTCGTCATCAGATTCCTCTAATATCCCATCCCAGGGACGCTCCATAGCCCGGGAGCTGCTCGAACTGGCGCTTCCACCGCGGAACCAATCCCAGGCTCTGCCACAACCTCCTATGTCAGCTCCCATGCAGCAGGAGCAGTACAGAGCCATCGAAGCGCCATCTCCTGGAACCTACTATCCTCAACAGGATGCAAGATCAACCGTCTCCCGCAGTTATGTCTCCAAGAACCCGCATGCCACTACCATCTACGAAGGCAGCGAGTACTTCCCACCCGGTGCAGGAGGTAGCATCATCGATGACAATGGCGACGATGGGAATGGACGGAGATTCTCCAGCGGCAGCGTATACTCCTCCACACGAGATATGCCTCTGAGAGCCATCGAATACCCTCCACCCTTGGAACGGTCCAAGACCTTCCCCTGCAACCCCAGCACATTCATTAGCAGTTTCGTGGATAAGCCACGCACAATGGACCAAGCCAGCAGCGTGCACTCGTCATCCACAATGAAAGCGCCTTCCAAAGTCAGCAACCACTCCATCGACCGTCTATCCCACCACAGCCACAGCCGTAATTCGCATCATTCAAGCCGTCATTCCTCCACCTACCATCACCACCAGGCCTCTTCTTCTTATTCTTCCCCGAAATCCCAAGCAGGAGGAAGCACCGCCTCCTCCACCCACACAGCCCGTCATGTCCCCCTCCCAGACCGATCAGTCGCCTCCTACCGCAGCAAGGCCTCCGCCGCCTCGGCCTACCAAGCACCCATCCCCGAAAACGCGGATGCCAGCACCGTCTTCCTGGACGCCGTGGACGTCGACCCTGAAGACGCCGAATCGAGACACTCGCGTCGCTCACACTATACTCATCGCTCCTCTCATTCTCACGCGAATTCCCATACCTCGAGACGGTCCAGTAAGTTCGACGAACCGGTTAAGCCGAGTGATAGCGTCAGTCAGGTTTCGTCGGTTGCGTCGTATTCGTCTCAGAGGACTATTAAAGCTGATGGTGGCGCGTCCAAGGTTGGGTCTAGGGTTAGTAGTCGCAGGGGGAGTCAGGTGGCTTGAGACTTGAATGGGTTAGTTTCCGTTTTTCGTTTTTGGTTTCTTTGTCTTTTCATCATTGTCCCTCTTTGAGTTCATGTTTGTCACTGTGGTTATATTCCGCTCTTCCCTTTTGTTCTTTTTCTCCCTCCCTTTTTACTCTACATTTATAATTGTCTATTGCGTCTATTGCATTATTTTGGTTCTTATATTTGCATAACAATCTGTGAAATCAGCGACAGTGAGTGGCTCAGTTGCCAGTTTTTAGGATGGATGGTTGGAATAATTTGTTTTTGCGGGTGTGGATATGAGGGAGAGGTTTGGTGTTTGAGACAAGGTTGAAATCCATTGCAGGCTGTATCTATTATTATTGTCCGGAGTAATATTGGTTTGCAGAAAGATATACAAACGTACATGCATGGTTAGCATAGAAAATCCTACATATCTACGGTCTCAGCTTCCGTCAAATTGACTTGGAATTATCTAAATCCCATTTATTTGACAGCAATGCCACCATTCCCCTTCATCTTACAGCAAGCAAACTTCGCCGCCAAGTACCAGCAACATCTTCATACCGATATACTGACCAGAGACGTTGTGTTGTTTCCGTCAGTTCAACTTGTCAGATCCATTGGAAAATAAGAATGCCATGAATGCATGAGAATTGGTCATAATGATCGTTTGATATGACATTTCCGCCAAAAAGAAACGTAAAAGACACGCAAATGTTCCACAAAGAAAGCAATTAAAGGAACTACGACCACGGTACGCCAGGCTTCGGATCTCATCTAACGGGAAGGAAGGACGCAGAGAAGACTGAGGAAGACCGCGGTGGCCGCGCACATTTGAGTTTGCTGGGATCAGATGGCGTATTTGCGAGTCCATTCGCGAGCGGTAGCTTCATATCGGGGACGATCAGTCTTGTAGACATGCGCAATCTCGGGAACCAGGGGATCATCGGGGTTGGGGTCTGTGAGCATCGAGCAGATAGAGAGCAGCACTAAATTGAGGTTAGTATCGTGAACCAAAGGGGCCTCAAGCAATATATTGAAAACAGACAAACACCGACCTTTGGAGATTGTGAGAGCAGGACTCCATTGGTCTCTCAGGATGTCAAGACAGATGCTGCCGTTTGAGTTGATGTTGGGGTGGTAGATTCGGGTAGTGAAATTGACCTTAGGAGGCTTGAATGGGTAGTCGGTAGGGAAATGAATGGTTAAGAAGAAGACACCTCCCGAGTATGGCGAGTCACCCTACGGCGAATGCATTGTTAGTGAGATTCCGCAGAAATTGAAATATTGAATGGCTGGAAATACTCCCTTTCCACAGCACAGCAAAATCTGTGGAACAAGGCTCGAGGGGCGCAAAAAAAAAATAATGAAAAATATATATATATAATATATATGAAAAGACTTACAGGACCCATAATTGTTGCTTGCCAGTGAAACTAAACAAAGCAAACGTATATCAGTATATATATCTAACCATGTTTGTTGAGAGACAGATGTCTTAGGCGACTGTCTGCCCCGCGGCGGGGTGGTATTTTGCAGAGCGACCGTCGAGAAGATCAGAAGATAGAACGCACCAAATCATCTCCTACGGGACCAGCAGAGCAGGAAGAAGGAGGGTCACTATTAAGATGGTTAGCTGGTACATCCATCAAAAGAGAGATATACACTATCGAATGCCGAAAGGGCGTATGATGACTCCCAAGAGACAGCCCCGCAGGAGGGAGTGGTGGGCGACGAAAATCATCAAGAGCAACGCAACAAGAAAACCCAAAAAATTGGTATATAACTTACCGGCCTAGATCAGCGAGTTCCTTGTTAATTCTCTTGAGAGCCATGTCGGGTAGTATGTGAGATTAAAGAGAGGGAGGGATCTCTTAGGTGTATCGTATGAGCGAGCACGAGGGGGTATCAGGCCTTTCCAAAGACTACAGAGGTTAGTAAGGAAGAGAGAAGAGATTTCCCAGGTTAAAAAAGAAAAGAGTCTTCCCTTGCTCAGGAAAAAAGGTTCGGATTACTTACATATTATTGATGCTTATTACGTCTTGAAGGGAGAGAAGGAGGAGGGGGAAGTCGGAGGAGAAAGGGAAGAAACCAAACGAAAAAAGGCCAAGTCACGCCGTTCGCCTTTACATGACGTTACGCCCTGCGTACGGTACGTGACACACCGTACCGCCGATTACCGCACCAGCCACATCCGCACTCGCCCCACTTTCCTTCCCGATCAGGCATCCATGACGCGGATCCCTCCCAGAAGCCGATTTTTTTTGCGGGTCATGCTCATGATTCTGTTCGCAACGATGACGCTGTGCAGCCTGTGGCGCAGGCAGGCCCCACCGAAGGAATGTGGAATACAGAAAGAAAAATACATGCCACGTGACTGGATTTCCAACGGATTATTCATTCATTGAAGACTGTACAGTAATATGCAGATAAATATATGTCATTGGATGTCCCCTTCAAAAAGATACCTATTCTTGCTGTCTCATCTAGACAAACGCCTGGACTCCTGTAATCGCCCGTCCCAGAATCAGGGCTGCCAATAGTCAGCATCACTCTAGAATAGTGGAACGGCGAGGCAGCTGATACTCACTGTGGATGTCGCTCTGTCCTTCATATGTCTGCACCACAAACAGGTTAGCAACATGTCGTCCGATGTGATATTCATCACTTGCTGCATTTCCACCGAAGATCTCCTGCAGTCTAAGCGTCGCAGTGACAAATCAGTATCGTGTCCATGGGCATCCTTGTAGAGTGTGTTCGGCATCTCAAGGAGGGAAAACAACATACATTCGTGCATTTGCCAGCGCCCTATCAGTATTCTGTCTCTTAACCATGGAGATCATCTCTGGTGACAACTTCCCTGCGTCCTTCAGTCTCGCAACCTGCGTCGCAGCCAATGTACCGAATGCAGCATCTGTCGCAGCGTCTGCCAATTTCTTCTGCACCAGCTGATATCTGGCAAGAGGCTTCCCCTTGAACTGCTTTCTCTCTAATGCATAGGTGCGTGCACGATCTATGCAGTCTTCTAGTGCCCCCATCGCTCCAAAAGCGATTCCCAACCTCGCGCTATTGAGACAGGTAAAAGGCCCCTTGAGGCCTTCCACATCCGGGAACATGTTATCCGCTGGCACGGGGCAGTTGTCCATCTGGATCATACCTGTGATGGATGCTCGTAGGGCAGTCTTGTTCTTCAGGGCTGGCGTTTCTAACGTTCCTAGTGGGCATTTGCTGCGTTCAATCACGAAACCGCGGATCTTGCCATCCAGCTTGGCCCAGACAATCATTACATCGGCAATAGGAGAGTTGGTGATCCAGGTCTTAGTTCCCGAGAGCAAGTAATACCCTTTCTTTGTCGGATGCTCTTTAGCAACAGTCTCCATAGAACCCGGATCCGAGCCGTGATTGGGCTCAGTCAGGCCAAAGCACCCTACCAACTTCCCCTTGGCCAATTGCGGCAGAAGCCGTTCCTTTAATTCCTGCGTGCCGAATTTGTAAATACCCGTCATGGCCAGAGAGCTCTGGACTGACATTCCCGACCTATATCCGGAATCCACGCGTTCCACCTCCTTGGTTATCAGTCCGTAGGCGACAGTGCTGACTCCGGCGCAGTCGTATCCCTCGATATTGGCTCCGAGGAAGCCCAATTCGCCCATTTCCTCGAGGATCTTGCGATCATAGTTTTCATTCCTGTAGGCATCTAAAAAAATATACATATAAATTAGAAGAAGACAAAGAACCATTCGGCCAGCAGGACAACGTACCGAGAATCCGAGGCAGTAACCGTTCTTGACAGTACTGCCTAGCAGTATCCTGAACCGCCAATTCTTCCTCCGTATATAATTCCGAGGACAGAAGAGGATCCTCCCAGTTAAACCCCGCTGACGATGCATATCTGCGAACAGCAGAGAAAGTACCCGGTGAACAGCGACGTACAAGGGGAGCAACCCGACTTGCCGGTCGGAGATAACCCGAAGCCGTGAGGAAGATGGAGCGATTCATTGTCGCCAGGAGTCTGGTCTCTTTTCGATTGAACTGAATCTTTCAGGAAGAAAAGAAAAGAGGAATCCAATTAATATAAGTAAAAAAAAGAGGGTACACCGTATTAATTCGAGCAATGATGTATTATATTAGTTACCTTTAGCTTTGATGTGTCACCCGAGGTCGACAGGGATATTGGACGGAGCTGCGGGGAAGCTTTCCCTTCCTAGTGCAAGATATGACAGTCTACACCGTACGGGACACTTGAACCGTGAAGAAGAGATAAAAATACTGTCGCTATGATTCCAAAAGAGAAAAGGCTCTCCGTCGTAGTGGTTACAGATTAAATATACGAGATGATCCGGCTCTCCGGCTTCACCCCGGTAGATTCAAGTATTGTCGCTGTACCCAAGCCCTAGGCTCATACTAGAACGCTTAAACCTTCCTTATGCAGTTAAGTTTTCATCGTGTTGACTAGACGCGTAGGCTTTGCATGCGAAAGGAAGGGCCTCTGCCAGTAGAATAATAATGCCTTGCCGCGGCTCAATGGCTCCAGGCGGAGCTGATTGTTAGAGTCAGTCCAATTGCAATATATTTATTACTCGTATCTTACGGTCATGTACTTTTTATTAATAACATGGAATATGCGTAGATCTGGTCGTGGCCTGTGTCAAGTGAACCTCTAGAGTGCCAGTTACATTGTGGACAGTGGTCCCAAATGATTGAACTCGAGTCTCCCGTCGGCATGTGGCGACTAAATCGGAGGAAGACAACCCCTTAACAGTGCGGGAATAGTCTGATATCCATGTAGGATCTGTCTGGGATGGGCCCCAAAGCCGTCAATGGGGATGGCTCTCATGACGGACTGGGGAATCTTTCTGCACATTTTACCTTCCGTCATCTGGTAAAGCGCCTGTTAAGTAAGAAGGCCACGCCAATCCAGAGGCCCAAATTATACATATATATCTCATCGCAGATGCTAAGACCTTGTACATAGAGTTGAACGATCTCATCAAGCAGGCATCTGAGATTGTAGGAAGTCGAAGACGCCCGTTGGGAAAAACTCTTCATCAAAACCCCACCAGTCGAAAGTCGTGGGGTTGAGAGAGCCTTCGGAGACTCCAGGCTCTTGGGATATAATTCCATTGTTCCGCTCGGCAGACAGAGGAGCCATTCCTAACGATGGGGGATGGCTCAGAGGTACAGCGTGCGGTTCGCCCAGTGGATGCGCTCCGGTGATACTAATCGGCTCGAAGATCGAGGGTGTCACCTGAGGCATCTGCCCATGGGGCTGTTGACTACATGTGCACCTCTTCTCCCACTCCTCAAGCCCAGCCAACATCTTTTTCAAGCCACGAGCTATATGATTACTGAGATGCCGGTCACTTGCTCTTTCGCCGCAAGTCAGCATCAACTCCACTGTTTGGCTAACCAAGTCCCGAACATATGAGATGTCTAGGAGCAATCCGGCGGATGCGATGGAGTTGCGCTGGTCGAACATGCCAGGAACACCATTTGAGCACACCTTGGCAGCAATCTTCAGAAGAAACACTGCAGCAAAAGTAATCATGCAATGAAGGTATAATGGGACTCCCACCAGTGCCTTACGCATATGGGGATCATCCAAAATAGTCCTAAGCGTGGCGATAGCAGCTTCGATAGCGATATTTGCATGTTTTTTTCGCGCAGGTGATAGCATGCGTGTTGACGAGGAGGAGTGGTAAGCACGAAGGGCCACCGAATTCAACTGCAGTCGAGAGAAATCATAGTGCAAGTAGACGCATTTATATGGATAGGTACCAATGTACCGATTTTCACCTGTCCGGAGGTTAAGAGGTCAGCAACGTACAGACGTTGGAATCAAAAACATGGTTCTGTAAGCATACCTAGGCGTGGCAGCCAGGCGGCACGCCATACATCAAAGTCAGCATTAAATCTGTCTATCATAGGAACATCGCCCTCGGGTACCTCCATGTCAACATCAGGGCCAAAAAAATGATACACTCGTGAGAGTATGATGAATAGATCCACTTGGCAATGCAAGCGTATGTCAGACTGCGAGGTGGTGGAAGAGGAGGTCCAAGTTTTATGGTTGGTGATGGCTGAATCTTCGTGAATAATGGGAGGTCGCCCGTATGCAATCGAGTAATGGTGCTCCAATGTCTGCGTAATAGGAGTTAATACCTCTCGTGACAAACTTGGGTTCCGGGAACATATACATACATAAAGAACATACCAGAGTCTAGCCTGCTCCCTATGCTCTGGCGAACCCCGTATTGCTTTACGGTAGCACTGATGTAGATTGAGCTCCGTGGCAATGCGAACGGCATACCCAGAGAGCTTCCAGCTGAGATCTGCCAGCCAAAATGCACCAATGCACAGAGCTCGTAGATCATCTAATGTATGATGATGACATAACATCGACTCGGAGGCCAGCCTCGAGAATTCCTTGTAACATTTGTCAAAAGTCTGTTCCTTATCGGGCATGTGGAGAGCCGTGACGGTGAGAATAGCAGCAGCCAGAAGCGAGGACGACATTCGGACAGACGTGAGGTCCTTATGCACCAATACTACACCATCCCATAGATAACGGTTCAACACCTGATTAAAATTAGAAAATAGCTCTTCCGCTTCTTGCAACTGCACCACGCCTCGAGAAATGAAGTCGGTTACCAGCGCCCGATCAGACACAAATTGGTGCGCTAGAGAATTTCCCCGCAACTCGCCCAACTGAGTGACCTCGTACAGACTTCCCATTGGCGCGGTGACCAGTGAGGAAACCTCATTGTCTTCTCCCTTCTCAAGGGTATAATGCGGCTGTTGTCGGGAGGGCGCATAATTAGATGAACTGGGTTGAATTGCGCCGCCTCCGTTAGCATTTGGCGAATCAACCCTGCTGTCATTAAGTAGAACTGTTTTAGAATCGTCTATTGATGTGGTAGATGCTTTGCGATTTCCATTTTTCGACCACGTCTCTGGCGACTCGTTGCTTGCTTGATAGTATGAAAGGTCCGGTAACTGAGCCTTTTTGAGCAGATCCGTGACCACAAGTTCCATCATAGTCTTCCATCTGTTCCAGGGGATATCTAGTTAGATAATAAAAAAAGAAAAAAGAAGAAGAAGGAGAATGAACTGGAATGTCTCACTCGGCTTCATCTTGCAGCAGGGTCTGGAGACTTTTGTTGACGACACATTCCAAACCCATGCGACGACATCTCTGACATACCGATTCGCCAGCATTCATATCGCATCGCACCTTGTGTCGCTTACACTCAGTGCATGCGCGAATCCTGCGCGATATCTTCGGAATATGTCGCTCCCTTTGCCTTGAGTCATCTTCGGGGGTCGGCGCGAACTTGGTTGCGCCCTGAGAGGGAGACTCAGAGGTCGCATCGCCATTGGCTTCAAACTGCATACGATTCCGCTTCATGGTTGGTTTGCAAGTCCAACATCATCGACATCTCGAGGACAGCAGTTCCCGGAGTCGCTAAACGGCGCGGGGAACAGGGTGTTGAGACGAGATGAGATGGAGATGCGACTCTCGGAGTTGATAGCCTTATCCGGATGTGGAACCAGGTGACTGAGAGCCGGAAAACGTTCACCCGGCCCCGATTCCGGATGTGGGGAGGAGTCTTCACGTGATATCTATTGTGACGCGCTAGTCCCGATCAGCTCTAATACAGCCACTCCCGTGACGCGTCGAGTCGCGACGAAAGACAGGTCGGCGGCTGCCTTGAACAGCGACGTGAACTGGCAGAAGAGCATAGCATCTATACTTCCAGCACAGTAGTATATGCAACATGGGTATCAAACGTGAGTCTGCCGTCTTCGCTCTCTGGCAAATCGCAACGTCATGTTGCTCACGATGATGCTCTTCTCCCAGATCTTTATCAGGTGATCGCAGACAATGCTCCCGACGCCATTAAGACCGGGGAGATCAAAAATCATTTCGGCCGCAAAGTCGCGATAGTATGTTCTTTCAACTCTGCCAGATCTAGTGGTTGCGTGGAGAACCTTTCAGTTGCTGATGGCTGATCGCTGTTCACAGGATGCGTACGTTGTTTGGTTTCAATGTCGCCTTTTGACGGTCCTCAGGGAGAATCCACAGCTGATACCACACAGATCCATGAGCATTTACAGTTTCCTCATTGCTGTTCGTTCCGATGGCCAGCAACTCATGAGTGATACGGGCGAGACGACGTCGCATTTGCTGGGCATGTTTTACCGCACTTTACGCATGGTCGACAACGGTATCAAGCCTCTCTACGTCTTCGATGGAGCACCGCCGAAACTCAAGTCCGGAGAACTGGCTAAGCGCTCTGCTCGAAAATCTGAGGCAACTGAGGCGCATGAAGAAGCTAAGGAGACGGGTACCGCAGAGGATGTGGAGAAGTTCTCGCGGCGAACAGTACGCGCTACGAAGGAGCATAATGCGGAGTGTAAGAAACTCTTGAAACTCATGGGCATTCCATATATCGACGCACCTACAGAAGCAGAAGCTCAATGTGCTGTCCTTGCAAGGGCGGGGAAGGTCTACGCTGCTGCATCTGAAGACATGGATACTTTGTGCTTCGAGGCACCTATTCTACTAAGGCATCTTACATTTAGTGAACAGCGGAAAGAGCCTATTCAAGAAATCCACCTGGATCGCGCACTGGAAGGGCTTGATATGGACCGCAAGCAGGTAATACAACCCGAGAATTCGAGTTCTCTAATTGCAGAGCCTGCGATGCTGACCATTATGGATGCAGTTTATTGATCTTTGTATATTACTTGGTTGCGATTATTTGGAGCCTATCCCAAAGGTCGGTCCTAATACAGCCCTCAAGCTGATTCGGGAGCATGGAAGCCTGGATAAGGTAGTCGAATATATGCAGAGCGACCCCAAAAAGAAATACGTGGTACCCGACAGCTGGCCATATGAAGACGCTAGAGAGCTTTTTCTCCACCCGGACGTGAGGGAAGCAAATGACCCGGCCCTTGATTTTAAATGGGAATCTCCTGACGTTGAGGGTCTGGTGGATTTTCTGGTGAGAGACAAGGGTTTTAGCGAGGACCGGGTGCGCAACGGTGCGGCACGGCTGCAGAAGAATCTTAAAACTGCCCAGCAATCGAGGCTGGAGGGCTTTTTTAAGCCTGTGTCTAGGACTGAGGAGGAAAAGGCGAGCCTCAAACGCAAACACGAAGAGAAAATTCAGGAGCAGAAGAAGCGGAAGAAGGAAGAGGCCAAGGCGAAGAAGGAGGCCAAAGCCAGACCTCGCGGAGCCGTGTAGGCGACATAGGAGGATTCTCAACCGGGTGTTAAAAAAGTAAAATAGAAAAATAAAAGGGGATGAGGGCTCGAACACTGCGACAGTGACAAGTTCACCATGTCTTTCGATTCACGATGGGGTCCAGGCTAGGCGTTATGTGGAATTGTGTGATCTGGCGTTGTCCTGGGAGGAAAAAACCTAATACTATCTGGGGTTAGATCTGTTGCACGCTGTACTATGACGCTGAGAACAAAAATGAATAAATATCGATTATCTCTTATCGTGTGACATTCTTCTCTAGAATCTGTGTCAAATCAACCTCTATAGAACTAGGGATCAGACCGCGAAAAAGATGAAAAAGTAACCCTCGAAGCTAGAACCATCCCTGATGATACGACAGTCTGATCCCCAACAAACACCGGGACTCGGGCAAAGATTTGAAGTATTTACACGTAGCTGTCCTCGAAGGCATTTCCTTGGATTTTGGATTGAGGAGATATAAGAAGTTTTGTTTGAGATCAGTGAGTTGATGGATATTTGAAGTATATATATGATAGATCAATGGGAATGCTCTGTGCTCACTGTTCAACATCGCCTGCTATATTTAGGTAAACGGGCATATTTCTACCGGGGTGTGTACTATATTATATATATTACGGATGCTCTCTACATAGTATACTATTATACTGCTTGACATTATGCGCAGGTCAATGTTTCTGCTGTAGCTTCTGCTGTGTGGGTTACAGTAGAGGAGCTGCACTGAGGGATAATCATTGATCTACTACAGAGTAGCAGGTCTAGAGCTTGGTGAGAGCCAAGACAAGAATCAAGACACAATTAGAAACCAAAATCCAGTGTTTATTATTTATACTTTACTGTCATTGTCACCTCAGATATGAATCCTTCATCAACACGATCAGGTTGGATTCTGTGTAGAAGAACAGTGACATATCCAACTCACACAGAAATAAGCAAAACCAGAGAAAAGGTAAATAAATAAAACCAATAACATGTATTAGAAATAAGCCCAAACAGCAGAGCAAGGAAAATAGAAAAAAAAGATCGGCTCTTTCTGACGCGTTGTGGGTGCAGAACAGTGCGCGGGAGTGATCTTGTGTCAACACCCGCTGCCCTATAAAGCGCGGATGCCCCGCGGCTCTCCCTTGCCATCACTTCCCGTCGAGTTGTTTTCCTCTCCCCTTCTGCCTCCACACTCTTCAGCTGTTTCCTCTCTCCTGAGAAGCTTATTTTCTCCCAGATACGCCTCTCTATCGTCTCTTCTCTGATAGCACCCCAGATTCTAGTCCAAGATGCCTCCGAAGAAAGCTACTTCTGCCGCGCCCAAGAAGGGTGGCGCCCCTGCTCATGCCTCCTATCGGGGTATGTTTCCACTGATCTTCCACCACCACAACATCGCGTTATGGTGATCCTGGAATCGTTATAGTCGCGCATGATCGCTGATTCGAACCATATAGATATGATCAAGGATGCTATTGTGAACGTGAGTTGATCACTGCTGATGCCCAGCCGCTTCATCTGTAATGTCGCGCGGGGCCCGCTTCCCGACCCTGACACGCTCTTCTGCCTCAGTTTACCTGTTTTTTCCCCCGACTATTCGATCATCTAGCTCTATACTCCATCCTGTCACTCGAACTCGTTACTGACTTTCCTTTCCAGTTGAAAGAGCGCAACGGTAGCAGGTATGTAACTCTTTCCGTGGATGCCCCAACAAGCTGGCGATGCCTTGGCTCGGGAGCCCTTTGCTTTATTCCTCTTCCTGTCCAACCAGAAGCTGATGTTGTATCGCGAACAGCCGCCAGTCCATCAAGAAGTATGTTTTGGCAAACAACAACATCACCGTCGCGTCTCCGGCCGCTTTTGATGCCCAGTTCAACAAGGCTATCAAGGCGGGCGTCGAGAAGGGAGAGTTCACTCAGCCAAAGGGTAGGCATAAGATCCGCTGCGCACTCTCTCCCATGGTTGTTATGTTTATGGTCCAACTAATGCTTTGTCTCTCCACAGGTCCCTCTGGACCCGTGAAGCTTGCGAAGAAGGAGCAGCCTGCGAAGCCTGCAGCTAAGCCTGCAGCCAAGGTCAGAATTATTTCTCGTCAACCGGCGCCAACAAGGCCCTATTCTTTCTAATTACGCTGACATTCTGCCCAGGCAACCACCACTAAGACTAAGAAGACACCTACCAAGAAGCCTGAGAAGCCTGAGAAGGCTGAGAAGGCCGAAAAGCCCGCCAAGACCAAGAAAGTGGCCAACACTACCAAGAAGTCGACGGCAGGACGGCCCAAAGCTAACACAGCCAAGCCTCGGAGTCGCAAGACGACTACTACGGTACGTGGACCAGCACATCGCTGTCGTTCTGTTCTCTCCACTGACCTTTCCCCCCCAGAAGACTGCCCCAGCAATCGTGGAACAGCCCAAGGTTATTGGCAAGACCAAGTCCGGACGGGTAACTAAGAGTCTGGCCAAGCCTGAGGCGAAAACCACTAGAACGAAGAAAACTGGCAGGACGAAGACTATGGCATAAATATGGGTGCCTGGACAATTTTCTTGCATACGGTTCATGTTTGTCTTCCTTTCATCGTGGATTTCCGAATGATATCACCTGGGTTGTGCCCTTTCTCTGGTTTTTTTGTTGCTTTCTGTTACCCCGTTTATGCCTTTCTGTTATATTCCTTGGCTTCTTTATTTTCTGTGTATTTTGCGATGATGGAGATTGCGTCTGGGACGGGTTGATGTTTCTTTTTTTCCGTTGGTACGGCTGGCGTCGTGCGGTGGGAGGATATTCGCAAAGGGACCTTTTTCTTTTAACCATCTTGAGTACTTTTGGCAGTACGCGGTGCAGTGTAATGGGAACGGACAGTTATGATTAACCTGTGCGGCGCATCCGGCGCCGATCTGTAGATTATTTACGTGTTGGATGATATCACAGCTGCAGAGGCAGTGTGGAATGCTGGAGGAACAGGTGGAAGTACGACGAGCCCTGCCGATCCGAGCTCAGCCCGTCTGTAAGGATAATACATGCATTGGCGTACTCGGTGCAGTACCGGGATAGATATTATATGAACCGTTTCTTTGGATCAGCTATATGCAGCACAGATGCCAGTCCGTGTTTTCTCTGTGAGAGCCTGAGAGGTTCTCGACCCATGGGAGGATTCGGGTCTCGCCAGATATCAATTGATGGAGCCATTGTGTGACAACCAACAAACAGGAATTATCGCAGGCAGTCAGCGAGAGATGACTGCATGTAGAAGTATTCATTATATTTATTGGAGATTGAAGAGCCCTGTTTCTGTGGTTATTATTAGAACCGAGAGCGGAGTATTAGATTGAGCAACAGCAACATGACTACAATAATGAATACGAATAAAAAATTAAGAAGAAGAAGAAGAAGAAGAAGAAGAATAATAATAATAATCGTACCCTGTAATAATAATGAACATCATTAATGCTCAACTACATAGGGGTTCCACTGAGTGGAGAGCAGCCGTGCTCCGTCAAAGGAAATGAGCTGAGCGTACGGAGTAATAATAGTAGCAGCAGTCGCAGAGATTATGCACGGGAAATGAGGTTATCGCGGAGGCAGAAATGATAAACAGAGGAAGAGGATTATTGATGAGCATTCTATTTTAAAGAGTCTCTTGGCTTGGGAGACAAGAAGAAGAAGAGCAGATAATAATATAATAATAATAAGACAGCATCGAGCGTGGACGGCGTGTCTCCCGTGATCGCTTCATCTCGTCTCTTCATCTCATCATCATCTCATCATCATCTCTTCTCCCTCTTCATCCTCTTCATCTTCGTCCATCAAAGACCAATCCATCTCCGTTTCGCCTTTTCTCCATCTCCCGGACAGCCTTGTCTCTGATTTATCCACCCGACCCATCATGAACTAACCTAACTCCCTCTGCCCTTCACCAGCCACGCCTCCTGCTGCTATCCTGCTTTCGTTTACCTCCGTCTGTCCTCCCATTCTTGCGTCGATTCTTTCTTACCATATCCATTCATTTATTCCAGCATCCGTTTATTCAGAGATAGATTTGCAGCCATTGGTTCGTTTTGTTTATTCTGTTTAATTTTATTTCTTTTTTGCTCCAATTTTACCCTGTCTCCTGTTGTCTCGACCAGGAGAAAATCCCGCCCGCGTAACCCAAGGGGCCCCGGTACCTGGTCCTAACCTTCTCAGGTTGTTCACCCACGCAGACCTCACGTCACACTCCTCTCCTGCTCTCCTCCTGTCTCTCCTTCCTCTTTTGTCCGCCCTCTCCCAACCCGCCTATGCCGTCCCTCTCCAACCAAGTCCCTCGTCAAATGGCCAGCACAGCATCCGCCACCCGTCCTCGCTCCTTGGACCCGCCGCAGGGAAAATCGCTCGACAAAGCGTCCGTGAGAAATACCTTTCTTTGGACGAACTGGCCTAATGGTGACACTGGTCACCTCGACGCCCACCACTCTGATCGACAGTTTCTCACTAATCTGAAGGATGGTAGTGTCTACTCCTTGACTGCTCCCCGATCCAGTGTTAGCTCCTATACACGAGAGGCATCGCTTTCCAAAGACAGCAGTTCACACTCTCTGGGTAATGGGTCTCAGCGAGACATGAAGGACAGTGGAAGGGGCTCCGTCACACTGGACAGGGACTTGGCACGGAAGTCTTCTGACACGGGACATGATGTCGCTTCGGTTACAGCCTCCATTGCCAGCCAACCCGTTAATGGGACAATGCCGCCCGCGCCACGGAAGACCTTGGTCAATGGCGACCAAAACACATTTGTCGACCGGCTCGCGCTTTCCGACACCGATGTGCCCAGATCGTCGACAACCCGCTTGTCGTCCTCCCAGCCCGAACCCCGCAGTTTCTTGTCTCCTGACGTGGACGGCTTTCCCTCGAACAAGGCCTCAACAGTTCACCGGTACTCGTCACCTCCCGCTCCTCCATCTGGTATGGATGGCGGTCAGTTCCAGGACCCAACTGCATCAACGACTTCCAACCTTCGAAACCGGAACACGCTGCACCCGCGACGGGGATCGGTCGGCCGTCGGAACAGTCGTGATCAATCCGATGATACCGCTTACAGTACCGCTCGGCGGACATCACAGAGCTTGATGAGACGGTCTACGAGAACCAACAACTCTGATTCACACCCGGACGATGCTAACCCGGACGATGATGCAGCGCGCTGGGCGAAGGCCGTTAAGCAGCAGAGGCAATATAAGAGAAAGCGACGCGATGAAGATGATGACGATCGTGTCATTGTAGGGACCAAAGTTGATCAAAACCATGTAAATTGGGTCACTGCATACAACATGCTGACAGGGATACGATTCACCGTGTCAAGGATCAATGCAAAGATGGATCGCGAGCTCACCCCTGCTGACTTTCAAGCAAAACACAAGTTCTCTTTTGATATGTATGTTATACCCCTTTTTTCCCACGCAATTCACTGGACCTTTCCCTAACTGTTGCTGGAGCAGAACCGGAAACGAATTAACCCCCTCGGCCAAGTACGATTTTAAATTCAAAGACTATGCGCCCTGGGTGTTTCGGCATTTGCGAGCAAAATTCAGACTGGACCCTGCCGACTACCTAATGTCACTCACCAGCAAGTATATTCTTTCGGAATTGGGCTCGCCAGGAAAGAGCGGAAGCTTCTTCTACTTCTCGAGAGATTACAAGTATATCATCAAGACTATCCACCATTCTGAACACAAGTTGCTTCGGAAAATTCTTCCCGAATATTACAAGCATGTCGAAGAGAACCCGAACACCTTGATATCGCAATTCTATGGACTGCACCGTGTCAAAATGGCATACGGCCGAAAAATTCACTTCGTCGTCATGAACAATTTGTTCCCACCTCATCGGGATATCCATCAGACGTTTGACCTCAAGGGGTCCACTATTGGACGTGACTTAAGTGAGGATGATCTCAAGAAGAATCCTAGAGGGACCATGAAGGACCTGAATTGGATCCGAAGACACCGGCACATCGAATGTGGCCCGCAGAAGCGGGAGGTTTTCATCACTCAGCTCAAACGAGACGTCGAGCTTCTAAAGAGGCTCAAGATCATGGACTACTCCCTTTTGGTTGGTATACATGACCTTGAGAGAGGTAATGATGAGAAGCTTCGGAATAAGACCCTGCAAGTATTCCAGCCAGTCGGTGACCGAGATGAAGATTCGAATCCGAATGTGCTTATGCGCACTCCTTCGAGGTTGGAGAACGAACGCAAGGCTCGCGAACTTCGAATGCTTATCCAGCGGGAGCGACCTGTTCCTCTTGATCAAGCGGCCGCAAAAATGCCCGACGAGATTCTCGATGAAAGGAAGTCTCATATTTTCTATTCTGACGACGGGGGTTTCAGAGCTACCGATGAGAATGGCCAATATCGGGATGAGATATATTATCTAGGAATTATCGATTTTCTGACTCATGTACGTGAACCCTGTTGTTATTGTCTATATTCTCCCTGCTCCCTCCCCGGCTCCTGCTCCTTTTACCTTTTCTTGTTAGGTTGCCGTGCCGTTCCGATGTAACTGACGTCCGCAGTATGGAATGGTGAAAAGGATAGAGCATTTTGTCAAGGGCCTTTCTCACGATCGGACACAAATTTCGCCAATCCCCCCGCAAAGTTACGGCGAACGGTTTTACAAGTTTATCGATGCCATAACCATGTCCAAAGAAGAAGCAGACCGCCGAGAGCAGTCTGCTGATCACAATCGTCGATCATCTTCCGTTGAAAGACAATTGCAGGCGGCTGAAAAGCAAGCGGCCAAGGAGCCGCACCCTGCGCATTCTCGGACGCTGTCCACAGTTTGGACTCCTGGAGACGCTGAAGCCGGTGCCTCGGCACTTCCTATTGTCGAGGAGGCCGGCGAGTCTAGCAGTACTGGAGGACAGAGTCAACATGGTGAAAATTGGCCTCTTCCCAATCACGCAGAGAAAGATTTGCCGCCCCTTCCCAATGAAGGTAGTTCTCACCACTTCCGTCACATGCCTCACCATCTTCACCACAGCGTTGAAGGGAAGGGGAAAGGAACAAGAGAAAGCGATGACTCGAGACGACCATCGGCAGACCAATAGAACCCTGTCGACTGCAAAATTTCAGTACTCGCAGACATGTCTCGTATTCTGTTCATGAATTCTCGCTTGTTTCGCTATATTCGCTTCTGCCTAGTGCCATAATATTCGGGTGTCGTACATTACCTTGTTCTTCGTCTCATCAGCACCGCTTTAGCGCTATGCTTCTCTGTTTCCGAGTTAGAAATCACTCCGGCGAGAGTGTTGATGTTACCATGATTGACATACGCTTTACTTGATAATTGGCGATCTCCGTCTACCTTCTTGCCTAGACGGTCACTATATTACCCATTTTATTCAGACTTACTATTCCTTTTACCTCTGCCGTCTGAGACAGGAACGGCCGGATCCGTCTACGACGGGATACATGCATTGCATCAAAAGCTCTTGGAAATGCAAGTCGACTTTCGTTTGTCTCTTCTTCGCCTCTCTCGAGTCACTCTTTTTCTTTACTTCTTTTCTTGCTAGCTTTGTTGCTACCGTGTGAATTACCCCTGCATTGCGTTGTATTATCTCGATTGTTGATTTTATAAGGGCAAGCCGCATCAGCATCAGCCTCCTACCACTAGCAGTGTGGCTAAGCCATTCTTGTGTTCATCTCTTTTTGAGAACGCGCTTTTCACATCCCTTCCTTTTTCATTTTCCTTTTTCACCTTCCTGGTATCATGATACCTCGTACATCAAGTCACCCATGTAATATGTTGGATTTTGTTGTCTGACCAGTTCCTTTGGTTTACCGCTACCCTTCTCTTGACATTTGTCACCTTGCCCTTTAATAAATCATTTCCTTTTTAGCGTGACATGGTAATTGTGTGATTCTCTTTTTTTTCGCCTGGTTCTCTCTTAGTTGCATATATGGGAGGGGCAGAGAAACAGGATTCTTGTTTCGGTCTTTTCATGATTTTGAGGGAGTTTTGTCTAGATGATTGATAGAAGAAACCCAACACAATAAGCAGAGACCTGGTTCTGGCTTCCTTTTCTTTCTGACACTTATTATTTTACCTGGCTGTTCATGAAGGACAAGGGAGAATGTGGAAGAAAATGGCCACGCATAGAGCACCTCATTCGGTTGACTTTTTTTTTTTTTGTTCAAATGGCATAGAAATTTTAGAAAATTTCAGATACTTCGTTTCAGTCATTGACAACTAGCTAGACGATGACGGTGATGATGATATTGATTTCTCTGACCTGCTCGTCCCTTCCAGTCCCCGTCAACGCCAGTCGCAATTTTCACCTAGAGAACAGAACAATTTCCCAGATAGACAAATAGAAAAACAAAAACAAGCATATGAAAAGTATTCCCATCTAGGAGCCAGGGACTAAGCACACCTGGGGCACACAATCGAAGAAAGAAGCCACCCTCTGACATTATAACCAGTATTAATTTAGTTAACCCTGTCGAGCGACGAGAGAAATCGAGAAGAATAAAGTAAAGAGGGGGAAAAATAGTGTAGAACGAAGACAGCATAGTGTAGTGTAGCTGGTACCTTCTTTGAGAAATGAGGAATAAACAAGAACAAATATCATCATCGTTATTGTCATCGTAATTATTCAGCCCTTCCCTGGGTGACTTTCGCAGCCTGGATGGCAGACATCTTCTGGGTCCAGCCTTGAGTTGGCTGGGGTTTCTTGACGGTGCGAAGGTCATCAGTACCAAACCCTGAGATGCGCATGTTATAGTTACGTTCCAGGACGAGCTGGATATCACGGAGTTCGAGAGTGGACGAGGGTCGGAGTTTGGCAAGGCGGCACGCAGCGGTGACAACGTCATCGACGAAGTCATCAGCCATTTGGAGAATGAACTGGTTGTCATCATCAGTTACACGGCCATCGATAAGGAGCATAGACAGATGGAAAGAAAATAAAATGAATATAGGGAAGAATTTCTTACCTCTTCCGCGTCAGGAGTGAGTCCCTCACCTTCGCCACCTCTAGTGACCTGGCGGACCAAGGTATCAAGCATTTTCTTACTGAGGACGCGCTGGCCTTCGCCTTCGAGGACGTAACCAGGGTGCTTCTGGATAGCAGGCTGACCCATCATTCCCATGGCACCATGGCTGGGTCCACCTGACAAAGTTGGCCTCGCAGGCGCCATCGGAATGGGCTCTGGTGCCGACACGTTCAGGTTTTTCGGGATGGGCATGTTAGTGTTGCGAGTCGAATTCTCAGTGTTACGGTTGGGAATGTAGCCATGAGGATGCGCGTGGGGATTGACAGCTGCCTGGGGCATGTTCTGCTGATTCACGTTGTTTGCGTAGTTCTGGGCAGCTTGCTGCATGGCTGCTTGATGAGACAAGGGACGCGGTTGTTCCTGTTGATGCGGGGGTTGGATGGGAGGCAGCGGTGCACCTGCAGTGGGTGCAGTCGTGGTTGACGCGGAGACGGTTGGATTCGTGGTTTGAGCGAACCCGCCCTGGACGCCCTGGATGCCTTGCATACCCTGCGGTCGCTGTTGCTGAGTCTGAGGTTGAGAGGGCTGGGGATGCTGCTGTTGCTGTTGCTGTGAAGGGGGAGGAGGAGGGGCAGAAATTGCAGCTGGGACTTGCGCGGTGGGAGTCTGACTGGGTTGGGAAGTCACGGGGGACGCTGATACTTGACCCGCTTGGTTTCTCGCCGCAGTGACAGCAGAATTGATGGTATGGGGCGCGGGTGCTGTGACCTGTCCAGGAAGCACTTGGGCTGAAACGCTTGCTGGGCGGTTCTCTCCGCTAGGAGCTGTTGTAGCAACTGGGGCCTGATCGGGATGTGCCGTTTGAGGTTGTGCTTGACCTGAGGTATCTTGCACCGCCGTCTGGCCAAGCTGCTGAGCTCGTTGAGCCTTGACATTCTCCTGTTGGTCCTTGAATCTGGTCAAGAATTCATTACCCTCGCGGAGAATTTTTTCAGCCACCAACTGCCGATTTTTGAACTCCTGTACCTCCTCCCTACTCATGTTTCCTGCACTCTGTCGCTGGGAAAACTGCTGGCGCAGCTCAGCGAGACGAGCTCGACCAACCTCATGCTTCTGGAGTGCGATTCCATAACGCAGTCTTGCTTCAGCTTGCCATTGCGGCACTTGTTCCGGGGCGAGGTTCAGAGGGGGAAGGAGCTGAATGCTGTTGATCTTCTGTTGGATTTGCGGGAGGAGTTGGGTAAAATTCTGCGGATTGAGAGCTTGCGGCCGTTGGCCCGACTGACCCTGTTGGTTTTGACCTGCCGCCTGGGTCTGTTGACGAGTCTGCTGGAATACCCGCATTCCTTTCATGAGAGTCTGAGAAATATGGTTCAGTCTCACAAGCGCATTTTGATACTCTGGACTCTGAGGGTCACGGCCATTCAGCATATCCCAGAGGTTGCGCACGACAGCAGTGTAGTCCAGCTTCTGCTTCTGGTCCAGATGAGGCAGCTTCCCGACTTGCTCCGCTCGTATCAGGTTGGAATGATGCTGAGGAGCTGGCTGATTCGCTGGAGTGCTGGATGTATCCATATTGCCAGTTGATCCCTATACAAGGGCTGCAGCAGTTCAGAAACAGTGTCTGAGACGCCAACTGCGGCGTCACAAAGCGAAGGTAAGGAGGCAAACAGACAAGATACAATGAGCTGAAATAAGCAACAGGAACCGAGTCAGTAAGGCCTAGATATGAGAAAATAGTGCACAGAATGAAAGGAGCGTAGCAGCATGTGTTGATCAACAGCAGGGGAGATGATGCTGAAGCTGGCTTTGTTTGGAGGTACAAAAGGCATGAGCTGAGGTTGATGTCGGGATGCTGCCTCAGGCTTGGCATCTCGGATTCACTACAGCAGCTTCACTTGAACAGCAATTCTTGACATCACCCAACATTGCCAAGCAGTCCGCAATGGAGTTACAGCTGACAGGCATTTTATTTACTTTTACTCGCAGATTCTGGGTATCTATAAATTTTGCCTTTGAAGGAGGTTGGGTCTGCGACGCGATCTCTCAGTATTCAGATGCATGCAGTGGATATTCTCGAGACATAAAAAAGACAGGCGAAAGGAAACAAATTGCTGCTGGAAAAGATGATGGTAGCTAATATTGCAATCTCTACCATGCATTTAAATCAGAATTTTCAGAATCGTCATATCATATCCGGATACTTCCCGATACTCTAGTTGGGAGATTTAGCGAGAGCTTGTTGCTCCAGACATCGTGTATCGCATATAGAGCCCTTAGTAAAATGAATGCCAATAGCCCTACACATCTTTGGAAGGCAATGCGTTAAAGCCAAAGCAGCCCCATCACTGCAGCATTGTCATGCCCCAAAAAAGGAAACAGAAAACCATTGCCTCATTCCTCATGATTTCGCATGAAGTGTTAGCAAAAATCTCTGACCAGTCACTGAGGTAACGGCGAAGATGTCAGACTCCAGAATAAGGATGAATCGTTTCCCTGAAGAACGTGCACTGGCTTCTTGATCCTTGGTCATAAGAATCCGAGAGTACTCCATCGAGAAGTTGTTGGCCACTTGTCTTGATCCAGCCGTAAGATGCCACCGGAACGGTGACATGACACTCTGCATTTGCCCCAGGAATATAGGGCGACATACCCACATGGTCAAAGGGGGCTGTTCACAGGTTGTATTTGGCCCCTGCAAGGAGGGTACAATGCTGTTACCACACCAGACCACCAAGGTCTTTTTCCATGCCGCTGACGCGCTCTTCTAAAACCCGCTTCCTGCGTTCCAACTCTCGGATTTCTTCCAACTCCCGCGCGATGTCTTCATCTGTAACATCCGGGATTTCTGGCTGGGATATGGTTGCAATGTCGTAGTCGTCATAATCGTCGCCGTATGAGCGGCTCATCTGTTCCAGTTCCGCCGAGTTCATGGCTACGCGTTCTTCTAGGCTGTCAATCGATTCTGAGATTACCTGATGACGATAACGTAGGGTGGCAATTTTTTCCTGGGCACCAGTGACTGGACTGATAGACTGTTAGAGACATGGAGAAGATTACGGTCAACGAGACATACTAGACTTTACAGAGGATCTCCGCTCCCTTGAGAAGCACCTCAACATTAATCTCACCAGCTTGACCCCTTCTCGAGGTGCCAGTGGACCGTTTAATCTCTTCCATCATATCAGAGCCCAGGACTCTTGCGACTGCCGACTGGTTTCGGTTGTTTCTAGCCGAGTAGATTCGACTGGCTATTGACTCTCCCTCCGGAGCCCCTCTTCGCGTCGCACGCCTCTGGAGTTTCGTAGCAGGGTCGATCTGGAAAAGGGCACGTTCATGAGCTTCTGTATCGCGTATTAAGGCAGTGATATCGTGCGATCCAAGAACTGCATTCGTGAAGATCCTTGGTGGAGGGAAACTTGAGGGTTGGTTAGCACGCTGATCGTAGCTCTGCAAGACCGAACATGGCGACACTTACGGGAGCTCAGCGATGGCGGTGGATGAAAGAGCAATTTGCTCCAGATGATTATCCAGAAAAGCCATAGTGGCTGCTGCCATGGACGAAGACATGTTGGCATATAGCGTAGATGCATTCAGTGCGCTCAGAATAATAGTAAACAGAGCTGCCGCATCTGCCGTTGCTGCCTCAGGCTCCTAAATCTCCCAGCATCTCCCAACAACCTCGAGAGAACCAGCTCTCCCGGTCATTATTCTTGCTACTATTGTCATAAAAGACTATCCAACATCACAGGAACAGCCCCATCGTGCAATCTCAGCTTCTGCGCCAGAGCCAGGCGCAGCTGCAGCTGACCAGGAAACCGCTGCAGAGCTGCTTGGCGGCAGGGTGACTAAGCAGCTTGCTGTCGTTCGGTCTACAGCCTGTCTTTCAGAGCCAACCTTGACATCACATCATCACCTCGACAGCCCATCTTCGTCAACTCACAGGAGCTCTATCTGTCATCGTTTGTTGTTGAATCGGTCGTATCGACCTAGTTACCGTTCTGTTTCCCAATCAACTTCTGGGACCTTGGTGCTCCCGTCCCCTTCCCTCCAGCTTGGTGCCGCGGTTGCTGTTCGTCATCTGAGCTCGAAGCTGAAAAAAGATGCCGGCCGAGAGGCGCTCGCTGAGATCAAATAATAAGTCGGAGTCTCCTTCATCTGCAAACGGCGAGAGGAAGACACGTTCCAACTCGCAGAACTCCAGCTCCAACAAGGATAAGTCTGCTCCCCCTCGCGCCACTGCTGGCAAGGCCAAATCCGCGTCTACCAAAAAGGCGGCCTCTGCGAAGGTTGCTTCGAACTCCGACATGAGTGACAAGTCACAGACAAACGGTTCGGCGCCACTGGAAAATGGCATAGAACGCAGCGACGATGTTGAGATGGTAGATGACACGGCAGGTGGGCCTACATCCTCAATCGACACCAGTAAGGATCGGAATGGTGACGAGATGACTGTTGTAGTTCCTCCTACCAAGGGATCGAAATTACCCGGACAGGGTCGTGAGGAGGCAGAAGGTGATGTCGCGATGGAGGGTGTTGAGGGTGAGACAGCTGAACCAGAGGTTAACCCCCAGGTCAAGGCCACACAAGGTTGGTCCTATACGACCCTTCTTCTCTATTTCCTCTCCAATATATTTGATCCTAACGGTTCGAAACCTTTGAAAATTCAGATATAAAGGCCAACTTCCTGCTGCTCGAGCGAGCTGTGTCACACTTCGACCCCCGGTTCACCCTCCGTGTTCTGCGGTCTATATCTTCAATGCGTAAACATCTCACAGCAGATGTGCTGGCAGAAGTGATTATTGAGACATATCCGCCCTCAAGCCTCACGGCGTCTTTCCTCCTTGATGCAGTAGATCGAAAGGAAGCTTTTGAGAGCGTTGTGGCCAGTTCGAAGATGGCTATCGATTCGGAGAAGAGCAAACCATCCCCGAAAGAAGTGCTTCCCGAGGTGGACACATACTTGTCTATTCTAGTCCAGATCCATCTCTACGAAAAGAAAGATTTCCAACGCGGTGCCAAATTCTCAACGGGCTTGGTCGAGCGTTTGCGGACTCTCAACCGTCGCACTCTTGACTCCCTGGCTGCTCGCGTCTACTTCTATTACTCTCTCTTCTTCGAGCAACTCGCCCCGCTTCCACCTTCTCCCGCTGCGACAGTCATCTCAATTCGCCAGCCTTTGCTGGCGGCCCTCAGAACAGCAGTCCTCCGGAAAGATGTGGATACGCAAGCCACCGTCATGACGCTTCTGCTGCGCAATTACCTATCAACTTCCCATATCTCCCAGGCAGACTTGCTCATATCTCACAACAGATTTCCTTCTTCTGCCTCTAACAATCAAATTGCGCGCTACCTCTACTACCTGGGTCGGATCCGTGCCATCCAGCTGCAGTACACTGACGCTCATGGGCATTTGATTGGAGCTACTCGGAAGTCACCCTCCAGCAGCAGTGCACGTGGCTTCTACCAAGCCTCTCATAAACTGCTTACAGTAGTTGAACTCCTGATGGGTGATATCCCTGACCGGTCCATCTTCCGGCAGCCTGCTCTGGAACGGGCGTTGCACCCGTACTTTTTGCTCACCCGCGCTGTGAGCGTAGGTGACCTGGATGGGTTCCTGAATACCGTGAATACGCATAGTGCAACGTTCAGGAAAGACGGGACGTACACCCTCATTCTGCGTTTGAGACAGAATGTTATCAAGACGGGCATCCGGATGATGTCACTGTCTTATTCCCGCATTTCTCTGCGGGACATCTGTCTCCGTCTGGGGTTGGATAGCGAGGAGTCAGCCGAGTACATTGTTGCCAAGGCAATCCGAGACGGGGTCATCGAAGCTACTTTGGATCACGAGCGAGGATTCATGAAGAGCAAAGACGTTGGAGACGTCTACGCTACTCGGGAACCTGGCGAGGCCTTCCATGATCGTATTACCGCATGTTTGAGTCTTCACGATGAGAGTGTCAAGGTATGCGCTCCTCAACCTATGATCATTATCCCTTCTCTTCTTGTTATCGCTGATACTGATGTTTTGTCTCGCTAGGCTATGAGGTTTCCGATGAACCAGCATCGTCTTGAGCTGAAGAGCGCGCAGGAGGCTCGCGAGCGAGAGCGGGAGCTAGTTAAGGAGATCCAGGAAGGTGATATGGATGATGAGGATGCTGGCGGAGATTTCGATGCTATCTAGGGGATATAGAAGGCTATAGTTGTGCAGCGCCGATTTTGCCCGTGGCATTCTCGGCCCTTGCATTGCCCGCAATCCGACTCTTGAGTATGTACGAGGAGAAATACGCAGGATGTTTCCATATAAAGGTCGTACGGTTATCATTGGGTTTAACCAGACAGTGTTGCATACGCTGTCTGCCAGTATTTTCTCTTTTTCTATCTTTTTTTTTTCTTTTCCTCTTTTGGCGGCATGCAACCTTTGTTTTAATATTTAACACACAACAACTCCTAAATAAGAATTTTATGTGTGAATTGCAAGCATGGTCATTTTTATTCTGTATCCAGCTGTGCGTAGGCAATGCTTCCAGAGTCCGTTCCGTCCCGAGCTGCGGAAGAGCTCTCTCAAAGCTTCGCTGGACCGATCTTTGCGGAACTCTAAAAAGTCGCTGACGCTGAACACCCGAGTCCATATCCTCATTCTCCTTCCTTTTAATTCACATTATTATCCCTTGATTTGTCTGCTTGGATAACCCTCCAGTCTCCTAGACTGGTCAATTCCTATGCTTACAGCCAGGGATTGATTCCGCCTCATCCTTACACAATTGAGCCATGCGAGCTCGGGCAATTGCAGCTTCGGGGCTGATACTGTGCTCACGAACCGCATCTTCGTCCTCCTCTAGCTCTTCGATATGCTGGAAATGCCTCCATGATGACTTTTGCGCGACCCGGATTCATCTCCAATCCCGAAACTACCATCCTACGAGGCGGAAAAATGGGTCACCGTTCAGCGCAGCCGTCTCCGCTGCTCAGGCGATTTTCACCAAAGGCCTGCCAAAGGCCCCTCCGGGTATTTCAGTAGACCCGTTGCGGATTGTTGGGAAGGAGCTCAAGTTTTTGACGAAGAACATTCGCCAATTGTTGGGATCGGGACACCCTATGCTGGATAAGGTCGCCAAGTATTATACCAAAAGTGAAGGCAAACACATGCGGCCTCTCCTGGTGCTACTCATGTCCCAGGCTACAGCGCTGGCACCGAGGATGAGTCGCTCAATGCCTGCCGGTGTGGGAATAGTTGACCAACCCATTAGCTCTCCGTCCGTGCTTGCGGACGTGAATCCCGACATCAATCCTCTTGTTGCTTCTTCTGCGGAGGGCAAATACGACTTCACGGGCGACGACAATATCCTTCCTTCGCAAAGACGGCTCGCGGAGATTACCGAATTGATTCATACTGCGTCGCTTTTGCATGATGATGTTATCGATAACGCTGTCAGCCGTCGATCTGCCAACTCCGCGAATGTCCAGTTTGGGAACAAGATGGCCGTCTTGGCCGGGGACTTCTTACTGGGTCGGGCTTCCGTTGCTCTTGCACGTTTGAGAGATCCCGAAGTGACCGAGCTTTTGGCAACAGTGATTGCGAACCTTGTGGAGGGTGAGTTCATGCAATTGAAGAACACTGCCCAGGACGAGGCCAACCCTGCGTTTACCGAAAACACTATCTCCTACTACTTGGACAAAACCTACCTCAAAACTGCTAGCTTGATCAGCAAATCATGCCGCGCGGCCGCATTGCTCGGGGGTAGTGTTCCCGAAGTTGTTGAAGCGGCATACTCCTACGGACGCAATTTGGGCCTGGCATTCCAGCTCGTGGACGACATGTTGGATTATACTGTCAGCGGTGCAGAGCTGGGCAAGCCTGCTGGTGCCGACCTGGAACTGGGTCTTGCGACAGCTCCGCTCTTGTTCGCCTGGAAGAAAAACCCGGAGTTGGGACCTCTTGTTGGGCGAAAGTTCAGCAAGGAGGGGGATGTAGAAAAGGTCAGTACTGTCTCATTTAGAAAGCCCAAATAACAGCGGGCAATAAATAATTCTGATGGATTGTAATCACAACTACAGGCCCGCGAAATCGTCCGTCAAAGCGACGGTGTGGAACAAACCCGTGCCCTCGCCCAGGACTTCGCCGACAAGGCTGTAGCGGCAATCAGCGATTTTCCCGCTAGCGAAGCCAAGGACGGCTTAATCGAGATGTGCGAGAAGACCATGAAGCGGAGAAGATAGGGGGATATCAAAAGAGAACATGCTATTAAGGATTAAGTTGGGATGTTGTGGGGTCGGCAGTGCTGTTTTTACGTCGTCATCTATTCATTTTCCTTTCTCTTCTCTTCTTTTCTCTTTTCTCCATAAGTAGACCGAGGGACGCCGCATTCCCGTGGCATGAGAAAAGCACACCCTTCTTCAGCGACAGCGACGATGATGTAATACGAATACGATAGTTACACGGGACAACATTGTTGCCGGCCGGAGCTTCGGCCATGATGTATTGCTTGCTACTGCTTCTCTGAACCATGCTCGTCTCACGCTTCTTCCCCTCGAAAAGAAATAAGGGAAAGGAAAAGAAAAAAAAAAGTCTTGAAAGCTATCTCTTCAACGTGGAATCTCTTCGTCGAGAATCCAGATTTCCCGCGTTGCTTGCACTCTCCCTCCGAATGCCCTCTTCTCTGTCCGTGATGTCGGCGCTTTGGTTATAGCTTCTGCACTAATCAACAGCTCCCGATGGGTTCACTCGGAAGCCTCCTTTTCGTGTACATACTCGGCGGCATCACCTTATTACCGTTAATCCTCGCTCTGATCCTCCTATATGTCTATCTGACCTCCCCATCCGTTTCCCCGCAGAACTCCGAACGAGAATACGCAGGGGCTCGAGACGACCTCCGCCATCCCTCCGATGACCAGTACAGCCTGAAATCTGGCACGGATGAGCTGGCGGAGCAGTTCCATCGTACCTACGAGTCCGACGTCGCCGCTGGGTATTTCGCCGTCTGTCGTGAGTATGTGCCTGGCGGGGTCAATGGGAAGCCTCCCGAGAGGACAACGCCTGCTGGGGAGGTGATTGCCGCAGAAAGTCCCAGTGTTTATCAGACTATGTACCGAAGCTTGTTCGATCGGAAGCAAGCGCCGAGTATTGAGCCGGTTAAGGGTAATGGTAAGAACTTGAAGAAGGCGAGGAATGTGTTCTATATTGTTCTGAGGTAAATAACTTTGCCCTTTTGTGCTATTTTGCTTTTGCTTTTGCTTTTGCTTTGAGTGTCATTATGGAGTTAGTTGTCTGGACCTCATTAGTGACAATATACTTCTGCTAGACATGGCCATTTGATGCTCTATGACGATGCACACCAGGTTGAGGTGCGACATGTAATTTCCCTCGCGCATCACACTGTGAGTATCTACGGTGGAGAGGGTGAGATACAGGAAGGCGAATTATGGATCAAGAGGAATGCAATCTGTCTCTCGCGACGACTGGATTCCCTCGGCGATCTTGGAGGACCGACTCCCCCCTTCTATTTGTTCTCGGAGAATCTGTCAGAGAAGGAAGACTTCTACTTTGCCATGTTGCAGAACCAGGGAAAGATGGGAAATAACCCAGACTTGCCTCCCAAGTCTCAGCAGTTCGATGTCAAGCATATTGTTACCCTCGTCCAGCGCTTGCATTCCTCCGAGGAACAGCTGCAGACACGATGGGTCAATGCTGTGCTGGGTCGATTGTTCCTTGCCTTATACAAGACACCCCAAATGGAGGAATTTGTGCGCAAGAAAATCACGAAAAAGATATCTCGCGTTAAGAAACCCAACTTTGTTAGCAAGATCGGCCTTCAGAGGATCGACATGGGAGAGGAAGCTCCCTTCATAACTAACCCACGACTCAAGGATTTGACTGTGGACGGAAATTGTTGTGTTGAAGCCGACCTTCAGTACTCGGGGAACTTCCGGGTTGAGATTTCAGCCACTGTGCGTATTGAGCTGGGGTCTCGCTTTAAGGCGAGAGAAGTCGATCTGGTCCTTGCGGTGGTGCTGAAGAAGCTCGAGGGTCATGGATTGCTACGCTTTAAGCCACCCCCAAGCAATCGCTGTTGGATTTCATTCGAGTCGATGCCACATATGGTGATGGATATAGAGCCCATTGTCAGTTCGAAGCAGATCACTTTGGGCATTGTTCTTCGTGCCATTGAAAGCAGAATCAGAGAAGTCGTCGCCGAGAGCATTGTACTTCCTTTCTGGGATGATATCCCTTTCTTGGATACTAGTTCCCAATCATTTCGGGGCGGAATCTGGGAACAAGAGATACCCAAGCCGAAACCCGAACCGGAAATACCATGTGAACCCGAGGAGCAGCCTCCAAGTCACGGTGCTGTCGAGGAGGATCCGGTTGCGATGCTTAAGAGAAAAGATGAACGTGTCATGAGCGTGCCCACTCTTCATGCGTCTTCGTCAACCGTGCTCAAATCGAGACGCACCTCGAAATCGTCAATTCGGGAGCATCTGAGTAACTCAAATGGGACTTCATCAGCAATCGATAAATCAGCAAGTAACATGCAGCAGTTTCCACCAGCGATGCGGGCACAGACTTTCTCCAACACTGCAGATCCTGTGGTTACTGCAGATACTGCCAAGGTTGATAAACCTGTGCGTGATAGCAAATCTATTGAGCAGAGTATTGCAACAAGCGCAATGATCGAGATCTCAAGCCGCTCTCCGCCGTCTTCGCCGAATAGGACACCTAATGGCTCGCCGCCCAAGGACGGTCTAATCACTCCAGGCAGCGCACCTCAGAGCTCTGGCTCTTCTATAAACGAGACATTCAAGAGCACCAGAGAAACTAGTGCCCATGACCCTCTTCAGCGTCCTTCGTCAGTCCATGTGAGAACGAGTTCTAGTAGTCTGGAAGATGCAAATGGCGCCTCCGGCTTGTCAAGGCCAAAAGAGAAACCTCGTCGGCGGAGTACGCTGGAGAACCTTACAAAGTCTATAAATTCTTCGTCCTCCTCTGAGGAGAAAACACTGGGTACTCTCTCCATCGGAGCGGCCACCGCCGTGGCGAAGAAATGGGGATGGAATATGTTCGGGAAGGGAGATCATAATTCCAATCATCCTAATAATCATTCCAGCCAGGAAGGACCCAGGCCTGCAGGCACTCCGGAGGACCCGATCGGTCGTGGCCATCCTTTCCCACCTCCTGGCACTCCATTACCCACTCCGGAGAGGTTCACTTCCAAAAGAAATCACCCATTGCCCAAACGCAAACCGGTACCTGTACAATCGTTCCGCGAGCATTCAAAGCCAGAGAATAAGCGAACGCCGGCTTCCAAACCGTCGACGCCCAAGCGCAAGCCGGTGGCTAACTCTGATCTGCCGGAGGGCCAACAACAACCGGTTGAGTTGCTGGTGGTCGAGGCGCCTGAAGATTCATGTCCCAACAGCCCGGCTACGGAGGTGAACGAAAATGCGGATCTCATGAAGCAACTTTCGACAGACGATGTGTCTGTTCAGAGGGATAACAGATCTGACAGAAATCATGATTTGCATGAACACAACCAGGACGCAGATGACCGGCACCACCATGAGACCCTTATCCCTTGTCTTGCATCGGAAAGTGCGGAGATTCTGTCGGAGAATGGAGTGGCTGTGTAACAGACGCAGCATTAATGGCACACGCATACGCATACGTGGAAACTAGCATCTGCAATGGACTATTTGGCGGTCTTTGTGCAGACGTGTTGACTGACTCTAGGTATACTCATTTCTTTCCCCTCTGTGGGTTGTAGAATTTCTGTGGCGTTCAAGGGGATACACCAAGTTATTTGCTCGACTAACTGGCCATTGCCAGTCCCCTAATTGAGATGATCTTTCGGTATGGGACTATTGGGAGTAACGGGGGAAGGCAACTGGCGTCTTTATTTTATTCTGGATTTGGAGTAGGGAGTAGCACATATATTCAATTCCTTCAAAAGAACAAATAAAAAGATAGAGAGTAGACAGTTCCGACGAGGCCGATGATGGCGGTGCCAAGAAGCTATCGTGTCCATGCAGGCTCCAGAATTCCCCCCGATTCAGGAACGCTCACAACGTCATTGTCTCTTTCTTTGCTCGCCGTCCTTCTGCAATTTGAATTCTGCTGCCTGCTCTCTGCCATTCCGTCTCTTCTTGTCTGCGAGAATCCTCCGTACTTCTTTTTGATTCAACCTTGCCTCCGGTTAGCGCAAGCTTAGTAACAACAACTGCCACCTTCCTCCGCAGTTCCAGGGGCCATCAGCCCACGCAAGCTACTATACAGGAACTCTCCACGAGCCGGGTCGAAATCGAGTCCCGCCATTTCAGTCGAATTTCGTGATGAGTAGTCGGTAAGAGGACATTCGTATCCGAACGCACAGGAAAATACCAGATGGGAATGCGCTGTTGACTGGAGTTATTTCTCACTATATAGAACCGAGGCCGACCTTGCGATTAACATTCGCAAAGCTACCAATATCGGTGAGTTTATCTGTCCGTTGTGATGGAGGAGAAATGGGATAGATCTGCGCGCAGTTTCTTGGTTTATTCATTCTCTGTTCTTCGTGTTTTACTGACTACTTTGGGCAATTGACAGAGGAAACCGCTCCGAAACGGAAACATGTTCGGGCTTGCATCGTCTACACTTGGGACAATAGGTCCTCTGCTGCCTTTTGGGCTGGCATGAAAGTGTTAGTTTATCATATCTTCGTCAACGATCTATTCTGCTCCCATATTCGTTGTGCTTTGTGTACTAATCTTTGCTTTTTCCCATGTTCTCAGACAACCCATCCTCGCCGATGAAATCCAGACCTTCAAAGCCCTGATTACGATACACAAGGTCCTGCAAGAAGGCCATCCAATCGTGATTAAAGAAGCACAACAACATGTCAACTGGTTGGATACTTTGATGAGAGGGGTTGGCGGGGAAGGGATTCGTGGTATGTTGGTCCTTGCCACGACTCGGACTTGTTCAGAGGATGGTCGTAACTTACTCGAGAATAATAGGTTATGCTCCACTCATTAGGGAGTACGTCTTTTTTCTTGAGTCGAAATTACATTTCCATCGGAATCATCCTGAATTCAATGGTAAGCTTCATCCGATTGTGGTCAATGCAATGGTTCAGGACCTTTTCCCTGATCGTTTTCCAGGTCTGTTTGAGTATGAGGAATATATCAGTTTGAAGACCATCAATGATCCCAATGAAGGGTAAGCCAAGGATTCCCTCTTTAGAATCTCCCCCCGTTTCTCGCTGACAGCCATCAGCTACGAGACAATTAGCGATCTCATGACTCTGCAAGATCAGATCGACGCATTCCAAAAGCTGATCTTCTCGCACTTCCTGTCGGGTACTAATAACGAGTGTCGAATTTCCGCGTTGGTTCCTCTGGTGCAGGAGAGCTATGGTATCTACAAGTTTATTACCAGCATGCTGAGGGCTATGCATACAAGTATGGAGATTAACCCGTTCCTGATTTATTTTTGACTGTTCAATGCTGATTTCATCCTTTACAATGTGTAGCAACCGGAGATGCCGAGGCTTTGGAACCTCTCCGTGCACGTTATGATGCTCAGCATTATCGATTGGTCCGGTTCTACTATGAGTGCTCCAACTTGCGCTATCTGACCAGTCTCATCACTGTCCCCAAGCTTCCTCAAGACCCTCCAAATCTGTTCGCCGAAGATGAAGACCGCCCAGCTCTCCCTAAGAGACCGGCCAAGGAGATTGAACGGGAACCCACACCGCCGCCAGCGAAAGTGGAGATGGAGGAGCCGGAGCCAATTGCTGATTTCTGGACCAACGAAGCCAAGCGCCAACAGGAAGAATACGAGGCAGAGCAGCGGCGTATCCAACAACAGTGGGAAGACGCGCAGCGACAGCAGCTCCTTGCTCAGCAGCAAGCCCAACGAGACTTTGAGGAGCAGCAGCGTATCCAAGCAGAACAAGCGCGACTTGCCCAGGAACAACTCCTTCGTGAACAGTATCAGTCGCAGACTCAGGGCCGCTTGGCAGAGCTGGAACGTGAGAACCTTAATGCACGGGCCCAGTATGAGCAGGACCAATTGATGTTACAGCAATATGATCGTCGTGTGAAGGACTTGGAAGAACAGATGAACCAGTTGACGCACAACGTGAACCTGCAGAATGCATCCAAAGACGACCAGATTCGTGCCTTGCAGGAACAAGTAAACACTTGGCGATCAAAGTATGAAGCCCTCGCCAAGCTCTATTCCCAACTCCGACAAGAACACCTGGATCTTCTGCAGACTACTAAGGGTCTCAAGTTGAAAGCAGCGTCTGCACAAGAGGCGATTGAGCGGCGTGAAAGACTTGAGCGTGAGATCAAGACCAAGAATCTTGAATTGGCCGACATGATAAGAGAACGAGACCGTGCTCTGCACGAGAGGGACCGTCTGACAGGAACTAACAAGGAAGAACTTGAGAAGGTCAAGCGGGAACTTCGGATGGCCATCGATCGTGCAGAGAATGCCGAACGTCAAAAGGGCACGGAGATATCCACCCTATTATCAAAATACAATCGTGAGATGGCCGACCTGGAAGAGGCTCTTAGAGTAGGTTATCTTTGGATGTATTTGATATACTGACTCATCATCACTGACACTTGTCTGTTTTCAGAATAAAAACCGAGCGCTTGAAGAAGCTTTGTCTCGGAACTCTGAACGACAGGGAGATCAAGATCTTGCCCTACGTGAGAAGGATGAGGAGATTGAAGTCTATAAATCGGGGATGGAACAGGCCCTCATGGAACTTGAGGAGTTGAAATTAGTATGTCTCCCATGCGAAATCCAATGCCCAAAGGAGCGTCTTCTTTGTACTAACCGACCTGCGAATAGACACAAGGCGATGCGGATCAAGCGTTAGATACACAAATAGACCACGTCCTGCACAGTAGCATTTCCAAGATCAACGACATTATTGACTCTGTGCTGCAAACCGGTGTTCAGCGCGTGGACGATGCTCTATACGAGCTGGACTCTAGCATGCAGGCCGGAAACCAGAATGCTTCTCCTCCGTATGTACTCTCGCAGATTGAAAAGGCGTCAGCCTCTGCAACAGAGTTCTCGACAGCTTTCAACAACTTCATTGCAGATGGACCCAACAGCACTCATGCGGAGATCATTCGCACAGTTTCAATCTTCTCAGGCTCAATTTCGGATGTCCTCAGCAACACTAAGGGGTTGACACGGTTTGCGAACGACGACAGGAGTGCAGATCAGCTGATCAACTCTGCTCGGAAGTCAGCCCAGGCGACGGTATGGTTCTTCAGGGGACTCCAGTCCTTCCGGCTGGAGGGGTTGGAGCCTCTGCAGAAGACGGACGTTGTGATCAACAACAATTTAGAAGTGCAACAGGATCTGCAATCGCTATCTAAGCTGGTTGACACGTTTGCCCCTAAGGGCACGAAGATCAGCACGAAGGGCGACTTGAGTGAGATGGTTGACCAGGAACTCAGCAAGGCTGCAGATGCAATTGATGCGGCCGCACAGCGTCTGGCGAAGCTCAAGAAGAAGCCACGTGAAGGATACACGACGTATGAGCTTCGCATCCATGATTCGATTGTGGAGGCAGCTCTAGCGGTTACAAATGCGATTGCAGAGTTGATCAAGGCTGCTACGGCTACGCAAGAGGAGATTGTGCGGGAGGGACGTGGAAGCTCTTCGAGAACCGCATTCTACAAGAAGAACAACCGGTGGACTGAGGGACTCATCTCGGCGGCAAAGGCCGTGGCGTCATCGACGAACACACTGATCGAAACGGCCGATGGGGTGATCTCCGGCCGGAACTCTCCAGAACAGCTTATTGTCGCGAGCAACGACGTGGCGGCGAGCACGGCGCAGCTGGTGGCGGCCAGTCGGGTCAAGGCGTCGTTCATGAGCAAGACGCAGGACCGGTTGGAGACGGCCAGCAAAGCGGTCGGGGCCGCATGCAGGGCGCTCGTGCGCCAAGTCCAGGATATCATTGCAGAGCGCAACCGGGATGAGGGAGAGACAGTGGACTATTCGAAGCTCAGCTCGCACGAGTTCAAAGTGCGGGAAATGGAGCAGCAGGTGGGCATTTTTTCTGCTCTGTCATTTTTCCTGTTTCTACATGCTGATTTCTCTCTCTTCCCCTACAGGTCGAAATTCTCCAGCTCGAGAACAACCTGGCGCGTGCGCGGCAACGGCTGGGAGAGATGCGCAAGATCTCGTACCAGGAAGACTGAGGAGCGAATGGGATGGTGGAAGGTTCGTCTAGTTGGGACTTTTGTTTCTGTTCTTTGGGCTGCGTCTTTGTCGCTTTGCGCATGGTGCATGGATGTTTTGTATCTATCGATCTCCACCGCGGCTCAAACCGTAACTCTACTTGCCATCTTTATTTTACTTTTTGCTTTGGACCCGTGGGCGGCTGCGGAACCTATGTTCTGTTCCGGGGATGCCCTGGTGCGTAGTGCTTGGGATATATGTAGGATGCGGCAAACGGGCGGCAAATCTGACGGTTTTTGTTTCAGGATGTGGCATGGCGCTTACAGCAGGGACATCCTTGGACAGATGCACGGGGAGCGTGTGGCTCGGGCGGTTGTGAGGTTATTCTGGATATATTTAGCAGCAGTACCAAGGGAACCTTATTTCGTCCTCCCTCGAACTACAGACAGGGTCTACGCTGCACCTGACTGTTGACAATGTACTGCAACTAAACCAACTAACCAGCTAACGGGGACAGAGATTCTGCCTTATAGACACGTCTCGTAAAGTAAATACAAGAACCAAAAGTCTAGCCCATATTGTGCACAACACGGGCAGACACAGTTAATCAACCACCGAGTCGATCACCCTTGCCTCTAGGTCAAATATTAAGCTCCTTTTTGACCGAAACAACTGCATTCTGGCGATATAATGGATCCTTCGTCGCTGCTTATCCCGAACCGGGCGTCCGTATGCTCTTTTCAGAGGTGAAAAGCAGCTAACGTCAAGGGGTTGTGAACAAGCTGATGAATGAGCTGGCATACAGAGAAGAATAATATTATTCTCACTGCATATTTTATCGAATTCTGGGGTTAGATTTAGATGACTGGTGTGGCCATCTAAAATCAGTAGGCGATATTTGCAGTAATACGGCTACGTAGTAGTTTGAGGGATAAAAATCTTCTGTAGCCAACATAATCCAATACGATCAGCCGTCCAGCCATTCTCACTGATTCCGATCCTCCAATCTATAATATGGGATTTTGTTTTGAAGATAACGCATGGTGGTAGAGCCCGTCATCCTGTAAAACTGATGTATTCAATGATATATCTCAGCTCTTGTTACTGCCTTTGCAGTAGCAGTAAGGCCCCATGGCATATCCGCTTTCATCAAAATTGAAGATATCCTCATACGCGCCTCCTCTCTTGCTTAGTGAGAACCTTTTGAGGATTTAGGCAGGTTTGGGAGTATGGTGGATGGTTGAATATAATAGGTTTTCAATGCGCGGCCGCAACGCATGAGGTGATCGACTCCGTGGTTGATCACGTTATGTTATGTTAGGGGTAAGAATAAAAGCCACGAACTGTTAAAAAAGAAAAGAAAGTTAAAAGCACGATAGAGGCAGCGGAGCAATTTACTAGAGATCAGATCAAGTCGAGGCTTAATCCTCTGTATCTCGAGCCCTCCAGGGCAGACTTCGGAGAAAGTCACGTCCGAAGAACAGAATTCTGTACAGTGGGTAAGTCAAGACAAGTCTGTAAGAAAAGAAAATAAACGAAACGAAATGTAAGACAGATAGCCGCTCTTCCTTGTGCAGCAGGGAGAAGGAAAAAACAAAAACAAAGAGCCATGAACGCCATGTCTTCTCCCTCTCCGCATTAAGCTCAGATCTCTTGATCTGTCATTTTCGTCATTTCTTTTGTCGCCAGAGTCAATTCTTCCGTTCCTCCCCCCTTGTATGATATGATCGTCGTGAACTTGGTCGTTGGTTTGTTTCTGTGACGGCTGACGGTACTGCAGCGTCCAATCCATGTAGACATAAAGTCACCTGAACGTCACTGGTTGCCATTTTATTAACAAAATTAAAAATTCCGCCATCTGTCGATGCCGTAATTCTCGAGTGGTCCTGTGATAAGGGGATCATAATCCATCATGGGCATCTCCATAGCGTCAAAGGGAAGAAAGAACGGGGCTCCATGAGCATTAGCAAACTGCATATCCACATTGAAGTCATTTTCCGCCTTTGGTTGCGAGTTGAAACAAGGTTGGACAGTAGGTACGTCAGGCTCTTGGCCAAAGACATCACCAGTCATCACACTCATGTCGATAGGACCCGGAGACGGTGTGTCTGCCAGTGAATTGGAAGAAGACACCTGAATGTTAGGTTTTGTACCCATGTCGCCAACCACACTGTTGTCGGTTCCCGAAATCCGAATTCTATCATTCTCGTTGACCACCAGGGTGGGATGAGCGACAAAGGCCATGTTAGTAACTGGCCCATCACCATTGTGGCTCGATTTATGACTACGACGTTCCTCAGATACATAGCCCATTTCGTAGCAACGGGTGACAATATCATCGGCCGAGTGGAGAGTGGAAACCTCAGTTTCGGCTGTAACGGTTGATTTCACCCTAGTCATGGTGTATTGACTCTGTCCGTCGACACTCAGCTCCCAGCCCATTGCATCAAGGTAGCGATCAGGCTCGATGATCCCAAGATAACTCATATTCAAGCTCAGAAATGAGTCCAAAGATACTTCGCCCACATGGTCATCGCGAATAATGGAATATGCTTTAGCAAGAATTGCCCACTTGGCCTTGCAAGGGTCATTCTGCCAAAGAAATTTGAGGATTCCAGATTTCGCTTTTTGAGTCAATTCGGGAAAGATGTTCGAGTAGAAACCTGATCATTGTTCAGTTCAAGCCTCCCTTTTTTTGTCTCGAATGATTATACTCACTTCTGAAAGCGATGAAGCTGTTGAGGGGTCTTAGCTTTCCTGCACGGAAACGCTTCCCACGCAAAGCTGGGGAACGAGGAGCGGCTGGCGTAGGCAAGGTAGGACGACGGGCAGCGCTGAAAGGAGAGTTCATGGCTGCACCGTCGACAGCAGGATTCGGATCATTTTCGTGCGCCCGGGCCTCGTTGAGGTACTTGAGTAGCGATTCTAGTCGATGAGGCGGCATGGTCAACAGAAAGCTGTTGAAGGCTTGCTCAAGGGGGGTCATGATGCTAGCCATCTCGACTGAAAATGCCTCTGTTGGAGCTCGGAGGGCCAGTTCTATTTCTCTACCAGGTCGGTAGAATAACGACGGGGGGGATAAGAACGTGATGCACAAGAAAGAAGTCTCCAAGGTTTCCAACCCATGAAAAGAAGGAAATAGGAAGATGGAAGAGAGGAGAAGATGGACTAATTGAACGTTAGACAGAGGTATATCTATATCCTGGCGTGGGAACAAAGAAACGGCCGGGACATGATTCACTAAGACCTACCATTCACCAACTAGGTCCATCCAAGTCAGGAAGACTTGCCAGGACTGATCTGTCACCACATCTCGCTCGTACTTGTCGACGCGCTCGACGAGGAACCTACCTAGAGCTCCTACTCAGGCCCTTCAGATGTTTGATCCAACAAATCCAAAAGAGCAAGACCTTCATATTGAATGCCCAAGTGCCACCAGAATATTATGGAATCTTGTTCTTTTTTGGCGCTCTCTCCGTCCCGTAGACAGTCTTGCGAATTGTTTCGACTGAATTTGTTCGAGGCGGAAGAATGTCCAGCTTCCAATGGCAGGGTTTTCGGACAAGAAGGTACGTATTTTCTAATAAGAGGCTGTACCTAGGTACCTCTATGTTCATCTAGCTGCCACCACTCTTAGAGAGTGCTCAGTGCCAGGCTCACTAAGTAAATGCCAGTCCACTCAGTATATACTGAAAGTAGTACCTGGCTCTAAGCATGCTACATGCCCTCGCATTTCTCGAGGTGCTCCATGCACTTATTTCCCACACTCCCAAAAAACATGTACCAGAACAAGACAGCAATGGTCGCGACATTTCTCGATCTTTATTAGGATCACAGCTACGGTTTGCAAGACCCGAGGAGTAAGCTTTTCGCATCAGACCCCTTACATGACAGTGGCATGTACATACGTGTAGCCGCTGAGGTGGATATTCCCTTCCATTCCCGGACAGAGACAGTCACTGCAGGGACTGTTACTACGCAGTACCTCTGAGTCACTGGGGAAAACTCTTTTACTTGCAGAAGGAGGCTGGCTGCGTGGATCTGGAAGGTTCTCGTCTGGTCTGGAGGGGAGAAGAAACTTTGACGCTTTCACTGCGATGAATTGAATGCTTGTCTGCCTGCTAGGTATTTACCTGAAGGAGAGAAAGACAGGACAGGACAGTAAGACTTCAGACTACGGGCTATGCCATGTCTCTCGCAATCCCAGATGCAAATAACAGGGTATCATTATTGGTCTAGTAAATGCAGCAGGAAAGTAAACCAGTACAAGGTGTAGTATAGCAAGGCTACTACGAGGAAGAATTCCAATCGCTGGCCCAGATGAACGTCGAACAGCGCCACTGCGTACCCTTCTCCTTATTGCCGCTAGGTCCCAGAGGTCGCGGGCATATCCAAAACGACCGTCCGCAGTTGATGCCGGGCTTCTTCGTCGTGAGGCTGATGCATGGCTCCTGATGTCCCTCGCACTTGGGCGTGGGCTTTTTGCTAAATAGTTTGCTCCAATCTTCTCTGCTGGCTACACGATCGATGACTGGTTTTCCTTCTGTAAAGAGGACAAAAGCTTGGTCGTCTGTCGCGTTCGGTTGTCTTGTGGAAGTATCTCCATCTTTCGATCCCGAGCAGCTAGATGTGGCCAGGCCCGTCGCTTCGGCCATTCGCTGATCTGCAGTTTTCGTAGGACTCTCATTGTCGTCCCTGTCCGCGCTTCCGACTGTATTGTTATTCGTCCTGAAGAACCCTTTCAAAGTTCGTTGGCCCGCGAGCGATGTTACGGCAGTAGCTTTAGTTGCTGATTTCGAACGCTTTGGTGCAGTAGACGGGCGCGAGTCGGATGGCTGGGGTCGCTTTCGAGTGTTATCCGCGGTGGTTTTATTTCTGTAGCTAGAAGGAAGAGGCTTGTTGCTGGCTGCTCCATTGACAGCTGTGTGTGGTCCTGCATCTGGTGTCGAAGAGCTCCCGACCACGAGCAGTGATTTCTGTGAAGAGCCAGCAGGTCTACGAGAGAACATATCCTTGATACTCCTCCGACGATCAAACTCGGGTATCAACCGTCCAGACAACGGCAAAAGATCTTTCATCGTGTATTCCCGTTTCCGCTCGCCCTTCTCAAACATGCCAGGAGGGTTCATGATGTCTCGAATGTTAACAGAATCCCCATTGAGAGTAACCCAGTCATTAAACACGGCGTAAACAGGACAGTGATCGGATCCCTGGTGGGTGTTAGCAGATATTCTTGAGACCGACATGAATAAGAAAAAACAAGATGGAGCAGTGGAAAGGAGACAGACCATAAGACCTTCTTGTATGTTCGAATCGGAAAACCAGTCTTTCATAACCAGACTGCACAGCACGTAATCTATTCTTGAGCCGTAATTTCCAGGCCGAGCATTTATCCTTTGTTCCCAGCAAGTGTACATGCCCCTACGACTAGGGTGGAATGATCTACAAATGTCATGGAGAACCGGCTGTCCCCTGGCCTCATCACGTTCACCAATAACCTTCCCATCGGTCAGTAGCTGGTTGAAAAGACGCCGTGCCGGTGCAGACACAAATTCATCTTCCGTAACCGTTCCTTTACGGATGGTCTCGGCGGCATGAGCCGAGTCGATTTCACCCCTCGAGATGTTCAGATCGCCCGTCACGAATACTCTCTTCCCCATAGAAAGAAGGTTTCGAATGCGAAAATCAAGCACATCGAGAAAGCTCAAACGAAAACAGTCGCGGCTCTCGTCCCGGTTAGCAGGACAATACACCCCTAGGAGGACAAACGCCGGGAACTCGAGAATGACAGAACGACCTTCCGAATCGAGAGTTGCAGTATCAAGTTCAAGACCTGACAGCTGCTCTAGTGTCGGATAGCCACCAATCTGTTGCTCCTCGGGGAGATCTCGGAAAGAGACCGATGAGTTCGGCGGACAGAGCACTCCCGTAAGACCCTCTTCCGCACGGATAGGAGCGCATGTCGCATTGCGCGTGTAGATGACAACGCCAGAATATCCTTTACAACGTTATTTCGGCACATAAATACCAATATAGTGGGGACATCAAATAGCAAACCCTTTTTAACCCTAGGTAAACTGAAATAGCAATCCCACCCGGGAACTAGGACCATATCATCTCGGAGATCCTTCCGCTGTATCTTAGTCTCTTGGAATACAACAATATCCGCCTCGAGAATATCAAACATAGACTAATACCTCCCTGTTAGTCAGAGACCACACACAACAGAAGATAACCTAGCGAGTTCCCTACCTCGAATGTTCGGTTTCCTCTCCATGGCTCATATGAAAACGGGTTCCTAAGAAATGGTTCAGCAAATCTGCATGCTCAAGCTTCAGTAGGAAATATATATATATACCCACCTAATACCGTTGACTAACTCGTAAGCAAAATAGAATTAGTGTTACTGCTGTGTGTAGACTGTAGGGATACTCGAGCTCACCGTTCCATGTCGTAACGCGAAACCCCATTCCGGCTAATGTTAGAGTAGACCGGACCGGACATCTCTCGGGCAGAATCAAAGGGAACTGGCAAGAATGAAGCCCAGGAAGAGGACAACAGGCTAACAACAGATGCACTTTGCAACTATGTTCACGGAGTAGGTATGCCGTAACAATCGAGCTCCAAACCACGTGACAGTTAGCACGTGAGATGACATCAGGCCACATAGGATGACATAATCAAGAACATTTGGCGCCGAATCACGGGACCGCTAATTGGAATTCGTTTCCGGCGGAACGCTCAACCTCCGTGGTAATCCCATCGCCGTCACATTCCAAAGGGAAGAAAGAGACATTCCAATCCTCTCCCCTCACCTTATCGCTATGGCCTCTCAACGCAATGTCGCCCGTTTGTCCCAGCGTGCTCTGCAGCCGCTGCGGACCGCCCCCGTTCGTTCCACAGTTCCCTGCCGGTTCAATAGCACCGGCTCCTCCAAGCTGCCCGAGTGGGTAGTGGACAATGAGTTCAACCGCGAGCGAGCCGCCGTCAAGGAGCATGCTGCTGGCACAAGCTGTGCGTATTATCTATTGTGTTCTCAATTGTCATTTTTATCGGATAAATAACTGACTCAATGGCATCTCACAGCCCTCTGGCGGAGACTTAGCATCTAGTATGTTTACTCTCCAAAAAAGAAAAAAACCATTAGCCTACCATTAATGGCCTTTACTGATGAAATTTCCTCCCCTTGAAGTGCTGTCATTCCCTGCCTGATTGGCGGTGGTCTCAATGCATACAATCTCTGGAATGAGCACTGGGAACACTGGGAGCATCTCCCTCCTCTTGAGGAGCGCGTGGAATATCCCTACCAGAACATCCGTGTCAAGAACTTCCCCTGGGGAGATGGTGAAAAGGTGAGATATTCCCATTATACCCTCGTTATTTGTGGGATTGATAGGTTTGCTGACTGAATTTTTGTGGCTAGACTTTCTTGTAAGCTTATCTTCTCTTCCCACGCCATATATATGTGCAATCATCCCGATAATCCTGTTGGTTGAAACTAACTCCTTCTAGCTGGAATGACAAGGTCAACTACCACAAGGAGGACAAGGCTACCTAAGTCTGTCCTTGAGACCCTGTAGCGGAGCTCTTCGGGATTCGGGAGTTAGGCCAGGTCGGGAAGTCGAGAGTCATGTATATTCATCAAGATATTCTCGAGGAACAGTTGTCGAAATTGATGAGTTTAGTTCACTTTCGCGCTTTCTTATCATTCATTTTATTTCACTTGTTTCAAATCACCTTGCATTCGAGAAGTAGTTACATCAATCTGAACGGCCGATGTAAACCAACAAGACTGTAGTTAATTGACTTCCTAGAAAGGGATCATGTGGGTTATCGAGGATCTTTGTAGAGTTCGTACTCTTTTCGATCGTATGGCCATTTCTCATAAATTTTACCTATACGACATTAGGAATGTATTCTTCGACCAGCATATTCGGACTCCAGACTTTGCTAAGGGCCCTTTTCCCCCTTCCTTTCCCAGACCCAGAGACATATGTTGCACATATCATTCATCCTAATGCTATCAACAAGCTAGTATTTCTCCGTTGCATTCTGTCTCCGAAGATCCAAATACTTCGCCGCATAGTCATTAGCCAACACTAGATCCCCCGTGAGATGCATTGTCGTAGCCTTCTTAGCCATCATCTCACACTGACCCATGACATCATCAATCTTTTCGAACTGGTCATACGCGCAGTCAATGTACCCCAAGGCACGATTCACGTATTCTTTCCGGGCCGGCGTGTTCTCGCTCCCCTGGCGCCACAGGGAACCGGCCACGCCCATATTTGCATCGGCGAGAAGAGAGTATCCCCGTGCGGCGAGTTCGCAGTCCTCCAACTCCAGGATCTGCGGCATGATGCTTTCAATCATATCGTTTGCAGACGTGAATTCTCTGAGCCCTAGGAGAACAGCTGCAAGGGTGCTGATGGCTTCCCAGAGACCTGGGATGAGGCGGGAGCGATATGCGATACGGGCTGCTCTCATAGCCAAGGAGAAGCCACGCTGGGGCTGGAATGTCCTCTCAAAAATTCTGGCTTTGAGGCAGAGAATTTTTATTTGGTACTGGATGTCAAAGCTCCCTTGTTGAATCGACTTGGCTGTCTGTTCGACCAGATCCAGTGCGATAGTGTAGTGTCCTTTTCGGACGTAATACTCAATGGAAAGGAATGTGAGAAGAAGCGAAACGTCAGCGTCTGGAAGCTGGATTTCTTGGAGTTGCGAGAGTAGGTAATCGGCAGCCACCCTGTCATCCCTACGACCATGTCAGATGAGGAACGTCCTTCAAATAAGGGAGACGAAGCATACCGACAAATCCGCCGTCTCAGCTGCAGAACGCCAGAAAGAAAAGTCCAATGTTGATGGCTTTTGAGGGAATGCTGCCTTTCGGGAGAAATACCGTTCATACGCGCAAGGGCCTCGTTATAGCGACCCTTCTGTGCGAGCTTTGTGGGATATCAGAAAAAAGAAAAAGGAACGATCCTGCCTGCATAAAGCCAGAAATAAATGGACGTACAAGCTGACAACCCCGAAATGTGCTCTTCAGCAAATCCTCGAATGGCGCCCGATTAGCATAGCACTCGCAAAAAACTTTACTGTTCAGCCAGGAAAGATGCGTCACGCCTTTATAAATAGTCAGTGCTGTCGCCAGCTTGTCTGTTTTCAGTGAGTCGCACCTATCCTAGCATACAATGCAGTCTGCAATAGGAACTGCGGCCCGGTCGAATTCACCAAATACTTTGTGACGTTAAGATATGATGCTCGCACCACATTTTCAAACACAGAAGCAAGACTTTCCCCCTGGACGATGTTATGATGGGATTAGACATGTACAATACCTGGAGTTATCCGGGATTCAACTTACATTTTGCAGCTCGAGCTTGGCCTCGCTCAGTAGTGTTGTACTCAAGAGACTCCACATCTCAGTCTCTTTTGCCTTGGCTTTCAAGAAGGCCAGGCCTTCCTTCTCATTCCCAAGCATACCAGAGTTTTGGACATCTTTCATTTGCTCTGGAAATGCCTTACCAAAGTGATACAGCCAGCTCATACAGAAGTTTAGACAGTTCATATCATGCAATTCCCGGGCTATTGAAATAGCCTCCTGCATGGCTGAGACAGCTTCACCGTAACACTCGAAGTCCGCCTGAAGAACAGCAAGATTAAGCAGCGCATACTGATACGAGCTACGGTCATAGCCCTGCATTGTATGGTCGAAATACCGATGAAGATTGTCAAAGGCTGTCGGATAATCTCCAGCTCTCCAAGAATCGAGAAATCTAAGGAAATGTCAGCAGCAGCCCGTGGTAATAAATATTGCACAGCGTCACTGCCAACCTGAGATAGTGTGCTAGGCTTGGAACAGTAACCCCAGAAGAAAGAATGCGCCCCAGCTGCGCTCTCATCTCATCAGGTACTCTCCCACCGAGCTCTGTAATCCGTTAGTGGCCATCATGCATCCAGATAAGAAAGCAAGCATCGTGTTTACTTTGCAATTCGCCAACCTGAAATTCCAACAGCCGTTCCACATCTTTTGTACTGATTGCATTTTCATACTCTGAATCGTCTTCTATGTTGCCGTACAGCGTGTTCGCCAACAACTCGTTTGGGTATTCGGCTATCTCAACCAAGTTAACGTCAATGGGGCCCTGTTCATCTGAAGGATTCCTCTTTGACCATGCATGGTATGTCGGAAGACGATATTTGACAAAGGACTTCCAAAGCTTTACAGAATCATGAAACTGCAGCCTCGTAAACTCTAGCTGGGCTCTTCTCACGAACACACCCAGTGGCGAGGATCTTGAAACGCGCATGCGGCCGGTTTCAGGCGCGATGCCATTTTCCCTATCGTAGATCTGCTCCTCGCGTGTTTTTGAAAGGACAGATGATATATCAGAGAAGAAGATCTCAAGTGCATCCAAACATTTGAGAGACCATATCTTCCTAAGAAACAGGTCCCAGACAGAACGCCCGGGAATGGACGATTCACGGTTCGACAGTAGTTCCTCCAAGTCGGAAATGGAAACTGAGAATTGCCGCTCCCATTTCGATGAGCTGGAAAATGGCTCTGAAGGGTCTAGGGGAAATAGACACGACACCAGAAATGAAAGGACATGGACGGCGGAGGTGTTGGGGACAACGCCTTCAGTGTATATGGCGACAAGGCACAGCAGAGCAATCTTTGACGGAGTGAGATAGCGACTCATCTCGATAATTACACCATCTTCTTCGCTGGGTCCTTTCTGCTCACTATAGTTTGATTCTGGACGGATACCCAGAGGAAAATAAGTCTGAATTCGAAGGAATTGTATTCCAGCTGTGCTGCGTTGCAATTTACTGAAGTCGACTCGGAAGATCGCTGGAAGAGGTAAGCCAATTAATGCCTCAGGTATCAAGGCCATCAATTGCCGGGAAAAAGGTCCGCATCGATAAAAAGTGATGTATTTGATTGACTCAACCCCTCTTTCTCCCAATACCAATCTTGCAGGAAGGAAAAAATGAGCTTAGCAGAGGCGCTTATAACAACAGACCTTCGAGGTGCATTGCCTCTCGTTGCACGAGGTAAAGTGCGCGACTTGTACGAAGTGGACGACAAAACTCTGCTCATTGTTGCGACGGATCGTATTTCTGCATTCGATGTGGTTATGGAAAATGTTTGCTTTCCTTCGACATGATCATATTCTTGGCCTTCTTTGCTGATATCAAGACCTGTATGACAGGGAGTTCCCGGCAAAGGCGTCTACCTCACCCAGTGCACAACCAAATGGTTCGAAATCATCCAGAAGGCTATTCCTCAACTTCGCACTCATTTCCTTACCCTCAACCTCCCTCCACAGATCCCTGAATATCTGCGACCCGTGCTCCAGAATCGGAGCATGCAGGTGCGCAAGTTCAAGGTCTTCCCTATTGAAGCCATCGTCCGAGGATACCTCACAGGGTCGGCATGGAAGGAGTATCAGCAACACGGAACCGTGCATGGAATTAAACTCCCCCCAGGCTTGAAAGAGAGCCAGGCAATCCCCACTGGGCCGATCTACACACCAAGCACAAAGGCTGAGGCCGGTGAACATGATCAGAATATCCACCCTGATGAAGGCATGTACTATCTTGGCTGTGTCCTAGAAGCCCTTGATGATTGTCAACTAGCTAACGTATGTTGGGATCTACAGCCTCTAAGATTATAGGCGAGCCATATGCTGCCACTATTGCCTCTCTCTCGCTCCAAATTTATAAGGCTGCTCATGCCTATGCCTATGAACGTGGCCTCATCATTGCAGACACGAAATTTGAATTCGGTCTCGACACGGAAGGATACCATATTGTACTGGTCGACGAGATATTGACTCCAGATTCGTCCCGGTTCTGGCCCAAAGATTCGTACGAGGTTGGTCGCAGTCAGGAGAGCTTCGACAAGCAGTTCCTGCGGGACTGGTTGACTGAGCACGGGTTGAAAGGAAAAGAAGGTGTTCTGATGAGCGATGAAGTCGTCAAGAAGACCAGCGCAAAGTACAAGGAAGCGTGGGAGATAATTGCGGGACGCGAATAAGTGTTTGCGATCAACTAGCTGCGTTATCGTATTCTTGGATTTCTATTTATTTTCCCCTAATGGCTTGACGTCTGCATGATAAAGGATACTTAGATACAGGAAAATAAAAGGTCATTGGCAATTACATTATTGTACAGGACACTTTTGACTAGTTCCTTCGCTCATCCCACTCAGATCGTAAGCCTTGAAGCCCTTTCCTCTTCCCTTCTGGCTTTTTCCTTTCGACATTGAGCTCCTGGTCGTCTTTGTCTGTCCCACGGTTGGCAGACCAACCAGTGCTGACACCTTCGTCAACGGGTAGAGCATTTGGACCACATATCAGTCTCTCTTCATCAATCTCATCCTCACTCATCCCATTTGTGGCCCAGATGCGGTGAATTCGCAAGTCATACGGCCCTTCTACTCGATCCGTTAGGCCGATTCCTATGCTCTTGACCCGCTGGCGAAGGAGCGAAGTCTGCGGCTCGATAACCATGCCGTGGTTTGTCCGAACAAAATCGTTGAATGGTAAGAGAATCGTCTCCCACCCTTCCGGGCCGGACGTACTGGTCGTTATGACTGTAGAGGGTGGAGGAACATCCGAAAGAGCGGAGGGGACTCCATGAGGATAGAGGACATCAGCTTCCGCAGTGCCATCTGAATGGGTCGATTTATTATTAACGCGATGGTGCCGCGTATATAGCCTGTGTTGGTGGATGTCGGTCTGGTCAATCGAATCGGTCTGGATATTCACGGTGTAACGACGGCCGTCGGACTTAACCCGTAGAGCAAGGTAGGAATAAGGATCGATATCCCAGAACAGACGTCCAAAGAGCCAGAGGCCTCGGTCCTTATTACGAAATGCAGCGTATCCTGGATGATATCCAAGCTTGGTCAATTCAAGGAGCAGTACTAATTCAAGGACTCTCAAGAGACGTACCCGTTCTCTGCACTCTCCAGTCCTTCGGAAGTTTTGTTGAAATGCTTCCATGGAATCTGGCATGCGCTGGTGTGTTTGTAGAAGGCTCCGCGGGTACATAGTCGAGACTTGAAGTGCTGAAGCCTCCGACCGCGCGGTCGGCCATGGTCTTGCAGCCTACTATGGTTGCTTCATCTTCAAAATCAAGAAGGTGATACGGCTTCGTTGGAGTTCGGAGACCCTCCGTATTCCATGCTTCGAATAACATTGTCAGCGCTGTGGTGATGGATGTCGGGGGGTTTCGCCAAACCTATTCTTGTTAGTCTTGCCAACTCCTCTGTGCTTCGCTTGATGAATCCGGACTGCTTAGCAGCCAGACACCGAGCCGTGGGGATCATTTTCGGATGATAGTGTGCTGTTGAGGATGTCTACGTTCGATGTAGGAGAGATCGAGAAGGCCGATAGCAGCTGCACGTGTAAGCGCAGTTGGGCGAACTCCACCTGCCGAAGATCAGATAAGATTAAAGTCGATCAAACGTCAAGCATCGTCTTCCTCTCTTCCTCTACCTTCTCTGTGCCCATTATGCCATGTCAATCGATGCCAGTGATTGCATCCCAGGCGCCGTTGAATGATGATACCACCTTGGTGATGGCTGTGCTTTGAACCTCGAACTTTTGACAGGCTTGAAAACAATAGCGTAGTAATTACTTTGAAACTGAGCGGCGTCAGTTCTTCTCCCTACTGAGCTTTGTTTTTATTGGCATACTGATCTATTGGGACTATCCAAAGGCTCTTTTGGTCATATGTGTGTGTGGTATTGCTTGGGAACACGGTTATATGTCCCAGCAATGTTGACTTTCGTGCACGTCGCTTTAGGAAATATTATTTCTACCACTTTTCGCTTTTCTATATTTACTTACAAGTTAATACCCTCACTGGTCGTTGCTTGATGTCTGTCTAATGGATTTCCTCCGGTGTTTTAGAGGGGCCATTTTTGCAGTATTGCTGCCTGAGACGTTTAGAGACGATTTCCTCACAATGACAACTTCTCATGAATTTTTCCTGGAGCCTTGCTATCCTACCAGACTTCCAGATGCATCGACCACTCTCTATAGACATATTGATTTTTCTTTCACGTCATGACATTCTATTTCTGGAAAAGCATCTGGAAAAGCATCTGGAAAATTTGCATTTCTCTACCAGATTTCGAAGGATGGTGCCTGGGTGCCCTTGTCCTTGTCCATAAAATCCTCCTCGTCCTTTCGATCTCCTTCTTTTGAACTTTCTTCCTTACTACCCTCGTTCTATCTACTATTTTTCTATACTGTCTAACTATCATCCTCTGCATCCTGTCATACTCCTCGCATTGGTACTGAAATAAATAACATACATATATATATATCATCGACAACACGTTCGCTTGACATTAACAAGCATCATGACTATTCAAGTCGTTGTTAATCCTTACGACGACACAAAATACTATCCCCGCCGTGGAGACAGACAGAGCCAAAAGCCCAGCAACGAAAATGCCCAGGGCCTATTCCCCCCCAGCGCCTGTGTCTTTGTTGGAAAGTGAGTACTCCTAATAGCTCTTCCTCTCCCTCTCGCTCTTTTTCTGAGAAAGAACGTGAAACTGTACTGACATTATCATTAGCCTTTCGACCAAGGTCCCTCTTGAGACCCTTGCCGAAGATCTGAAAGAGAAATTCTCGGCATTCGGTACATGCCATGTGAAGATTAAACAGGACAAGAAGAAAGGACTGCCTGGTGCCTTTGTGCAATTCGAGGCAAGCAGCCCTCCTTGATGTGCATCTTTCTAATTAAATGGGCTAATGTAGTTGACAATATGCTCTATACAGGCAATGGAAGCTGCGGAGACTGCTTTAACATGGAATGAATGCACCATGCTTCATGGACGCTGGTTGAGAATTGAAAGATCTAGAGGAAGGAGTATGTCTCTTTTGTTATCGTTTCTTTTGACCTCGCAAATTCCAGCTTCTCCCTCGTGATAAGATCATGTTCAATACATGTCTAACGCTTCTATAGGAACTGCCTGCCTTGGACTTCGTGACGGAATGCCCATCACACCCACGGAGGTGCTTCAGGTCCTCAAGGGCAAAGGCCCTCTCGAGGTCTACAGCATTGTGGCCACTCCGTACTTCTACGACCCCTGGATGAACGTGTACACCTACACATATGTCTGCAATGTGACATTCGCCTATGTTGACGACTGTAAGGATGCAATCAAGGTAGGATGCAATGTATATATTCCCCTTAGGCACACAGAAGCTAAGTAATACATACGACACAGTACTTCAAAAACGACTTCAGATACTATATGATCCTCCTCGACGTTGACGGGAACCCCCTGCTCCCCACCGTCCCAGATTCCAACTCCAACTCCAACTCCAACCTTATGGAGGACCTAGTAGGCAAAGCACCCGAAACCCCACGCAGCCAAGACGTCCTCTACGAAATTCGCGACAAGGGCAATGTCTGGTATCCGGATCAAGTTGGAAGGAAGGTTGAAAAATACGTCCGGACCGCCTACGAGCAAGGCGAGGACGATCTCGACGATGAACAGATCATGTCCGTGGTCCAGGATCTGGAAAAGTACCAAAAGACGAAGGGTCGGTTGGGTGATTGGTATAATGGAGATGTGCCGAGGCACTGGGAGATGCAGCCAGCTGCTCCTCCAGCCCCTACGACTGAGGATTCCTCGGAGAGCAGTCAATCCCTCGATGGTAGTGAGGATGTTTCTAAGGCGGCGGAGGTAGAGGATAAAAATGCAGAAGGTGATAAAGAGAAGGACGAAATGAATGACAATGATAACGAAACCGACAAGAATGATGGGGATACGAAGGGCAAAGATGATGACAAGAAGGATGTCGACGGTCCCGAGAAGACGAACGACTCTGATTCCGACGGAAACAATACCAAAGAGGACCCAAGGACCGAGAAGTTGAACAACTGAACTGGATGGTTTGGAATTGGACGATTTGGGAATTATCGGGTTTATCATGAACGGGATTTGGAGTACTAAGTGAAAAGAAATTGATCAAATTGTGTTTTGTATTTGGCGTTATGGAACGGCGTTATGGGAATGGATTTAATTGAAATATAAAAATTATCAAAATCAAAATCATACATGAATCTCTTTCTCTCTCATCATCCATCTTGTCTGTAGGAATTATCCTGGATAAGAAAGCATAATATAATAGTGCCTATTATGGAGAAGTCCCTCACTACCATTTACTACCGTATCAAGTGTCCTTCTATAGGACATCCATATCATCATCACTAATAATTGAGTGCTTATACCTTAGTATCTATATATTATAATACAGTTTCCATGAATGCCTGCTTTCGTATCAACCAATCCAATAACTGTGATGTGCTGCCCTGCATAAGCAAAAATGCCCGTGCCATGGAGATCGATGCAATGATTCAGTAAATCAGAAGGAATACGGGTTATCATGACCTGAAGAAACGGCAGTGCAAAGAGAAGAAAAAAAAAAAAAAAGGATATCCGTTCAAAATGGAAAGAAAGAAATATGGACCTTGACCTTGACCTCCCCTATCTATATCAACGTAATACCAAACACCAACGCCTGAGCAAAATGAACATGGCATGGAAGAGGAGGGAGTATAGAAGCCGTGTTATAGAGAAAAAAACAACCGAAAATTCAAAGATTGAAATGCTGTATTTAGAAGTCATCAAAACAAAATAGCATGGACTAGGATTTAACGCGTCTTGCGTCAAAGTACCCTAGACCAACTGCAGTATCGTTCGCACCCATAAAGGGAGAAGCATCTTCTATCAGCTCCCATGGACGTAACGGAAACGGTCCAATGTTACGACCACGATACTGAATATGAAGATGGCTAGATGTGTAGCTCGGGCCCTCAGACAGACCGGCCGTTGTCCATGGGAAAGAACCAACAGGCTGCTGTGCGGGAGAACCTGCTTGGGGGTTAATCGAGGGTGTCGCAGCTGGAGTGGAGCCAGAAGCAGCTGGTGATGGCACAGACATAGGCTGCGCAGCATTGGCAGGCGTAAGATCCACTACGGGACCTAGGAGATAGACGAATCGAGGATCATTCTGAAAGTTGAGAAATGGCGGACATTTCTCTTTTAGAAATCGAGCACATTGAAGCCGGATCTCTTCCGGAAAAGCATCAATAAGAGATGCCGCCACATCCAGGGCATGCGTATGAAGTAAAATACCAGGACACGGCCGGAAATCTCTAGACTGTACAGGTTGGTGGGGGAAGTAATCCGCTATAGGGAAGAGACGTAATAAACTGCTCGGGAGGCGTGAAAGGGCAATGCAAAATATCGATACCAACAGGCGAGTTTGCTCGGGCATGCAGTTGGGTCTAGGTACTAAAGAAGGCGTGTTGAACGCCGACCGATGTATGACAATCATCCTAAGTAGAGCTGAAAACCAAAACGCGAGAGACTTTTCAAAGTCACAGTGAGACCCAGCAGTTTGACCGGAAAGCACACCATTCGCATTTCGAGTGAAACTGCTAAAGTTTGCCTGCTGTACCGCGAGCTTGTGGAAGAGCATGTCCATTTTCTCTACGAGAGCGGGCGCAATGGAGGAAAGGCCGGTTTCGGGTATGCTGTAGGACAAGGCATCGATGATAGTGAGATGCACTCTTGCGATCTCCAACGGGCTCTGACTGTCAGCTGCGGTTGTCGCACGACCATCGGTCAGGTCTTCCGACAGTGAGATCGAGAGAAATTCTTTTTCGGCTCGTTCACGAATCTAGACTGAATCAGCAAAAGCACAAGAGTAAATACCACAAAGGCTTGTACCTGTCGCACAGCATCCTGGCCCAATACCGAAACCAAGTCAACCCAGTGAGGGTTTCTAGCACGAGCGCCCGCCTTTGCGACCTTGAACATTGCATCCACTATGCTATTTTTAACCTCCTCGTCCGATTCTGCATTGAACAAGATTTGAAGTCTCAACTGGCAAAACGGTAGAGAGAAGTCACTAGTCACACTGATGATTTTCTCGACTTCGAGCAGGATTATTGTTTGATCTGGTGTACTGTTAGAAAACACAAGGCCAAAATAAAGGTACAATCCGGTTGCCTTGACATACCAACTTGCAAACCAAGACCAAGCGAATGATCTAGTGCTTTCTGTAAAGCAACAAGAGGTACTGCATTCTGGTCGAGATATTGCATATACTTTTGAGGGGCACATTCAGGGTTCCGGATAAGTAGATTGACAAGTAAGGTGGTCATGCGGTGTTGAAAGTCGTTTTGCCTCGACTCAGTCATGGGAGTATGCTGTCCATTGAGAGAAACGGCAGTATCACGAATAATACCGAGCACCTCTTCTGGATGTTTAAGGAGGTAATCTTGTTGCGCTAAACGAAACCGGTAAGAGACCTAAGATAAATATGTTAAAAATCTAACCGCGACGTATTACGGAGAGAAAAAGAGTGAGACCCACCAGGTCCAAGGGACTATCTTGCCCTGGCTCGATAGGCACAAGGAGCTCAAGTAAGTCCATTTGGAGATCAGGCATATTGGGAATTGTTCGAGACACAGTCTCCTCGCGCTGGGAGAGACTTCTCAACAGCGATAGAAATGCTTGGATGGTAACGCAACCGACACCGATTAAAGGAGGAAGAACTTTTGACAACGCCGGTCGAGTAGGAGACTTTAAGACAGTACAAACCCAGCGTACTAAGAGCAGATCGAAGTGCTTAGGAAGGAACAACCTCAATCGCGCGAGATACCGACAAGTATCACTTGCAGATAGCGTTCCTCGGTTGTGGCCGGACTCCAACTGCTTAGTTAGTGTATTGAACACCATACCCAAAGTAGCCTCATCCATGCCATTTCCAGAAGACAAAAGTTGGTCCAGCTTTTCGTGACATGGAGAACCTCCTTCAGTGGTTGCATCGGGCACACAATCAGAGACTGGTGAGAATGCCGTCATGGAAGACTTGTTTTCCAAGCGAGAAAGTTCTTGACGGAGAAGGGCCACAGTATTAAATTCGCCGGGCATTCGAAGACCAAGTTCAATGAGGGAAAAGATGAAGTCTAGGTTCGACGTTCCAAAATTCTTAAGCCGGACATATGCCTGAACGAATCTCCGAAACAGATCCGTCGTGGCGCCCATGGGACAAAACGCATCATAATGGTAATTAAGTGTGTCTGCAGCTGCAGCAAGAACGGTCGCATCATCACTGTCAGAGGCATTCCTCAGAACATCAGCGAGAATAGAGAGATCCCCAAAGCTTTCCAAGATGTCACGGATGCCGTAGAATTCCTCAGGAGTGAGGGCCGAGACATCCTCGGCAGGGAATGCCTTTTCATTATTCGCCCTGAAACAGTCAGCGTAAGTTCGACATGTCAATAAGGCCGACGATAGCTTACCTTGCAGCGTCATGGTAATGTTCTGCGACCCCCCGTCGAATCCACTGCCCGATTTCTGACTTGACGGTCCAAGTCAAATTTAGTTTAGACAGATTCTGCGGAATAGTGGCTTCCGGCTTAGCCCCAAAGATCTTGGGGAAACGATGACTAATGGAATTTTTCACAATCTGTAGCATCAGAGATTCCTCTGAGGCAGAGAACCCAGCTCGAGCCATGAGAGTGTAGCGAAGATTGCGGACATGCTCTGGTAACCGGCTGACAGGAAGATGCGCAAGAAGCCCAACGTCAGCTGTGATTGTCTACGTCCTTCGCATTAGTTAACTGTCTCGGAGTGATGAGTGAGACGACCACCTTACCTTGCTCTTGTTTGATTGAACTCTATCCGTCGCACCTCTAGCCATCAGCCATTGAAGGTACCTGCCGACCGAAAACGTCTGAGACCTAACAAGCTCTGAAATCACATGGTACACATTGCACATTTTCATCCCACTGCTGTTCCCGGCTTGTGCGAGGAAGGCAAGGATATGTGAATTGATGTCAATCCCACAGGCTTTCCATTTGCGTAAAAGGCGAACGCCAGTGAATACCCTGAAGACACCATGACGGAAAACGCAGGCTGTCCATTCGAGCAACGTGGATACCAAGGCAGCTCTGTCTTCAATGGCGTCTAAGCATGCAGTCGAAGTAGAGTTGATATCATGTGTGGAGCGGACAGAGTCCAAGATATGAATAGTGAGCTGCCGTCGGGAACGCTGTGCTGTTCCGGGACTATCCTTAGGACGTTGGACTCGAGCGTTGCGTTCAGCAAGACTTCGGAAAATAGCTCTATCCACGCGATCATCCAAATCCAAACAGGAAGCCAGTGTGTCCCTGTAGTTGTCCCACGAATCTGGCAATACAACACAGGAGGTGTTCTCACGAAGAAGTCTTTTGATGGAGTTGGATAGTCGGTCAATAAGCGGCTGGAGGAATTCCACCTGCTTGGACAGCATGACCTGCCGCCTCTTTTCAAGCAATATCTCTGCCAACCGCTTTCCTCGTTTCCGGTACCGCAAGATGCCATCCCAGTAGACACCAAGCATCAGGAGCCAGACAGGGAGTACTTTGATGGAGGCTGCCTCAAGTGACGACAAAAACCAATCTAGATAGTGGTCGTGATCAAGCATATGCTCAGAGAATAAGCGAGCAGCTAGACTGACGCTGAAATGGCCTCATAATGTCAGCGTCCCACGCAATAAGCACAGGCGGGGGTAGCATACGTATATGTCATTTTCATCATCCAATCTGCTTTTCCGCACGAATTTACTACGCCCTCAACGAACTGTTGAACGTTTATTGTCCAGTCTCGAACCCATTTTGCCTCCAAGCCAAGTGCCACTGTGCCGTTGGTACCTTTTCTTTTGAAGGCCCGAATCTCATTGGCACCGACGCACTTTGCCAGCCAAACACCTCGCCCGACAGGGATGCATTTGTTGAGGCACTGGTCAAGAAGGACTTTCCCCCTGATACCGTGCGGGATCGTGCGACTCAACCGACGTAATGGAACCGACGAATTGGCGAGATCCCGAAGCCAGGCTTCACGCTTATTGTCTGTCAGAGTCACGCGAGGCGGCGGTTTGAAAGTGGACTGTGCAGTGACGGTGTCATGGTTCTGTCGCTTGTCTAGGGCAGCAGCAAACACAGAAGACAGCATTTGCAAACCGGAGCGATGTTTCAATTGCGCGTACAGCGAAGGTCGTGCTGTGTTGGATTCGTTTTGGGAAACCCGAGCACGGTCATAGTACCCTTGCTTTGCGGTCTGTTCATTCAGAATATCCTCTGGGTGGTGTCCCGTCCAGGGAGAGAAGTCGGCAACTTCTATAACATTCTTTCTGTTAGCTGTCATATCTCAGATGCCGAATGTATTGTACAAAACGACTTACTGTCGCCCTTCAGAACCGGCGCAATGTCGGGGACCTCGATGCGATAAGAAGTAGTCTGCACATCGCCCGCGGGAGAGTCCCTCGACGCAGCGCAATCTTGTCCCCAAGGCTCCGCAGGAGGACACTTCCAAGGTACGACGGGAAGCGGAGGAGGTGTTTGTGTTTCCCCCTCCTGAACACGGGCTGCTTGATTATCCTTATGGTGTTCCGCACCATAGGTTTCCGATACCAGGGCATGAAAGGACCATGTCGGCCGGGCGCGCCACGGCACAGAAAATGGTTTCGAGGCCGTAATGGCAGAGCTGGTCCTCACATCCCCGGTGGCATGGGAGACGGTGTCATTGGGGATGAACGAAGTAGCGGACACATCCAGCTTCAGGCGCTTCGCAGGAGGTTCTCTGTCCAGCGTCCCCCAGGCGCTTGTGGTCAAATCGATAACTGCCGGCTGTCTGGCTTGCGGGTTGGGTAGGTCAACCGAGCCGGAGGTCTGAGGCTCATCGACACGTCCAAGGCCGGTGGTGACGGGGCTTTGTGGATGGCCCCATGGTTGGACGCCGGCAGATGAATGGGAAATCATGTCAGCTTCATGTTGTACATTCCAGCGTAGGCTTCTAATCGTTATAACGGTGCGAGTGCAGTAGAATTCGAAAGAGATGTGGCGTCGGGGGATATGGATATGCCTGAACGACGGGAGTCAGTACGATAAGAGAGGAGCCAGCAAGACGAGGGAAGGTCCAAATGTACCGTAGGTTGATTGGGGGAGAAATGGAGAAATGGAAAGACAGGAGGAAATGATAATAATATTAGATAAGTAATGTTTGATGTTTTCGACTCCGCCGGGACACTGCTCCGCGAAGTTGGACAAAGGGAGTCGAAGGGACAGGGAAGAAGACAGTGTAGAGGCAGCCGATAACTCGCATCCAGATAAGAGTCGGAAATAATTAGTACTCCCACTAATACTAGTTACCACTACGGAATAATAGTAATAATAAAATAGTGACCTGAGCCTGTTACCGCGCCGTGCCGGTCCGCCTATTTGTTCCCGGCCGACATTATTAGATGTTATTGCTAGTTGTCGTGGTGATTCTGGCGATGATTCCCCGTCCTCCAGCGCCATCAGATGATCATCTCCTGCAGAAGAGAATGGCCATATCACACCATCAAGTCAAGTCTTCGGCTGTATGGACAATATGCTGTCTGTGCTCTCCTTCCCCATGCCGACAAACATGAAGTCATGACCTACACTCCATAGTCCACCATCTACCGAGATGCCTGATTCCCGTCTGCACCACTTGCTCCTGCAGCCCTGCTAGCCCCCTTTTTCGCGGCGACACATGCAGATGTGTCATAACGGTCGTTGTCGCACTTCTAGGCTGGCTGGGCACCAAGTGGCAAAATGTGTTGCACCATGGGCATACAGTGTAGGGAATTTCCGGGTTATATAGTCTTGTTACCTCTGTAACTTGTTCCAAAGTGGCATTAATCCCATGACGATTACATCTATCAACAAGAAGAATACCATCTCACGCGACTATTCCTTCGTCCAGGATGTTTGAGCGCTGCCTGATCTTTACAGTAATACAGGGAAGTGCCCGATGACATGGAACACCGCGTATACAGCGCAGCACTGCTCTGTTGTTCCTCGATGATCCGATGATTCATCCAGCAAACAAACCAGGACAAAGAAGACAAATAGGCTATTTGACAGATGTACTCTGTAATGTCCATGGATGTACGCAGTAGATACCTATATAACTAGTTACCCAAAGGTACTGTAGATACATCAAATCACTAGGCGGTGTCTGGTCTTGGCATCGACTATCCCAGTGCTTCTCCCCGTCTCAACATCAATCTTGATACTCCGTACAGCTGTCCAATCCAAAAGGCATTCACCGCAGAGATGGCTTCAAAAAAGGATATGCGGAGAGTAGATCTTGGTGCGTCCTTTTTTTTTGCAATTCGATTCCTCTGCTTTCTGACCCAGAATACCTGTCCTGACGACGTTCCTGGGATATCTAGTCGTCCCCTATGTCGACCCGCCCAAAGACAAGGACAATGCTGACATGTCGGGTATGTCATGGTCCACGCTATCTGATATGAATAGGATGACAGTTATTAATCCCTTTGATTCAGGCGCCATGACCAGCACCCTGCCCATGGCCGCAGTGAGTTGGGAGTTCCCTTGACTCCTCACTATCCGTGGATAGCTCATAGCAACAGTTATTAACATCTTGGTAGATGTTTACCAGGAATAGGTGAGTCTCCTTTTTACCAGAAATAAACAATAATGTCTGACGAATTTCTCGCATACAGGATGATTGGATGGTAGCTTTGGCAATGCCCTGTCTATTAGTACAAGCCGGTAATCTGACCATCATACAGGGTTTCCTTTGTGTTCGCGCTACAGAACTGGCTGGCAGAGTCCCCAGACCAGAAGGAAACTGCGTCGACTCCAGGCTACATGTCGGTTTTCATGTCCTGTAAGTTGCCACGACTCCTTCCTTTTATTATGGGTCGCTAACTTTACGTTCTTTTTCAGTGATGGCATTGGTAGTGGTATGTTTTCAGACTATCTATGCCCACAGAGTCCTTTCGTTTTTGAATCCTGTGCTGAGACCTCATGTAGACGTATTTTCCTCTATTCATACCCCCGCCGTCCCAGCGCGCTGGAGCACCGGCGGCTCCTTCTACTTCCCCATAGGGAACTCGCGCGGTGGTTGGAAGTGTATAATATTCTGTTGGAGAAAGTTGCTGGGCTATGAACCGGAAGGAGCATATGCGTATTAATCACCTGTACTGCCCGCACTACCGTTGGGTTTTGTATGAATATTCGGTCTATCTGTGTAGTGACATATCTATGTACTACTAATAGAGGCCATTATTAATGCTAATACCCACCTAGGTAGCTTCCGCTGGCGAGTTCTCCATAGGTAACTGATGCATCAGGGGTGTAACTGGTAACTTATCGGCAGGTGGAAGATACGAGATTGGCCACCGGATCACGTGCTCACCGCCTTCCCCCTCAGCCCCTCAAAAAGGGTTTGTTGCTCTCTTCCTCTCCTTTCGATCTTCCACCTTCCTCATCATCCAACTATTCCTCCCTGCACTTCCTTCGAAATCCCTATAGCTCAGCCGCTTCAGAGATTTATATCTCAGACCTCGTCTCTTTTATTACAACCACTTTTAAGGGCCAGTTACCAGAAAAGGCCGAGTTTATGTCCATCGAAAACCTTAAGACCTTCGGTAAGTCCATTCGCCACCTCTCATCTTCCCTTTCAATATTCGCTTTTCTACCGTCTTAGATGGTAGGTAGGGATGTACAGAAATATCCGTCACGAGTACCCCCCTTTTTTGCACATACTGGGGAACGGGAAATTCGCTTGACCCTTGCCGTTATCCCTACCACGCGTCTTGGCTGATACCAGAGACTAACACGCGCTCGTACATAGACCCCTTCGCCGAAGCTGACGAAGACACCGGCGAGACTAAGCAGTCTCAGAATTACATACATATACGAATCCAACGTGAGTCGCATACACCATGATGATTGAAGCCAGCACAGCATAGTAACCCTCGTCTTTCTTCCAGAGCGTAATGGCCGAAAGACCTTGACCACCGTTCAGGGTCTCCCTAAGAAGTTCGATCAGAAGAAGATCTTGAAAGTGATCAAGAAGAAGTTTGGTATGTTTTTCCCATATCCCCCTATCGAGCCAGGAGGCTTGGCTAACATGATTAGCCTGCAATGGCACCATCGTTCACGACTCGGAGATGGGCGAGGTGATCCAGCTCCAAGGGGATCAGCGGAAGGATGTTCAGGAGTTCTTGACCGATAAGAAAGAAGGTCTTGAGCTGGATGCCAAGACCATCAAGGTTCGTAGCCTTGACAACTTCCTCATTCGGACTATGCTAACATATCTACCAGGTCCACGGCTTTTAGACGTATCTCTATGCCTCGTTCTGGTCCCTCCTTCCCAGTCTATGGTGCCCACAGAGATGCTTGGCCCCCCTGGGGGCTATCTCTGGCTTTGCGCTGCTAACGTCTGCAGCTCCCAAACACCATTTCGCCTTCGATAGCATCTCTGTACCCGGCGTATAGATCTGGGCCCTTGCGGAGATGGCACGTTACGCTACTTATTCCCTCCGAGTCGCCAATTAACCACTTGATTCGCCAGGGTTGTGAGCCTCTTTATTGTATCAAGGACGGAACTATGACGGAACGAGGCGTTGGTAGATACCCATTAGATGGATTCAATTCTACTTTGTCCTCTTTGTTTCTTTTTTTTTTGCTTATTTGGTGGAATGGCGTGTTTGAAGGGCTGTCATTCTTCTATGACATCTCTGATTTGGCCAACTAGGATCATTCGGTTGAGACGATGTGTTTCTCGACGCGTTTTCTCTTTCCTGTTCTTCCCACCGTGTACTGTCAAATCAATTTTCTCTTCTGTGGCTTTTATAATGCCATTGAAAGTAATTGGTCGAGATACTCTTGCCATTGTACTGTATTCGGTGGACTCTTCTATGTAGGGCGTATTACAACCAACAAATGGTATATCTATTATTAAAACACTGCCGGCCAGCTATGTACAGACGATGAACCGTCTCCAAGATATTCAATGAACATAAGACTAGACAGAGAGAAAAGAGACTAGTTAACTCCCAGCTTTGTCATCTGTAACGCGCATCTGTAAAAAGATTTCAACAGCCCACCCCCACAGCTTCCTTCCCATCACGAACGCGGGCATCTCTGGCTCATTTTCCCGAGTCAAATGGAGCTGCAGAAGTAACGAAGTCATGCTGATGAAGCTGGCGGCAGAGACGACTAACAAGGAGGCTGCTGTTTCGCGTTTGATCATGGCGCGGTTCTGGGTGGCGTGGTACAAGAAGGTGAGTGTCTAAGGGAGGTTAGCTACCTAGACTTAATTTATAATGGTGCCGAGTCGTGCTAGCGTACCGTTGTAATAGAGATCCATGCCGGTAGGAGGAGGCGCGGGTCCGAAGACGCACCGGAGAGATAGAGAACCCAAGAAGTAAGATATGCGATTAACCCGTTTATTGTTAGAAGACGGATGACAACTGCTGGAGGGGTATAGTTTAAAAGCCTGTAAGAGAGATACCATTTAGTATGTTAAAAATAATAGGAAGGGAAAGGAAACCAACCACCGAGACATCATACAGTCGGCAAAGAAATAAGAAAGATATGCAGATGCGCAGCACTGGACAACAGCAGATATGGTCAGTATATCATGATGCATGCGGACGAGACAGAGATAGAAGAGCTACATGCCCACACAATAGCCAATGCTACCTCCGTCACGCGAAATCTCCGTTCAACATCCCAGTTTGCTCCAATACTTCCTATAATGGCCGCGGCCCAGCCTTCCCGTCCCATCCCTGGTCGAATGTGAAGCAGCTCGGCTAGGAAGGTAAACGCGCAGCGCAACCCCCACCAAGCGGCGGGCACGGTGCTGAGAGCACGGCACACCAGCAGAGGCACGTACCACTTGCGATCAACGCCCAGGATAACGGCCACGCGTGGATGCATGGCCGTAGTAGCGGCAGCATGGCTGCTGCCATCATTGCCAGGGGGACTCTGGGAGGCGGACGACGCCGGAGATGGCGGGACAACGGTAGACACCTCAGAAGAAGAAGAGATGGTCTCTTTTTCCAAGGAATCCGTGGAGAGAGAAGAAGAGAGCGGAGGGGTCGTTGTCAGGTCTGAGTTCGTCGTCCTCGAAATGGTCACCTCGGGGGACGGAGTTTGAAGAGAGGACGGCGTAGAAGAGGCATCACGATGAGAAGCCAGCCTTATTGCACGGCATATGCAGCCGCCGCGCAAGATATATTTTGAAATCAAAGGTTGCTATATAGCGAAAGGAGGTTCGAGAATCTCTTCTTGTAAAGACTTCTTGGCTTCGTACTAGGGATATCCTCAGCGAACTGTCCACTGTGAGAACACGACGTTTCTAGCGATAGTAGCGCAATTGATGAATGAGGGGGGAGTCGGCTGTGAAAAGTAAAATGTCGACGGTGAAGTAGTGTTCATCATTAGAAGTATTCTTTTATTGCGATGAAAGTCTCAAGGGGCATTGCCACGTGATATGATAGCTCCGCCGCAAATTATCGAGTCTTCCGATTTCAGCATTCGCATCCAGCAATTCGTCCGCAATTCCTCTGGCCGGTATCCTGTTGCGAGCCATGGCGTCGTCGATTCGGCTGCCTCCGTCATGTCTTCTTCTGGTCTCCAGATCCAGCAATGCCATCCCTCGATTATATGATTCGGGTGCTTCGTCGTTATCGACTACGGCATCATGTCAACGGCGACTGTTTTCTTCGTCCAAGCAGAGGCCAGCCCAGCCCAGGATGCGTGGAGTTCCGCAAAGGCTGTCTGTGGCTCAACCTGCTCAGCCAACTATGAAGACAAGAAGTAAAGATATCTCGAGAAGTGATCTACCTCAGGACCTCGGGCTGTTGCCGGGTACATTCATTCGGCCGCTCTGGCGGGATATGCCTTCTATTTTCCAACAGCCACGGGAACGACTGGCAATTGAGTGGCTATCGGTAAAAGTTGCTTTTCAAAATTTTTTGGGGTATGTGCTCCCTGTTACTATAATCGGGAATAGAAGGATCAGTGGATGAAAAAGATGCGAAGAGAGCCAGCGGCCTGGATGGGATGGTCACAATAGGCGAATACCGGTTTGCTAATATCTCTACAGACTGATTTACTATTGCAAAACGGGAGAGAGGGGCCTTCCACTCAACCTGAAGGAGCGGCGATTAATAGGGCGCGAACTACACCAACGGATGTACAACGCTTTTGCGAGGTAGGTTCGAAAAAAAGCCTTCTCTACCTTTGTTTGGATGCCTTCTGTTTACTAATTCCAACTTTGACGTAATGTAGGGGCGATATCTTCTCTTTACGCAAGATTTGTTGTACCGGTCTCGCAAACAGTCTCAGTTCTCAAATCGAACGCCGCGCGAGAAATGAGAGAGTAACTTGGGATCTACAAAAATACATTCGCGGCCCAGCAACTTTCTTTACTGGAATCCGCGTCGTATCGGATCGCGCAACACAGATTCCAGAGTTGGAAGACTCGGGTGTCCGGCAAGTTATATTGCGCATTACCAGCAGACAATCTACCAGCAAGTACACCGTTCCGTCCAAACGCGAAGCAGAGAATTCTACTCCGACGCTTAAAAGTGCCCCAGTGATCAAGGACTGCACGGAATATATCGTTATCCAGAAGTTACGGTGGGCTGGAGAGGAAGGCGAATGGCGCATTTGGGGTCATGCCACTCCCTCTACTGTCGAGGACCTCGAGAGCCCCATGTTCTCCACAAAGCTTAGCCTCTACGAGCGTCTGATGGCATTAAAAGACGAGGTAGAAGGGGGCCGCAGGTGAATACCTGTCGTAGTCAACTGGATTATGTTCCCGCGTAACCAACTCTGCGGTGGTTTAGAGGACCTAGAGCATTCTAGATGCCTTGCCTTGTCTTGCCAGTCGAAGACTAGGCCTCTGTTCTTCACGGGCGGCGTTTAAAGGGAGTTTTCGCGAAGACACAAGGGAACCGTACAAAGGAAGGAAACTTGTTAGGTGGCGGAGAGCTCTGGGTTGGGAAGAAGAAAAGATCTACCTACCCTTTTGAGGCCATGTCTCATGTATTCATAGCATTTTCGATTTATTTTTTTTATTGTACATTCATTCTATCTTTCTCTGCGAAGTTAAGCTGCACTGCCAACAAAAGCGTTTATATATTCCAATAGACCGCCTGATGAAAGGATTATGCCTCATCTATCTCTAACAAGCCATATAAAACAATTAATTGTACCCCAGCAGCGTGCAAACCGCGTAGGGTGTAAATATCACATCGTATATGCACCGGATCGAAGACAGCAAGACCCAAACGAAATAGTCGGGTCAATTCAACTAACTTGGATGAATCTTGTATGTTCATACTGTCAGGCAAAGATGCAAAAGAGAAAAAGACAAATAAGGAACTTAAAGAGGCATAAATAACAATATTCGATCAATGTCGTGGACCCCGTCTCATCATGGATATTCAAAACCCCCTTGCACAAAAGAGAAATCATTGGGGAAGCAATTGATAAATACAGAAAATAATTGCGATGTCATGATAGAGTTGAAAGGGAATACATGATGTTTATGAACATAGAACTGAAACAGAGTAACATCAACATTGGGGGGGAGAATTATGATTACAAAGAAATAATTAATCGTCGTCGAATATTTGGAATGTATTGAGAAGGATGGTTTCAATGACTCGAACTTGCCAAGCGGCGTCGGCGATGTTGCCGCCAGAGTTGGCACTCATGAGAGTAGGCCTGGATGTTCGATTCATTAGCTATGTTTGGCCGAGGACATGGTTTTTGTGTCTATGACTCACCCAAAGCAAATTGCTAGGTTTCCAGCATTCATGCGGTTCTGCAAATAATGTTCTTGAACTTTATTTAGATGCTAGACCTCCCTGTCAGTCCGATATTCAAAGGAGGGTGGACGCTAACATCAGGCATACCAATATCAGGGCCCTTAACGTAGCATAGTGGGCATCTGGCAGATTATTAATTAGCGCGTGTAACGAATCCCGGCGTTGAATATCGTCTTCAATGCCTATGGTCCTACGAGTCAGTCCCGAACAGTTCACTGGCAACATGCTTGAACACTTACGAGCTGCGTCGATGAAGTCCGCATAGCTATCCGATGTGAAAAGTGGATCGGGCAATTCTCTAAAAAATTGTTTTAATAACCCGGCAACGCTATTGATGTCATGGTAAAAGTTCTCCGGATTAGTAAAATCCACTTGCGACGCATCTATAGGTTGAGTTAGTGGCGATACCACTTTCAGTATTTAATGCAGAACTCACCATTATCAAAAAGCGCTTTCATGTGGCTGATGTGATTAGCGCTACCAGAAAGCCGGTAAATCCCTTCAATCTCGAGGCCGAAGAGCTCCGTGGCCTGGAAGCACTGGTACACGATCAGTGGCACTGCAGTCCCATCCCTGGCATACAATTCGTTTAGTGATACCCCAAAGACCGGTCGCACTGGTGGCAGGTCGTTCTTGATCCCATTTCGAGGAAGTGGGAGTGGAGATGGGTCTCGTATTGGAGCGGGGGTCTGGGTTGGTTGTTCGTAGCCTGGTTCCTCAGGGTGGGAAGGGTTAACTATCTGCAGCTTTGGCTTAGGAGACGATGGCTCGACTTGTGGCGTATTTGGTGACGGCTGTATTGGACTAATGCTAGGTAGCTGTGGTGGTTCAGAAGACGCCTGAGAGGGAGGTGGTGACTGTTGAGAGATGGTCTTGAGCGGCTGTAATATAGATTGCCGTTTATTTTGAGCACTGGGTGGAGGAGCAGGCGCTGGTGAGGGTGCCAAGCTCTGTTTGCGTGCATCAGCACAGCAGGAAAGAGATTCCATCGCAAAGGTAGTGGTAGAAGACTCACCGGATGACGGTCATACTGGACTTGTTGCCTGGAGACTGCACCGGGATCCTTTTCCTTGGCTAGGATGTAGTCGTTGAAATCCTTCTGATTATCAATCTGCTGGACAATATCCTGGAGGGTCCTAGGACCGCCTGTCTGACCTGCCTTCAGTGGGCTAATGCTTAGGGCCTGGCCTACAAGCAATTTCTCATTGAAAGTAGCTATTCGTAGGGTTAGCATGGAAAATAAAGTAAAGGACACCTCACGGGAGGGCAACCCACCGAATTTCTGCACTTGCAATGTGAGGCCGGAGTCGCACTCGGTGATCAGCTGCTGGAGGTTGCGCACGGTCTGCGGGCGGTGGGTTGAGATCAACTCTTGTCGTGCTGCCTGTGCAGACTGAACCTTGGAGGCATAGTCGCTATCCGCCTGTTGGACTTTGCGATGCAGTTCTTCTTCAAGCTGAGCGGCTGACTTGTGACCTTTCAACCCGAATTTCCCGCCTTGCTTGTCTCCAGTCTTGACTCTCTCATACTGCTCGGCCAGTGATTCGTATTTAGCCTTCGCCTTCTCCGCAAGAGACTCGGCATCGGCGACCTTCTTTTCTGCATTCAAGCCGATCTGCTTCCAGTGCTTGCGGCTACGCTCCATATTCGTCGCCAGCTCGTGCAAGTCATCTGCCATCTGTTGCACGGAGACGGCGAATTGGAGGCCATGTTCAGCAGCTCTTTCATATATACGGTTGATCTCCTTGTAGCTTTGACTGTAGGTGCCTTGACGATTCTCGGGGCGAGCGGCGATCTCGATGCCTGCACGAGACAGTTTCTTCACCCCCTGCGCATGTTCCTCTTCCACTGATGCTCTCTTTTTGAGAAAAGCAGAGAAGTCCTTTGTGTGTCATCAGCCCACGCGACTCCGAATGATGCTAAATCCGACGTCGGACGGGAGAGTTGGGGGAGGCAGAGAGGGGGGAACTAACCTTCGCAGACGCAACGCTCTGTTTCAGCCTGGCCAGGAGCGTGGTAATTCCTATCTAGAGCGGTAGATAGATTAGTAACTCACAGCAGGGCACGAGCAGGCTGTTCCACAGGCCAGTATTGTTGCTTACATCGGAGTAGATAACTTTATCCAGTCGAGCCTTCACATCATCGGGAACAGGAGCAGGAGTAGGAGCAGGAACGGACGTTGTATGCGGCGCAACTGGGCCGTTCGAGACCCCCGGGGAAGACGGGGGATCAGAGACACGGTCAGCCATGGGGACAGACGGGATGGGCACAGAAGCGTGGAGAAGGTAGTTGAGTACGGAGACGCTGTTGACTGTCCGGAGTATTGCTTACGCTACGGGGTAAGAGGACACTATGCCCGATGGAGATGGGGGCAATCTTGATGCCTGACTGCCTCGATACGCTGACTCAGCAACAGCCGAGTTTCGCCTGATCCGCAAAAAGAACCGCGACTCTCCCGGAAATCGGCGTGTCTCTCCTTGCGGTTCCTGGACTGATCGCGGCGTAGACCCTTTTATATCCTATCTATGGACCTCCAATTTCGCCATGTCATGTCGGCAAATGCATTGAGCGCCCGCGGGAGCCTTCTGACGCCGCCGGGCTCTACCAGCGGCATTCGGAGTGACCCCACGATTCATCGGCCCGCCACGGGCTTGGATCTTTCTATCGCAAGTCCTGAAATGGAGAAAACACAGCCGATTCCTACGGGAAAGCGGCGCGGTGGGAGCAGGAAGGCCTGCAATGAGTGTAAACAGCAGAAGGTGAGCCCTGTCGAGGCCCCAATGTATAGATCAATGGGCTGCGGGCTGAAGGCATGTCTCGTTCCATCAGCTCCGATGTGATATAGTTCAAACTCCAGCTGCAGTATGTTCGCGCTGCCGGCGACTGGGGATTGAGTGCAAGGTTGAACCTTCTTTCAAACGGATTTCTAAACGAAGGTGGTTCTCTCCCTTGCTTCCAGTATGTGGTATCCTTTCTGACAGATTGATTGACAGGCGAAATGCCGAGATGGAAAAGGAGATTGCCGATCTCCGAAGACGTCTAGCTAGTGGTGAACATGCCCGGTCTGGGGAAGCCCGTCCGAGTGACGAACTATCTCAGTCCTCGGAGGATGCCTTTTGCGGTCCTGGTTCTGCTACATCCAACACAGGGAGGCCGCTGTCCGTTCCGGTAGAACCACAGCCGTCTCTCACATCGCCTTTGACTGCTATCCAGGGTCATGGTTCGATTCTCTCCCAGGACGGCAATCCATGGAGATTAGAAGATGTTTCTCTCTCGAGAGGGAGAGTATCTCGACTATTTGAACAGTAAGATGCCTCTCTTCCCTCAGGATTCCATGAGAGAAGCCGAAAGAGAGAAAGAGAAAGAAAGTAAGGAAATGAAAACTGAGTTCTTGACAGGTATTTCAGGTTCTATCACCCTTTTCTTCCCCTTCTGGATCCCCAAAAAGGCCCGGAGGAGTACCTCAATCGTTCCTCTCTTTTAGCATGGACTATTGTCTGTGTCGCCAGCCGCCGTGCTCCATCAGAACCCGGCCTCCTCATTTCGCTTTCAGGCCCATACAACAGACTCCTTTGGACCACAATTACTGCTGTGCCACAAGATTATCATGTTGTCAAGGCGCTTTGCCTTCTTTGCACGTGGCCACTACCCACGACCAGTCAGAGGACTGACGCTACATTCATGCTCAGTGGACTGATGATGCAGATTGCCATGCAACTGGGATTGCATCGCCCGGTGCAGGCTGAAGAGTTCACGACTTTCCGGATGGAAGTCAAGGGAGAAGCATTGAAGGATCGGTTGCAGACCTGGGTCGTCTGCAACATTGTAGCCCAGACGTGAGTTCCTCTGCTGACATAGCAGGCGAAGTAATTTACAAACATTCTCTACAGTGTCGCCACCGGTTACGGGCAACCTCCCAGCACCATCTATGATTGGGCCCTTGAGCCAGCGTCTTTGAATGATGCCGACTACCACCCCTCAGACGAACTGAGGATTCGCTTGCGCATTGAAAAGTTCTGTGACAGGGTCACAAGAGCACTGTATAGTAGCAAGCCTGAAGCAGCTGAATTTCTCAGCTCCGAGAAGTTGCTAATCGTTCAACTTCTTGAGAGTGAGCTTAAGGAGATGGAGGTTGAGTTTTGCAACGGGATATCGCGTACGAAACCCACAAAACGCGTCCCTTCGGAGATATTGAATAGCATACTGACGTCTCGCAAAGATGTTAATATGATCCATCTCCGCGCTGCGGAATTGCATTTAAGGTATTTCGTGTTTCTGGGAGCCAGTGCACGGAGTGAAGACGTGACGAAGCTCTTCATCGCAACGACGTCGTTTCTTGGACGAGTGCTGGACCTCGAGACATCGCCGGGAGAGCTGCTCGGTCATGCAACGAATTATATTCTCCAAATGATCGTGTCGGCCGCATTTGCTCTTATGAAGATGCTAAAGAGTTCGTTCAATCGCCATATCGATTTCGAGCATGGGAAACTGCTCTTCAATGGAGCGATCTCCGCAATCAGGCGGGTCAGCGTTATGGATCATGATCGACCGGTGCGGCTTGCCGACATCCTCGCGCAAATGTGGAATGCCAATGGTTCTGAGGTTGATTCCGGCGAGGATGCCTTGCATCTCAAGGTCCGATGCCGAATGAGCATGAGCCATGTGTATGATACAGTATGGCATTGGCGGCAGAGGTTCAGGCCGATGCGGAACACGGACGACGTGCAATGTAAGTTTCATAATCGCTTGCAGAGGTACTGTTGTCCCATGCGCAGAAAGGTTAACTTGCGTGTAGCTGTGGCAGCCAACCAGAACATGGTGAACACTGCTGGTTCTGTTGGCCAACAGCCAGATAGCAACACGTTGAATGACCCAACGCTGGTCTTCCCAGCCCAATTTCAGCAAGGATTCATGGGCGAGGCGGGCTTCTCCGAAGTCTTCGATTCTCTGAATTGGGTATTTGACGGGATCCCTGATTCCTTGGTTGCTCCTCCAGTTATATAGAGCGCAGCCGGGCGAATCCACCCTATGGCGTATCTGGTCGGTTAAGTATTGGGATACCCCTTTTCGTTGACACTCCCTGCTTTTGGTTTCCTGTAAGAAAAGTCCACAGAGAAAAATAAAACCGGCGTAAACATATGATCCTGGACACTCGATATTAAAAACACTCAAGCGTGTCCTTTCGTAGAGTCGGTAGATGGCCAATCAATGCGGTGCGTCGCTTCCCATCCAGCTGCAGCTCGATCGGGGCGGTGATTTGGGCTGTTCTTTGCAACTTCATCTCTGTCTCTCTCTCTTGCATTTCTCCCATCCTTGGAGCTTCATTCCCTTCTCCCCCTTTTTATCCCTGTTCTATCCCCGTCTTATCTCCGGGACCCATATCATCTCACGTATGAGCGTGAGATTAGCTTATCCGGTACTCTCTCCAGTCCCGACCCTCTTCCCTTCCCAAATTGAATTGCTCGTTTCAGCTTTCAGGAGCTCTCTCGCCCTGCACGAAGACCCTGTCTGTGCGTTTCTCCTATTTCCCAAGCGCCGCCAACGGCCTGCTTATTGGCTTCTCTGACATCCCCAGGCACTGACCTCTTGTCAATGGACGCAGTGCTACACTTTTAATCACGCTGTTTGCTGCTGTCCGTCTTCTGTTTCTCGGGAGGGGCTCGTCTACCCTCTTGTCGACACTGCATCTCTCGTCTCCTTGCACTCCAATTTTGCATGAATTTTCGCCATTGGTCCAGCTGGCCTAGCCGTTGGGCAACCTGTGTTTTGAGCACTTTGGAAGGTGAGAGAGAGTCCCTTTCCCCTCCCCCTTCAACAAAGAACCCCTCTCCTATCTCCACTTATGCATATGGAATATTAGGTACTGTTTTTTTTTTTTTCGCTGATAGGGCTGAACGGGCACTGATCCTTGTTTTCACCTTCTCCCAGATACCCCTTAAGCGTGTTTTGAGCCAACAGCGGATACTACAATCCCCTTCTGATCCTCCGACCTCGTATATACATCTAATAATCCATCGTCACGATTGGGCTCCCTTTCGATATATTTATCGCCTCTATCATTTATCGATCTGATAATCTCGCAAGAAGATGGCATCGGGTCCTGCGACTCAGTCGTTGAAGGTCCACTCTCCCATGCGCCTCGGTTCATAGAAAAGGAGAGCATGTAGCTAATGCTTGTCGGCTCGCAGTGTGTCGTGACTGGTGACGGTGCAGTTGGAAAGGTCGGTGCTTATACCTGTGAAATCCCCCGTCTGGACAGAGCGCTTAACAGCTGGTTATACAGACGTGTCTGCTTATCTCCTATACAACAAATGCGTTCCCCGGGGAATATATACCTACTGTGTTCGTGTTTTGCTACGCCCTTCTATCCCGAGGACACAGTTTGTTGACCCTCCTTTCAGTTTTGACAACTACACGGCCAGTGTGATGGTCGATGGTAAACCCATAAGCTTAGGCCTGTGGGATACTGCTGGACAGGAAGATTATGACCGCCTCCGACCGTTGTCATATCCCCAAACGGATGTCTTCTTAATTTGTTTCTCCATTGTCAGCCCTCCCTCTTTTGACAACGTGAAAGCCAAGGTACTGCTCCTTCCTCATTGCTATCCTGAATTCGACGGAAAATGTGAATCTTGTCAGATGTGACTGACCATCATCCAGTGGTATCCTGAGATAGAGCATCATGCTCCCAATGTCCCTATCATCCTTGTTGGCACTAAGCTTGACTTGAGGGATGATAGAGCCACCTTAGAGGCCCTCTGGGCAAGACGAATGGAACCTGTCTCCTATGAGCAAGCGCTCGCCGTCGCGAAGGAGATCAGGGCACATAAGTATCTCGAATGCTCGGCCCTTACACAACGCAATCTGAAGAGCGTATTCGATGAGGCGATCCGGTATGTGGGCTATTTATATATATCTCTTCCTTTCTACTCTCATTCACACTAATTTATTCTTCTTGGTTGCAGTGCTGTTCTCAACCCCCGACCGGCTGCGAAGGCCAAGAACAAGAAATGCCTTATTCTGTAACCCCTTTTCCTTTCTATAAACGGCTAAGTTGGCGTTCGGATATTTTGGAATATTGTTCTTCACATGGTGTTACAGCTTTGACGCCCTTTTTGAATCTTGGGTCAGGGTGCCCGTATTTCCCTCTACCTTCTAATCCAGTATGTATGAGCATGCAGCATCGCATGTCCTTCGCAGTAGATGTCACCGGGCTGGAACATATTGGCACCACCTTCCTACCCCATAGTAGTCATAATGTCAGCTGTTTCTTTCGTATTCTAGCCGCTTGTATTCACTTGGACACAATTTCCAAAGAGTAACCAGGGCCGTATAGACATATCCACATCGATTACACTTCTCAGAAGAGACTACCTAGTCTGTACAGCGACAATAATTCAATTGAAGGGAATTCTATCGGCCATCCATAATCAAAGACATCGAACAGAGTGAGTGGAAACGTCGCAACGCAAAACAAAAACTTCAAGCAAAAGATACATCTGTATTAGGAAGGTAGATGGCACTTTTTTGGAACTCATCCCTGCTTTCCAAACCAGCCCGGCCTGGTTTAACGCATCCTTTGCCTTCGACTAGGATGGATACCAGCAAAATCGTCATTGGACAAGTCTTGTTGTTGTTGTTGTTGTTGCGCCTCTTCTCCGTAGCTATTACCACCATTGCTACTTGTTTTATTTTGCTTCTTCTCCTTTTGTTGCTGCTTCAAGGCGCGTTTACGCTCCTCGTCGAGCTTCTTGTTCTTCGTGTATATCTTCGCTTTGCGGTTCTCCGATTTTCCACCTCCCCCGGCACTGGATATTGTATTAGCCGCGAATTTTCCGGGATAAGGATACTCTATCCGTCAATGAGAATAGATTAAGTGGAACATACGTTAATTCAACATTAATCCTCCTCGCGGGTGACTTGCCATCGTCGAATGACGAATGGTGATATAGCTTCAAGCACGTCTTCATGCGGTCGTAGTGGTCGAATTCGATGAATCCAAACCCGCGACATTTCTTCGGGTTAGCTTTCTCAGTAGCTAGTCGGACTGATGCAGGTGGGTTCTTGGCGAAGTGGTTTTTCATATCTTCGACGGTTGCAGTGTAGGGGAGGTTTCCTTGAGATTATATATGTCAGTAGAGGTTTGCAGGAGGTAGAATATGAACATGGGGCTAAAATCATACCGACAAATACAATGAATCTGGCTTGTTTCCCTTGTGGCCACGGTTGCTGTTGCTGCGAATATGATGCAGCTTCATCAATCGTTGATCCGTTTGTCTCGGGCTCCGGGTAGGTGTTCGTTTCTCCCTCATTATCCTTTTCTATCGTCTTCTCTTCCTTGACCTTCTTGTCCTTTTTTGATTTCTTCTTCTCTTTCTTGTCCTTCTTCTCTGATGGCTTGGAGGACTCCACTGTCTCGTTTGTCGTCTGTATATCTATATCCATTGCGTTGGAGGTGTCCTGCAACTCCTTGCCAGCATGTCCCTCCTCGTCACCGAGTTTCACCTCCTTTTGCTCTTCAGTCTCAAGCTTCTCCTTCTTCTCCTTCTTCTCCTTCTTCTCCTTCTTCTCCTTCTTCTCCTTCTTCTCCTTCTTCTCCTTCTTCTCCTTCTTCTCCTTCTTCTCCTTCTTCTCCTTCTTCTCCTTCTTCTCCTTCTTCCCTTTCTCCTTCCCATCTTTATTTTTTCGCTCTTTAGTTTCCTTATTCAGCTCACCCTTGCTCTGAACCTGCGTGGCAGCATCCTCGTTTGTCACCGTTGTTTCAATCTTATCACGCTTGTCCTTCCTCTCAGTATTCGACTTCTCTCGCTTCGTCTTCTTTCCCTTTGGTTCTGTCTCAATGACTCCATCCTCTGGAGGATCTTGGGGGAGCTTGCGCTTTTTGTCGCCCATTGTGTATGTTTTTTTTTTTTTTTTCTAGATCCGGTCGATCAAGCGTCACTAAGGGATTGGAATTAATTGGCGCAAGTTTTTAATATTGGCTTAAGAAAAATGAAGAAAAAGAACTTCCTTTCAAGGTAAAAGAGCGAAGATGATGCTCAGATACTGTAGGAATTTATAGGTGTTTTTATTTTTTTTTTCTTTTCGGATCTAGTGATTCTGCCCTTTGTATTTGGCGGTGAGAAGGGCGGAATTTAGGGCTACGTTTTTACCAAGTTTTACTAGGGATACATCAACTTTTAGAGATTCATAGCGATATGGTAATTAAATGAAACTGCGTCCCCACATTAAAATGTGGTATCAAAATACCAGGATCCGTGCTTGCTTCTGCTTGGCCCCGTAGCGTTCACGAAGCTCCGGGCGAGTAAGCAGCTGTAATAGAGGGAAATGCGTCTCTTTCATATCGAATATGCCACGTTGTTTTTGATCGATATATGATCCATCGATGACAATGCGTTCAAGTTCATCTAGTTTAAGTGTCCCTGGGCTGCGGTCAGTGCTGGGTGAATCTCGAAAAGCCTTGGATAGGATAGACAAAATCAGAAGAAAGGATGTACGTAGGACATACCGGATGTAATCAAGTCTGAAATCCTCGAAGGCGTGCCGATGCCGATGTTAACCCTATATAGAATGTTAGAAGAATATCAAACGTTCAGCTCAAATTGAAGTTTGGATATACGTGCCGTGCTCTTTGAAGAAACTGTTTGGCTTCTTCTAGCTTGATGTGCTTTGCGAATAACTTCCCAATGATGGATTCTTTCGTTTGAAATTTTCGAAGTGCTCTAAGAGCCCAACCGGTCAGCCATACTCCCGAAGGTATTCTAGCAAGCAAATCGCCAAATGAACGCCCGCTCACCTTACTATGTCCGCAGCTCGAAGCGCGGCAGGAGATATGACAAGAGTGTGTGGACTTCCTTTTTCTTCTGCGGACTTTGACAAATCGCACCCTTTAGGTTTGAAAGTATTTAAAAAATCAGGTAACTTATCCAGAGACCTCGACGATGTAAAAGAGGTTGTATCAAGGAATGTCGATTCTAGGCACACAGTTAGTTTCAGCACTCACCAGCCCATAAAAGACGGACAAAGCTTCCTGACCTTGGACATAGATATCCTCCAATTCCACCGCAGTCAACTCCTTGTTGAGTTTCCTAGCCTTCTGCGCAAAGTGATCGGCCAACAACCGCCCATCCATCTCCCCGATAGACTCGTCAATTCCCCCTTTGCGTTCCAGGTCCTCGACATCCTGCTTTTGCGAAAGCTTCTCGGTCTTATTCTTGGTCTTCTTCCGCTTCTTCTTGCTCGGCCCCTCGGGATTATTGTTATAGCCGTTGCTGGGCGTCTTCTCGGGTGTAGTCTTTTGGTGTGAAGAGTCTTCGGCGTGTCTCTTGCGTTTCTTGTCTATCTTCGTGGAGAGTGCAGAACTGCCCTTTTGTTCGGGCATTTTGGAAGCGTATAGGCCAATCGAAAACAGATATCTATGGGTAACAATAATAATGAGGAACTGCAGAAGAAGAAGAATTGAACAAGGCGTTGGCTTTTTTCTGCTTAGTCATCAAATACATGATGTTAGTTCACTATCGATAAGCATTGCGTTCCGGCGAGCACGCGTTGTTTTAGCATTTCTATCTCTTCATTACCTGCAGTGATAGCCCAGCTTCTATTTACTTTATTTAAACAGCTATAAAGCGCGATAGTATACTTTTCCCTTGAACTGTTGAATCCGCGAGTGGCAGTATAACTCACAATGGCCACCCCTAGATCGCATGGCCGGGGGACACCGCAAGACTCTCCAGCCTCAGATGCGAACACCCCAGGGGAAACCACATTGACCCGGGTAAGACAATCGTCAAGTAACCATATTTATAAATGCCGACTGATGTATATTATAGCTGCAGCGACTTCCGAGGCATCTTGGCACCCCTAGCCGCTACAGCATGCCGGGAAGCCCATGGACAGGCCGACGGACGCCAAGAAGGAGAGTCACTGCTGCGCCTTCAACGCCTTATGGACTACGTGCGATGCAGAGACGCGCAGCCAACACGCCTAGTCGTGATCGACGGAAAAGCGGGCGGGTGCAAAGAGAATCCACCTTTGACGTTTTGAAGACTCTGGGAAAAGGTATGCTTTCTTGTCCCGAAGAAACAGAATTATTAACGATTTCGGCTAACATGATGGGGAATTCTCGTATTTAGCATTGGCTCCTACGTCTCAGTTGATACACTCGTCACCTTCAGTTGAATCCAAGCCGCCTTCCGAGGAAGTGAAAGACGAAATTGATGAGTTAGATAGGGAGCCCGAGGTTGAACGGCCGAGATTATCTTTACCGATAGAGGAAGAGGACGAGGAAGGGGAGAATGATGGGGGTATCGAGATGCGGCCCCCTAGACTCTCGTTGGCAATTGATGAAGAGGAGATTACGCTGAGGTCGGTCGAGTATCCTCGCGAGGCGGGCGACGAGAGTAACCAGGGGAGACCATCCTTGATGAGTTACGCTGGTGTTAGGCTAAGTGAGAATTTCGGAGAGACAACCGGACTGGAAAGTGGCTCGGAACGTGGTGATGACACGGGGTTACGAGGCGCTTTCGAAGGGGAGGATGATACTACCATCAGCCAAGGCGCCTTTGACAAGGGGTGAGTGCAAGAGCTCCTTTTCATTCTTGGTAAGGTGACATGGCTAATATAATGCAAAGTGGAGAAACTCAGGATCTTGGACGTTTCAATTTTACTTTCGACTTTCCTTCTCCCGCGGCCCCTGCCATTGAGGATCCGGCAGAGGTACCCATGCACGACGAAGTATTTGAACTGACGGCAATGGACGTACAACCAGACTTGGCTGCCACCGATTTTCCTTCCTCTGACGATGCAGCAGGTGGCTTTGGACTTGACCTCAATCTCTCCCCTCAGGCATCCCTCAGCGAAAGCCCGGGGATAATCGGGGGAGGATTGAGAAACGAAGATATTTCTGAATCAGGTCCAAAGCAAAAGAAGCTTTCAAGGCACGGAATTCCTATTCCAAATATTCCCTCGGGAGTAGTTCGAAAACTGGCCACCCAGTTTGCGCGATCTAGAGCTATGTCCAAGACCAAGATTAACAGGGATACCTTGGCTGCGATCGAGCAAGCAACATCCTGGTTTTTCGAACAGATGAGTGAGGACCTGGCGGTATATTCCAAGCATGCAGGAAGGAGTACTATCGATGAGAGCGATGTCATGACGTTGATGCGAAGGTAAATACGTATCTCCATGTTGAGCTTAAATGTACAAAAGGCTGATTGAATAGGCAACGTCACATCAACAACTCGACAACCATTTTCTCCCTTGCACAAAGGCACCTGCCCAAGGAGCTACTTCAAGAGATGAGGCTGGTGATGCCTCCGTGAATATGGATCTATCAGCGTCACCAACCCAAACGCCTCAACGCCGCCAATCAATGCATGAAATGGACATAATGCGAAAACCTTCACTGCTAATGTCTGCCCTGACGGACTCGGCGGAGCGCCTCGTTGGGCCTTTTCCGGATGATCGACCATAACATGATCGACGTTGCGAGGGATAAACCGTACCTACTGAGTTTCAGCGGAAACTCTTCAAGGAGCTATAACGACGTCTTTCTGTTTTAACGCAACAAAGCTTTCGACATTCGAATATTCTTACCATGTGAAGATGTACTGGGTATGGTTGTTTCTGAGGTTGACTTCCGCGGCGCGACCAATTGGTATACCCTTGGCCTCTCGGTCATAGGACTCCACCAGGTCCGGTACTAAAAGATTTTAGTATCATTCAAGTCAACCGTAAGACCAGGGATTGCCTTACCCATTGTCTGTTCGATCCAAATGGGTTGGCTCCCCGTCAATTCGGCCATTTGTTTAACGTCTGGAAAATGAAATATCCCTTCTTCTGGTTTGTTATCTGGGGTGAACATATTCTTTTTCCATGGTTCCCGTAGCAAGCCCTCAACGGTTACCTCGCCCTGCGGGAGCCCAAGAGGCCTGTCTTTCTTTTCGTGTAGCTTCTTCGAGATCCAACCTCTGTTTATCAGCACGGTGCTTTGGCCATCGTCTCGCTCGAGAGGGGTGACGACAAGGAAGCCATCTTGGCCCTCCCTCATACGAGGACCGATCAGCATCTCCTGGTCATGTCTGAAATGGCCTGTTGCGTAAACACGACGGTAGTCGAATTCAGTGACAGCTTCAGGGTCGACCTTTGGGGGAAGTGGGAGAGGAGGCTTGACGAGACGATCCTCGTACTTAGCAATTAATTTCGTCTTCCAATCGAGTCGCTGAACCTGCCAAGTGCCTAGAACAAAGGAAATTAGGGGGATCAACGCTAGAGTGATCGACGGAGGTCCAATCCTTAGCATACATCCATAGATAAAACTCAAGTAACCATTGTAGACATACCCAGGATAATCAGGCCCGGCCCATGTTTTTGACCAACACGAACAATCTGCGGCGGCTGATCGACCATGGAAACCCATCTGGGATCGTCAGCCATCTGCTGATATGCTCGTCTCTGTTGGGTGCAACATCCTGCGCAAGTTGAATCGAGGCTCTTGAGGTTTAACCTCCAAGGGATGCGATGATTGCGAACGGTCCGGGTCGGTGCGAACCTGGCCGCAGGCGCAGTTCGGAAGAGGACTGAAAGAATTGGCCGCATAGTCAAGCGGAGGGGGCAATTGAGAAAAGGTTTGAAGATGGGAGAGATGGTTAACGGGAATGTCATCCACATTATTTACTTCCGGGAAGAAGTGGCCCGTGACATCGGGCGGAGATAAAAGACTACTCCGGACGGAGTACACTTACACTGTACCTACATACTCCTACTTCCTATCTTCACGCCGTACAGAGTAGAGCATCTTTAATCATGTTCTTCCAAGGAAGCCTGCAAGATGGCATCTCGCTCGCTTTGAATGAGAGAAGGGCAGTTGTCTGCTTCGTTCGAGGTTTGCGTCTTTCGTTTCCGGTCTTCCTACATGTACCGTAGTAGCTAACACAAGTGCTGAAAATAGATGATACCCCAACAAGCTCGAAATGGGAGAATGACTTCTTTACAGATGACGAAGTATGTTGTTTTCTACGTTGTGTCCATTTTCGAAGTCACCGCCAACTAATAGTACATATAACACGACCAGCTTGCGCGATTACTACAATCCGGGTCAGTCACCTTACGACTCGAAGCAGGATCTCGGGAAGCCCAATTTTTGACTTCTGTCTGTCCGATTTCAAGCTTTCCTGCTGTGGTTGTTATCAAGTACGTGTAGCAAATGTACCAGCTCTCCGCGGAGGTATGTGGCTGACGATAGCATAGGAACGGCATGTTGCAGGAATACGTTGTCCCAGAAATCACAAAGGACGACTTCTGCAGACGAATAGGAGCTGTTCTTGGTAACAGGTCACTGGATAGAGTTTCCGAAGTACAGCAGCAACATTCAGTTACAGGCAACACTAATAGGACCCCTTCAACATCAGCAGCTCTGCCAACACCTGCACCTGCCACCTCCAGCCCTCTTCAGCAGCCTCAGCCTGCGACTCAGATTACTCATGTTATTCCAGAAACAGCTGAATCACAGCACAGTGGACAAATGCAAGCAGAGACACAACCTGCTGAGAATGTGCAAGCATCTCAAGACGGCACGATCACATTGAAACCAAGTCTTGAATCAAAGAAAGATACTCCCAAAAAGACCAGGCCAAAACAAAATACCAGCAGCTTTAAGAAAATTGATGTAATCCAGGGCAGAAAGGAGGTTAGGACATCTCCTGCAAGTCCTGCCATTGACAAGCCAGTTGGCAAGAGTACCAGTGAATCTCCAGAAGAACAAGTAAATCAAACACCAGCACCTCAAGCGCCTCCTTCGAAGTATCGTCTGCAAGTGCGGCTTTTCGATGGAACCTCCGTCCGATCAAGTTTTTCTCCCTCTCATACCATCCGCGGGGATGTGCGGCCCTGGCTGGACGACCAACTCCCTGACAAAACACAGCCGTATAACCTGAAACATATTCTCACACCTCTACCCAACTACACACTATCGGTCATGGATGAGGAAAAAACATTGCAAGAACTTAGCCTTGGACCCACTGCAAATTTAGTCATGATTTCCATCCAATCCTATGCGAATGCCTATGCGCCTTCGGCATTGAGCCTCCCAGTTAGAGGAGCGCGTACTTTGTACGGTCTCGCATCATCGACCGTGGGCGGTTTGATGGATCTCGCCTCATCATTTTATGGCTCGCCGTCAGTACCGTCCGAAAACGCATCTTCCCGGAACACTGGGTCTGAATCTCCGTCTGGTGATGAGGTGCGGAGGGCAGGTCAACCAACTACCTCGCAGAGACCGAGGATCAGAACCTTAAGGGATCAACGAGATAATGAACGGAGTGATAATGAATTTTACAATGGGAACCAGGTATGCAGATGGATAGAACCCATCATTGTGAGATTTCATGCAGTGCTGATTACATTGGTGCCATGCGTAGCTCAACTTCGAGCCGCGAAGGGATTGACACAAACGAATTTTAACTTGAGTTTGCACAAGACTTTAAAAAGGCTAGTTATGGATATGGGTTACTTCCAAGTATTTTAATACGTCCTTACTGGTGACTTCGGTTAAGGGGATCAGGGGTCCTCAATCTTGGATGACTGTACACCCGTACAGTGCATATTTTCTTTTTGTATGGAAGTGTTGGGTTAAACCTTTCTAACAGTATTTTACTAAGGCGAGCGCATAACCAAGAAATGTGGAACGTGGTCTTCGCTTACTAGGCAATTGGAGTTCTGAACGTCGACCGTCAGATCCAAGCATACAAATCCACATTCCGGTACATTTGTATGGATATATGCCGACTCGACAAGTATGACTAGTTGGGCAAGTTAAAAAGGAATTCCACTATTCATGCAACGAAGGCACTGGCCAAGGATATCTTTCCAATTTTTTACCGTACTTGTTCATGTTTTTTACAGTATCATCTCATCACCATGCACCTAACCTTTATGCGCCACCCAGAGATACCTCAACACATGGCAAGTAGTTTCGCCAGCAGTTTAGTACTGTCTAGCCGCAGCCTGGCACGCTTTCTGTGCCATCACAATTATACCGGTCAGCTCTTGCTCGGATAAGCCCAGAGGGGAAATATATTTGAACAAACACGTACCAGCTGGTCCAAGTACCAACCGCAAATAGTCAGATCACCCTTATTCTCATCCATGCAGCTCCGGAAGTTGCGGATATCAGTCGCGCAAGCACCGTTCTCTGCGGAGTAATTTGCAGTAGAGCTACCCTGCCACAAGTTGCTGTCCATGGGCTGGGCCGGGGCAGAAGCCTGCTGAGGCTCAGCAGGAGCGCTCGACGAGGAACCGCCAGAGAAAAGGCTGCCGATGGCGTGTCCGATGGAGGAACCGACTGCTACACCACTGGATAGAGAATAAGAGTTAAGCACTCATCCCAAGGAAACAAGGAGGCCGAAGAAAAGGTGACTGTTTACTTACGCTGCGGTCGATGCCATTTGGCCGAAGAGGCCAGGTCCGGAGCTCTGCTGAACAGCTGGGGCCGGGGCCGGGACCGCAGGAGGGGGGGCATGATGCTGTTGCTGAGCAGGATATGCAGCTGTAGAGTGAGGCTGAGAATGCTGTTGAGCTTGGGGAGCAGCAGCCGGTCTAGCGGGTGCCGCAGTAGGTCTGGAGGGAGCGCTGCGTGCAGGAGTGGGGGCAGCACCGCGGCGTTGACGAGCCATATTAATTATAGTTTTTGAAAGACACTGAAATGGATATCAAGGGATGAGAAAAGGAGCAGAGATGTTCAACAGGTGAAGCTGGGATGTTTAATATAAGAAGATTAGAAACGTCCAGAGGGAACGGGAAGTAGAAAAGCAACCTCCGAAATGCCGACCGCACTCCGATTGGACAATCATATTGACCAATAATCTGGCCTCATTATAATCACGTGCAATGAGATATTGTGCTGAGTAATAATACACTACTAACTAACGTAATCTACAAGCGAGTGACGCAGCTCTGTATTGCATATAAAAGGGCACTTTTTAAGACCTTGATATCTTGACCACCAATAGATGTAGAATGATAGAAGAAAGGAAGATACTCTAGAAGCATGCTTTTAAAAAAAATTTTTTTCATGATTTTCTCGGCTTCAAATAGCAAAACATTTAAAAATACAAAAAATACAATTGTAATTTATCTTACCCAGAGAAATATATATCATAGAAATCTCTCTGCCGAGTATACATCAATGTAGTACTAAATCATGCTAGATATGAAATATTTTGCCTGCTAGATGTGTTGTTGCTGAGATATTTAAGGTCTTAAAAAAGTGCCCTTTTATATTTATGCAATACAGAGCTGCGTCACTCGCTTGTGGATTACGTTAGTTAGTTATGCAGACTCCAGAGTACAAGTTCTATTCCTATGGGGTTCTCAATTGCTGGAGATATCCGTACAGCTGCAGCTGCCTTTGGCCATGAATATCGTAGATCTAAAGCAAACTTCGCAGGCCTCTGTACAGCGTAGCGTGAGATCGGGCCAGCCCGACTATACACAAGGATCTGCTCTCCATGTGGTGATTGTGTTCATAGCTCACGACTCTCCATGGCTTCGCTCGTTTCCCTTTCTTGCTTTCCGCGTTTCCTTTTTCCTCTCTCGTCTCTCTTTCCTTACTTCTTTCCGTCGTTGCTTGCCATATATTATCTCTCGTCGGGAAATCTTTGGGTCTTCACCCTGTTTCTCGGATTTTGTCTTTGTTGGTTTTTGCATCTGCATATCCTTTTGTAACCCAGTAGAGATATTCCTGCCATCGCTGGAGACATTATCATTGTCTGAACTGGCACCTGACTTTGCATCAGAACTTGACCCGCGGTCATGGTCTTCCGGTCCAGTAGATTGGGTTTCGGATCCTGCGCCTCTCTTAGCCAACATTGCCGCTCTAAGTTGCGCAACGGCCTTCTCTTTTGCTTCTTGTTCCGCGCGCTCTAAATCGATTTTATCATTTCCTGCCTATTTAAAATAGAAAAAGAGTCAATTGACAGCGCCAATAAGCCCATTCATCGGCGACTGAAAACTTACAAGACCATGCTTGATGAAACGGCCAGCTGCCGCTTTGTCGAGCATCAATGACCGCTTTTCTGGTTCTGTTTCCAGAGCCTTGATCTTCTCAAAGTACTGCCTTACTCTAGTCAGTTCCCTGAAAACCGGATGCTCCTTCGCATTTACGCCTTGGAGACGTAGGTAAGCTGGCTAAACATTAGCAAGAAAATGTAGTTAGATATAGGGTACCGTAAAAAATGCGCTTACAAAAAATAAGTGATTCCAGGGCGTATGTTGTTAAGACATGAAGTTTGGCTTTGTCTAATACAGGTAATTTGCTGGCTGTAGCAGTGAGCGGAAGATCCAAGAAAGGTTTGAAAATCTCTTCAAGATCATCGACATTGTCATCCAGCCGCTCAATTAGCGGAAATAGATCTTCTGCGTCCATGCTGGGCTGTGCAGATTGCTGAAGAAATATTGAAGAGAGAATTGAGGAAACCACTTTCCTATTTGGGCGGTGAGGTTGACGGTGGGGGATTTCGGGCATTATTTTTACCGTTCTCGATTAACCTCTTCATGAACTTCGTTACTTCACGAACCTCATCTCATTGAGATATCTTGTCCCATTGACGACTATTCATGTTCTGTTAGGCTCTTAAATATTTCTTCGACACACTGAGACCTGGCTAAACTTTTATTCCTGAGCTCGCATATGGAACTCGGCCGAATCCAGTCGGCTGTCCGGAAATTCGCTTCTCGACGTTAACTTCTTCAACATATTCACCACTACATTTTCAAAGTGTTGTATACACTAGGTAGCCATCCGCTATTGCGGACTGGGCTTTTTGAATCATGTTCCGTGGCACGCATGGGCTTCGGCTGTCGAGCCACCCGTCGTTACCTGTCAAGCGGGCTACGTCGCCAGTCGTGGATGCAGAATACGGACAAATTAGGAGAAGAAGCTAGTGAGGACCAACTTTCGGGACGGATACACATTCTGGGACTGGGAAATGTGGGAAATTTTGTTGCACATTCATTGGCGACCAGACCGTCTCGGCCGCCTATGACTTTAATGCTTCATAACCCCCGCTTCTATCAGTTGCTGGTGCAAAGGAGGAATCGCATTTCTCTCTTTACCAATGGCTTAGATGACATCAAAACAGAATTTGATGTTAATGTTCGGAGCAATGAAGCATGGTATTCGTTGCCTTACTCGGCGCAGGTCGTTGACCGAGGAGGAGAACACGAGCTGAGTGAGAAGCTTCTAAAGAAAGCGGCTGAGGAGCAATTGGCTCATGCAGAGCGAGACGATGGTCATATAGAGTGTCTGGTTGTCACCTGCAAGGCAACGGACACTGTTAGGGCCCTACTAAGTGTCAAAGAACGTCTAACACGAGATTCGACCATACTCTTTCTTCAGAATGGCATGGGACAAATTGACGAGGTTAACGCATCGGTTTTCCCCAATCAGTCGGACCGCCCAAACTACATGTCTGGTGTAATCAGCCATGGCTTGTTTCGCAAAGCACCGTTTCATGTGGCCCACACTGGAATTGGTTCCACGATACTTAGCCCTTTACCACGCGGAGGTATCGACCTTTCAGCGAATCATGGATACGATGTCGACTGGGCTCCGACAACCAAGTACTTGCTTCGCAGTTTGACTCTCGCACCATCCCTTGTTGCCGTCGCGGTGACACCTTCCGATCTTATTCAATATCAGCTCGAAAAATTGGCTACGAACTGTGTTATCAACCCGCTAACGGCCATTCTGGATTGTCTCAACGGGGAGCCCCTCTACCACTTCAGTTTCTCCCGTGTCATGCGATTGCTACTTATTGAAATATCGAGTGTTATTTGTGCCCTGCCAGAATTGCAAGGTGTTCCTGGAATCGAGCATCGTTTCTCCGTGGAGCGTCTGCGCCACATCACTGTGAAACTGATGAATAAGACCGCAAAAAACAGCAGTTCCATGCTGCAAGATGTCCGGGCCAGAAGAAATGTTGAGGTCAACTATTTGAACGGCTACATTGTGCGTAGGGGCGAAGAACTTGGGATTAAATGCACGCTGAACTATATGATTATGCACCTGCTCGCTGCTAGACGGGGAATACTCATGCAGAGAGAGGCGGAGGCAATCCCTATCAAGCATCCCGCCATTGAATTTGGAGAATCCTAATAAGGGTCAAGTTGCTTTTCATTTTGTTTTACAACGTTGGTTACTCACATACGCACCGGTCCTCTTTGCAGTCAAAGCTCACAATAAAAACGCCGCCCTTCGATCATAGAATATGTGGCCAGCATGCTGGAAACAATAACCTACGGAAATTCTGATGCTAGCAAGACACTGCTTTGAACGCTTCGTCGCAGAGAACTCTGATCTGTCTCCAGCGCCTCAAAAGCATCTCCAATTTCCCTCGATCCTCATCACTCCCCTGGCTAGACTCCTGCTTCAGATTCAGTGCTGCTAGCGTCTTGTCGGCCTCTTTCATATATGCTCGTATCCACCCTTGGATAATGGACAACGATTTTGCGGCATTAACTCCCTTGGTCGAGATGCCCAGCACATAATTCCGCCAGTCTTTGCGTGTCATATATTTCATGCACGCAACGATTTCCGTTCGGTAGCAAACACCCGCGGAGGTCATTTGATAATTTCTGCGATATTCCCTGTACATGAGAAAGAGAGAACGAAAAAGTGAATAGATATTAAAAAGATGTCGTACCCGTAATACTGTTGTAGTCTCAATTCGTCTCGATCAGACGGACTGAGAATGCGAAACACGATGTCATCCAGGTATAGTACTTCCCATTCATTCTCCTCGAGGAAGAATCCATCTAGTCGTCTAGGTAAGCTTTGGAAAGATATGTATGTAGGGAGGGATTTGTCCAGGCGCTTGACTTCTTACATTCCGCGAAAAGAAAGTCGTTAGGATGAGCTCCATAGCACATGAAGATTTCTTCACCTCTTTCTGTGTGTGACCATGCATTAAATTAGGGAAGAGGGAAGGAATTGTAGACAATAAGAAAAAGCAGCGCGAAGAGGCATACCGTAGCTTTTTGCAGCTCGGAAAGTATACTCCTTGCCATTGAAGTCCGCATCGCACTATTTGATGAAGAGAAGCGTCAGTGAAAAGAAAATTCATATTACTAATTATGTTTTAATAACATTTGCACTTACTGCTATGTCGGAGTGGTTGAAATAGTCAGCAAAAGGCACTAGAGCAAGAGCATCATTTCGGTCCTCCGGGGGATCATTCCCAGGCATCACATAATAGAAGCTCCTTGTATTGACAATAAACCAGTAATACGAAAAAGTTTCCCAGTCTGTGTCCGGGAAAACAGCCAGGGCGCTGTCCCAAGCAGTCCGTAACCTCTTTTCCTGCTGCGCGAGGAGGTTCTGATGATGCGACTCATATTCACATTCTTTTTGCTGAATTTTTCTATTACGCAAAGTATTCCAACGACCAGATATAGAAGGAGACAGGAAAATAGCCCGGGATGGATGGGAAATGTCAGCGCCGTCGTACTCAGAGTTCGAAATACGCAAATCCCGCGGCCAGAGGCAAGGCATACTGTCCTCGAAGTCTTTCCTGGTGGGCCAGACACTTTTCCACAGGTCATATTTCACGAGGTCCTCGGGGTCTCCGTGGGTCAAAAAGGCAGCGAGGAGTCCATGAACCGAGATGTTTGGAGGAGATCCAAACTTGCGGATAAAGGATTCGGGGATGGTGTCAACGGTAAGCATTGCTTGAAAGGGAACGGTCACCATAGTCTCGTTTTTCTTTATCAAGAAGAAAAAGAAATGGGATCAGCATATAGGTCAATCCCATGGATTTAAAGAAACATGTCTTCGTACTTCAATATCGCGGGTTGCTATCATTCCCAACCCACGACCTGAAAATCGTGCAGGGAAGACGCCATTTACTTGAATACCTTGCGATAAAGCCCATTGCGCAAACCGCTTGTGCTTTTCTCCCGGACTCCATGATGGCTCCATTCCAAATAGCCTGCAAATGTGGACACTGAGACAGGATGAATTGAGAACTATAGCGGGCCGCTAATAGGGGCCATCTGAAGGCTGCAATAAATACTGACTGTAGATGCGGTATCAGTGAGTATTAGCACAGACGATGAACGATATTCCAGTTAGATCCTGCATGTTGAATCTTGAGTGAGCTTGCATTATAAAATCTGGCTGATGAGACGTGCTGGAGAACTGGAAGAGAAATTCCCGTGGTCGCTCTCCGATAAGCGACAAGCGCCGCTTATCTGCTGACTAATCTCAGATCGCTGCAGCGGAAATATTACCGAATGGCGTGCCTCGTCGTCCAGAGCCGTCCGCACGCCGACTTACCTCCAGATGTCTTCTTGAGAGTCATGTTCACTGTGACCTTGAACCCTTCGGGCACAAAATGTCAGTCCTAGGGAGACATGGAGTACCTTGTGTGCGAGCATTGACTTTTTCAACACCCACGTCTTTGTTTACGTCTTCCGCGCGGGCCTTCTCCGTTCTCAACCGTCCGTCCTCAAACTACCCCGGCCATGTTCCGCTGACGTTCGTCGAGCGTGGTGTGCTCGCAGCGGGTTCTGCCTTGGGAGCTCTTCTGAACCCAAGAAGAGCCGGTGAGCATTGTCAAAACGTTCTTGCGTTATAGCTTCCTGTTCCTGATACTTGCAGCACCTCTTTCAATATGCCAATTGAGCTGACATCCATGGAAACCTTGTAGATCTGATTGCAACTGTGGGTGAAACTACTGCAACACCCTATTTCATCTACCGGCTTCGTAATGCCATGCTCTCAGACCCGACAGGCCGCCGCATCCTCCGTGACCGCCCCCGCATGACCTCTGACTCTCTTGACCTGCCCTATCTCCGCTCTCTTCCCCAGAATACCCTTGGTCGCACCTATGTGACCTGGCTCGATCGTGAGCATGTCTCCCCAGACACCCGAAAGAGCGTCCAGTACATCGACGACGAGGAATGCGCGTACGTCATGCAGCGGTACCGCGAGTGCCATGACTTCTATCATGCGCTGACAGGCTTGCCAACTTTTTTTGAAGGGGAGGTTGCACTTAAGACATTTGAGTTTCTCAACACACTCATTCCCATGACAGGGTTGAGCGTTCTTGCTGCAGTACGGCTAAAGCCCGCTGAGCGAGAAAGGTTCTTTGCTTTGTATCTTCCCTGGGCTATACAAAGCGGACTTGCCAGCAAAGAACTGATCAACGTTTATTGGGAAGAACTGTTTGAAAAGGATGTCAATGAATTACGACAGGAGATGGGCATTCAGACGCCACCGGACATGAGAATTATTCGGAGAATGATTAGGGAACAGAAGAGAAGAGAAAAGGAGGTGGCGCAAAGTGCAGAATAGAAAAGTACAGCCTCGGCAGTCCATAATCTGAGAAGCATGCGTTGTTGGGATGGCGAGGACCGCATTCGAGAAGTCGAAAAAGATACTCCACTTTTATACTGGAATGGCAGCTTGGGACCCGGCACTGCGCTCCAGATAATCTTCCAGTTAATTAGCAGTAGCTGGTCAGAACCTGAACGGTTCAGTTCGGGAGTTTGAAAAGAAATAAGAAAAGACAAGACAAGAAAACAAAAAGGAATAAAACAGATATTAACCCTTATGTGAAAGTTGCGAAGCCGTTATTATGCATTCGATCAGGGACCATCACAGATTCAGTAAGTCATCATCGTCATCATCCCATCCGCCTTTGCGGCGATTAATCACAATTTTATGCGACTCTTCCTCTTTCCGATTGTTCTCTGCGACAGCGTTCAGTAATTCCTTGAGCTGTTCCTCTGTGACCTTCTGTCGTAGTTGACCCGTTTGGGCTAGCATGATGAGCCTGTTCTCGATATCTGCTGCTCGTGACTCATTAACGAGACGAATACGGCCTAAACGGTCGGCAGCTGCTGGTTCAAGGATCTGGTTTAGAATAGCAATGCGGCGCTCTGTCGGGTACACATGTATGGTAAGTCTGGAGATCACAATACTGGTCTGCAGGTTGCGAGAGGGATTGGTTATAAGATATACCTTGGAGTTGCCTAGCAAGACATGAATAGTCAGCATGGTTATCGTGGTCCCGCTTTCATATCTCAAATTATCACACCAGAACTCACTTTCTCTGTTCTTCCTGGTTGGAGCTGCCTCCGTTCCCTTCTCGCGAACTGGCCTGTTGCTGGAGCTGCGCGAGACGTGCGCGTCTGATCTATGTGGAGTTTAAGTAGGAGTCTTCATGGATATCACATGCAGGGGCCACAGTCTTAGAAAGAGGTAACTCCCCTCTGTAAGACAGGGCAGGACAGCCTCTTCTTGAATATTATACTAACCTCTTCAAGTTCTGCATCGGCCATGATGCCTGTGTTGCTGTTGCTAGTTCTTCTTGTTTCTTGTTACCGGAACGAAAAAAAAAGAAAATAGCGAACTAGCAGTATAAATCCCAAGTAGTGAGCCTGGTACGGCTGGAATAGAAGCTCTTAAGCAGAAGTGAATTGCAGAACCAAGTTCCGAGTAGATCTGCTGGATCGCGATGGAGAAGATTCTCGCCCCGCTGCGTTGCAGCCTGAGGCCGAAATGCGGGATGAGATGCAAATCAGGCAATATTCTCCTGTAATGAAGTAATTAAAATACCGCCATCGTCATCGCTGCGGCCTAATTAACGCGAGATCCATATGATCTATCATATCTAATAATAATAATACTCCGTACCGCGTAAATTACTCACGATCACCGCGTAATGGCAATTCTTCGCAGATAACTAGTTAGTTACGCACCACGCCAAATGGATGACTAAGCGCGCATTGCCTCTCCGACCCAACCGAACCTCCCAAGCCTCTGACGAACACTCGATCCATCCTCTCCACTACCCTCACGCTCTCTACCTTGTCCTTTCTCGCATTTTCCTTTCCCTATCCGACAATATCTCTCATTTCCGTCGTTCCTTTCTTGCCGTCGGAATACATTGGCTACCCGGCTCAATGACCCTTATCCCGTTCGATTAGGGCCAGCTCTGTACGGTCGAGCGTGCCGTCCACTATCTGCTGTTTCTGTTACATTCTTGGCCTTGTGTGCGTGCCACAGACTGTGGTTGGGAACATACCGTTATTTCTTCAACCTTGCCGACATCCAACTTGCACTCTTTTGCTCTTTATATCCACTGTCTTTGCGTATGAAACCAAAGTACGGAGATCCGGGGACGACTGCCTCCTCCATTATGGCCGAGTAAGTCCATCAATGCACCCTGACTACCCGATTCCACTTCCCTCTATCGAGTTTTGCCGTTTGATCTTTGGGAGGCTGGAGCCTGATGTCCCTTTGTAGCTTAATTGCTTTCCATACTTACCCGCATCCCACCTTCCTCTCGCCACCCAGCATGGTGCGCCGTCGATCTGCCTCTCCCGACAAGACTGTGACGAAAGCAAAGTCCACCAACGATCTTTCTGGTGCTACGGCTGACCGTCCCTCTCTACATTTCTCCCCGTCCTCATTTCCTGAGAGTGACTTCAGCACCCTCAAGGACCCCAGACTCAATGGAAATGCCAACTCGGATTTGACACGCACAACATCCGCACCACCGCAACATCCAGACCTAAGCAATGAGGTGACTACTTTGAGTGCAAAACTCATTCAAGCAATTAATAATCAGACTACCCTTGACGATACCCTTGTTGCGACCCGGCAAGAATTGGAGAATGCCCAAAAGAGAATCCAAAGCCTTGAAGCGGAAAATATAAAATACCGAAAGAATATTGACGATGGAATCTATATCAAGAAGACCGATGCGGTACAGGAGATAGAGAAATTGAAAGCGGCCCTTGCTCAGGAGAAGGCCCAACGAGCTCTTGTCGAGCAAGGCAAGAAGACTATCGAACAAGAGCTTGAGAGTCTCACTGCAGCCCTTTTTGAGGAAGCGAATAAGGTATTTCATGTGCTTATAATTTTTATACTTTGCATCATCTAATACCTGTCTAGATGGTGGCGGCTGCTAAAATCGAACGTGATGCGGTCGAGAAGAAGAATGAACAACTCCGGGCACAGATCAAAGATACGGAGTCGCTACTCGCGTCACATCAAGAACAGCTGTCAGAGTTGAAAACTGTTATGCAGGGCATGAGTCCTGTCAAGGACGACTCTGATAACCGCACCGTTTTCTCGGTCCCAGCTTCTCCAGCTGGTCCTCAGCCGCCGCTGATTGTTAAAAACACGACTGAAGTACTAAATACCCAGGATGTGGCTTCAGACATTGAGGAACTCAGCTCAGGACCCTCAACAAGCTTTTCGAACTTAATCAAGACGGTCTGTCGAACAGACCTGCAAGCGTACAGCGAATTTCGGGATATGCTGACCCAGTCGAAGAGTTCGAAACCCCCTAGTCGCTCTACTAGTGGGTCATATTCTGGTCTCAACGTGATAGGTGGTCTTGCCAGTTTGGCTGGCAACAGTAATGGTGGGTCTGGATCGGTGTCTCCGTCACCTGTGAAGTCTCAGCAGACGTCTGCGGCCAGTAATCCGTCTTCACCGTCACATAGTGGCTTGCATATTCCTCTGAAGGAGACACGTTTCTACAAGCGTGTTCTCATGGAAGATATAGAGCCCACTTTGCGACTAGACGCTTCCCCTGGCATCTCATGGCTCGCTCGTCGCACTATTATGAGCGCTATCTGTGATGGCAGTCTGGTGGTTGAACCAATGCCGTCTGCCTCGAAGAAATGGGCTTTCCCTTGCTCACTTTGTGGCGAGCGCAGAGATGATATTGATCACGAGAGGACTCATCGCTTCCGAACTTCGGATAATGAGACGGCCCAGCGATATCCTTTGTGCGGTCTTTGCCTAGAGAAACTGCGGTCATGCTGTGAATTTGCTGGCTATCTCCGTCTTATCCTCGACGGCCATGTCCGTATCGGTGATGTCGAAGACGAGAAGGATGCCTGGGAAGAAACAGTTCGCTTGAGAGAAAGGATATTTTGGTCCAGGGTCGGTGCAGGTGTCGTTCCCATCTTCGCCTTAACGAATACCTCGGAAAGGAGCTTGCCACCCTCGGACAGTGCGTCTCAGAACACATATCCCCCCGAGAATAATTGCGAGAATGATGACCAGTAGCAATTAGCATGAAAGCAGCATGCTTCAGACAGGGAAGTCCCCCACATTGGTTGATTGTAGCAAGTCTGCTAGCATCAATTTCTCTGCCCCGTTTGAGACCGCATCGCCCTAAGATCCCCGCCTGGCAAATAACAACATCCCTGATGATTGCTCTGGTGGCTCTGGCGACTTTGAAGTCGGTGGGACTGTTGCAATGAACACCAACGCAACTTCATACAATGCGGTTCTCGGTTCAGCCAATCTGCAGACCGTCATCTTAACTAAGAACGTTCCACCGAAGTTGAGACCACGAGCTTCTGGTCTATCCTATCAACGGTCAATTGATATTTCAGAAAACGCCTGCGATACTTTTTAATTATAATAATGACCGGCAGGTTTTCTCTCTTTTTTCTTCCTGATTTACTATACGACTTGTCTATGCGGCTTTGATTTCATGCCTGCATTGCCACACGGTTACTTATTCATTTTAATGCGTCGTCTTGGCGATCTTTTTTCTATTCTTAATGTATTATTACACCTTTGGTTATATTCCCATTCTTCTATACATATTGTCCTCTTCCATGTGACACTCAACTTTGCAAAGATGTTTGAGTTTTATGAAAAAAATCCTTTGGGTATGAGGATCTCCATGTCACAGGCAATGTGAACTGACCAGCCCAATAGTTATTGTGAATGGTTTAATGTCACCTCATGTGTTTGTTATGCTTTTTGTTGCGCTTTCGTTTGTGCTTCAGTTCTGGGGTCTGGTAGAGGCGGCAAGTTTGGATTTCTAATAATGCATGGTACTACTAGTACATACCAGTTTTGAGAGCTGATCAATGTGAAAATGATGCTTGGAGGCCATGTTGTTTGTGTTTCATAGATGGTGTTAATGGTTTCAGTTGACTATGCACTGTCTACTATAGAGCTCCTGCATGGATGAGAGGCCAGGTTCAGAATATATCCACTCATACTGTCTTCTAAAACAATAAAGTTCCATTGAAGAAAGATAATATATGAGACCATACTGTACTAGTTACCAACGAACGAGACCAACACCCACAACGATCAAACTCCGGATAAAACTGGAGAGAACAAAAAAAAAAAAAAAAAAAATCATAGAGCACTTACTACTTATTGCCTGTACTTTTCATGAAGCCGTCGAAGCTGTTCTTCGATATTCAAAGTAGGAGGGTTAGGCGGCGGTCCTCCAGCGGGACCAACTGTTGGCATTGGGTGCGCGATGCCAGGAGCGGCGACTCCAGGAGGCATATAACCCGGAGGAACAGCGCCGGGCGCCCAATGACCCGGTGGAGCGCTACCAGGAGGCACAGCACCGGGAGGTATGGTCCCAGGGGGGCCAGCACCGTCGTAACCATGCGGGCCGGCAGTAGCCTGTCTCTTTCTCCGTGCTTCCTCCTCTGATTCGCCAGACATAGGGACAGCTGTAGAATCGAAGACATCGCTTCGCTGGCTTGCGAGACGTTTGAGGTTATTGACGACATCGGCGGTGGAGAGGTTGGTCGTCGCGCTTCTGGATTCCGCCTTGGCCCGCTGCTCCTTCCACCGGGGATCGAGGAGCTCAATGCGCATGTGTTGCTCCAGCTCCGTGATGGGGATTTGCTGGCGGCAGTTCGGGCAGAGCGCAGTTGCAGTGGAGGTTTGGAGGCGGCGAGCTTGAGCGCGCGGGACGTAATCCGAGCGGATACGCATGGGCTGTTGTTGTCCTGGAGGTGCTTTGGCGGCGGCTTGCGCTACAGCAGCTTGATCGCGTGCTTCCATGCGCTCACGAATGCGCTGCTCTTCATCGTCTGTTGCTGCTGGAACTGGGGGAACAGTGGGAGGAGGTTGGGGCATGACATAGCTGGGAGGTTCGGCCTGGGGGGTGGGAATGACTGGTTGTGTTGGAGTTGGTTGAGGCTGCGTAGGATAGGCATTATAGTATACAGGAGTGTCTTGGTCCGTCGGCATGGCCTCTTCAATGCGCAGAGGATTAAGAGACAGCATGGCCTTTTGTTCCAAGGACGCTGACTGGAGATCTGTGAGAGATGCCGGTGGCGGTAATTCTGCCTGGTCGTCTGCCTCAGTGAAAAGAACCGTTTCAACCACAACGAAGTCATGCCAATCGATCTGTGCGTAGGCTATGCGCTCCTTTTCCTCCTCTTCCTCTTTCTTCTGTTTCTGTTGTTCCTGATATTTCACCCACTCTGCGCGCTGCTTGGCTCTTTCCAAAACATGGTACTTGTTTCTGACATTGGCTTCTAGCTCCGCCAGTCTTTTCTGCTCTGAGGTAGTATCATCTACCCCTTCTGGTCGCAATAGTATCGTGTATTGGTCTACTAGTCTGGTGAAAAACTGGTAGAGACTATGCTGCGGACGCAAGAAGTCGAATTGAAAGTTCCGAGCCTCCCTTTGAGACAAGGCCGTCATAAAAGACTTTCCCCTTTTGGCGACAAACAGTGCCGTCATTTTGACGATCTCCAAATCCTGCGCGTTTATTATGGGCATTCGAGCAGAGAAATGGAACTCCGCCGGTGCTGGAGGGCCTTTGGGCTTCTCTGGCTCAGCAGCCGGTGCAGCCTGGTCTGAAGGGCCCACAGGCGCGCCAGTACCCTTGCCCTCTTTAATCTGGTTAAGTCGCCATACGTAGAATGCGGAATAGGGGTCACTTGGATTTAGGAAGGAGAATTTGGGGTTGTTTCGTTCCTTGTCGCGGACACGTTCTAATAACCAAAACACAGCGCTTAGCTCTGGGACCACGAAATCTGAACTTGAAAATACTTGATTCCACATACCTTCAAATACAGGCCCATTTCGAGCCACATACCCAGCGGTTTTCTCGACGATAGCTATCGGAGAAAGTTAGCGCGTTCACAATCTAGCGAAGTTTGCAGCTGGACTGACCTCGAATATCCTTCGGTGGTAGGACCACGCCTTCAGGCGGTTTATTATTCACTTCGTCTGGCCGACTAGCAGTGTCTCCATTTGCCACGGGGGTTGCCATGTTGATGAGTGTCACTCTTCACTCTTTCAGAGTTATGGTAAGCTTTTCTATTTCATTGCCTCCATCCCCGTTCTTCTACGGTGCCAAATAAGGTTAGCGCCAGTTATCACTAGCCGCGCGTTAACAAGCGCCTAAATGGCGATTGATAGCCGCGACGAGCAGCAATCGTTACGGAGCAAAAAAATATATATTTAATTTAAATTAAATAATATAAAGGAAAATAAAAGAGGCGGCAATAATAATCCATTTCAAATTAGATTTTTTAAAGAATTTGTCATATTCTTTCTATCCTTCCCTGTCATAGAGCTGACGTCGAAGTTCCTCCGCAGCCGCGATCTGTCCTTAACTTCTCCCGAGTCTAAACATCTTACTCCGCACATGCTTCTGGTCCGGATCCTCTTGACCGTTTTCTAACCTATTTGCACTCTATTATGGGGCTATTTTCTTCCTTCTTTACTCTCGTTAATCCTTTATCTCCCTTCAGATTTGTTAATATATTCAGCTATAAAGCTGTATCCGAACTCACTTTCATCTGCTTCTGCCGTGAAACAGACGTCCTTCATATCTTCACAGACGACTTCTGAAGTTGTTTTCTTTTGTACAGTTCTCTACCCTCTTGCTGGATCGCCACAGATACCATCTCTGTTGCCTGATTTTCTTTCACACTTAGCGGGGTCAAAATGCCCCAGAAATCCAAAGAACTTCTGGAGGTTAAACCTCTCCTGAAGACCAGGCGTTCTCCCAGTCGCTCTCCAAGACCAAAAGATCGCAAAAAGGCAACAGCCAGAGCTTCAAATTATGGATCAGAAGGTGTCGTGAATAATGACATCTTCTGCCTCCCCACCTCCGACTACAAGGCCCTCGCATTCATGACGATTGTCGCAGCAATTGTCCGCCTATTCAGAATCTACCAGCCTTCGAGTGTTGTTTTCGATGAAGTACAGTGCGTATAGATTTTGTCTCCGGTATTCTTTGGTGATATTCCCACTAATTACCGTATCAACAGCTTTGGCGGTTTTGCATCCAAGTACATCAAAGGCCGATTCTTCATGGATGTCCATCCTCCTCTTGCGAAGCTCCTCATTACGCTTGCAGGCTGGCTCGCTGGATTTGACGGGAATTTCGATTTCAAGGACATTGGCGCGGACTATTTGGAGCCAGGCGTACCGTACGTTGCGATGCGCATGCTTCCCGCTGTTCTGGGTGTACTCACAGTTCCCTTGATGTTTCTTATTCTGAAGTCGACGGGGTGCCGGACCATAACTGCAATTTTGGGTGCTGGGCTAGTAACTTTTGGTATGCTCCCACACTTCAGAATGGGGGGAAAGAAGCAGGCGCAAGTATACTGACAATCCCAAGAAAACGGTCTGGTCACGCAGTCTCGTCTAATACTCCTCGACTCGCCTTTGGTATTCTTTACCGCATTAACGACGCTGTCATTCACATCTTTTACAAACCAACAAGAGCTGGGACCATCGGCCGCTTTCAGTGGATTATGGTGGTTTTGGCTGGTCATGACCGGCCTTAGTCTAGGCGCCACCCTCAGCGTTAAATGGGTTGGGCTTTTCACAACTGCCTGGGTCGGCTCTCTCACAATCCTTCAGCTCTGGGTGTTGCTTGGCGATAATATCACCGTGACACCTGTCCGTATCTTCCCTTCGCCTTTGATATCTATCCGGCAGATGCTGACTAGTACTCTAGCGTATATGGTTCAAACACTTCTTCGCCCGTGCCTTTTGCCTCATTATTATTCCGATCGGTTTTTACTGCGCGATGTTTGCAATCCACTTTCAGTGCTTGGTAAATCCCGGGGATGGCGACGGTTTCATGTCATCTCAGTTTCAAGCAACATTGAACTCCAAAGCCATGCAGGATGTTCCAGCTGACGTCGCTTTTGGTTCTCGTATCAGCCTCCGCCATTTTAATACTCAAGGTGGTTACCTGCATTCCCATCCCCATATGTATCCCACTGGAAGCAATCAGCAGCAGATTACGCTTTACCCTCATAAGGATGAGAACAATGAGTTCATTGTCGAGAATCAGACCCAGCCCCTTGGGCCCTATGGCGAAGTTGAGGGACCGTATGCTTGGGACAACATCACGGCCTCATTTGTTGAAGATGGCGCTGTGATAAGGCTCTACCATAAGCTGACGCACAGAAGAGTACATTCTCATGACCACCGGCCCCCTGTAACCGAAGCCGACTGGCAAAATGAAGTTTCGGCTTATGGATTCGAAGGTTTCCCTGGCGATGCAAACGACCTTTTCCGAATCGAGATTGTCAAATCCATGTCTGACAATGAAGAAGCCAAGAAGAGAGTACGGACTATTGAAACAAAATTCAGGCTTATTCATGTTATGAGTGGCTGTGCCTTATTTTCCCATCCGGTTAAGCTCCCTGATTGGGGTTGGGGTCAGCAAGAAGTCACTTGCGCGAGAGGAGGTACCCTGCCAAATAGTGTTTGGTATATTGAATCAAATAACCACCCGACGCTTCCTGAAGATGCTGAAAAGGTGAACTACAAGAATCCCGGGTTCTTGGGTAAGTTCTGGGAACTCCAAAAAGTTATGTGGACTGTCAACGCTGGTTTGGTAGAGTCTCATAACTGGGACTCTCGTCCACCGTCGTGGCCGACTCTACGTCGCGGCATCAATTTCTGGGGCAGAGATCACCGTCAAATCTATCTCTTGGGAAATCCACTTATCTGGTGGTTTTCAACGGCAGCCATTGCCATTTACGTCCTGTTCAAAGGCGTTGCCATTCTTCGGTGGCAGAGGAGCTGTGGTGACTACCATAATATCAATTTCAAGCGATTTGACTACGAAGTTGGCACCAGTGTCCTTGGGTGGGCCTTCCACTATTTCCCATTTTACCTCATGGCCCGACAACTCTTCCTCCATCACTATTTTCCAGCGCTATATTTCGCTCTGATCGCCCTTTGCCAGGAATTTGATTTCCTAGCAAACAGAATTGGGAGTTTACGATTAAGTTCCAAACCAATAATAGGCAAATTGCTGGCCGCGGCGTTCCTTGCCGCCGGCATTTTCTGTTTCACGCTGTACTCCCCCCTTGTCTACGGTAACCCCTGGACGCAGGATGCCTGCAAGAGTGTCAAACTTTTCCCTACGTGGGATTTTGATTGCAACACATTCTATACTGACGTAAGTGTTCCAGAATGGAAGCCTCCTCGCCGCGGATTCTAAGCAGGCATTGTCAAGTCACTCCAGCTGACGCAGTGCAAATCAGCTGAATCAATATATGACGCAAATTCTACAATCGGCTCCTGTTGTCCCAACTGCACCATCAGTGGCACCCCCCAAACCTCCAGTAATGCAGCAGCAAGACCAGAAAGTCCTCCAGAATGAGGAGCAGGCCAAGGTTACTCCAGAAGCCGAGCGGCGACTTCGTGGGAGCAAAGCGCGAGTCGAGTACCGTGATCAAGACGGCAACATCCTGGACGAAAGCCTTGTCGCTGCGCTGCAGAAGGAAGGCAAAGTCTCCTTTGAAACTCGGTATGAGAGACGAACTCGTCTGGAGAATGGACACGAGGTGGATGTGGTCGACGGGAAGGTCGCACCGTCATGGTTAGAGAAGGAAGATTAACGCCTTGGAATATTGGGCAATAGATACGCAGGGTAAGACCTGCTCTTGGGATACATTGCGTACAATAAGCAGTGCTGTAACCAAGAAAAGGAAAATGAGGTAACCAAAGCTTCAAATAATACAGGATTGCTAGTTGACATTGATTCCTCTCGCCTCCTGTTTCAGAGTACGATACACTACTAATCAATGTTGTCAAAATGACTTTCTGAGGGTTGATGCTTCCGTCTATTTCCGAATAACTCGCCCTGTACGCAATATATTCATTTATCACCATTAGCTACCTCGGGCCTAATCTACTACCAAAGCCCGCTACGGGTAAAGGTATAGCGAGGTCAAACCCTTGTAACATTGAAAACGACTATATGCGGCTCTTCAGCATTCTGGTTTCCATGGCGGTTATAGTGTACAGTAACTAGCACGTGCATTGACTAGAGTTACAGCTCAGAAGTCCCACTCCTCCTTGCCGTACTTGTTAAAGCGATCATGGAGATCCTGCCAAGGAGAAAACGAGCAATGTTAATGACTTCATCTTTATTGGCCGATCGACGGGGTCCAATTGAGACAAATGGGGAAGAAATTACCTTTGGCAAAGTGACATTAGGGACAATGACGGTGTTGAGAGCACTGGGGGCCTCTCTAAGAGGCTGGTTCTTGTCACCGTGAGGGTGATATTGGTACTTGAAGGCCTTTCCACCCTTATCCTCACGCTCCCAGGGCATGGCACTCTCGCCAATGCGAACGTTGCTCTCTTCTGAAGTCACGGAAGTGGGCTTGCGGCCGAAATACCTGTAGATTCAAATAAAAACGAATTTGACGCATCAGCAATTATCTCCAGGACCGACGCACTCCAACCAATGATTTTTGCGGCAATTCGGGAGGGACAATATTTACCATCCAGCGAGCAGGAAGGCGCCGGACATGACACCGAGGAGGACCTAAGAAAAGCAATTAGATAATTATACTCTAGTATAATCCATTAAAACACTAGACGCCATACGTAGAGCTCAGGATCCCTCTTAGGAGCCTTATCGAGACCGCCCTCCTCGAGCTTAGAGGTAGCGAGAAATCGGCGCTGAGGAACGCGAAGAGCAGCAGGGCGAGCAAATGCCCGGCGAGCAGCAACGGCGGCAATCGAACACATTGTTGGATGTGAGATAGGTGGATAGGAGAGGAGAAGGTGCCAGACGACCGGGCAGAGCGAGCGAGATTAATTGCGGCGAAGTGGGAGAGACTGGCCTGCTGCCGGACGATGATGTTGCCGACACGTCACCTGACATTCCTGCCAGGCCCGCGCTTAGTCATCTTTTAGGCCTCAGGCTAGAAACCAGCATCAGGCATCAACGGTCATGAATGGGAGTTGTTACCAGGCGGAGGTACAATGTACTATAGATATCATCCACGACAGCGCGCTGTTCGTCTCCATGCTGGGCTCTCCAGCGCCCGTCATTTCTCACAGTCTTTCGTGTCCTTGATTGCGTCTTGCAATATCTTACAGCTGCAACAACGTCAGCAGCTTTGCCTCGCGTTGGGCCGTCCTTGGTTCCCCCGTGTGATCGATCCATCCAGAACTCGGCCAAAAACCAGTCTCTCGTCTCTCCTTGTCTCCTTTTTATTTATTATTCTTCTGTATTTATCCCTCTCTCTCTCTTTTGCCTCCACCTCGTCTTGTTCATTCCTTTTCAGACATTCTTATTCCTATTATTACCACCACTAAGCCTGTCTTTGTTTTGACCTTGTCGCTCCTTCGCATGACGATCCCTCTCCTTTCTCTCCAGTTGTCTTCACGCTTATTCGCACCTGAACGCTCCCTTTTTCGACAACGCTCTAGAAATTCCATTATGTCGCCGTGCAGTCTCCTATCTATACCCTAAGAATTGTCTGAGATATCATGTCGAGGTCAGAAAACGACACCGAAGTCACCGACGGGGTCAACACCCCTGCCACTCAACCACATGCGCTGGGTCTTCCTCAGCCTCCTTCCGTCAGCGGGATCTCGTCTCGAGTGACAGATATAACTTCCGACGATGGAGAATACTCCCAGTCGCAAACTGGATACTCATCCCAACCTCCGCGATCACAGCCTCCTGGGTCAAGACGAGGTCTACCAGCAAGAAACTCCATTGCGGCTTCTAGCCAGATGACGAGCAGGCCCGGGAGTGCCAACAGTCGACTAAGTCGGATGCACATTCCCTCATTAACAGCGCAGGCCTTTTTCCGCCCCATGAGCTCCCAGCGGTTGCAGGCGCATCGAGGAGGACGTCCAACAACGACAGAAACTTCCGCACGAAGTGAGGACTGGACCGACTACGCAAGTCAAAATAGGCGAAGCTTGGCCTCAAACAGCACAGTCCCTCAGAGCTCCATTCCGCAGGCTGATACGGAGGTTCCTCCGTCACGGGGAACCGAGTTCACTGATCCTGCCGCGACAGACTGGAGCACGGTAAGCCCTAGCCAGAGGGGTAATACGACTGCTGCAAGGAACCTGAGAGAGAATATCAGATTCTTCCATGATAATGAAAAACGAAACACAACAGCCAGGGCCCATATTAATTTGGGAATTGACTACAAAACAACCCTCGGCCAGGATCCGCCGCAGAGGTCGCCTCTTACGTTTTACTCGTTGCAAGGCGAGAGTGAGGATCGGACTGATGCTGCTGAACAGCTGCCTCCTGCAGACTCGGCTCCAGCACCTAGTTTCCTTGAAGGGAAACAGAATCCCGAGTCTGCAGACGGGAAACTCGGCAAAAACTATGAACATTTCGTTGGCAACACCATTTTCTTCTTAGGTGGGCGACTACAGAATTCCAGAGACAAGCCGGTCAATATTGCTACCGCTATACTCATCGTTCTTCCATCCGGTTTATTTTTTGGGTATTCGGCGCCCTGGTTGTGGCACCATGTCTCGCCCGCCATTCCCATCATATACGCATATCTCTTCTTTATATGCATGTCGTCGTTTATCCATGCTTCGGTTGTCGATCCTGGAATCTACCCCCGAAACCTCCATCCGAATCCTGACCCAGATTTCTCAGAAAACCCTTTAGCGCCAGGTCCACCGACAAACGACTGGGTCATGGTCAAGTTGGCCACCTCTGAGGTTGCAGCAATGGACGTGCCGGTGAAGTACTGCAAAACCTGCAATATTTGGCGGCCACCTCGATGTTACCATTGCCGTGTATGCAATAATTGTGTTGAGACCCTTGACCACCATTGCGTCTGGCTGAACAACTGCGTGGGCCGGCGTAACTACCGGTACTTCCTAGCGTTTGTGGGCTCTGTGACAATCCTCGCATTCTATTTAGTCGGCGCCAGCCTTGCGCATGTCCTGGCTTACCGAACCCGTGAAAACGTCTCTTTTAGTCATGCTGTCGACAAATGGAGAGTTCCCTGGGCGATGGTCATATACGGAGCCCTAGGAGTTTTATACCCCGCTTCTCTCCTGTCGTACCACCTCTTTCTTACCGGCCGCGGCGAAACAACGAGGGAATACCTCAATTCCCATAAGTTCGCCAAAAGCGACCGTCACCGGCCCTTTACGCAAGGCAACGTCTTGTCGAACTGGACTTCTGTCTTCATACGACCGCGTCCACCCACATATATGGAATTCAAGCGGCCTTATGAATCAGGAGATCAGCGATTGAATCCACGGAGACGTAAACGTCGCGTCAGAAACGCCGACGCTCAAACGGATATAGAGATGCAGAGTGTCGGTGCCGGGCGATAGGGTTGAAAAGTACCTATTTGCTACATATTTCTGAATCTGGCTGAATGATACCTCTTGTGTGCTTTCTGTTCTTCTTCACCATCTTATCCGGGAACTTTTTGTGTCGAGTTCATGTCGAATTTTTTTAATAATTTATTGCAGCCAGTACTATGTTTTCACTTCGCTTTCTTTCCTTCTTTTGTTCCCAGCTACTTTCATCATGCCATTGTCTTTCTTTTGGGGAGGCGTCCTCTATGTCCCACGTGTTTCCTTTATCTTCAGTCTGGAGAAGTGATACCCGCGTCATGTTCGCGTAGTTCTACTTTGCTTTGAAGGGCGGGCTTCTCTTCTTGTGTTGTTTTACCGCGTGGGTTGCAGAAGCAGGAGGCGATTGTACAACTACTACTACTACTACTACTACTACTACTACATCATAATCAACTTCAGAGCAGCAGGTATTTGGCGTAGCCTAAAGGATACGAAGCCCACAGTTGTAGGTTCGCTATTTTCAAGACATCAGGATTAGCATGCGGGTCTTAATTAGCTGGACTTATTATTAGCCTCGATCGATCTTGTGTATATAATAAAGACTCCCGTCAGCTCCCGTCCCATGGACTGTGCACCTCCATCCTGGCCGGCGACAATACCGGCGACATCCACGTCGCTCTCTCGGCATTCCTCCCATGGGCGTCGCAGTCGTTCAACTCCTCCAGTGCTTCGAAATTGCACACTTGGAGCATTTTCGTGGCCACCATATGTTCTGAGACGCGTCGCATATCGCCGCCAAGCAAGGGGAAGCAGCCCACCCTTCCCAGGTCATCACGCTTAAACAGCCCTCAGCTCCCATCAAAGTCTGTCAGTCTGTCACCAGGCAATCCTCTCATCGGGGCTTGACACTACAATCCCTCTGCAAACGAGCTTGTCTAACAATGGGGCTGGAAAGCATCTTCTCCGCCGGCGCGTCGGCAGCCTCTCTCACAGCCTCTCCGGACCATAACCACCCAACAGGACTGCATGCTGAAGACATAATGGGCGTCGATTTCTCAGAGCAACTCCTTACGCCCGAAAACAGTCGCTCTGAGACTTCCAGCAACCATGAGCACGCGAGCACAGAAGAGAAACCTACGTCGTGGCGGAGATCTGCACGAGCAACGCGCGAGTCCCTGAGGTCAACAGAGCAACTTGACGCCCAACAACATACTTTATCCAGCGGAGAAGAAGATGTCAATACCATTTCTGGTGTTTTCGAGGAAGAGTCGTCGCAACCGTCTTGTCTCCACAATGATGCTGCGGCCGTGGATTCGACGATGCTCCCACCACGAGAGAGTGGTTCGGCTCTCCACGAACGTCCAACGGCGCCGGATACACCAATTTCGGAGATGTCCCAAGAACAGCATCAGGGGAATACAAATGCACCGCTACCGCCACGGACGTTGCGGAGGCTCGTGGAGAAGGTACTGGCTGGGAAAGAGGATAAAGACCGACAGCAAGATGGGACATCGAGTGCGGATGCAGATAGTCCAAAGCCATTGAGACGCTCCGCCCGTTTGGGTCCAAGACCAACGACGAACAAGTTCAGCAGCATTTTGGGCAAACGTACCAGAGACACTATGAAGACGAAGAGTGAGGCAGCAAGGGCAAACAACAGAAGAGCTAGTTTGCGGCCCAGAAAGCCTGTTACATCAAAGGAGAATGTTGCCAGCGAGCCTCCATTGCCCAAAAAAAGATGTGGTGTTGAAAGCGCTTTGTTCTCAAAGTTTACAAGTGAAGGAAAAGATCAAGCTGCGCAAGAAGAAACTCTAGCAGCGCCCAAACCTGCACCTCAAAATAGACGGAAGATATGGCTTTCCCACGGATTATACGCTGGACAGGAGCATACGACACAAACCCGTGCGTATCAGAGGAAGAGCGGTTCGAGACGAAGACGCACAACTCCCGCCCAGCGGACATTTCTCCCAGCGCCTATGTTTGCTGGTGATAGACTGCTGAAGACAGGAAGAGATTTCAGACTACCGTTTGATATCTTTTCTCCGCTTCCACCCGGTCAGCCAAAACCCGATGAGTGGAGGAGGACCAACAAGAGTGTGTAAATCTTTCGATATATCTATAGGTTCATCAAATCGGAGGCTAACCTAGCTTGACCTTTAGATGTCTTCGTTGGCGAAGCGGGAAGAATATGGAAGGCAAATAAGCACTTGGAGCTGTCGTCATGCACATGCACAGAAGCAACAGGCTGTGACGAAAACTGTCAAAATCGCTTCATGTTCTATGAATGCGACGATAGTAATTGCCGATTAGGTTCCGAGTGCGGAAACCGCAGCTTCGAAGAACTCAAGCAGAGAACCAAGGCTGGAGGCAAATACAATATAGGTGTCGAGGTGATCAAGACAAAAGACCGCGGTTATGGCGTCCGCAGCAACAGGACTTTCGAACCGAACCAGATCATCGTGGAATACACAGGAGAGATTATCACTCAAGCTGAGTGCGAAAGACGAATGAGAACAGTTTACAAGAACAACGATGTGGGTGTGATGCGCAGCATTCTGTGATTCATGGCGCAGTGGGGTTAACTTGACATATTATCAGTGTTATTATCTCATGTACTTTGACCAGAACATGATAATCGACGCGACTCGAGGCTCCATCGCTCGTTTTGTGAATCATTCCTGCGAGCCCAACTGTCGAATGGAGAAATGGACTGTTTCTGGGAAACCACGCATGGCTCTCTTCGCTGGTTCTCGTGGGATCATGACAGGTGATGAATTGAGTTACGATTACAATTTTGAGTGAGTTCTAAATCTTCCCAAATAGGCCAGAAGAAGGCCTCAGCATGGATATGAATTGGCATTGACATTTTACCTCACAGTCCATATTCCCAGAAGAATGTCCAGGAATGCCGATGTGGTTCGTCCACTTGCCGTGGCATCCTTGGCCCACGTCCAAAAGACAAGGAGAAACGCATGCTGAAGCAATCAAAAACTGAAGAGAAGGCGAGCAGGTTTAAGTCAAGTACAAAGAGTGCAGGCTCTCGAACTGTGGTGGCAAAGCGAAAGCGCGAAGCTGCGCTTGACGTATCTACCTCACGTGTTAACAAGAAGCGAAAGATTCTGAGTATGGGATCTGTGAAAACCAAGGGCAAAAGGGCTGCTACGAAGACTAAACAGCGCGTCACTGCATCCAAGACCGACGCTTCTGAGAGGAAAGTGACTAATGCCAGAGGGAGAGGACGTGCTACCAAGACTGGCAGAGCGGCTACAGCTATAAGGAACACCAGAAAGACTAACAGCGTTATCAAGACAGCTGCGAAGGCCACCAAAACCGTTAAAGCCAGCACCAGGACCCCAGGATCTAAGAAGACTACAGCTTCTACCACCACAAAATCTCTAAAGCCCAAGGCTGGCCGGGTAAAAAAGGAGACCAAACGGACGAAAGCCAATGTGAAGTTACCAAAAGTGGCAATAAGGTCTAGACTGAAGGGGACAACTGTCCACGGGACAAAGAAGCCAGCATCATCGCCATCCGCTCAGCAATCTGTATCCAAGCTCAAGCGTTCCGCGAAGGCAAAGCCGAGGGTCACAGCAGGTAATCAGACAGCGGTTTCTCCGAAGCGGGCATCAAAGGAGCAAGAGAAGGAAGGTCGCGAACCTAAACAATCAGCAACGAGCAAGCGAGTTGGTGATAAAGACGCTGTCAAGGGGAAGAAGACAACAGCAAGAGCTGAGGACAAGGGCCCTGGTAAGAGGGACAGGGAAACTGCGGCGGAGGGTGACGGTCCAGCAGGCATCGCCAAACGGCGTCGAAAGACCAGCAAGCATGCAGTTCCAGAGACCCCACTATGACTGACCGAAGATTCAGTGATATGATCCTTACAGTTACATGGCTCTGTGTCTGGGTTTCAGGATACCTGTTTTGGGCATTCTACATTATTTGGGCCAGTATTGTTGGTGCCTCTAAGCACACACTATGATTTTTGCTTTTTTGGAGGTTTCGTGTTCTCTTTTTATGTGGATGGAACTGTGTGGTTACAGACCATCCTTGTCTGAAGACTTCTTTTGCTTTTTTTTTCACTTGCTACATTTATAGGATATGACTTTTTGGTTACTACTAATTCAACTCGGTTGTCCTTCCGGTCCCAGGGCTTGAATATATTAAAATTGATATTTAATGTGTTCATTCATAGACATTGGAACTAAATCTACTCGGACAGACCAGACCTTAGGAAATATTAGGTAAGGAAAAAAAAAAATCCAGCATAAATACAGTACAGCATATATATCGAACAAATATATCATCATACTTGTCACTTTTGATCTGGCAGACATTGCTGAATCATTTCCCTTAATTCGATGCTTCCGCTTCCGCTTTCGAGCCATCCTCACTGTCTTGTTTCGATTCTTCTATGGGAGTATTACCAGATGGGATATTCTCCTCTGGACTCCGCGGCGCAGATCCAGCATGATCGTTGCCGGCATGACCGGCTGCCTCATCGGGCTTTCTCTGTTCCTGTCCATGTTCCTCCCTCATTTGCTCTTCTTCGAGGGCCGCCAGGGCTGATGTAGAAGGGGAACTAGGGGGAGGGGAGGAAGGGGCAGAAGACGAAGTTATAGAGAAAGTAGGGCCTGGGGATTTGGAACCATATTCCTGTGGAGGTGCTGTTGTTGGGTCATCTATCTTTGAGAATTGTTCACCAGTACCATTGTTATCAATCGGGGGGTCATTTTCTTCGTTCGCAGCGGTTGTCTGCGGAGGTCGATAATGATGTGGTTGCTCCGTACATTCAGGAGCAGGGTCTCTAGCAGAGGTATCAGCTTTGTCTGCCATCTGCATTGCTTCCGGTTGCTTTTCGTTTGTCCCCGTAGCGTTCGGAGTTTCCTGTGCTTGACTGCTAGGCTCTGTAGACTGAGGCTCTATGTTTTCCGCGATGACTGGTGGCAGAAGGGATGTCTCTTCAACATTTTCACCAGACGGGGCTTGATCATTCTTCTCAGTGGGCGCCCCAGCAGGCTCCTGAGTAGCCTCTGGCACTTTAGAATCAGGAGCAGCGGGTGTAGTCGTTTGCGCAGATTTTGATTCACTAGGCTCTGGGGCTCCAGGCACTGATGAGGGCATAGCGCTTTTGCGTACAGCATCCTCTGCTTTAGCGGATTCCCTATCCGTAGTTTCCAGCGCTGCGGTATCTGGTGCTGCAGCTTTTGGAGAGGTAGCCCCTGGTGCCACAGAGTCTGGGACGGGATATTTCTGTGTTTCTGGGTTTTGCTGTGATACGGTTGGCAAATTATCCTCAGGCACATTTGAAGATGCCTCGGCATCTGCCATGACCGTATCATCCACGGGGGCATGGGCCGTGGGGATGTCGGAGACCGCGAGGTCTTGTTTTCCTTTCGAGGTACCATCAGAAAGCTCTTCCGAAGCAGATGTTGAAGGTTTCTCGGCTTCCTTTTCGACAGGTGCTGGGGTATCGGGGTGTCGATCTGAAACCACGGACAGCTGCGGGCCTGGAGTAGTGGCCTCTGGACTCTTCACGTCTATCATGGACGCGTCGGAATCACTCTCCTCATCCTCCTCGCCATCTTCCGCGTCGTATTCCTGTTCAGACTGAGGATCAACTGACATGTGTGATGCATCCCCCTCTCCAACACCAGCAACAGAGCCACCGTGCGCACCGTGTACGGCGGCAGCATCAACTCCCTCGCCAGATGCAAACATGACCTTCTTCCTCCTGCCCTTTGCAAAACCTTTGGCCTTACGCTTCGGCGGTGGCGGCCGCCTTTTAGGAGTCACAACGGCTGCCGAACTGGTTTCGGCCACAACCACGCCTTCAGAATCGACCACCCCGACGCCTTCGACGACTGTTCCTGGAGCTAGAGTTTCAGGTTTAACATCTGCATCGTTACTTGCAGATATAGTCTGAACGGCCCCTGTAACCTCTCCTTCAATTTTGTAGCCCTCGGGAACCCACGCTTCGTAGACTGAGATATTTCCCGTTGCCGGATCAACCCTTGTAAATTTAGTCCTCCTCATGGGACCGGATGCATTATCGGCAATGCCATCTGAAACTTTAGCAGATGCGCCGTATAAGGCTGGTAATCCCAGTCTCCTTTTCGCAAGATATTCGGTCTCAGGGGGTTCTAAATGTCTAGGAACCAGCGCCCACTTGCGCGTTGTGAAGTTGCGCTCCATCCCATTCGCAGCGACCAAATCCTCCACGTCTGTCGTTTCTTTTTCGTCATCTTCGACATCCTTGTCAACATGGCGGATATATATACACCCCGCGCGGGCGGCGCGAAGGAGAGCCCTGCTTGCGGGCATCAACAGCTGGCTATCCTTAGGCATGGCAAGTTCCGGCAGGGACGACATCCCACCATATCCAGGGGTTTTTGGTTCTGACTCGTCGGGTTTCGGGGCTTGGGAGACGGTATGTTGTTGGCGCGTCCACCGACGAACTGGTATGCCTTCGAATATATCATGGTCGAAATGGCCCGATCTGCCTCGGTTTGTGCTATTATCGATGAACTGTCGACCAGAGCGGGAGGACCTAAACTGATGCACGTATTAGCAAGACTGTAATTAGTCGTGCGCCGCGTCTCCATCTTCTCGCATCTAATGAAATACAGGCGTTGGTCCGTAGATTGGCCCGGGAACCGGGCGCGTGCCAGCGCGGAGATGAACTTACAGTAGGGGGCATCGCGACAAGCGCAATAGCCCTCAGATAGCCTGCGTAGTGCTTGAACAGATAAGGAGAATAGCAGCAGCTAAGGCAAAGGGGGCAGACGAGATGCTGCTCTGTGTCAGACAACGAAGGTCGAGAGGCGTTTTGTTCTTATTCTTGTGTTACGGTTTACTCCGTCGCCGTAATATCACGTGACTACAATCGAAAAGGCATTCACTGACGAAATAAATAAAGAATGGAGAAGCTAAAGATTCTCGTATTGCATGGTAGATTACAAGGCCATGAGTAGTGCAGAGTCTGCATCACTCCGTGGTAGTCGTTTTCATTAAAAGTAGTACACAACAGAGGGTAGTCTATGGTTCAGCCAATCCTCCAACCATCGAACTGAGTGGCACTGCGCGAATTGGGACATATCGGACAGATGCGATCGATCTTCTCTGTTCGGCTCTCCTAGTCCACTCTGGTCGTGTTTAACTGGCCAGGTTGGTTATGTCAATCCCAGCTGCGACAGACGTTAGAAAACGGAGCAGAAGGCTACAGCTGCATAATGCGGAGAGCAGAGATAACACTCACCCAGTATCCTTCTGGCGAACCATCCCACCTTCACCTCCTGTCTCTTTCAACTGCAAGGGATATGAGATATAGGTTTGGGTAGGAAGAAAGAAGAAAGGCTCACCGATCGTTGTCCTCCTGGTCGCTGTCCCTCAATGACGAGCTTGTCCAATTGATAAAACTGGCTGATGACGGTTTGCCTCTATAGATAGCGGGACATCAGCCCTGCTTCTTCGCGGAACCCGAAATGGTCTCTGCCGTCCTTGAAACCCGGAGTGTGATCATTACTTCACTGACCTTCATCATTCGCAGATTCCGCAAGCCTTCTTGAATCAACTCCTGTATTTGGCGTTCTTCAGTCTCATTCTGATGCTTGCGAAATGCATCCTTCGTCCTCCGGCGAGCGTACTCTCGGAAGTTGTAGTTGGAGAATTGCGACGATTGACGGAGAAGGGAACGGAACTGCAGTAGCGCGAAGAAGGGGAGGAAGACAAGAGGTTAGTACTTCGGTACACACCACCAGTGATAGATATAGTGTAGCAGAAAGAAGACGAAGGAGAAGGAAAAAGAAGCAGGACTTGGAGTTACTAACCAGGGAGCGTGCTTGAAAAGCCGCATCTCTATGCAGCGTCGTCACGGACATGATGACAAGACTGTAGATCGAATAGAGTCGAAAGAGCGAATGCGAACAGAAAACAAGAAGCAAGCTATGGGCAAGAATAAATCGACAGCTGGTAAATGGAATCGGCGAAGAAAGATGAAGCTTTGATGGAGGGAGAAATCCCCGTGAGAAAACGTCACCGGAAAGGCAGGGAATTTTCCACGAGCAGCAACAACGATATAATGATAGTAAGACACTCGGTACTAGGATAATAAAATATTAGATTTGTCTCCAACGGCTTTCGGAGACAGCAGGCTGTATACGGCTTCACGCTTCGGAGATACGCCAAGCACGGCCCGTCATCCTTCTGCTTCTATCCCAGTGCTGTGCTTCGTACTATTCTTACGATCAGCATCACGATCAGCGTCACCAGCATCATCGTCTATCTCCTTGACATTTAATGGCGCAGATTCCAACTCCGCCTGCTTCCCGCCAGAGCTCTGAAGCTCCTCTGGATGCCCAGCAGAAGCCTCTACTGGCCAATCCCTCCGCGAAATCGCTGCTCCCGCTGGACTCTCTTCTTGAGCAATACCTCTATCTTCTTGATCGCCATCAGGAATTGCTGACGGGGTTAGGGAAGCGTTTTTCATCTGTATGTCATGAGATAGACGCCGTAGATTCTCAGGAAGAGGCATGCTGACACTAAATCGACAGGGGTTTTTTTCTCTCGCCCATGCCAACTACACTTGCCCTCCCGGCCGACGATATGGCGCCGATTACTACGATGAACGTATGAAAGCAAACCGAAAGATGTAGGTTGTTCTGTCACACGTGTGGTTCTGTAGGATGATGCTGACACCAATGTGCTCCTCAAGATCAGTCCAACCTTTGCGGTCTGAGGGTCATCACCTCACTGAAGCTGAAGGCGGATCGGAGGGGAGCTTTTCCTTCAGAATCGAGTGTACATCATGCAGACCATCCGAGGAACGGGCTGCCGGTGAGAGTATGGAATCCAGGTCGAGTCAGAAGGACTCGAAGCGAGACCAAGAGACTGCTTCAGAAGAAGAGACAACCACAACCAAAGACGCGCCCTCTCAGGCCGACAAACACTCTGAAATAGGATCCGCCGCGCGTCCGACGTCCGAGTCTTCTAAGAGGCGGTTTCGCTCTTCCGACCCGATCAGCTGGTACGGTATTCTCGTTCCTCAATCTTTGCGCGGGGCGCAAACGTCCTTTACGGAGGCCGTAGAGGGTATCTTGCCAGAGCTGGCGGGTGTAATAGTTGAGATGCGCAATGTCGAGAATAAGATCGACCGACTACGAGGTGAATTGCGAGAGAGTGAGATACGTAATTCCTAACAGGACGACAGGCAATGATATCAAGCATGCACACGAGTGGTGCGGGAAGATCTGTTTCAGATAAACCTAATAGCAGCACTGACAGCCCCTGGAATCCAAATGAAGCAATTTATTCAGTTCTGGGCTGCTCTGAAGATCCTCATCGCATGGAGACTCTCGCTACGCCAGTTATTGCTGGTTATTATTATTGCAGAGCAAGCCATGTCCAGCAACGCTCATATTCTCCCGGGAATATTTCCTCTTTTCTTTTCGAGTCTGCGAGGTCCGGAGCTGCCAGACGCTCTCGAAACCACCCCTGGCTCCTGCATGGTTCTGGTTAATTTAACCAAATGCAAAACCGAGGTCTCTAAATTAACAGTCCATTCCATGGGACTTGCATGAATAAGGGAGGAAAAAACGCTCCCATGTTTTAATTATTATTTATATTGATTATATTACGCCCGTTGGCCTCAGGATAAGCCGACGGCCGCCTGATGATCCCCTTGCTGCCTCTTCATCTTCCTCTCCCTCTCTTTCTTTCTCCTCTGCTGCCAGGAGTTCTAAATTCCATTCATTTTGTTACTTAACTCTATTACCCCGTCGTTCTTTTCTTCGAGGGCCTGAGGCTTCTCTCTCTCTCTATATTGATGGACAGTACGTTGGGACAAAACGAGATATCCCTCGATGGACACGCGAATCCTCAAGCTGATGCTGACTTTCCCAGTTAGTGGACGTTCCATATTGCACTGAGACACAGCAAGCTCTGTGATATTGCTGGTGTCGCATTTGGACTTTCATCTCCTTTTTTTGGTTGATTTACACGGCGCATAGCCACCGCTGGACCAGTCTATCGGCACAGTGTGCCCATTTCCCTCTCTTTTCGCTCTGAACCTGTGCCAGGAAAGCTCATCGTTTGGCAGTGTCCAGTCAGAGACGTAGGTGGCATTGTATTACTTGATTCAACATTCGTTTTCATTCCTTTTATTCGCTATCTTGACCTCAAACGCTCCTTTGTCAAGCTGGTAGCTATCTACATCTCGACCATTTGTGAGCCCAGGCGGGCCATTCGTCTATTAACAACATACAATTTCATGTTTTGCGCTCGGTGAATTAAAGTATTGCATTTTCGCTACCGTCCACCCATTTATGGAAAGTTATTTCTCCAGTGCAGTTCTCCAACACCCATCACTTGTGAGAATTAATGGATCAAAACTTCGGACCATCTAGGAGTGACAATCCCACTGGGGTAGGTCTGGAGGAAAAGGGATCCGTTCATCGTGCAAGGGAGATGCTGACTGCCGGCTCGCATCACGACCTTGGCACTCCTGGCCCTAACACGGCACCCCTACCGCTGTTTCATTCTGCGCACTCTATGGCCGTGCCTCGTCAATCCCATGATGTAGCACAAGCATCAAGATGTTCGCCACCTATGCGACAACCGCGACCAGGGGAGCCTGTGTCACCCCGACAAAATATATCCTCTTCTGCCTTACCATACCCGCCTTCCTACCGATTTGAACAGAAACCAGGCCGAGTTACCGAGGGCCCCAATCTCAAACCTCCTAGCTCTACGAGTGTACCTCCCCAGATGCGTGACAGGGCCCGGTCGGGAGGTTCAGCACCTCCATTTCCTACTCCTCGTAAGGACCAGAATCAAATGGTGAAGAGTGCCTCACAGAACTCTGGCCCTGGGTCGCAAACTTACGGGCGAAGACCCCCTCCTGTCCCACCCACCATATCCGAGGAGTCATTCTCCCAACATAGCCCGTTAGAATCCCCGTCGCGCCAAGTCGTTCCATCTAGCTGGTATTCTTCACAGACAGACATTGATATCATCGGGGCTTATATGGATAGCGAATTGGATGACAAGCATGGATCCAAAATCGCTCAAGCTATACCCGTGAGGCAGGCAAGTCCGAGAAAGATAGATGGTGCTGGAAAGGGGGTTGCTTCAGATTCTCAAGCCGGAGAAGACGGCTCATACAAGCCTGAAGGAAGGCCGTCATCTGATGCTTTCAACCTGGATCCTGAAAAATATCCCTTCGGTCAATCCTCACAACCGGTGATTAAGGACACCGCCAATAACAACAGCAGTCATGTTAAAGAAGCCAGAACACTATCTAAAGCCGCACCGACGATGAGTGATAGAAGACCGTTCGGCCGCCGGCCTCCCCGCCTTGATATGGATGCCGTCCAGGAGGCACAGGCCAGGGGAAGTCTTACAAGTTTGAAGGATTTGATCGAGCGTGCTACCAGGCTGGCTTCAAATCTGGAGCGCGGTCGCACTGCTAGTAGAATCAATCTGTCCTCGGGTAAGTACAGCTCAACGATCAACTATCAAGACTATTATGAAACTGACAATGCAGTTGAAAAAGGCCATATGCGTAATGAATCTTCTTCGATATCAGGGATCTTGGCCGCCTTTCCTCCTCCTGCGATGCACACATCGGAAAGACCTGGTTCCACCTTTTCACATTTTCTTCCAAGGTCGAACCTGCGAAGAGTAGAATCACTTCACTCGGAGCCTGACGCGCAAGGAGCGCCGAAACGCCAAAGACGTTGCTGTGGGATGTCACCGTGGATGTTCATGCTCGTCTGTGTCCTAGCCCTGGTCGCCATCCTCGTCGCTGTCCTTGTTCCCATTTTCGTCGTCGTGGTCCCTCGGCAACAAGATTCCGGCAACTCGGTATGTGAGAAATCGCTGCCTTGCCATAACGGCGGAGTCAGCGTGTCAAGTGGGAGTATCTGCTCGTGCGTGTGCAACAACGGATATACGGGAAATCAATGCACGACCCCGGGAGACACTAGTTGTGTCACGACTCAGCTCAGCCAGGACTCCCAATCCAACAACGTCACGCTTGGTAGCGCTCTTCCGCGCTTGCTTGAAGACTCGCAGGCCAACTTCAGTATTCCACTCGACCATACAACCATCCTTGCTCTCTTCAGTCAGGCCAACGTCTCCTGTACAACGGAAAATGCTCTTGTGTCGTTTGCGGGTGTTAGCAGCAACAGCAAGAGGGAATTGAAATTGAAATCCACCATTGTGTCACTAGACGCGCAATCTCATCCAGGCACACCACCGTCTTCAACATCATCAGGGCTTCCGACGCAGACCATCGCCGCTCGAGGTTCAGCTTCTACTATGGACGGTATTGTCTTTGACGATTCGTCCCAGACAACCGGGACTACCGCTACGGCTACTACGACTACGACGTCCGCATCGATGACCACCACGCAGTCAGCATCAATGGCTCAGCCTACCTCCACGCACTCTGCATTGTCCCCCCTGAAACTCGATTTCTCCCGGATCTCTGTCCTTTTCATCTTAGAGAAAACAGGTCTACTGGCAGCAGCCATGGACTCTGAACAGAGAATCCAGTCATATTTAACTGGCGACAGCACATCTGGCACCACAGGGAACAATACTTTAGAAGTCTCCAATTACAATTTCAAGGGTTCTGGGTTCACGCTCGACTTTGAGAACTTTTCAATCACCATGCCTAATGGGACTGTTGTGGGTGGGAAATGAAGACTTGACAAGTTTGTTTGGATTAATATTTACATTGCAGGCAAGTTATGGCAATCCTTCTGAGAAGTATTTGGATGGCATTTTGTTTCACTCTCATACACTCTCTATATTTCTTCCTTTCTTTCCTTCATTCTTTTTGCCTTCACTATCACACTTCGTACCCCCTTTTGGAATGCATTTGATGACCTGCCGGGAATGCTGTTTTCGTGATATTCTATCTGTCCATTTACACTTCTCTCTTACCCCTTTAGCGTCTGATAATGACTTCTACCAAAATAATTGAGCTACTATATACTTGCCAATCTTGCTTGTATTGATCCTCTGCATGGACTACATTAAATCTCCACTTAGCAGATGTAGGTGGACCCAATTTTAATGTGTGGTTTCTATTTTAATTTGAGATAGTTGGTATCCCTGCCTTATATTCAATGTCTCACCTCCCATGTCTACATTATACTTATATATACAGCTGTACGCAAGCAAGTAATGGTGCCGCGAAACCATCCATAATCCTAACTCCTAAAACCCCGAAATGAAACCCCTCGCTGGGTATCACTGAGATAGGGATAGAAAAAAGAAAAAATAAGAGACTGCTATCAATTACAGAACAAACAACGAACTTCCCGGAGCAAATATACCAAGCTCCGACTCGCCCTCAATAACAGGCCAGATACGTCTAGCACGATCGTCCACAATCAACTTCTCGGCCTCCCATCTCTTCTTCTCAAGGGATTTAGCCCGAACTTGCCTGTTGGCAGAGAACGGTAACCAGGATGATTTCGCATTCTCTGCGGCCTTCGACTCCTCCGTTTCAGCCTTGCGAAGTAATATCGATATCATTGTCCTCCAGTTCTTTAGAGCTACTTTAAGGCACTCGGCACATTTCTCGTGCATCTCATGGTCGTTATGCTGTACCTCGAGAACGATCTCTTCCGCCATGTCGACGGCATCACGGGTCCATGCGAGTCCGTTTTCTTTAGAAGAAGTTGAGTAGATTATCTCTCCAATATAGGTCATGAGGCCAGCCTCGTCGCAGATAGAGCTGTGTGTGCGCAAGGGTGATTCGTTTCCGGAAGGTGGTGGGGGAGGATATTCAACTGGCACGAACATAATTTTAAGGGCGTCGATGATCGACGAGAAAGGGTCACTGGTAGATGTTGAGGGTGAGGGCAATTTAGTAGTGATTGTATCGGATGGAGGGAGACTACGACGCGCCTTTAGAACGGATGTGAGGATAGATAGCGCCATCGGGAGCTCGCCTTGACGAGCATGACGCACGCCAAGTGCAGTCGACACTCGAATAATGTTCTCAGATGCCATATCTTTGCCGTTATTCTTCAGGATACCTGTCTTCAGGTCAATGACCTTTTCAACATCACAGGGGAGGCCAGAAGCAGCGATATTAATAGCCCGTCGATACACATTGCCAGCAGTTTTGCGTAGGCCCTTATAGTCAAGCCAATCAGCATATGCAAGAGCTGCGTCAACCTTCTGCCGTTCACTAAAGCCCTCCGTTGTCAGGATCTTCACATAGAAGAGCTCGGGGCTTGGCGATGCCGGTACGCAGTCCTCCTCTTTAGGCACTCTCTCCTGTCCGGCGGGCATGGGCTTAGGTCTCCGGTTGGACGGGCCAACGACATATTGCGCCGGAGCAGAAATGTTCTGCTTTGTATCCGTCAACCAGCCATCGAGGTTCTCTGCGGCCTTCGCAAGGCCCATGAGAGCTTGGAAATAGCCTCTTCGCCATGGCTCGCTCTTTCCAGAGATGTCCAATCCCATTTTGCCAACGCCTTCAATGGCAGACTCCTCACCTAGCGTCTCTACAATCCCCTTTCCTTCGCCGTCTATATTTTCCAGTCGCCCAATCAATTCCTGTAGGTATGAGATGACTCTGGGCCAATTGGTCGTCAGATTTCCAATCGCCTCTGGATGTTGGAGAGCCTGCGCCGACCGCAAGCACCAACGGCTTATGAAGGTCCATTCTGGAGGGGTGGGCCATTTATGCTCGATCTTATCCTGATAATAGCCCAATCTGAACATTTGGAGTATGAAGAGAACTGCAGAAAATAGCAAGCCTAATCCGACGCCACGAGTTAAACGACGTTTGTAGTAGTCGCGTCGCTCAGTGGAAATAAGACGAGCAAAATGCTGCCGAATATTAATGGATAACGGCGGCACGGGACGACTCCCTGATACTGGGGAGAGGAAGGGGAGTTGCGGGCGGCCCGGGGGATTCGAGAGGAGCAGATGTCGGGATATGTTGGTGAACGGTTGAAGCTGGTATGCCCGTGGGGTCCGGGTGAAGGGAGGCCGTATGGACCGGATGGTCCCCGGTACTGGAGGCATGGAGCCTCGAGGACGAAGCATTCTGAATGCGGCGTATGTTAGCAATGGAGAGAGAAAGACAGCGAAAGCTGAAGCTTGAAGTCTTTCTCAACTTCATCTCACGATGCTGTTTGCATCGTTTGCAGGAAAGGCTACCTGGTGTTTGTCTTGTTTGTCCCATTTGCTTTGTTTGTGTCCAGGAACCTCGGATGATGCCAAAGCGATGCTCCTCCCGGTGAAACTCAACTCTGTCACCCACCACCTTCATCTTCGCCTTCCAGGACTTCCCCGCGGTCTTCCCCCGACAGCTTTTGCTGTGTCGCCTGGCTCAGCGCTTTTTTCCCCTGTTGATATAGCTGGCCATTCGAGATGGCAACACCAAACTCCAACAATCCCCGGCCAGCCCGGCCGGTTTTGAAACAGAGACTCTCCAGCGCTTCTTTTCTCCAAGACCATGAACAGTACAAGGCACCAGTTTTTCAGAACCTGGGGGATGTTCTTCGCCAACCTGGTGATACGCTTAGTACTCCGCTCGTTCTGAACAGCAATCCTATCAAGCCTAATCCAGAAAAGGTTGCCGATAGCGGCATTGTCCACAGTATCTTTAACCATGAGGCGAGTGATCTTCCACCAGGGACTCCAAAGTTGGTCGCAACTATCTTCTACAAGTCTTCGAGTCCTATTAATCCATATGTCCATCCCGATATATCATTACAAGCGAATCCAGGGGATAAACTCCCGCCTCCCGTGGTACCGGAAGGCTCGGCTCCTACTGTTGACATGGAGAAAATCCCACGGGAACCCCCGGCGCCAGAACCGGAGCCGCTAGATCATCTTTATGGACGGTTTGTCTCCCAATTGTGCCTGGCAAGTTTTCTCCAGACCTTAGAGTCCCTTTCGACTCCTTATCAAAGGACATACACATCCCATCGTTGTCTAGATCAGGAGGCGCAACCTCGGGTCGTTGAAGTTACATTTTGGCCTCCTCCAAATCCAGAGTACTTGACCTTTGCAGATCTTCAGAAACATGAAAGCATTTGGAGATTTGAGCGGGAATGGAATGTAGAGGTCGTTTTTCAGAGAGAGAGCGTGTTCCGCCGGTTCAAACGGCTGGCAGTGTTCGATATGGATAGCACTCTGATCCAGAATGAAGTCATTGATGAGATTGCCAAATTTGTCGGAGTGGAAAAAGAGGTTTCTGTAAGGCTCTGAATGCATCGACAATTTCTGCGACAATGCTCATATTTCGGCAGGAAATCACAGCTCGTGCTATGAACGGTGAACTTGATTTCTCGGCATCTCTCAAGGCACGTGTTAGCCTACTAAAAGGAGTTCCTGCGGATGTCTTCGATCGACTTAAGTCGATTGTTACCATCTCTCCTGGAGCTCGGGAATTATGTAGCGCTCTGAAAGTGCTTGGTTTCAAGCTTGCCGTTTTGAGCGGAGGCTTCCAGCCTCTTACGGAATGGCTGGCAAAGGAGCTTGGAATTGATTATGCTTTTGCCAATCATGTACGTGACATTTCTCTACCCTACGACCCTCTGAACACTGCACTTCATTGTAACAATGCAACATCGCTCTACATCATACTTCATCGAATGCTCCTTCTGTGAGCTTTACTCACAATCAGCCTGTGTGTTTTGCTGACAATTTTCCTTTTGGCTTATATAGCTCGAGGTTGATCCAATAACACAAACTCTGACCGGTAACCTTCTGCCCACGTTCCCTATTATCGATGCAGCCCAGAAGCGCGCCCTTCTTCGGTCTATTGCTGCCGAAAATTCAATTTCGATCTCACAGACAATGTCCGTTGGTGACGGTGCCAACGACCTTCTCATGCTCAACACCGCGGGACTAGGGGTTGCGTGGCATGCCAAGAGCAAAGTGCAGCTTGAGGCACCGACCCGCCTGAACGGACCAAGCCTTGTCGATATTCTTTACCTTCTCGGGTTAACAAAGGATGAAATTGAGGAGTTGACAGCTGTTGCAGATTCAAAGAAGATATAAACTTGCGACCAGGTTACTAGACAGCCTGGCCCCATGTTCGTGGAATTGGCTGCGGGCAGGATGACCCCTCTTGATGGAGACTTAGCAAGCAACCAGATTCTTGACTTTTCTCGACATTGTGCCGATACTGATGGTTGGTAGTTGCACAATTTGTGTCAGAAGCCTATGATATGAGACTGCGGCGGTAATGACAGTTATGAGTCCGGGAGTTTCAAACTCTTTTGACATACGCTCTCTACCTAAGGCGTCTTCTTTGGCATGGTATTACGCGCTGGGGCATCGCGAAGGGGCTAATCGTCTTGTAATTCACATAGGTAGTTGCGGACGTAGCTTGCATTTATAATGCCGATATACTCGGAGACTTCAATACTACAATGCACATAAGTTCCAGTATGGTGACTGCAATATACATGCCTTCCAGGAACCAGACCTGAACTCTATGCATGCAAGATGATCGCCCATATCCTCGTTATTACAAGTGAACAACAATACAGTGTTTGAACAGAAAGGGGCCCTTGCCACTCGTTATATACACCGGACAGAAGCCAACCAGCGCCAGAACCAAGGAAAGTAAGCCGAAAGGGGGAATGCAAGATGCAGACGAGACCGGGTTGATAAGAGTACCCGCGCGTTACCGTGGGACATCAATCACGGCGCTGCTTCTTCCGCAACAACTGTCTTCTCGCTCGCAGCCTTTCCCGCAGTTTCAGCAGTAGCACGCCGCTTTTTCAGCACGTTCTCGATGAATGCTTCGCCAGCCTTATAGCTACTTCGGACCAACGGGCCCGAGGCGCAGTAAAGGAAGCCCAGATCGATCGCCCGTTTGTGCCATAGCTCAAATCGATCAGGTGTAACATATTCGTGAACAGCCATGTGACGTTTCGTCGGACGCATGTACTGGCCGAAAGTGACGACATCAACGTTGACAGCGCGTAACTGGCGGAGAGCGTCCCATAGCTGCTCGTCTGTCTCACCAAGTCCAAGCATGAGGGAAGTCTTTGTGATTAGAGATGGCTTGGCAAGTTTAGCAGCACTAAGGACACGGAGTGACTGCTGGAACGAGGCCCGACGATCACGGACTTGCGGAGTCAGGGCCTCCACAGTCTCAACGTTATGCGCATATACATCCAAGCCGGACCGAGCAACTAGCGCAACCATGTCGGTATCTCCCCCATAGTCGCCGGTCAGACATTCAACCAATATATTGGGAGCCTTTTGTTTGATTTTCAGCACCGTTTCCGCAAAATGTCGTGCGCCGCCATCGGCAAGATCGTCTCGGTCGACGCTCGTCAAAACAACATATCCAAGCCCCCACCTCGATATGGCTTCGGCAGTATTTTCCGGTTCGTGCGGATCAAGCGGAGGAGGGGCTCTGGAGGTTTTCACACTGCAAAACCGGCATCCCCGGGTACAAGTATCTCCCATCAACATGATCGTAGCTGTTGCCGCAGACCTATCGCTGCCGCCCCAACAGTCGGATATGTTTGGACATCGAGCTTCCTCGCAGACAGTATGCAACTTGAGACCCCTTAGATCTTTCCTGAGACGCTGGTAATTTTTCGAGTCCGGAATAGGTGTCTTCAACCATGACGGTAGCCGGGTCATTTCTTTCTTCCTCCCGGCAGGCCCGACAAGGGCAGTTTTGAGGGCATACGCCTCCGATGGCTCCAGAGGAGCGTTTCCTCCAGTAACAAAGTCTGCGAAGGAAGGGCCTGCATTCAGCTTATCCCGGAAAGTTGTTGCTCGCCTGCGCGGTTGTGTCGTCGGAGGACCGGAAGGATCAGGAGTGGTTGTAGCGTAGCCACGATATCCCATCGGAACAATCGCCAGTGCTCGGGGTACGTCCCTAGAGGATGAGTAGAACAACCGCAGGCTATTCCCAGAACTCGCCATGGCTGCTGGCTGTGGACGGATTCTTGGAAATGCTACGGAGGGGATTTCCGCGGGAAAGGAAGTTAGTTTCCCAGTGAAGCTTATCGTTGCGTTCTATGGCGGATCATCATTGTGCCGGACCTGGGGAACTAGCCGTATTTGGATGATCCATGCTTGCTCTGCTAAGACTCTTAGAAAACTGCACCTTGGCCATTGCAGATGACAGAAGATGCGCGAGTGTCGCTAATAGTTTGGAATGTGACGAGCGATGTATGGAGGAGAGAATTGCTGTACAGTGTACAGTGTATGCTGGAGGATATACAATCACCAATGACAGTGGGAGCGTGTGGACAAACAATGCAAACTCATCGGCGACGGAAAGATTTCATGAAATTCATGAACTATTCGAGAGCAGCAAAGAAGTCAGGTCTCAAGCGCCATCCATCGCGATACATAGACGCTCCCAATGCTTTCTGAGGACTTCCTTGCGTCGACGCTGACGTCCTCGAAGATTCCAGCATCCGCGACTCTGCGGGATCTCGGAATCTGCGTCTACGGGTTGCACCCTTCGCCGGCCCTCCGCTCGGGCTTCAAGAAAAGCTCAACGCCGACGAGCTGCCTGGCTGTGAGCGCGTCACATGTCTTTGCGGCGCAAGCAGAGAAAGCAATTGTCCATGTCTATAGTAGAGAGAGGGGAAACCAGGAAGCGACGGTTCCCTTCCCAGAGCGGATACGCAGTATAGCCCTTGCGGGAGGCCAGAATGGCGACATCCTGGTCCTGGGAACGGAGGGTGGACGGTTGATCTTATGGGAGGTATGTCATGGACAGGATAAATAGCGGGATTAACAGGTGAAGTGGATGAAAAGTTCCTGACTGCCTTTGCAGACGTCTACCGGCCGCCGTATATCTACTGCATCTTTGCATCTACAACCAGTCACCTCTCTCGTCGTTGATCCTTCCTCCAACTTTGTTATCTCAGGCTCATCAGATGCCAATATCCATGTATGGTCTCTGGTAGGACTCCTCTCCTTCACCGAGCTCGCCTCTAGCCATATTCCACAACAGCAGAAGGCATCTATTCGCATGCTTTCGAGCCATCGCGCCGCAATAACCTCTCTCGCAGTGGGCCATAGTGCTGGCCGGTATAACATCGTTGTTTCTACTTCCGAGGATAATACATGTATTGTGTGGGATTATCACACGGGGAGAGTTTTGCGAACGTTCCTTTTGCCCTTTGCGCCGCTATGCGTGGCTCTTGACCCGGCTGATCGCGCGGCCTATGTGGGTTACGAGGATGGGAGCGTTCAGAAGATCGACTTTTACAGTACCAAGTTGACACAGCACCCGCTTTACGACACTTCATTACAATCTACCCCGTCGCAGTTGTCAGCAGAAGATCGATGGAAGCCCCCTTCAGCGGATTTGGGTGCAGCTGATGTTATCTCGGTTTCGTACGACGGTACAACTTTCCTGTCTGGGCATAGAAACGGGAAGGTTCTGGCGTGGAATATTGCTAGGGGGAAGTATGCTTCGACAGTGGCGGACTATACCCACCCCGTCACGAACCTGGTGATGCTACGACCAAATGGTCTACCCCACAAGTCTCTTGATTTAAAGAGGATCATGCGTACCGTAGTCAAGCCTCGCGTTGATCATTCTTTCACCGACCTGTCTGATTCTGCAGGTGCTGCGCCTGCGGAGTATGTGGTCCATACTCATCTAGTCGATCAAGCACCATCTCGATCCATCGTCAAAGACGGCGGGAAATCAGACCAGTTTTCACAAGCCTTGACTCATGCATCTTTCCCTGTCTCGACTATTGAAGAAGGTCTCGCAGAATTGGCTGCCTTGCGCCAGCCCGATGCCAACGGAGTTCAGACACCTTCAAACCAAGGGGGACAGACTCTCGAGAAAACAGCAGCAGCAGCAAGAGTCGATCGCGCCAAGATGGAATCACTTGAATCTGAAGTCAAAAATCTTAAGCAGTTGCTAGCCATCAATGAAACTGCCCGCCGGACATCTTTAGAAGAAATTGTCGGACTCCGGTCTTTTGTTAGCAGGCTTCAAGACGGTCTTATTGAAGCGTACATGAAAGAGGAAGAGGTGCAGTTTGATAGAGTCTTGCGACAGGCGAGGAAAGAAGAAAGCGAGACGAGGAAACGGGAGGCGTGGTTCGAGGCTGAAAAGAAGGGGCAGAAAGGCGATGCAATTCTGAAAGAGATGGCCACTGAGGACGACGCCATCGCAAGCGATACTGATGATCAGAGTAGTGATGGGAATTAATGATGGAGTATGGCTTCTTAAGCCACTCAGCGTCGATGCCATCCCTGTTATTATCGTTTCTTCTGGAAAGGCGCACACGGTTAGGATGGGAAAAGTTAGGACTGTATTTTGCATGGAGATATCATGATTGAACACTAAAGAGCGGACTATTACTGATTGAATCTAGAGCATATCCAGTCTTGAGTACCAAAGTCAAAAAGTAATTCATTAAAGCTGTCCATGGATATCACCACAACAACTTAGGTACATACCAAATACAGATACAGGGCGATGACACTTCTGTGTGGAAGTGTGTTAAAGAAATCCCAAGCAACCCTTTCCTCTCCACGCTGTACGTTATGAAACCATGAAACCAAGACATGGCTCAATAATCTCCTCTGGTTCTCCTCTTCTGATTTACAGGCCCGTCTGTATGGCGATAACCATAACCATGATTCTTCCGCTCCACCAGGCGCCTCAAACTCGTCAGCCCAAGCCAAACCGCCTCCTCAGTGCGGATAGTCCTACTACCCTGTCCAGGCAGCAGATTGACCCAATAATCGAACAATTTATTAGCATCAACAGGCCGCATTGACATGCCGCGTAACTGGCGATCGTTCCGGACAGCGACCTCGATGCCAGCGACCCCGCCAAACACGACGAGAAGGTGCTTGTAGTCCGGGAAGACGGCTGTGGTATCACCATCATCATCATCGCCTTTACTACCGCCGCCATTAATTCTTTTGTCGTCGTACTGGCCATTCATGATATCAGAGACGGGGACACCTCGTTCCGACGTGCCAAAGGACAGGTCGTAGCCGCCGTCAAAGGGGCACTCAGTGAATACCGCTGACAGTGAGCGACAACGGCGGACATAGTAACCCCAGTAATATCCTGCTTCTTGACGGGGGGTGGAGGAGTGGACGGGTTCGGCTTGTATCTGTTGGTCCTGGGAGAAGAAACGGACTGTGACTCGCGCTCGTTCGGGGAGTTCGATGTCTCGGAGCATGACCTTCTGGTGGAGGCCTGTATCGATGACAGTGACTGCCGTGTCTCCGTTTTGATTGTGATCATTAGTGTGATTGGTATTATTGTCGTAATTTTCGCCGTGATCTTTGCTGGACTTTCTCCCTTTCCCCTCGCTGCCGCTATTTCGACGAGAAATGACAACGCCCTCGCGGTAATCGCACCATTCATTCTGGCGGAGGTGATGCGGCATGTCCAGACTGGGGAGCATACCTGCCGTGCGAAGATTGGGGTGCATGGGGAAGAGATATTTCCGGAGGTATGGCGGAGTCTCCAGGTAAGAGAGCAGATGAGCTAGGAAATGCGAGGGGTCTGAATTCGCAGTGTATCCGTTCCAGGGTTGTTTGCGGTTCTGGAGAGTAACCTTTCGGCCGCTTTCAGCGTTGCCATTGTTGCCGTAGCTGTCGAAATCGTCAAATACCACCACCTCGTCTACGCAGAACACTGCAAGGGCGCGTGCGATAGCACCTGCGAGATACGTCTTTTGCTCGAGGGATGGGACACTGTTTGTTTGTTTCTAGATGTGAGCACTCGAGCTATGACATTAAATATGAGGAAGAGCTCACTTGGCGACGATGCTTCCGGGAATAGCAACGCTCAAGGTATGCGTTCTACCTCCGGTGGGAGTGAATACGGCCGAAGGCTTCGCTGTGCATAGGTCTTCACCGTCCGCATGGTGGATGATATCGTGGTCAGGGGACTTCTTCCGTTTCTATACAGAGTATTATCAGTGAGGCTGCTGTTTCACCTATTCTTTGCTCGACGCACCTTGAAATTGGGCTGTCTCATGGTCTGGGTGGGCTTGCGGCCGTCGCAGATGCGCGAGACAGAGGAATCGGGAGTGGAGAGAGGCCTTCATCATCGACAGTGCAAAGTCTTTCTTGTGTCAGAGTGAGCGGTGGTTCTCGGGCTTGTGTTATTCATCATAATGTGGTTTTCTCATAGGCCTACATCCATCGCATGGACGTGTTGCAATGACGTCCTTTCTCCACCCGCGGGCATGTTAAAATTGACCACAGTGGATTGTTCTTCTGTCCGTGCTCATCGTTTTATGAATGCTAATTATGCATTGGAAACATTGTAGCGACCAAAACAGAAGCCGTGCCACCTGGAGGCTGTGAGCATGCTCAACAGGGACAACAGCTATAGATGGGGTTACACAATCAAAAGCGGAGTTCCAAATCCCGGGTCAGGAACAAGCATTTACATTGCAGGAGCAACCCAAGACGATGGTGATGATACGTTAAGCTGTGTGCACCTCATATCAGCGCAAGCCTGGGATCCCTCCCCAGATACTTAGCATCCATCTCAACGACAACTCCCACACTCTGGCGCCCGGATATCATCTACCCTTCCAATCCTCCTAGGTCCAGGCCCACGAGGCCCGCTACCTCCTGGACCACCGCCTCCGCCTCCGTAGCCGGAAGAACCAGCACTGCCTCCCCATCGCGGTCGAGTGTTGTGTTTATTTACCGGACGGGTGATATTAAATTGCGAGTTCTGGGCCGCAGTATATGGATCGAGCTGTTGATTAGAGGTAAAATGATGAGACTAGAGTCAGTGAAGTTCCTTGATAATCATTGTGACGATCGGGAGTGTAGAGAAACCAGGACAGTCGAGAGCAAAGGAATAGGCATCATTCTTTTTTGTGGATTATGAAAATCTTGACTCGACATACCGAGAACAGCGACACAAAGTAAAGGCCTAGAAAGAAGTAGACATTCTCGAAGAAGCGAGTGATGCGAACCGAGAGCGGGGGACTTAAGTTAGGAGTTATCGTGTCGTCAGTGACGATGGATGATTACCCGAGAAAAGGAACATGGCTGTATCTACCTCTGGAGGATCTGTCCGTTGGACAAGTAGGTATTCTTGATTTCAGGCATGGATCTTTCGTTGTTGGAATGGGAGAAGATGAGAGAGAATACGCGATGGTTGGAGAAGTCAAGTTTCTCTGGGCGAGCGACTACTGGCTGTCATCAAGACTTACGGAGTACAACAGTCTCAATCCACCGTGACCATCATATCTACTGGATGCTCAATATGTGCATAATTCAAAATCAATTAATTTAATTGTTATTATTGGAGGTCAAAGAGGCCTATCTATTCATAGATACACTGCTATTGAAGGCAGCCCAGTCCTCCATATTCATTAGGTGGCCCAGGGCCTTGTCATAGATTATACATTGAAATGACCAGAGAAAAAAATAAAGAGATCGAATATTAGAACATATTAATAGAAGACTGAAAAGGTCTAATGCTTATAAGCTATTATTCTGATCACTGGGGTCAACCCAGATCAATCACGTGATCGATAGCTCCAGCTCTCTCGACAGCAACGCCTTACGCAACGCAGCTTCGATGACACTCTAGCCCGCAACACCATATTGTTCTCCCTTTCTTCCCCTCTCCCCAGTCATATATACGGAGGTTTGCTGCAGTTCCTGTGTTGGATACCACGTTCTTACGCTTCCTTCACCCTTGTTCCCCTTTCACGCTTGAAGACGCGACGCCATGTCCGTATTAAAGCCGGAGAAGGACTACACCGAAGATGCTAACAAGCTCATCCCGGAGGCGGAGAAGCTTGCAAAGGTTTGAGATGTTTCTCTGCTGGGATCTGCTAGTATGCTGACGTCCTTCTTCCTGGTAGACCGATGTGCAAGGTGCTATTGACAAGCTTCTGGTATTGGAGAAGCAAGCAAGACAGGTATCGCCCATTATCTGATCCACGATCAAGTTTAAATACATACTTAACTTCCTGGATCTACAGGCGTCAGATCTCGCTACGACATCCAGAGTTCTCATTTCCATTGTCACAATCAGTAAAAATGCAGGCGACTGGAATTTACTCAACGACCAGGTGCTTCTTCTCTCCAAGAAGCATGCGCAGCTCAAGCAAGCCACCACGAAGATGGTGCAGTCAGTGATGGGGTTTCTAGATGACACGCCCAATCTAGACGTGAAAATGTCGGTTATCGAAACCTTGCGGACAGTGACAGAGGGGAAGGTCGGTCTTCATTTCCAGCAGACGCTCACGCTCTCCGCTTCCGTATTGCTAACTCCATTCTGATCCTTAGATATTCGTTGAGGTCGAGAGAGCCCGCGTCACTCGCATCCTATCTAATATCAAGAAGAGTCAAGGTGATCTCAATGCCGCGGCCGACATTCTCTGCGAACTGCAAGTGGAGACATTTGGTTCGATGACCAGAAGGGAGAAGACGGAATTCATTCTGGAACAAGTAGCTCTTTGCATTGAGAGAGGTGACTGGTCGCAGGCTGCTATCTTGAGCCGCAAGATCAACAAGCGATACTTCGCCCGCAAACCGAAGAAGACACCCGAAGAGATCGAGAAACGGAGAAAGGCAGCTGAGGAGAGAGAGAAGATCAGAGAACCCGATGAAGCACCCCTTGAAATCGACGATGATGTGACCGATCTGAAGTTGCGGTACTACGAACAGCAGATTACCCTTGCCAATCATGATTACAGATACCTCGATGCCTGCAAGTTCTATCGGGAGGTATTGGATACAGAGTCTGTGGAAAACAATCCAGAGCAGCTCCGAGCTGTAAGTTAAGCGTGTTCTATGTCCCTCTTTTGTCTTTGGCTAACAGGGTGGATGGTATCAAGGTACTTGCAAGAGTCGTCTACTACATCGTGCTGTCTCCGTATGACAATGAGCAGTCAGACCTGTTGCACCGCATCCAGACAGACTCACGGTTGTCGCTGGTGCCCGTTGAGTCACGGCTGTTGAAGCTGTTTACCGTCCAAGAATTGATGCGCTGGCCTATGGTTGCGGAGCAATTCGGCAAGCACCTTTGCAGCACTGATATTTTCGATGCGGAACCGAACTTGGGCAGAGATAGCCAGAGCTACAAGAGATGGCAGGATCTTCGAAAGCGTGTCATTGAGCATAATGTCCGTGTGGTGGCCAAATATTATACTCGCATCCAGATGGGCCGTCTAACACAGCTTCTGGACCTGACCGAGGAGGAGACGGAGAAATACATCAGTGAACTGGTGACGTTAAAGACCATATACGCCAAGATTGACCGTCCAGCGCGCCTTGTGAACTTTGCCAAACCTCGTGATGCTGACGACGTGTTGAACGAGTGGAGCAGCGATATGAAGAATCTTTTGGGGCTCTTGGAGCGTATTGATCATTTGATTACGAAGGAAGAGATGATGGCCCGGATTCTTCCCACTAGGACTGAGAAGTCCAAGGCCCGTTAAGATTATCCCACATTTGCTACGTCGATGACAGGCAATAATGGAATGGCACTGAAAGTTTCGCGAATTGCAGGCGCATGTAAAATAATCGGTGCTAGACCCTTCAAATGATCGTCCAACGCATCCTCGTAATGGTGTTGCTGATCAGTGATATACGGCGTTTTGGCCTCCAGTGGGTTCCTGCAATGGTTCGGATCTTTGTCCATTATTTTCTACGTTAAATTTTCATTCTAACGGCCTATAAAGCTGGAAATTTGTCTATAGCATGCGTAGAGGCCCACCCCTAGAAGGGCACATCCATGTCATTCACATCCTCCTCCACTTCCTTCTTCGCGTCCTCCTTCCGCCCCTCCAACTGCTCCCTTACGAACTTGATAGCAGCATCCAAGTAGGCACGCTGACTAGGCAAAAAGTGACCACCAGGATGATAGACCACCCTCCCTTCTTCCTGAGGATTACCAGCACAGGCCTGAATCAAAGCCCGACTCCGACTATCATCGACAACAGAATCCAACGAACCCAGCACATGCAACACGGGAGTCTGAATAGGCGGATTCTCATAGAAGGCCCTATACCTGGGCCCAGGAGCCCGAAATCCGCAGTAGCATATTGCGAACTTCAGAGGACCCTGCCGGGAACGGAGCATAACTTCCTCGAAGGACTCCGGAAACGGGATGCCGGGCACGAGGTTGTTGGAATCGGGGATATCGAACCCGGCAGAAGCGACTTTCGTGTCTGAGAAATGGGTAAATGATTCCTTCCGTCCGGGCTCGAGTAGACTGGCTACCATCGCCGCGAGAGCAGCTCCTTGGCTGAACCCGATGATGCCGTCAAAGGGTCCCTCATTGCGGATAACAGTAGCCACTGCGTTGAGCCCATCATTTAACCCGATATACTCTGGCGGATTCGAGGGGGTTGATGAGTGACGCCACCACCCATATGCCTCGAGTTCTTGTTGTTGGGAACTGCCGCTGCCACCTTCTTGTGTGGTCGACGGAGGCTCGAAGCCTGGGATATCGGTGGGGTCGAGACGGATAGGCGCGGTGGGGTACACGGGATCGACTTGATGGAGGGGGAGGGCTTTCTGGATGTTTTTGATCAGGGCTCGCGATTTTGAGTAGAAGACGGATCCGGATTGCGTGTAGCCGTGCAGCATGAGGATCTTAAGAGGTTGCTTTGGTGCATTGTTGCCGGTCGTAGTTGCTGGAGCCATTGTCGCTGCGGTGGTGAAGGAACTGTGCAACGAGAGCGGACGAGTGCAGAACTTGAGGCTGAAACTGATGATACCGGAGGCTGGTAGCCTGATCTTTATGAGCATCAGCTGTCGGAAGAAGAGGAGGAGGAGGAGGAGGAGGAGGAGAAGAGACTCTTGTCGGGTGTTTTTCGTCTTCGGGCGTTGAGTCACGAAGAGCTCCACTGATAAGAATTCCATGCAAGAATCTCATGGTCTCTACGGAGTAACCGACCCCTACGGTAACCTTCGGGGTCGCGCGTATTGCGCGACCCTGACAACCACCCGAGCACCCCAGCCACCCGAGCACCAATTTTAGACCCCCCTTCTAGCTTCAATATCTCAACGAATTCTATAGTATTTAACTTCAAAATATATTTAAACTAAAGCTCTACTCTTCAGCTTGGGCCCTAGCATGTCGTTGCCTTCGTATAATAATTCCTCGTCGAATGCATACATCCAGCAGCTCTGGTAGGCAACGCTTATACTTAGTCCTCCACCTCTTTATTTCAGCCTGCTCATTAATATTCGCAGTATTTCGATTTATAGCTTCAAGCTCTGAGCTTGATACTATGCCTCCCTTGCGAATCCTGCGCCTAGAGGCCTGTGATCAAGCTGCGCGGTCCCTAGCAGCTTTAATATACCGGTCAAGCTCAGCTTCGATAGCAGCTGAATATGATGCTAGCATACTACCACCATGAATAAGCAGCTCTAGGCCCTCATTAAATTGATCCTTGTTGATATCATGAATCTCCCATATCCTATCACCAATCTCCCTAAATCATTCAGCTTTTTTTTGGCGTACTGCCCCAGGAATCAACATCATTGGTATTGGTGGATGAAGAGGATGGATGATGTGGTTGAGGCATTTGATTGAGTACAATTGATGGATTGAATGGTATGATGCCAGTCTTTTGGAATCCATGCCGAATAGTACGCTTTTTGAATGTCTTCTTGCGAATTGCCCCTAAGGCATGAAGGAATTCAACCTTAGTAAATTTACTGTATTCTGAGTAGGTTGCATCTGCAACTGCTTCTGAATGCCAGTGCTTATATGCATGAAAAACACCAACATCCAATGGCTGCAAGAAATGACTTGTATATGGAGGTAAGAAGAAGGTGATGATATTGGTCTTCTCACAGAATTCAACAAATTCATGTGTTAGATGGGAGCCGTATCCATCACATATAAGAAGGGTATATTGACCCTTCCTATATCTTTTAGTATGCCGATAGAATGACTGAATCCATTGGAAGGCAATTGTATCAGTCATATAGCCATTTTCTGATACTCCAATTGAATAGTCTTGTTGAATATCAGCAGCTTCAAACCAATTTGTAAGTATACAGCTACCACTCATGAGAATAAGTGGTGGGCAGGTCCAGCCATCTGCATTGACTGCTTCAACCACAGTAACATATTCACAGTTTGAATTCATCCCAATATGAGGCTTATTAATATTGAAGTCCCTGGTAATAATCCATTGATCACAACCAACACTGATATTGAAGCCAGTCTCATCAAAATTGTAGATATCCTCCTTTAATATCCCATGGTTCTGGATGGTCTGATGGAGCTTCTGAAACCACTCCTGAATAACCTCATGATCCTCTGCACGCTTGTGGTCAAGCTCTATAGCTCTAGAGCGACGTCTTTTATATTCAGGATGCCTTCCTAGCCATCAGTTTAACCATTTCTCGCTGACAGTAGGTGGAGGGGTGTCTAGGCTGGTATGGGTTGATCTCAGAATAGAATTGGCACTTGATTGGATCATTTGTGCAAGTGGCTTTATATTTAATTGCTCTAGAGTATCAACATAGTGACACAGAGCCTTTTCTTGCTCTTCTGATAATCTGGTGTTGGTTGGTGGTCGTTCACATAGATTGGACCGTCCCTTCCACCTTGCGGAGAGGGTTTGCCGTTTAACTCCATATTCACGTGCAGTTTTGGCGATATTTGGGGGATTTTGTGTGCTTAACGCGTCAATAGCTTTGAGCATTCGATCTTCATAATTTTTATTGAATTTGGGCATGGTGGTGGTGGTTGAATTATATGATAAAGTTGATGGGTTGGAATTCTACGAAGTTCTAAAATCGGTGCTCGGGTGGCTGGGGTGCTCGGGTGGTTGTCAGGGTCGCGCAATACGCGCGACCCCGAAGGTTACCGTAGGGGTCGGTTACTTCAGAATGCCTTTGAATATGCTCATCACATCGCATTATAGATCTGATCCAACAAATACCAATCTGGAAGAATAGCCATATACAAAATATGAATCAAATAGGTATTGGACAAGCGATGCTAGGCGTTACCATAACATAACCCTCCCCTCAAGACTCACCAACCGTTAGTCCATTTGATAGCTTCAGGCCGATGGGAAGGCCTCTGATGAACTTCTTTGTGAAGGGGACTCCTTTGCGTGTTGCTATTATTTCTTCGATATCCTTGGACATCTCGTACCTGGGCTGGATGTCAGGATCCTCTTTCTTGCTTCCGAGGAGTCGAAACTTACGCATTCATCTCCTCAATTGTCAGCTTCTGCTTCTCATCCTCGACCTTGTATGTTGAGATATCAGTGTTGCTGGAGAAGCCTAGTGCGTTGTCTGTCAGCGTCATGTTTTCCTCTTCTATTGCCGGGTTTCACTCACCGATGCGCTCGTTGATATTGTATGCTGCCTTTGCAGAAGCCGCCTGGACCTTGGTGGCTCGGGGCAGTCGAATCTCTTGGTATATCGAAAGCGAATCCACAACATCGCTCCTGAAGAACGCCTTGCTGAAGATGAGACCCAGTGCCGCAGCGTCTTCAATCGCCATGCAGGCACCTTGGCTCTGGTGAGGCATCATCTAGAAGACAATGTTAGCAATCCTAATGGGGTGTTATGACTGTCGAAATGGAAACCCTCGTACCGGATGTCCCGCATCGCCTAACAGACACACCATGCTGCGCGCGATGTATGGGTATGGTTGACTGGTTGTCATGCTGACTTAGCGATAGATCACTGAAAAGTGGAAGCTCGATTCTCGGGAAAGGACTCACTGCATCCAGAGACGCCATGGTCGAATTTCTTTGCCGATGCTCAGATGAGAGTGTACTTGACTATCAAGGTTTGGGTAGAGAGCCAGAAGTTCCTCGACGGGACGGTCGTCAGCGTCCCAGCTGTGGTTAGTATAATCTCCCTTTTCCCGAGGGAAGAAGCAGTAGTAGGACAGCAAGCGACCACCGTTGCAAGGCGAGAGCACGATCTTGTCCCACTTGCCCTCCTGGCCTCCCCAGTACTCCAATGCACTGTCCTTTGAGTAGTCGACTAGGCCGAGCCGGACGGCATCCTCGGTGAGTACATTGGCATGCAGACAGCTTGAATCGGCCGGCCTCTTTTCCGGATTGAGACCGATGATACGTCTGACGGCAGAACCGATGCCATCTGCTCCCACGATGAGATCGTGCTGGGCTGTGTTTCCGTTGGTAAAGGTAATCATGCCGGTGTCTAGATCGATATCCTTGCACTACACAGCATTCTCAGCATACATGAAAGATGCAAGCGGGAGGAGCATTGCCTGCATTTACCTGATGGTTGACCAGAAGCTTGGCCGGCGTTCCTTCACCCTCTTCCTGAAATGCGCAGTCCTTCAGCATCGCATGCATGTACTGGCGATGAAACATGTTGTATACATATCCCCAACGCTCCTCGTAGTCGTTAAGATCGTAGACGCTGACTGGTTCCCCCGTCTTCCAGTCGCGGTTGATGAGCTTGCGCAATATCACCGGATCTCCCTTGGCGATATCCACGCCCCATTCATGCAGCCACCTCGTACCGTTGGCCGCGCAAGATATGGAGGCGCCAACCTCGCCCGCAAAGTCATGACGCTCATAGACGGTCACATCGTGGCCTGCACGACGGAGGGAGATGGCGACTGCCAGACCACCAATACCTCCTCCTACAACGCCGACACTGAGTCGCCGCCATTCGCCCGATATTGAAACCATTGTTGATGATGTTTGATAGAGTAGTATGCTCTGATACTATGAAGAGAAATGCCTGCGTCACTGGTGACCCTCGCATCCCCGGGGGGTCGATGGTCATTTTAAACCCGAGGAGGAAGATATCAGAGCATCCATTTTGATAAGGTCATGGCCTGGGTACTGGATTCAACCGTGGCCAACGATGGATATCTCTTTCGACATTCAGACTCAAGATCCTTGAAACCTGGATGAGGACGGTGTATGCGGGCCGCGTCCAGTGCGTTACCCGACGCGAATACATCCGCTTATCTCCGTTTTGCCCGTTCTCTCTGCTCTCGCTGCAAGATAAGCCAGGAGAGCCAAACACATCTCCAGCTTTTCAGCCATGCTATGCTTTGTCTCCCTTTCAATCATCAAGCCGGCATAAATGCCACGTCCACGTGTGAAACCGCAGGACCGCAAGCGCTCTGTCAGGGCGTGTAGGGCCTGCAAGGCGTCCAAAAAGCGCTGTGATTCAAATCAACCTTGTCACACTTGTATCAGGAGGAACATTGCCGAACTATGCGAGTATTCCCCACCGCAGCGTAGAACACGGCTCTCGCAGGATCCTGCAATATCCGCACTGAGCCCTGCTTCGCCTGACAGTCCGCCGCAGCACTGTCTTGAAGCTGGTCAGCGGCCCGAAGCGCGGGAAAGGGACGACACTCGCGAAACGCGGGACACTACGCCTTCGATGCGGCAGCGGCCGGTCATGTTGTATAGTTCCAGTGGGGAGAGAGGTATGGCTCGTGGATAGCATACCAGTTCTGCTATCATTCTTGAACTGACGGGATATGTTTTGAAAGTGTTCATGGGGAGTCCTGCGGCTGTCTCATTTCTGCAATTCCTGAAGGCTATCGTGAGACGCAATGTCGGGCCAACAGGATTCACAGAGAACCTGAACAGCCATAGAATGTTCGAAGTTGACGTCCCAGATGTGGGAACGGCTTTCTTTGAGGATGACCTGGACGAGGGAACGAAGAGAGCCTTGGTCCAGTGCTCCCTCGACGCCGTGAGTAGTCTTCCCTGACACCCGCTTGCTCGTTATTTTAGCTCAAATATGAGGGAAAGTCCAGTGGTCTCCTGGATCTGTATACGTGGCGGGAGCTTGCCGGGATGATCGAGTTGGCAGCGGCAATTCGCACACCAGGCTCCAACGAGACTGGCGCCTCGGAGACAGAAAAAGAAGCTATCACGGCTCTCTATTTAATGATCGCAATAGGGGCTCAATGTCGGGGTATTAACGAGGATTTAATGTGTGCGGCGAAATACTTCTCTCAGGCGCGCAAGTTGGCCTTTGAGAGCATGCTTCAAAACCCGACTGTGAATATGGCCCGTATTTTTCTGCTATTGGCTTTTTACATGTTCGGCGCATGTCGTCGAAATGCGGCGTTCATGTATATTGGCGTGGCCTCGAAGGCTGCTGTCATTCTAGGGTTGCATGTGCCAGAGCCATACAAGCATATGTCTGCAGAGGAGAAAGACATAAGGTACGCTATTTCTTTTTTCCTTTATTGTCGACCAGCTGGTATAATCTGACCTGATGTGTTTGACTAGGCTGCGGACCGGCAAAAGCGTTCGGGTATTTGATCTCATCTGCAGCTCTATCCTAGGACGTCCGGGTAGCAGCGTGCCACTTAATCTTGACAGCTTCCACGCGAGGGATCCTCTTCACGAGATGACCCACCGCAACCTAGCACTGGACGCGACTTACGAGTCCTCTTCCGTGCTTGAATCTATCGTGCAGAAGCTGGCAGAGACGGACAAGCTGGACATGAATTCGGCCGAGAATTTCCTACAGATCTGGCGTGAATGGAGCCAGGCGCTGCCGGTACAATTACGGGAGCCACCGCAGAAGCTCTGCGAGCGGAACTACCGTGAAGCAATGATTGGCAATATCCATGTAGCCTGCACATATTATTTTGGCATCATCCTGGTGTCCCGCCAATTCTTGATACAGCACGTCACACGACAACTGCGGGGTAGAGGACACTGTGAGATTGAGGCAGGCAAGGTGGCCGAGTTATCGGGCGTCTGCATCGATGCTGCAACATACATGGCACAAATGTGTTGCGACGCAGCGGAATCCGGCATTCTGTTGGGGAATATGTGTATCATGAAGTATGAAGAATCATCCCTTTAATGAGGGGTTCCTAACCAGTCGCTAACTTGATTTTCAGAGCATGGGTCTTCGCAGCTGGACTTGTTCTGGGATTTTCTCTACTAGCAGAAGATGGAACGAATTCTGAGTCTCACGAAGCTTTCTATAGCGCGCGCCGGCTTCTCAGTTCTCTAGGACAGCTAAGCCCCCAGGCTACGCAGTACTACCGCATCCTAACGAGCTTTTCCGAAGCCATTGATACATACAGGCGACAATTGCAGTGCGAGCGACGCAACGCCAGAGCGCCTTATGTCGAACGAATCTTGTCGCTGGGGCCAAGCGTTCACGGCCGTCGTGCGCGGCAAGATATTCAACGGCCAGCAGTCTCTGGGGCAGCGGTCATAGATGATTCTGTAGCTGGAGAAGACAACTATGAAGGCTCCACAGTTTCTCTATCTGACCCATTGAGTCTTCCATCCTTGCCTGCAGGCGATGAGGACTTCATACTGCGTTTTCTATGGGAGGGGTATAATATCAATTTCATGGATACTACTAACGTACTAGAAGGGATAGCAATCCCCCATATAATGTTAGAAGAGTAACAGCTGTGAATAAGATAGCCTTCCCTACTGCTGCTCTAGAGAGGTGATGTTACTGGTAGGGAAGGACGCTATAACTAGGAATCCAAGGTACCCTCGGCGATACAGTATTTCCTGGAGTACACTATCCATTGCCCATCTAACTTCTCTCCACAATCCCAAAACGCTCGTTCATGCGTTGTCATCCTTGAACTTGCCGAGTTTGAACAGCTTCTTCGCGTTTCCTTTAGCAATCTTCTCCTTGTCAATCTCGTTCAACTCCACCGCGTCAAACCAAGCACATGCGTCTTTATGATTTTCGAAAGGATAATCAACCGAGAACAAGATCCGATCTGCCCCAACCTCTGTCAAGCAGAGCTGAAGGGTAGGACTCGAGAAGTGGCCAGAGGTGGTAATCCAGATGTTTTGTGCAAAATACTCCCTGATCGTCTTTTTGCAACTCTCTTTCAGGCCGAGTGGTTTTTTCACGTCCTCGAACCAGTGGTTAATCCTCCACAGATCAAAAGGAAGATGCTCACCCAGGTGTCCAATGATGACCTGCAACTTTGGATGGCGATCAAAGACCCCATTGCTTACCATTCCGAGGAGATGGAGGCTCACACCCTGGGCAAAACTAAGAGGAGGTCCAACGAGCCATTTTCTGTCGGCCCACAGAGCGTCATAGATCTTCCCAGTGGGGTTTCGCGGATGGAGATAGAATTGCACGTCGAGGTCAGTCACAGTGGCCCAAAACTCATCCCATTCGGGCTGGTCATAGAAGATGGCTTTCTCTCCATCGGGGCCGGCTCTTTGCGTGTCATTAACCAGCGCACCTTTAAAACCGTACTGCGTCACACAGCGGCACAATTCGGCAGCTGCTTCTTTCGGATCATGCATAGACAAGGTACTTGAGATTCAAAACCTTTTAGCATGGGTATGAAGAAGACAGTTTCTGCATTTACTAGTTCATCCGCCGCGGAGACAGCACAGAAGAAAATGAGGAAAGGAAAGAAAGCACACTCACGCAAATGCCCCAAAGCGCTCAGAGAGGTCTTTAATAGTGGTAGCGATATAGTCATTTATCTCAACAGCTAGAGCTTGCGCCTCCTTCGGGTCGAATATATCCTGTACCCCAGGCGCTGTATATGAGAGGATCTGATATCCCACGCCGTACTTGTCCATATACTCAATCCTTTTCTGGCGAATGTCAGTGATTTCAGCGGCATGCTTCTCTGCATCAACTGCAAAGAGCGATGCCCACCACCGCGTCTGTTCATGGAAGCGTGGCAAGGCAAATGCCTCTTCCAGAGCGACTTTCCCAAGCATTTTCTTTTTCAATTTGAATGACAAGGTGGTTCCGTAAGAAATTTTTTTTCGAGGACTGCTGGCTAGGCCTGATATGAGAAACATTCCCTCCCTTTATATTCCTGACGACTCAAGGGATATTCACTCATCGTGACCCCGCAGACTTGGAAGTATACGGCGCGGAAGATGCACCGCGGATATGGGGCAGCGGATGTATCTAAATTCTGAAGATGTCAATGCGACCCACATGCGGGGAAATCTGGAGCGGATATGGAGAACTGCCAGCAGGATTATATCATTATTGTTATAATCATGATTGCAGATGCAACATAATGATAATAACAATGGTGATGATAATGATGATGCTCTCAGAATGCAGTCTGGCCACTGTCCGCATCAGGGCTAGCGCCCATGTGACAAGGACGTAACAAGTCATTTTCGTTTCGCCATCATAACGTTTCTTCTCATACAAACCTCTTTACTTGAGAATTTCTAGCAGACATACACGCTATACAGTGATAATGAGCCGATCAGACCAGCTGGACTTCAGCTTCGACCTAATCGACCAGCGAATGGCTAACCTACTGTCGTATGTCTCGAATCGTGCCACCTACGTCACAAATCAAAAGAAGCCAAGACTAATCAAAACTAATACTCCGTCTATCATCATCTACAGATCCTTCGAAGCGCACCCCCTCATGCAGCCACCCTCAGTCAACCCGACTGCCTTCTTTCTCTTTGACTTCGTCCGCAACACGCACCGTCTCTTCAAATCGATTGATGCTGAGACATTCCAGTCCGGCGTCAGAGAAGACCGCGATAAGGCGCAGGAGGTTCTGGAGAGGAATCAATTCGCCAACCTGCTTGTTAATGATACCACGGGCAAACTGGCGTTGATGACCGGTGGGGATCCTAGGAACCCGGTGGACTTTGGGGATGAGATTCGCCAGAGGGCGAGAGCGTTAGTGGAGATTTGAGCCTTTGTTTATCTTCTTTTCGTTAAGCGGTGATTGGTTCGGATTTGAGTCTTTGAGTCTGGATGGTTGAAGGCGGAAATACAGGTCTATGAGGAATAATGGTACACATGGGTTTGGATAGAATCATGCAAATGATGCATACCTACATAAGTTATCTTCCAAGTAATATTAATTACAGCCTTCAAAAAGCCAGCAGGACAAGCACATACATCGGAATCATATCCTCACTTCACATATCCAATATGTCCTGTTCTTGAATACGATATACTTTCTCAATCCTCTGCCCTCGCCCACCAGGACCTACAAAATCCGCATTGAACCTCTCCGCAAACGCATCCACAAACATGCCTGCAACATGATCAACGCTGACTCCTCGCACACCCAATGCTTCCAAACTCGTCGCTTCTCTCCCCTCAAGACCACACGGGACAATCTGTCTAAAATACCACATCGGCTCCTCGGTCACATTGAACCCGATCCCGTAACTGCTTATGTTGCGACGTAGATGGACTCCGACAGCGGTGATTTTTTTCGGGATATCCGATGCCGACGATGACAAGGATGTCTTCTCGGGAATAGGCTTCACCCATATACCTGGGTCCTCCGTGATGAGCCCCTGTATGCCAAAGGAACGAAGAACATCGACAACGCTTTTCTCAAGTAATCTGATGTGACACCGCGGCGTTAAACCAAGACGGCGAAGATCGAGAATCGTATATGCGACCATCTGACCCGGTCCGTGGTACGTCGTTTGTCCTCCGCGCAGCGTGGGGTGGTATTCTGCCACCGGGGAGCCATGTGGGGGGTTTAGGAGAGAGCGGATCGGCTCTAGAGATGGCGGGAGAGAGAGAGATTCGGGATGCCGGGGGGATGATGATTCCGGACTCGTGTTTGAGGGTGGGAGGTCGCGCCGTCCCGTGGTGTATACAGGGTTCGGGGTGAAGGTTACAATAGTCGGGTCTGGAGGGGGAGTAAGAGGGCTGATGGCGGATGAAAATGCATCAGCCGCTCTTGTGGCCACTGCCAGTCTTTTGTGTGAAAGGAGGTGCGTTGTGAGGGTTTCTTGCAGGCGCGATACTCGGGTGAATGAGGTGATATTGGGGAGGTGGAGATGGGCGAGCTTCATGGCGTAGGGAGGCAGGTACAAGCACCTGAAGGCACAGAGTGATTAATTGAGGAGGGGTGACGACGACGTGGGTGCATAGCTCAGAGTGATGTTCGCATAACCGCCGTAGAGATGTCAATTGCAGCGAACGTAGTGCCAACTTCCGAGGACTTCAAAGCTCAAGATACTGATGTCAGACCACGTGATAAAATGTCGTGCACGTGTCAGTAATAATACCGGTACAGAACGATACGGCGCTAGTCCGGGAACTAAGCGAGGGCTCTAACCCTAGCTCCCCAAACGGGCGACGCCGAGTGGATTCGCGCTTCAAACTTCTCCATCTCCACGAGACCTCCTCTTCCGCTTCACACCCTTCAACCAGGCCATCGACCATCAGCGCATCATTCAACCCACCTCGCTGATTGATCTGTTGTCTCGTCAAGATGGTAAGTGATGGATGCTGATATTTTTTTGCGACCCGATCCGGACGAGATAGGCTCATTTCATGAGCATTACATACTCCTTCACACTGGCTCCTGCGTTGCCGTCCATCGTCCATATTATACATCACTATCACCACCGAATCAAGACAAAAAATTATATATATATATCTCTCTCTTTGTATGTATATACATGTCTTGCTGACATTTCCGAATTGACAGGTTCTCGCGGTCGACCTCCTCAACCCTGCGCCTCAGGCTGAGGCCCGCAAGCACAAGCTCAAGGTACGACCTTGGATCGAACACGTATACTCCTCGAATACTGGATCAGAGGGTTGATTCTGACGTTTTTCCTTTTGAAACAATAGACCCTTGTGCCTGCTCCCCGTTCCTTCTTCATGGACGTCAAGTGCCCCGGCTGCTTCACCATCACCACCGTCTTCTCGCACGCCCAGACCGTCGTCATCTGCGCAGGTTGCTCAACCGTCCTCTGCCAGCCTACCGGTGGGAAAGCCAGACTCACTGAGGGATGCTCTTTCCGGAGGAAGTAAATAAAAAGAAATGAAAATGTCACATAATCCACACACCTGACGGGGGGCCCGGCCCGTATTGAATTGGTTATGAATCCATTAAAAATCCATGTGGCGTTCTTGTTTCTTATTATATTCCTCTTACGTGACTATTCCCTGTGCCTCTCCTATTTTCTTTGATGGTTTAATGCTTCGAAAAAGAGAAATGGAGCAGATAGAAGATGGAAATTTCCCGTTCCCTCTCACAAAGACAAAGTTGACGACTCCCGCCCTCTTCCAGCCTTCACGGGAAACAAAAAGATCTCTAAGAGAACGACCGATAACGCCGCTTTTTCTTTTTCTTTTTCCCCTTTTCCCTATTTAATAAGGGGTTTCCAAATAACTGAGAGGAGTTCCGGATATCTGATACAAGCAACAATAGTATGGTCTAGTCTATAGCTTTGCTTGGTATTCATCTTTCTTGAGTTATATTGTTTATGTATGCGATTTCTTTATTTGTCCTGCTTGTAGTGAGTGCAATTCTACGTCCTAAACGGCGTCCATGCCAAAATGATTCTCTGAGTGCTAGTAGAGCAATAGCCCGTCTTCAAAGGAATCTGCCAAGGGTCTAGGCCATCGGCATTGTTATTGTTGATCCACTAGGCTATGCTAGAGACACAGACATAACCTTGTGTTAAAAATAATTAATTGAAAATACAATAGCAGGAATAGCAGGGTGAACACAGAATAAGGACCAAGAAGGTATATGAACCCACGCTCAAACAGCAACTCCAGAAAAAGAAAACCCTCGCTCGGCTAGAAGTCGACGAGTTTGGCTCTGCCCATACGCCAGATTGGAAAAATGAAGAGGACAAACAACAACAACAAAAAAAACCCTGAAAGTGGCGCGAGTATCTAGAAGGAACTCTTTCGGGACGGCACGGATGACACTCACCAGGAGTCATCGTATCCTGGGTTATGTCTTGGACAGTCTGTGACTATTGAAAAAAAAAAAAAAAAAAAAAAAAAAAAAAAGAGCTTACCCGGCTCAACGGGTACAACGGTTCCTCGATCTAAAGGATAATGCATGCGTTACTGGATTTCTTTGATCCAGCCGGTCTCACTTCAAGGGCAACCTTTGCCGCCTCGTAAAAGGTTTCTCTGATCCCTCGATTTTGCACGGCCGAGCACTCTAGCATAAAGTTGTGTGTAATTAGCCAAAAGAAAACAAATACCTCGGCTAAGAAAGACAGCGATGCAAAACAACCTACCCAGATACTTAACAGCACCAATCTCTTTCGCCTTAGCCAAGCCCTGTTCAAAGGTTATGGCATTCGGGTTCTCGTTTTCGTCCTCGTCCTTCCTCAGATCGCATTTGAGTGCTGTAAGGACGACTTTGACTCCAGGGCAGTTGTCGTTAATCTCAGAAATCCACTTGGTTGATACGTTTTCGAACGAGTCACGACTATCGATCTGTATTGGTTCCAGCAGTTTCGAATTAGTCTTCTCTTCCTCCAGCTGCACATGCAGAGGGCGTCTTATGTCCTACACTAAAACAAAGCATTATAACATGAGTATCCTCGTACGAAAGTGCACGTAATCGGTCGAATTCTTCCTGGCCAGCCGTATCCCAAAGGGACAGTTCCATGTGGACATTGTCGACAAATACATCTTGGAGAAACGACGCGGATAAGTATGTCAAGGTTGCAATAAGAAGCATGGAGGTTTATGTAGGTATTCGCAGGGAGCAGTTACCGTGGACGTAATTCTCTAGAAATAGAGAACAAGAACGAAGTCAGTTCGCAACCCACTATATTCCGATTACCATTCAATTCAAACTTTGTGACGCACCAAAGACAGTAGGTTCGCTGCGCAACAGAGGACGTTAGTGATGATGGCAACGGATATCGTATAAGATCAATTTCCCGGAAGAGCAATGATGATGGTGGTGGTGGTGGTGAATGTATCTCTCTTACTAGACAGTCGGAAAGAAGCTGGTTGATTGTATCGCAGAACCGTCAGCTGTATATCCCAAAGACTATATGGGGGAGGGAGAAGTAGAACGCCAAACGAACCCTCTGGTAAACACATTCAATGCCGAAGTCTTCCCGCAAGCACCGTCGCCCCTGATATCCATGAGTCAACATCTAAACAGGCATAACGGGCAAATAGAAGGCAATAAAAAAAAGAAAAGCCAGGCGGTCTCGGAGTGGACTGACAGGAGCACCATCTTGCGCTGGACGACTTTCTGGCGCCCGCACAGCTCCATCGTGACGGGGGAGACGATCAGACAGACGAGTAGGCAGGTTGGTGTCCTGGTACTGGAGATATTCCAGAGATTGACTGGAGAGTCTGATCCGGGGAGAACGTGGGAAGCGGGTTGGACGACGGGGAAGGGGAGGAGCTCGGTCAGAACCAAAGCAGAAGGATCCGGACGATCTGGAATAAGAGATAGAAGGTCGAAGGATAGTCAACGGATGATAGTGAAAGTAGTTTGATGCTCTGGATGTGACGGAGGTTGGTGGACGAAGCGCAGGGGATGAAAGGAGGTAAGGATGCACGACTTTGCAACCTTAAGATTGCATTTAATCTTAATGTCCCGCAGGCTTCGCCAGGCTCGACCAAGTTTCAACACATCCAAGCTTCAATTTCGCGTATTGTCATTATTACTATTATTATTTACTCTGTGCATTCATTTATGATCCTCCCGATCCAGCGAGAGTCCGGCCTGGAGCTGTTTCGATGCTGGTTCCATTGCAAAGCCTTCTACACGAACGTTGACCTTTCAGCTTCTTCCCTCGAAGGTCACAATTCAGATGTATACACGCTACCATTGTTGCGCACACGTCCAGTACATCCACCTTATTGACCAGGGCCGACGGCATTAGTTCAACTGCGAACAGGAAAAGACCGAATAGAATGAGAAAAGTACGATTTAAAAGAGTTGGACCGCCGCTGGAACAGTTCACGCAGAACTATGAAGTCGAATACCCTCCCGAAAGCACACATGAAATACACATGCAGCCAACGCTAAAGAGAAGAGACACGCGCTCAAGATACGCCTGACAAGGGAATTTTTCCTGCAATGTTCGACAGGAAACCAAAACGAAATGAAACACGTCGGAGGGCTGTTGTTCATCGACTCCATCAAAGAAAGGCAAATCCCAAAGCTCGACTCGAAGGATAATGATTACATGACCTGCAGCTCCAGAGAAAACCAAAACCGAAGCAAGTTCCTCATATCCGGTTGAAAGAGAGACATATCACACATCCACTTCATCAGTCATCAAAAAGGTGTAAAGGAAAGTCGATCTGTTAATCTTCACCCAAAGTGGGCTGAGGCCAGGTCTTCATTTGCGAGAATCGCGGGGATCCCAATGAATCGGCTCGAAATCTTGGTTTTGGAAATGTGCTTGGTTGTAGGGTGAACTGCACGAATAAGCCAAAGGTACTGCGATTTGTGGGAAGCAATAAGAAACAGGGGAAAGGGAGCAAATCACCTTTTGACAGATGTGACCGGGAAAGAGCGGCGAAGGTTAGGCTTCATGACCAGAGGATTCAATCGAATTTGTGGTCCTTCCGATGATCTATTCGACAAAGTCGTCGACGGCGGTGGCGTCGGGCGAGTCTTTCTCTGAGAGAGTACCGGTATGACAGGAGCAGCAGGTTGGATAGGAATAGGTGATTGGTACACTTCTTGGGGTGAGGACACTCGAAACTGTGTGTCCGGAGGAACAGAGGCAATCTGGGTCGGTGCATGAGCAAAAGGGAACGACAGATCCATCGCCAAACCCGGAATTGCCATCAAATGCGAGTTCAGGTCGAATGAGAGAGCACCTTGATCCCAGGGGGGATAGTTAGAAGCCACTGCGTACTGATAATTGACCATGACAGGTGCCATATTCACAATTTGTTCTGGTCGGTAAAGAATATCATAATGGCCTCTGCGCAATTTATCAGTTGACTCGGCTTGTCGGGGAATATCAAAGGAGCATGCATCGAAAACTTACGGACGATACAGAAGTCGGATGGTCGCAACACTAGGCTGGTTGGGGGTCAGCAGGTGAAGTGTTGCCGCCTCTCCCTCACTTCGGTCTAGGTACAGAATTTCGACTGCAAAACCAGACCCGCTGATGACACCATCGACCAGTGCTTGTAGGCTGACTTCGTCTATCTCCGACTTGACGGTTTCTACCCTAGTTGCGCAGTACTCGTCAAGGGGCACGGGGAGGAACGCTTGATACCGTTGAGGGTTCAGTTTCATCCATGCACTTGTCAGGAGCTGTGAGACGTTGCGTAGTCCATTGTCAGTAATCAACCCCAGAAAAGCAGGGTAGTTCCTGGGCAGAAATTAAATCATCAACATATTAAAATCCACTGACTCTGAAGTGTGAGATAATTGCGCTGGAGTTGTATTCGTCATTAAAAGCATCCTCGAGGAATGATTCGTCTTGAATGCCATTTTGGATGGCCTGTGATATTTTCGTAAGGACCTCTTCCGTTGCATCCACGAACATCTCGTACAAGTGTTCTTGCTGGCCAACTTGGTTTAGAAGCGTAGACAACGACTTGACCCGCATTAGTTCACGTTGGACTCTGAGAGTATCACGCAGAGCAAAAAGATTTTCTAAGTATCCAAAGGCAACCGCTACACGGAGTAAGCAATTGGAGACACAAAGTAGCAATTCAGGGAGTGCAAGCTAGTACCTCTCCAACCACAATTCCCATCACCCTTCATAATACGTGACATAGGATGCGTGACCGCCAGTGCCTAAGCAACTGATGTCAAAAATTTGAAATCCCTCAGAAACAACATTCCGGAAAGGTCTCATACACTGGCTTTTGCAGAGAAATTTGGATCGGCATTTGCGTATTCCAAGGCTATTGCATTGCTGGATTGCTTTTGAGACACCAGAGGACCCTATGATCCAACTCAATCAATCAATGCGTGAGTATGCGCGCACTAAATCTTCTCACCTGGATATCTGGCTCGAACTCATTTGACAGCTTCTGGAACCGTTCCAGCTCCTCGGGTGTCAATGTATTCATGCTTGGCTAAAACTGCCAGAATTGAACCCACTGTTACAAGAGCTTCAAGTTGGGATGACTGCCGGGATGAGATAAAGCAATCAGCCTCAGTAGCCCAAAGGGAGAGTACCTAAGCTAAAAAGGAGGGTTTGGAAAAGGGGGAGGATGAAGAAGGGAGTGGGAAAGAGCAGAACGCACGAGGGATCCAAGTCAAGTTAGCTCGATGAATGGCAGGGGTGTCTTTGGAGCAGTTTCCAGCCCTGTCCGAATACTAATTGACGGAAGTAGCAGATGGAAGCTAGAGTAACGTAACCGTGAAATCTTCCGGTTTATCTGACACCAACTGGCGCGAGTCCAAATATAGACAGCCGGTAAGGAGAGAGCGCGGCGTGGAAATTATATTGTACCTTGTCCAAGTATGCTGAGCTGAGCTCAGTCTTATCTGTTGGACAAGGAGTAATACTGGAAGGAGGATTCACGGAAAGGCAGGCGGACCGACCGTCCTAGGGGTTGCAGGAATTACCTTCTTTTTCTTACAGCGTATAAACAAAGGAACAGGGGAGTCTACCGCAGTAGACTAACTACCTAGGTATATTTGTGTAAGAAGCAAGAGGGAAGTAAAGTTGACATCACCGGCTGAATGCACCGAAAGGTAAAGATCTAACCTTGTCCACCCGGAGACGCCGTGGGAGCAATTGACAGAAAACGCGACAGACCCAATGGGCCGGCAACCAACGGTGCGGACGTTGTAAGATAACTTCTGCCAAGTACGTTCAGCGTAAAGATAAGCGAGGATCGACTGGGAAGAGAATGTTTTAAGCAGTGAAGACCAACCGTGCGTATGAGGGGAAGAGAAGGAAGCGGTGCGGGGAGAAGGGGCGTCGCTAAGTGGCTGGGAGGCAAGACGAAGAAGCGATGAGAAAAAGCAAAATCAGCCAAAGACGATGAGACGGAAAGGAAGAGGTCGAAAGCGAGATGGAGCTGGAGTCAAAGCGACGCTGAATTGAGTTGGAACTTGGGAGGATGCCATCGTCCGACGATGACGCCTTCACGTGCTTATCCTGCAGCGTTGAGTTCCACGACGACAGCCCACCTCGACGTCTGCTCTTCCACTCATCTTGATTCCTCACCCCATCGACTCCCAGACGTGGGTGGGTGTGGAAAGACTCCTATCTCAGCCAAGTCCGCTGCGCACCCTCATGAGGCCACATGTTCAGAGTTCTGGCACACGCACCGCATGATATCCAGCAGGGCATTCCATTAGTCCTGTCTGGGAGTCCGCCCGAGAGCCCAAAGCCCGCTACTGCATGGTGGTATTATAGGTACTGAGGCCAAGGTACACGGTACTCCGTCTTTGCTTCATGCATGCATCTAGTAACGCAACACTAGAACTCTCGCTGGATTGAGAACGGGTTGCAATTCCGCACCCTGCATGCATATCTCCCCAAACCATGCATCCGGTTGGAGCAGTACGCGAGGAGGTCGGCCTGAGTTACTCCAACAGTCCAGATTCCTTTACTGGAGTGGGGTCGATTAGATTTGCCATGTCTGCACGCTTGGCTGGCTAGGAGGTAGCTCGTCCTGCACCCTCCACTGAGCAATAATATGGAATAATACTGCCATTATTACTGAACAGTCACCATTACCACTCTCAATCCCTTGTTAGTGCAGAGATAGTGCATGACAATGTTATTGTATTTCCTAACCTCCCTTCTTTGTTGCTTTCCATCTGTTCCTTTGGGGGTGCATGGGTAGGTACATTGTCATCATAGCCATTGTTGTCATTGATACATACATAGCGTCAATGGGTTTGCCTTGCTCCTCACTGCAGTTGACTAATATTTCTGTCCGTTACTACTTTGTATTTTCCATTCATTAAATAGAGACCGTACGGAGGGAAGAGAAGACGCAAAAAAAAGGCTCGGTGGGTCTAAGCTGAAAAATAAAAATAAAAATAAAATCGTCTCATCGTTAAATACTAATTACCTAGGAGGACCGTGTAGAATGGCGTTTAGGGGGCCCCGGTGTCATTGTCAGGTTCAACCGGACAGGCCTGGAGCACTTGCTGTACATGCTTAGCAGAGGACACAACCTGCTCCCGTAGGAAGAACTGAAAGTCATGCCAGGGCGGCTTCGACTGGGAGTAGCCGCTGCTAACTCCACGCCTCGCAGCTTGGTGCTTCAAAATATTGTCTCATGCTGGATGGTTACATGGCTAATTTGCCCTTTCCCTTCCGTATTGAGCGCGTGCTGGCACCACGCAAACCTGCAGGAGCGTCATCTGCAAACCCGGACAGGGCTGAGCTTTGGGCCCCAAGAAGCAAGGCTTCATCCACCTTGAATCCCTCACCATCATTCAGCGCGGTTTGCCAAAGAGTTCGAAGCGACGAGTTCCATTCCTGGAGGGATCGCAAGCGGTCAACGTCGCTGGTGCTTTCGACCACCACTGCTCCGCTTTCCTGGTCGATCTTGGCGTTTAGCTTTTTGTCCAGGATTAAAAAGCTTAAGATATCCTGGACTTCAGTCACGGATATCTTGATGCTCTTCGATATAAAGTTCATGGTGAAGCGTGTGTAGGGAGCAATCAGTTTGAGAACCGCCTTGGTACGCATGTTGCGGCTGACCTCATCGATATTCTCCGCTATGAACGGGTCTGCAAGGACGTCTGGGTTTTTGCTCAAAATCGCCTCATACGAATGGATATCATCTCTTTGGAACGCATCCACCAGGTCAGTCATGGCCGAAATGCGTGGATCATTCTTGTAGGGTTTTGTCTCCTGGGAGTCGAACGGATTGATATCCGACTTCATTAACATCGTCGTCAATACCAGATACTTGAGGACCTGAATACGTTGCATCGACCCCGCCTCATCGTAGTTTCGAAAAGACTCGAAGAAGTCACTCTGTGCCTCCTCCCAGTTCTCTTCACTCATGTGCATCTTCCCTCCACACTCGCGGATGATACCCATAATCTTAGGATGGGGCACAGCCGACCGAACTCGAAGAGCGCGCTGATACAGTGCCTTAAGCCGTTTGTTATTTTTCGTCTCCGCGTACATTTGTATCTCCAGGGCGTATAGTTCAAGGAGATAGGTTCCCTTGCTAGGGTCATTCGAGCCATCCTCACGCTGGCACGCTCTGTGCAATTCCCGAACTTTTTTGCTCAACAGCCCATACTCCTTGCGTTCCAGCCAAAGCCGAGCCAGTTTAAGATTTGTCTTCAGCCATAGACGCTCGTTGTTGGTATTCTGAAAGGCATCGAGAGTCAGGGAATAGAACTGCTCCATGCACTGATAGGCGGTCGCGTCGTCTGAGCCCTTTTCGATGAAATCAAGCATGTTATTGATCGACTTTTCTGAGTAGTTACGTGTGACAGCTGATCGGACATATGTGAGCAGCTCGCAGTAGTGTTCGACGGCCTAAGTAGAATCACCAGAACAGCCATCAGCGCAATTTCCATGCTAATGAATGGCTTGAAGAAAGAGAAGGCCGTCCACCTACATCACCATATCTTCCGAGGCTGAATTCCAATTTGATGGCTTGTTTCAGTCCCTTAAAACCCCTGAAGACAAAGTCAGCACCCAAGACGATTCACCAGAATCCCAAAGGCCTAGGCGGCATTATACCAGTCTCCTTTCTCCTCTTCCAAGGCAGGTATCTCCAAGAACTCATCGATGGCCTCTTCGGGATGATCTCCCTTTAATTGCTTGGCATTATAATATTTGTTCTCGATCCCAACATCACCGGACTCGTCTTCGTCGGCGTCTTCGTATTCGAAGTCATATCTAATGGACCATATCTATTAGTCTTGAAGCTTGTGAAGCTTGTAGTGCAGTTAGGCAGTGAAAACAAAGGGACATACTCCTCGTCGCCAGAATCCTGCATGAAATCATCATCGTCAGACATTGTGAAAGGGGTGCTGGCCGTTTTGACCTAGATTTATTTGAAGATGTTTCAATGATGACTGGAAGAGCTGTTGGTTGGTGATAAGAGGTAATGTTTGTTGGGGGCTCGGACTATCGGGCGGAGACCCCGCGTATCACTAAGCACGCTATAGCTTGACAGTGACAAGAATGACAAGCAGTCTATGCAGGTCTACAGCATGATTTCGACAGCCTGGTAATACGGAAAGGAAGAATTAGTATCTCTATTGCCAAGGGAATAATATTCCATACCTATACACGCATCATTACTAGAAGCAAAGCAACTACGGAACAATACAAAGAATCTAGCGTAGAGTACTTCGTTAGGTACTATATATACGCATTGCAACATTGTCATAACTAGCTTCTAACAATCAAACCAACGCCTCTTGTCTATAGAAACAGGTAACTTGTAGAAATAATGTATATAGTCATAAGTTTCCAAACATTTCCTATGCATCGTCCATGTTCAAATGCAGTGGCTCGCATATCTCATCGCAGAACTCTCCTGTAAACATTTCCACGGCCTTCCCACGTTTTGCAATGGATTTCTGCAGGCGTATCTTAAGGCTTGATCATTTACGAAAAGGCTCCGTTATTAGGAGACCTTCACCTTTTCACTTTCTCGCCACTCATGCAGCAACCGGCGAAAACGTCGAGTGCACTTGGTGCTTCAATATGGATATTCCCGAGTTAAGCCTTGGCTGTTGCGAGATGGCTGACAGGATGCAGTACCAAAAGAGCAATTGTGGGATAAGACGGGATGCTGTCCGAATACAAAAGAGTTATCTGACAAGCGCATCCTAAAGTTTAGACTGTCGCAGTCTCAAACTCGGGTGGCAGTATCAGATTGTCCTCCCCTAGTCTTTGGCATAAGGGTGGCCGGTCAATATTGCCCCTCCCTTAATTTGTATCAGTGATTGAGAGTAAACTGCGCCACGGTTTGACCAGCCAAAATCTGAACTGTGAAATTTCCATAGCTCATGGCATCTCATTGTTTCCGGTGAAATTAAACCAATCTGAAAATTCCAGATTATTCATGCTGAGTTCCTGATCAACATCCGGAAACATGCCACCGAAAGGAGCCTGGGAAAACAATTGATCTGGGCACTGCATCAGAAATGGCTGTTGACTACCTGGTCCGCTAAAGGAAGAATCAGAGAAAGTAGGCGAGCATAGACGGTTAACCACCTCCAAGCAGCGACTGGCCAGTCTATTGTTACTTAGAGATGGGTGCGACAAGAGTGCCTTCGTGGTTTCAACGTCCCGGAACCAAGAGGGAGCATCTGGGCTAGTAGGGTCCGTCATGAGCAATAAGATGGGAATCACACCAGCTTGAAAAAGGAAGTACCTACACGGACGTTGTTAGTAAAAAAGAGGGGGGAGTGCCTGAAAAAGAAGAAACCCAGCGGGGTTATAATCATGGCTGCAACGAATGAGCAGACAAACGTACAGCATATACCAAGCTCTTAATCTCGTACAAATCTGACTATCCATGAAGTCAGATATAGATGAAATAGTTAATCGGGAATGCTGCAAGCAGAGAATTCTGCACTTTGACTCTAGAAGGTCTTCATCCTTAGCTAATGCGTTACGCGTCCACCGCCTGGACGCCCAGCGCAGAAGGATGGGACGATAGAGAAGAATCCTTAAATTCCAATCACGCCACCGCAAGCGACAACGAGCAAAAGAAATGTAATCTGGCTCCTGGGGTGAAGTTTGCTGTTTAAAATAATCAGGCAAACCGTCGTACCATTCCTCCATGGGCTTTTGAAGATCCAGTGTCTCCTCGGGCGTGAGGCTTGGGCTCGAAATCAGCCGCTGATAGACACTATTTGTCAAAATATGCAGCCTGGACTGTGCAATTAAACCCGAGTATATCGTCGGTCCATCCACCTCAGAGGGCAACGCCGTTGTAGTTGATGTGAGGGCCTGTACAGTATAAGCAACTGTTCATGGCAGTGACGGCAATAGAGACATCAATAGAAAGACATTCAGCTTACTTCATCGTGAATGTTGAGAACCTGCCTTGCGTCCATCACACTTTCTTCGGGTAATAGGATAGGCCTACCAAATGTTTTGGCGGCGCCACTGTCGAAGATGTAAACACCCCACCATAATCTCCGTCTGACCTCCCGCTGAAGGAGACTGATCTTCCATCCGGGGAATTCTTTATGGAGACCAAGGCTCATTGCCATTCGTACTGATAATCCAAGAAAGTTCCATCCAGTGTTTGGCTTGTTCCTTTTCTGTGCATAGTTGCTTAAGAGCAACAACGCCTGGACGAGCGTTAGATTACCCGTCTCAAAGACAGAAACTTGCTGTAGATGCCCTCTAGCCTCTTGATAGAAGGTGATGTCAATATCTGAGTTGTCATCCCCGATGCTCCAAGCCCCAAGAGCTAAAATTGTGTTCAGAAGTATTTGCCATGCCTGGCCATGTGGACGCGGTATTTGCCCGTAAAATTGAGCCCTGAAGGTCGCCTCATGGACAAAAGGATAAGTGGTATGGTAATTGGCAAAGTACGCATCAATAAATGCCTGTTCAATAACACCGGATGGCGCAGTACTCAGAAGTTGCGCCTTCAATGGCACTGTCTCAGGGCGGAGACTACGCGGCTTTGCCGAATTACCCTCGAAATTAAGGTCAAAACCATACTTTAACAATGCTCGGAGAGGAACAACACTCGATGACGCCCCTAGCATAAAGGGAGTTAGTTAGACAAATATTTGAAAGGGAAGGAGAGCTTCGGCTTCAGGGTCTTCACAGACCAAAATATCCTGCTCCTTCAGGCCTAATGGACAAAGCGGCCATGCCATCTGTCAATTCACCAAGGGACAGCCCTTTTTCAGCCCAGTCAAACCCGTCAGCTTGTTGCGGTAAGGCTTCTGGGGCTGCTTCTGCACCATCGGGATCTGGTTTGATCGGCGTTGAATGTCTAGAAGAAGGCTTGGAAGGTGTCCCAGGGTTTGGCTGGCAATCTCGACCTTGCAATAGGGAATTGACAACGGCATCCAAATCGCCTCCGGGGAACAACCTCCCCAGAGCAGTTTCAAAGGCTCGCAAGCGCTCTTCCACATATGTTAAATGCCTAAAAGAAATGACTGTCACCACCTGTTACCCTTAAGAAGTGACAGGAGTACTCACTGCCGTGTAAGAGGGCTCCTAGCTATTTTGGGGCTATAGTTGCATTGTTTATTCAGCTGTCTGCATTGCATGCAAGACGGCCGTTCCTTCGAGCACTGCAGATCATATCAATAAAGAATAGCCAATTTCCGGAATAGGCATGACCCACCCTTGACTTTCGCAGCCTGCATTCATCGCACTTTTAGAAGACGTATCAATATCTGTTTCTGAGTCGACAGAATCATTTAATTAACTTACAGCGTACGAATGAGAATCACGAGTATTTATCATCTTCACCAAACCAAAAGCCGATCTCTTGAATCTTGAGCTTAGGAAAACTACTGCACCGTAACGGTCATTCGAGACTGGGAGAACCTCCAACCCGTAGTTAGTAATGATGGAGCCACTTCACCCTTCGGTACAAAAGGGTGTAATTAACAACATGGGTCCAATATAAAAGTTTTTAAGAACGAGGGCCGGAGGGGAGGGGGGGTGGAAGAGAAGTACACGTGGGGAATCGGAAGACCAGACGGCACCGTTATAACAAGCAGGGGAAAAAATAAAAACAAATAAAAAATTCGCAAGAACAAGAGTTTCAGTTGTAACAATAGTGAGAAAGGCACGAAATGGAAACTCCCACAACGGTCATAAACAGATAGAGCGTACATAAGCAGTCAAAGGTCAAGGCTGTGCTTGAGAACGCATGATGGACACAACCAGGATCAATTCATGATCGATTGTGTAAACGGCAACGGCTATCAAGGATTAGGGCTCTGGACGTCCGGATAATCATAACTGTGACTCCTAATGGAATCCGAGAATGTATCCGAACACGCAGCGATGCGTGCAAGACGGCTTGGTTGAAGATTCGACGATTTTTTGGCTTTTGGTGGGAGTGAAGCGGAGTGTGTCACGTGACTGGCGGCTTTCGGCGTTGAGAATCTTCTGAGACGCGCTTCTCTCATGATTAAGCTGACATCACGACGGTGGCAAGTATTAACGTCTTTGGCTGAAGCCAGACACCAGATGTCTCAAGAGGACTGAAGACTACAGTAGTAGTGATACGGTCGATTTCCGGAGTGGCGGCTGGATTTTTGAGTCGGCGGAAGAAGACTTCAGTTGCTATTCTTGACAAGATCCCGTAGGTTCTTCAAGTCTATCATTTTACAAATTGATTCTCATTGGGTTCAGGATCCTTTGACTCCCTTCCCCGTCTTCTCTTCAATTTAACAGATGGATCCTGCATCTCCAGCATCATATCAGTCCCGCGTCTGCTCGTTGAATAAGTGATACAACCTCCAGCACCAGGCGGCACTGGCCAGGTCAAAGAGCGACAAGGCGTATCTTGTCTGTTTGCAGTTGAGGTCGCTGGCTGTAGAGGACGATCCCCCGTCTTGGCAGAAGCCAGACTATTGCAAGTGCCGAAAAGCATACGCTGCTCAATCTGTTGGCTGTGGAGGACTCTGACAGGTCAAGGACTGTGTACTAGGCAAAGCTCTCTCTTTGACCTTGGTTAATTAAATTTTTTTTAAAAAAAAATGCAGGCTGTTAGGCCTAAGTGTTGCCAACCATGTAATCTATACTACATGGGTAACTATTCTCTGGAATATCTGGTCAAGGAGATATCTATCTTTTCCGCACAGTCTCCGCCGCTGCTTGCAGATTAATGGATCTCTGGATGGAAAGTATCCGGGAATATGTAGAAGATGAAAACGTTTGAGTAGATGATATAATAATGGTGGTGTTGATGCTGTGTCCAGATAGAAAAGAAACAGGTCTTGGCGGGGCAGAAAAATATAATCGGAAGACAGCGTCATTTTCTGTCAAATTTCTATACATAGCAAGACAAGATAATTTGGTTGTCGAAACTGATTAATCCATCGCAGAGACCTTTGAAGGCCCTTCTCTATTTCTCTACAAGAAAGACACACACACACAAAAAAAAAAAAAAAAAAAAAAAAAAGAGATACCACTGTCGATAATGCCTACCCAACCTGCCCTCCCACCACCACTCGTACCATATCTATCTTCTCTATCACCATCATCATTGACGCTAATTTCATCTGTTCTCGCAGCAACCGGGAACTGGCTAGTCTTGAGATACCTCCATGCAGCATTGAGTTCTCCTTCCAGTTCAGATGCCGACCTGAAGAAGAGAAAGGTTGTGCTTGTAAGCTTCCTGCGGGGCTGGGAATTTTGGAGGACAGAGGCGAAGAGACTGGTAGGTGACTATGCTTCATTCTTATACCCAATATCCTCTGTTTTTGTTTTTATTTTCGACTATCCTCCACTGTTGCTGTTGCTGGTCCTTGTCTCTGTGTGCCAATGATTAGGGATGGTATTTGGGCAACACCATTTCTATATTCACCCCAGCATGAGGCCTGGCATAATCATACACGATATTTCCAGTATATGTCATGGGTTATGGGTTAGGAAAAAGCGGCAGAACGCCAGATACAGGAGCTGACAGCGGAAAAGGGCCTTGATCTCGCTCGCCTTACAGACAAGAGAGAGTTCGCGTTCATTGATGGGCTCTCACAGCTTTTCTCTACTCCTGCACCGGAGAGAACAGTCTCATCTACGTTGCCAGCTTCTGTGCAGTCTGTCAGACTCTCTTCAAGAGCGTCACTTCCCATTCGACCTCAGCCAGATGCTATACCAAGACAATCAAACCCGATAGCGAGCAACTTTAACCTCAGCAGGGCATCAACAGCGTGCAAGCAATTACATTTCTCCGGCAGCAATCTGACAGCCCTTGATGCATTGGAAACGGATGTTGCGTCCGTCATCGAGTCATTGCGAAAGCCCTCTATGAAGGATGGGGAGCAAGTGGAAGATGAAACAGAAGTACTCCTAGTCATTGATCAGCCAGACCTGTTTCTGGCCGCTACAGGGCCAGGCAAGGGGCTAGGTGCTACAGAAATGGGAAACTGGGTAATGGGGCTACGACAGGTGTGTAGGATTTCCAAATACGCATTTGATTTCCAAGTACTCTTGCTGATCGGAATGTTTATTGATACAGCATGCCTACGCAACAATTCTCACACTCTCTGCCGATTCTCCATTAATACATGCGTCAACATTTGACCGTCAGAATGCAACACCGCTGGAGACAGAACATGCCGCATTTGCTGTTGGACTATCCCATCAGGCTCGAATTGTGATGCAGCTTCGAAACCTAGAAACGGGAGCGGCGAGCGACGTCAGTGGCGTGTTAAGGGTGAGTAAAGGAGGTGCGTGGGAAGGCGATGAAATCAGTGCGGAGGAAAATCTGGAGAAGGAAGTGTTATATTTTGTACAGAGAGACGGGGGAGTGAGAGTTTTCGGGCGTGGGGAGTAAGAGCTGGGGTTGAACTGTATAATAGATTCCTCTTGACGTTCCGACATTTATAAGCAACATGAGCTACTCGTTGCATCATTTATAGATGCCTCGAAAGCCGTGACAGGGGTTGTTAAAATTTCCTTCATGGAAGCAGAAAAGAAATAAAAGGGGTAAAAAGTAGCGTAGCCTTTTCCTTTTTCATGAAATATTTTGAGCCCAGAAGACAGATCAATTGAAAGATATAATCTCAATACTGCATCTGCCATAAATTGGGACATTCGCCCAGCCGTCAAAAGACAAATAGGAAATTCATGTGTGTTTTCCCCATTTTTTTCTTCCCACAAGAACCCCGCGAACCATTCCGTGTTCGGTATTGAATATGGACACATGGGAAACCGTCTCAACAAACTCCGTAGTGAAAGCTTCTTCATTCGCTTTGAATTAAGGAACAGCCGCTCATCTGGTCCAAAGCCACCAAGTCATACATGGCGCACACCAATCCCCCTCATCCCTCCGAGAACGAAAAACGCGACGTCGAAAGCATATTTAGTGGTTCTCGGGACCGCGGGCGCCCTTGGGAGTGCCGATCTGGAATCCGTTTGTGAAGCGACGGTGGACAACCTTCAGGTGCTTCGTTCTGCCGGTGCCGGTGGTCTTGCGCCTCTTGGCCTTCTCGCTCCAGTTGACTGTTTTATGAAAAATAACGTCCCAAGTAAGCGAACACGTTCGGACTTCAATAAAAGTAATTTTTTCTCATAATTGCACAAATCGCGGGGTCAATCAAGCATCGGGGAATTCGTACACTTGCGGGTCTTAGCAGCTGGGTAGCCGCAAGAAGCACAGGTCGACTTCTGGATGTGGAAGCTGCGGCGGCCTAAATTATCCCCAAATCGTCGCAAAATGTCAGCCCAAATACTCATATATATATGTATATATGCTCGTATTTCCTTCCTATCTCGGCTTTCCTATATCCCGAGATCCCTCCCGTTGCAAGCATCGCAAATCGATCCAAAAACAGCCAAAGAAATAACTTAATACTGACCACAACGCCGGCAGAGAGTGTGGGATTTGTTGTGGCGCTTGCCGAAGCTGGAGGTACCCTTCGCTAAAATGATTGTGAGTCTTCATGATCTCTCAATGGCAAGTGGTGTAATTTAGATTCGAACGTACTCATCTTGAATTAGGGATCTGCTAGAGACAATGCACGTCAGCCAGGTTAACGATATAACCGAATGATGTGCATGAAGAGTTCTTTTAAAAAATGACGAAAAATGGCAGCTTACCTGGCGATTCCGTGGAAGGGCTGGTTGTCGTGGTCGTCGTCGCTGGGCGTATCGGGGGTTCGCTGAGATTGATGATGCTAAGCGAGTTGTGGTGCTCAGGGCTCGAACCCTCATCCCGTGACAAGGTTATGTCAGCTGACAGTGGCGCATAACTATTGGATCACGTGTGATTCTGCCGCATAGGTCCGCCCTCGCTGACCCTTTTCACCACGTAGGCCTATCTAGCTAGTTACCAACCAACAATACACCTCCATTAATAACTAACTACAGATAAATTTGAGAGCCTGAGGCCAAAATCAAGATGCTGAGAAATAACGACTCCTGTCCTTACGGCATCGATTGCAATGCCACTTTGGAGTAAAGACACAGTGCCGAGTTTTCTCATAATAGCGATAACTTCTTTCATCTCCTTATATACATAGAATAGGGTATTTACTAATACAGACAACGCCATAGTTAACACGTTCTTAAAATATGGATACCAGGGAAAGGCGAGCTACTGCAGAAGATCGTCCTTCCCTATAAAAGCAGCCATAGGATCCTCTCGGGCAAGGCGGCTTCGCTTGTAGGACTCCAGTTCCTCCTCGGAGATTCCAGTCTTTATTTCCGTCAATGTCCTTTTCTTTGGGTTGGAAGCTGGTCCTTCTACTCTTTCTGAGCCACGAGACTCAGCAAGCTGCTTTCCTTCATCTCCTATCAGCGCGTTGAAATCATTGTCCTCGTCTGACACCGTTAGCAAGTTGCCTTCTTCCTCAAACGCTCTCTTTCCTTGCTCGCCAGTACAATAACTATTTTTCACCGTCGAGAAACAACAGGCGTAGCCCCATTGGAAGTCATACCACCAGCTGCCCCAGACGGAGGTATGGTTATTGATAAGTATATCTTCGGCGTATTTTGACTTTGTTGCCCTCTTAGGCGCGCCCCTTATCGCACCTGTCTCGTCGTACTCGACAAAACATTCATTCTCGACCACCATAGCATCTCGTAGTGGAGTCGGCGCCAAATGCTCCTCACCGCCGTATTTCTCTAAGAGGGCTTTGCGCTGCGCTTGACGCTTGGATTCCGTTTCTATTTTCTCTTTCTTCCGAAGGATCTCTCCGGACGTCGGGTTTGCCTGGAGGTGGAGCTGCTTATTACCACGCTCCTGTGATTCCCAAGCGTAACGCTGTGCCCTTTCAAATTCTGCAGCATCTCCAGAAGCGCGCACAAAGTTCTCCTCAGCGACGAGAGCTGCAGCTTGATCCTGTTGGGCTCCCATGTCTACCATCCGTCGCGTCTTCGGGTCATATTTTGCTGAATCAAGGTCAAGATTCAAGAGATATTTCGCAGTATCCTCTCGAATACGTAAATTGCGGGTTGCCGTGCTTTGTTGTCTCCCCATGTCGGACTCTTCTGCATACCGAGCCTCTTCATTTGTCACATCCTCCTCATCATCTTCATCATCCATAGATTTGTGATTAATTTCTGTCTCTTGTTTAGCCTTGCGTTTTAACTTCTCCAGTTCCTCGTATTCCTCGACGACTTGTCGATATTCACTTGGATCGTAACCATTCCATCGATCTCTCTTAGCGTCCCAGCCTAGTTGCACATCTTGTACAACCTCATCCGCTTGAATATCTTTTCCAGTCCATTTGGCACCAAGTTTCCTGGGCCGGCTTAGACATTCCTTTGACTTATGGGTCATTGCGCCGCAGTTTTCGCAGGCCCCTTTCCGGTATTTGGTGGCTGCCAGGCCCGCCCGTTTACCACGCTCATACCATTTCGATTGGTCGGTAGTCTGCTTGTGTAGTCGTTGATGCTCCAAGTAGTCATTCGCACCGGACTCGTCGTCAATGTAAAACGGCTTCTTTGAAATGAAGGAAGGAATGTATTCGTTGCGCTCCTTCGACGCCACATCGGTGGGCTTCCGTGACATGGTGAAGTCTAGTCCACTGCGAAGTGGCAGGAGAGAAAGATCAAATTGTTAAAGATAGGTAACACTGGCAATGCCGACCGAATCTCAAGCGGGAAGCACTCAAGTACAAGACGGTCTGCACTGTGGAAAGTTGGAAACAAGCATTTGGAGCTCCGAAGCCTTTTGGGCCATATAACATCACGTGACAGAGAGGTTGTCGTCACCAACAATATTGTTTTTTCTTCGCTCCATCGTGTTCGGACCACTCTCGAGACAGGAGCATGGTCGCAGACGTTTACTATAGCGCGGGCGCTGTACAAAGTTGTTGCTACAAGAATAGCCAGCTTCTTCTCGCGATATGTCGCTCATTTCAACCTTGGCTGCTACAAAACTAAGCCATGGTGCCGTTTCTAGTTCGCCTGAACTGTGTCGACCACTATCAGGCGACCCCTTCAGAGATTGATCCTCCTCTCCCATACGGGGTTGGAGCTTCCAAAGACTACGATAACGACAGGCTTATGGTGCCCATAATCCGTGTGTTTGGGTCCACGGAAACTGGCCAGAAGGTCTGCGCTCATGTCCACGGTGCTTTTCCTTACTTGTATATCGAATATGACGGTGCCTTGGATCCAGAGACAGGTTCGTGGTCCCTTCTCTATATCTGCTCCATTTTGCTGAGCCGATTTTTTCTAGTGAGAGTAGCCATCCGGAGTTTTCATCTCTCAATCGACCATGCCCTGGCAGCTAGCTACCATCTAGGCGCTAACGACAGGAAGGCGAAGTTTGTCGCTCATATTACACTAATCAAGGGTATTCCGTTTTATGGGTATTATGTTGGATACCGGTTCTTCCTAAAAACTTATCTGTTGGATCCCTCTTATGTCACCCGACTTGCAGACCTTCTCCTTCAGGGATCTGTAATGGAGCGCCCTTTCCAGCCCTACGAAAGTCATTTACAATACATTCCACAGTGGATGTGCGACTATAATTTGTACGGCTGTGCATATATGAAGTGCAGTAAAGTCATGTTTCGGTCGCCTGTTCCGGAAAGCCAGGGACTGGTTAACACGTCTCACCGTTGGCACGATCAATCAATTCACCCTGACATTATATGTGATGAATTTGCTTTCCCGAGGCAGAGCCATTGCAGTTTGGAGGTAGATGTCTGTGTCCAGGATATCTTAAACAGACTGGACGTTAAAGAGCGGCCCCTGCACCATGATTTTACTGAGTTCCTGGATCCGCCTACTTCTGGCGAGAGGCTCGTTCCCAGCATGGCTGGGCTGTGGCAAGATGAAACTCGCAGGCGGAGGAAGCGCCTTGGCATTGTTGACCCACAAAGCAATCCGTTTGATCCAGAAGATCTCATTTCAATGTCAGTCGGAACAAGAGACCATTCAAATGGCAAGTGGGCCCATGAGGAAGAATACCGTCAAATGGTGTCTCAGATTGCTTCCAGGGAGAGGCTCCAGAACTCCAGTGGCGGAGTCATGTCGTTCAAAGACTTTGTGAAGAGCAAGTCATTTGAAGAACAGATCAAAACGGCTTCAAACAGCGTTGGGGACTTTTTCAACCAGAAGCAAGGGAAGTCTGATTTTGAATTACACCAGGTTCAAGACGGCTGTAAACAAGGGGAGACCAATACCCTGGCTAATGAACAAGTAGCAGTATCTTTCGGGTATAGTGAGACGAATTCTTACTCGGACGATGATTGCTTTTCCTGCTTATCTTCCCATAGTGCGGATAAAGAAGAGAAGATAAATTACTTGATAGATGACCAGTTAGGTATTCATGCAGTTAAGACGAGCTTGAATTCTAACAAGAAAAACACATCGAGCTTTGCTAAACGGTCGCTCTATGAAGTGCCTGACTATGCACCTGCGAAGAAAAAATTAAGGCTTGGTAAGGAACATGGGCGTCTCGAATCTGACAAGATTACCCTTCAAGAAGAGCGAATCAGAAGCAGTACTCATCACGATGTGCTCGACGGTGCTTCGAGAAAGTCACCTTCGGACCGCGCGTCTTTACTCTTGCAAAATACCGCTCATTCAAGGATCAGCAGACAAAACCAGCGGCTTAATTTTCCCGTTGTCAAAGATCCTTATGACCCTATGACGGTCCGGAGGTTTACCCAAGAACAAGCTCATAATCTGAGCATAGTCCTGGATGCTTCTCAAACTTTGATTAAATCTCCTCTTATAAAGTCCGACATGCCTACTTCAAATGACGAGAGAGATGGTGAAAATATATCTGAGCTACAACCTCTTTCTGCTAGCTTGGAATCAACTATTTCTGACCCTTATATACATGAAATAGCGGCAAAAGTCTGTGATGCTTTCACTATACCTTCAAATCGGCGTGTGTATTGTTTTCGCCGCTCCTGTCCTGTTCCGTCCGAAGCACCTTCTGCGATCTACTCGAAGGCTCACTATAGTGACGAAAACGACGTGCCAGAACGTCCGCGTGAATATGCTGGTCGCGAGTTCCAGTTGCAGGGCAGCACAATACATTATCTACCAGATTTCGACCCATCAGGACGGTCGTTTACAACACTTGACGATCAACTTTCAATGCCTAATAACCGAGATATCCAGGCAAAACTAGACAGGCAATTACGAGAATCCCTACACCGTCGGGTATGGGAGTTTGTTCCTGTTCCACCCAGTCGTTCTGAGGTCATAGAATGGTTTGAAAATGTGCAGCGAAAGCCTGAAACCATTAAGCAGGCTGAAATCATGAACCCGAAGGATAGGCATGCCGACCAGGGAACAAAACCTAGTGTACTTTCGCAAATAGAAGCCCTTACCCAGAATAGCGGCCATGATACCCACTCACAGAATAAAGTATCTACGAGTGTCGAGCATGAGGTTCACTATATGAGCACAATGAGTTTGGAAATCCATGTGAATACTCGGGGGGTACTTGTGCCAAATCCGGAGGAGGATGAAGTTACATGTGTTTTTTGGTGCTTCCACTCGGAAAATGAAAACATTGCTACCAATGGCAAGATCCCAAAGTCTCGTGTGGGAATGATATTTCATGACCGGCCAGAAGTGAAAGCTTCTAACACATTGAAAATTGACCTTGCATATGAACCGACTGAGCTGGATTTGTTTACCAGATTGGTCGAAATCGTCAGATTCTACGACCCAGATATCCTTACAGGCTATGAGGTTCACAGTAGCTCTTGGGGTTACTTGATTGAAAGGGCAAAAAAGCAATACGATTACGATATGTGCAATGAACTATCTAGGGTCAAGTCAAAGGCACAAGGGAGGTTTGGAAAGGATTCAGATCGCTGGGGCTTTACCCATTCATCTTCTATTCGGATAGTCGGTCGACATATGATTAACATCTGGCGCGCTATGAGGAGCGAGTTGAATCTACTCCAGTACACTATGGAGAACGTTGTCTTCCATGTCTTGCGTCGCAGGATCCCTCACTATTCATTCCAAGGCCTTACTTCTTGGTACCAAAGTGGGAACATTCGAAATCGGTTCAAAGTTATCGACTACTTCCTCTCTCGTGTACAAATGGACATCAAAATCCTCGACTCGAACGAGTTGATATCGCGGACAAGCGAGCAGGCCAGATTGCTTGGCATCGATTTTCTCTCGGTTTTCTCCCGTGGCTCTCAATTCAAGGTCGAATCCTTAATGTTTCGAATCGCGAAGCCCGAGAATTTTATCCTGCCCTCCCCAAGTAGGAAGCAGGTAGGCCAGCAGAATGCTCTCGAATGCTTGCCGTTGGTTATGGAGCCGCAGAGCGGTTTCTACACAAGTCCTCTCCTTGTGTTGGATTTTCAGTCGTTATACCCAAGTGTCATGATCGCCTATAACTACTGCTATTCTACTTTCCTCGGGAGGGTTTCATCCTGGAAGGGCCGGGACAAAATGGGGTTTTCAGATTACAAAAGACAACCGCTGATGTTGGAGCTACTCCGCGACAAAATAAACATCGCGCCAAATGGAATGATGTACACGAAGCCGGCGGTACGGAGGTCGCTTCTTGCAAGGATGCTCTCCGAGATTCTTGAGACTCGTGTTATGTTGAAAACTGGCATGAAGGCAGACAAGGATGATAAGATCTTGCAACGTCTTCTTAACCACAGACAGCTTGCACTCAAGTTGATTGCCAACGTGACATACGGTTATACCTCGGCGACATTCTCTGGCCGTATGCCTTGCTCGGAGATTGCTGACAGCATTGTCCAATCCGGACGGGAAATCCTTGAGAAAGCCATTGACTTTATCCATTCAAATGATCGATGGAGCGCCGAGGTCGTATATGGGGACACAGACAGTCTTTTCGTTTACCTCAAAGGACGAACCAGAGAAGAAGCCTTTGATATAGGCGAAGAGATCGCGGAAGCTATAACTCAGATGAATCCTCGTCCGGTGAAGTTGAAATTCGAAAAAGTATACCATCCTTGCGTTCTGCTTGCCAAGAAGCGATATGTCGGCTTCAAGTATGAACATCGAAATCAGAAAGAGCCTGAATTTGACGCGAAGGGGATTGAAACGGTCCGGCGTGACGGTACACCGGCGGAACAGAAAATCGAGGAAAACATGCTCAAGATTCTCTTCAAAACAACAGACCTTAGCCAAGTCAAATGCTACTTTCAAAACCAATGCGCCAAGATCATGCGGGGAAACGTGCCCATCCAGGACTTCTGTTTCGCGAGGGAAGTAAGACTTGGGGCATATAGCGAGCGTGGTCCACTTCCCCCAGGAGCGATGATAAGCACGAAGAAGATGCTTGAGGATCCTCGTTCGGAGCCCCAATACGGTGAACGCGTCCCTTACGTCGTCATCACGGGCCCTCCTGGGTCAAGACTTGTCGATCGCTGTGTTGACCCGGAAACCCTCATCCACAATGCCCAAATCGAACTCGACTCTGAGTACTATATCACCAAGAATATCATCCCCCCAGTTGAACGGATCTTCAATCTCGTCGGTGCAAACGTCCGTCAGTGGTATGACGAGATGCCTAAATTCTATAGCGCCCGTCGTGTGGAAGGCACAACCACCATCGCAACCACGACCACTATTAGCGAAGAGGAAGGGGGAGGAGGCGGCGGCGGAAGGACGACAGCAAAAAAGTACCTCAAAAAGACGCTAGAGTCATACATGAAATCATCCTCATGTATTGTCTGCAAAGTCCAAAGACTCGAGGACATCGACATCCCCATTTGCAACGACTGCATGGCTCAGCCGCATACTTCTTTGTTGAACCTTGTCGCCCGTCAGCAACGAGAGGAGAGGCTTGTCAAGGACCTCCACGATGTCTGCCGATCTTGTGCGGGTGTGCCATTCAGCGACGACGTCAAATGCGATAGCAAGGACTGCCCTATCTTCTATTCGCGGTCTAGGCATATCTCTAGATGGGAGTACACTAAGACATCTCTGGATCCGGTTATCGAATTCCTCCGATATAGAAGCAATCGTCATCTCTTGGATTGGTAGTTAAAGGCCCTGTCTGATTGATATCATCTTTGGAATCATCGCTGGCTAAGTTGGATGTATGTGTTACGAGATAAATGTACAATAACGATAATAAATGACCCGGATAAATTCAAGTTCTGGTGAAAGAAGTAATACTAGATACACTACTAGGCCAAAGGTCTTGACCTATGGACGGACTCCAGAGTCAGGACACTCGGTGTCTACCCATAACTTTGAATAGTTGTACCCTGTATGCTATGTATGTGTGGCTTGATTTAATCTATTATCAGTTATCAAGTGGCCGTTGCCTATGTTAGATTGTGCATATAGTTTCCTTGGGTTGCGCCCATGCCTTAACAGAACATCGAAATCATTGACCGAACCGTAGTGAGAAGCGTGGATGATATGAATGTTCATCGTTGACGTTCCACGTTTTATGGGAAGACGACCCCACATAAAAATGGAGAAATGAGAATGGGAAGCGAACACTTTGGGGTATTCTCTGCATGATGGCAATTTTTTGAATATTTTAAGTAAGCATTTCTTCTTTCGTTCAAGATCTCAAGGAAAAGGGGTCGGGGGTTTTCCCACTTAGGTCCCGAGCAACTCGTTGAGTGCATCTAAGGCATTGGGCTCCAGACCCCCCTTTTCCTCAACAATTTCAAGACTCTTTGTGACTTCTGTCTTTTTATGACCGCCATCACTACTCATCACGTCAGTTGTATCCATGTCATCCTTGGCGGTTTCTTTCTCGATGCCGTTGCCATCAGGGATATCATCAAGGTCCAGCAGATTCATAGGAACTGTAGATGGTGAACTAGTTCTGGATGTTGACTGACTTGATTTTCCGGAAAAGCCGAAGTCGAGCAGCTGATCCGGGGATCTGATACTGCTACTGTCCTCATTGACAGGTGCGATATTGATTCTCAGATTGGATTTGTGCGGGGAGAGATGTTGAATCGGTAACTCGCCCTCAAACAAACCAAATGGATCCTCCTGGATAATGTTTTGAGCAGGAAGCTGAGAGGAAGCCGGAAAGGCCCTGGCGTCAGAATCGTCCAAATGAACATCGCTATTTCCTGCATCCAGCACACCGGAGGGCTTCTCTGGTCCGTCAGTTTCACCTGCTGGCCGCTCTGGAACTTCATAATGACCCATTGCGATTTTCCCCAGAATGTGAGGCAAAACCCAGGGGAAGCTAATTAGTGGCAGTTGATCAATCTTCGGGGTCGACTTGACGCTCATGGGTTCATCTTGATGCTTTCGAAATGCCGCAGCCATTTCTTCATGGGTAACACGGTACATTGCGACTGCTAAAGGAGCCAGCAGTTGAAAACTCCGTCCTCCGACCTTTTTATAACATTCCTTCCGAAATGCCTCCTTGAGAGAAGACGAAATCATGCCTAGTTCCTCGTGCAACTTATAATCCTTGCTCGTGTTGGCATGGCTTAGGACGAAGGTGGACCATGCCTCGAATTCCGTTTTGATCTCATATTGCGCCATGACCCTGCGCATCGCCGTGTCATAGTCAACTTTGAGACCCCTTGCATACTGAAGCAATTCCTTGCTGACTTCTAGGCTGCAGTCCAGTATTCGGGTATCAAACGGCATTTCAAGGTTAGGGATGAAATCGACACGTTCAACCGCATCGTAGAGCTGACCCAGGATTTTTCGAGAATGGTAAATTTGCTCCTTTGGTTTATGTTTCTTTTCCATAAAATGGGGCCACATTCGCGGCTGCAAGTTGCGGTTCATGACAGCAGGCCTTCCTGTTTTATTGTAGTCCACAGCATCTGAATGTAGTTGTGCTAAACGGATACACTTCTCTTCATTGACGCTATCTTCAAGGCGATCTGCCCAGGCAAGATGGGCATGGGCGATCCGAGGAAGACAATCATTTTTCATATATGTCACGAAAAAAGAGGTGATATCGTCGACTGTGACGTCCCTATCTAGGTCTCGGGCCTTGTTGCTCGCATAGGTCATCGGGGTGCGGAACCAATCATCTGGGAGTAAATCTGGATCCCAGATGACAAGGTAATCATCTCCATCCAGATCCCCACCAGAACACATGCTTGCTATGTCCCGATCCCCGGTCTGCGGGAAAACGACTACATCCTGCAGATGATGTAGCTCCGGGACGTTGACTGCCCGTACAACGCGGATATCACCGGGATGCAATGACGGGTTGCGAGCCAGGATACATAGACCTTCAATCACTTCAAGCTTCCCGCCTTTCTCAGGACGAGATACCTGGACGAATATTTCGGGCAGTGCAGCTAGCTTATCCTCATACGAGACATCCTTGCTTGGGAAGGAACTGTGAAAATATCCCTTCAAAATACCAGTTTCATCCATGCAACCAAGCAAGTTTGCCCCTTGATCAATGGCAATTCTTGCCTTTTCCTTGAGGTACTTCAAATGCCACGCCCTCCACAATGTCAAAATGGATGTCAGAAATGGTTCATTGGACTTCCTGAAACCATCCAATACCATTTGACTAATTATCAGAGTCATTTGGTTCGGATCCACATACTTCTTCAGCAGGTAAATCGCCTGTGGGTCGCTTCTCATTGCTTCATCCAGACTTGTCAACATAGCTTTTAATTTGGTATGGAAAACCCTGTCTGGAATACCCAGAGCGGAGAGTACTATGATGAGCTGTCTATTCAAAGTTGCGATAGATAGTTGGGACCAACGGATGATTTCAAGGCCATTGTGTGTGGCTGCAAATTTGTGCTGACTCGGCCGGATGTGCACTTCCTGGCGCTGGGCTTGGGGTGAAACAGTGAGCATTCCTTTGCATCCCCCAAGACGAAATTGAAATGCAGAAGGAATTTTGCCAGTAAAAGTCTTGATTTTGAGCTCCGACATTGCCATTTGAGCAAGGAACTTCGAAATCCGGCCAACACCATCAGAAAAAGTATAGCCGTTGCGTTCAACATCCTCGATCTGACGGACTTGCACAGGACAACCAGTTACTGCCCGAGTCGTTGAGAAGCACTGCCCTAATCTTGCAGCGTGCTTGGCGATGTTTCGTATGTCATTGAAATGGCCCATCCAGGCTCGAATGTTGGCAGCCGTGAGATTTGGCAGAGGGGCAAAAAAATAGGCTCCATGTTCGCGAAATTGAGAGTTTCCAAATGCAAGAAACTCGTAGTGCCTGTCGCCGATGATAATACCGTTTGCCAAAGTCCTTTTGATGCGGGTGAAAACCTCATCCATTGTGTTGTTATCGGTGGAGTTGATTCGGCCATACATCTTTTCATCCGTGAATCGGACGCGGAGGAAATGATCAGCATATTCAATGTAATGGCGAATAACGCGATTTGAGATGTCGACAGATGGTGTATTATAATAGATAGTGCCTGGCGTTATTCTAGCAGATCGCATATAACAGCAGTATCCTGGGATCTTAGCATCCGTGACCCCTTTGACGAACATGAGATTGAAAATCTTCATAGGGTCATGATAAACTTGCTTCTTCAACGCAACATGCTCCAAAAGCTTTCTAGCCTTCTGGTCTCCCATCTCATTCAGTCTGACGAGGAAGTCTCGTGTCATCGTATATTCGGAGAGATACCCATTGGAAATGCAGACCTCCAACTGATAGCGGACAGGGAAGGAGAGGGGGATATAAGTCTCATCAATCAAATCTGCCAATGAAGATGAAGCTTTGTTTGATGGTCGACTTTCAGAATAGTCTATCCACTTCCACACTGGGGGTGGTCTCTTAGCTTTATCCCATTGTATGAAGCGATCTGTATGCTCGATTGCGATGTTGAAATCCTTCAGGACGTCACAAAGTAAACCCAATTTCCCATTGGCATCGACATTCGGTGGATACGTTATATTGAAGGAATTCCAACGACCTATAGGATAATGATTAGCTGTAAAGGGTCAAAGGGGAGAACTTGTAATACTCACCGATATCAACCAAAGGTTTGAACTTCCGCAGGCCTATTGGTAGTGCAGCCAGCTCTTCCGGCCGATGGACAATATCTGTCTGTCGAAACCAAGTATCTCCTTCTCTCCAGCTGTTCTCGTCAGTAAAAGTGCTGGCAATGTTCTTGATACGACGATGATAGACGGGAGGAGCGTCTAGGAATGTCAAGTGGGAAACGGTTTTTGACACTGGGTCAGATGTCTGAAAAATCTTAGTCATCTGTGTGAATGTAATTGTAAGACGATAGTCATGATACACTGCTGCAGTGGTCTGGTTCTGCCGTGGATTGTGAATTGCGAGTTGGAAGTAGACCTGCAGCACTCTGCGTTTCAAGTCAACCACCAAGAAAGGATGCTTATCAATCCCAGTCCCAACGGTATGCATTGGAACTATTGAGGTCTCGTTCGCTTGTACCCCGATATCCATGGTACGGATGGGGATTCGCTTGACACCGTCAGCTCTGGCAGATGCTTGACATTAGGCCTAATGGATACTACTCACGATTTCGGCCGGATAAGTCGTACGTGCCTTGACGGGACTTGGGACTTCTAAATTCACGCGCTTGGGATCAAGGGTAAGTGGAATCGACCAAGTGCGATTATTAGGCAAAGTAATCGCATATATTCCATTTCTCCAGAAATCCCTCTTGGGGGGTGGCCTGTCAGACAGTCAGTCGACGATGATAGCGAGAGCCAAATGAATATGAACAAAGAGTTAAAGCGAACTTGAAACGTATCTTTCCCTTATTCTCCCTCCTCCCGTGATTGTCTTCAAATAAATCAATAGAGAAGATAGGCCCTTCCTTCTGGAATGCCTTCCACAGGACGTATGCATTGGCTTCAGGTGGGAGGTTCAACAAATTGATGGCAACGGAATTCCACTGCTTCCATGGTGGGATAATTAAATCTAAAACCTGTGGTAGAGCTTGTTGGGAAGCAGTAGGAAGAGAGACCAGTGGAGGACGATCCTTGTCTCGAAAAGGAGGGTTCGAACGACTAGAAGGATGCATCCTGGATGAGGAGCGTGATGATGATGCTGATGCAAATGACGACGATGAAGAATCTGAAGAACAAGAAGTAGTAGTAGACGTTGTCCGAGTTGGATGGAGATTAGAGTCAGAGGTGGCAGGAGAGAGAGATGGATGATAGAGTCCAATGACCCTGCCTCCGCTCTCAGCTCGAGCTGAATAGCCAGACCCTCGAGAAGAGTCACGAGAAGGTGGCAGTGAAGTCTCAACTGCCTGGTCACTACTGCTACTGCTTCTGCTCGTGGCAGGGCAGGCTTCTTGGTCATTCACCATGAGTGGGTGAATGAGACTGTTGAAGTTGAGATGGGAAGTATCAGAGGCGCCCAGATGGCGCCTACGATTCTCACTTTTCTCTCTCGCCCGATGACCCATTTTTCTGTATCCCCTTATATCTTCCTGCTTTTGCACACCCTTCGCGAAGTAACCTTGTCGACCTGGTTCGACTGAGGGTGAGGAAGGTCGGATAATTGCTACCACTTGACGTCTCTCTTGGGATTATGAGTGCCTCTCCGATGGCAATCTCAACAGGGCAAGAAGAACAAAGAAACTGAAAATTTCCAAATGGACATAAAAATTCTTCAAACAGAAGGGAGAGTATCAAAGGTGGATGTATCATACGACTAGCTATGCAGGAGTGGACATCTGCAGACATGAAAAGGAAATCATCCTTAGAAATATATAGGAGGCATGCTGAAGCTTGAACTCAATTCATAGCCTTCACTAGCACTATCTGTTTAAGTGATCTATTTTTCTAAGATGAAACAAGTCATTAGATTAATAATTATAATAGGTTCATGATCATGATCATCATTGGGTATCCTGCATCAGCTCGAAGTTTCGTTCCCCGGAAAGGTGACACTGGTAAATGTGAGCCCATCGTCAAGCTTTACGTCCAGATCATCAGCGACGTCTATTTCTCGATTTTCATCCCTGGTAATACAAAGCTGGCTGCCAAGGCAAGATCCTTCCCGACGACTTTTAAATCGTGAAGTATCGGGAGCAGGAGAAGTGGCGTTTGGATCTGCGCCTCCCAGCGGCTGTCGCTCTCGTCGTTTCCCGGTAGAGCTTCGGGGGTATTGCAGATCCTGTGCCTTGAAGTGATCTGTCCCCTTGGCACGCGAAGGCAAAGGTGCTGTTGCATCGACTAGGTCGTCCCTTGGTCGCTTAGGACTAGGACCAGGATCAGGACCAGGTGAATTGGAGGCAATAGACCCAAAAGACTCTCCTAGAAAGCTTTCCGAATTGAAGTCAATGTTGCCTGTTTGCCAAAAACTAGCATTATTAGTGCCCTTCGGTGGCATGGCAAGATGAGACGGTTCCAGATGGGACCTAGACCGTCGGCGTTTGCTCGAATCTTCTGCTTCTGCAGGGTCCGCTTTAAACCCCATAACGGTCATTAAGCGGCTGATGTGTTGCTGAGCTTCTAAAAATTCTCGCGCTTTGGTTGCGCGCTCGTTTTGCAGAGATCGCACCTGAGGTAAAGTTAGAAACAGCACTGGTGGCACAAATACCGGGTAAGATATTACCTTGCTTTCTAGATGCTGGATTTTTCGTTCCTTCATTTGCAACTCCTTTGTGGCATTGGACGCGGCTTCTTGCATAGCAGTTTGCAGGGATTTGTTCTCTTCGCTCCGCTTGGCGGACTGCCCGTTAACAAAAGATGCATTAGAAAAGCCAGTCATTCTTATATCTCAGGAGTAGATACTGACCTCAGAACTGGCATGAGATATTGCAAGCTCATGTTCTTGTTTGAACATTTCCATGTCAATCCTTGATTTTTCCTCTGCAGCAAGCAATGCAGATGATAGTGCACTGTACTCCAGAACCTTCTCCTCTAGCTGCATATTGCATTAGCATACATACCCTATCTCAAAAGCAGGTGGCAGCATATCTTACCTTTGCTTCTAGGTCCCTTATTTTGAAACTCAAATGCTCTTTGTTGACAGATGATCTTTTGGCTTCTTCATCTTTCTGTGCCAAAAGAAGCCTGTATTCTTCCAAGGATACTTCAAGCCCACCGACCCTTTCATTTAGCAAATGAGTTTCCTCCATAAGTGTTGCATGCTCGCCTGAGAGAGTTTCCAAATTGTGCTGCAGCTCATTATTCTCTGCTGTTTGAAGATTTAGCTGCCGCTCCAACCCTTCAATCTGATCCTCTCTCTCGGTCGCGGTAGCAACCAGCTCCAGTTCCCTTGTTCTGGAATTTTCCCTTTCAACCTGGACCACCTTCTCGGATTGATGTCTCTGACTTTCAAGTTCCCTTCTGACATTGTCAAGATCGGCAGAAAGCGCCTCTGAGCGACGGGAGACGCACTCTGCGTGGGATTCCAGGCGAACCATCTCTTGACGGAGATCAGAAATAGTGTTGGATGCTTGCTGCAATTGTATTTGTAGATCCTCATTGCGCTGCTTCAATTCATTTGCTTCTGCCATGAACTGGTCGCGTTCCTTTTGGACCACCCGCAAAGGAGCCTCAGTATTGTAGCAGCGGTGTTCTAGATCGTAGCAGATTTCCTCAACCTTTTCCAACATATGATCGTAAGATGTTCGTGCATTGAGCATAAGTGTCTCCGCCATTTCAGCCCTCCAGTCGCGAGTTGAAAAATTGTCCGTCGGTTGCTTTCGGGAAACTGGTGAGGGAAAAACATTGCGAATATCCAATGATCTTGATGCAGAGAAAGAACAGCAACTGCTAGCAAAAAGGTCTCTTAGGTGGCCCATGAAAGCGGCTAGACGGTTTCTAACGTCGTCGGGGCCCGAATTTCCTTCCTGTATCCTTCCCGGAAATGCAGATCTAGCATAAATCCCGAAAAGATCGACAAATAAGGAGTTCTGAGCCTCGGAACTAGCAGCATAGCAGGCGCTAGAGTCTTCACAGCTTGGCTGCTCAGGCTTTCTTGGAAAGCTAAGCAGTAGCTCTTTTACTGTCACTTCACCCAAGGTCATTACTAATTCATGCACTGAAGGGGACTGGAGCAGTGGTTTCACTTTCTGCAGTCCAGAAAGGAGCAATCTTGATAGGTTGAAAGAAGCCAGGGTGTTGCAGTCTGTGGCATCTTTTTTAATTGTAGAGAACGCGAGATTCAAAAAGCCACACACAGCAGTCTCTCCATGCGAGGCCTAAGCCAGTCAGTGTCTAGGATACCGGAATCACTGGTTGGGGAACCTACGGCAATTACTTCTACCATGCGTGGGACAAGTTCGTGAGGTACAATTTGCAATACACGTTCTGATGATAGGATCTGCTGGCAAAGAGTCGTTATCTGCGGTAGGGAACTACCAGCTGGAAGAAAGGTAATAAGAAAGGCGATGCCCTAAACCAGTCAGCAAATAATCCCCCAAGAAAAAAAAAAGGAAATCCGTATCGATCATACCATTGCTTGGACTTCATGGCCAATGCCATCCCTTGTCAACTTCTCACATAACTTGGCAATCTTAGATGAATTGCCCGCGATCCATGCCTGTCTTTGCTCAAGATTAACAGTCTCACAAATATCAATGGCGAGTCGAATGCTTTCTGCAGCCTGGCTAACAGGTAGGCTATTGCAAGTAGCTGAGCAGCTGAGAATGACACGCAGGACAACTAGGTCCAGCGTTTTCAAGCCACGCTTGGGGCCAAAGAAATGACGTATATTTTGGAGCCAGGACGGAGGCTGCGGTGCATATTCGTCATCGAATTTTGCCCTACGCGAGGATGCAATACTAGCAAATGTGGCAAGGCAGAGCAGATTGCCCATATGGTCATCAAAGTTGCGCAGTGTCTTAGTGAACTCCATCTGGAGGGTAGTCATTGTTTCGAACGGTAGGGTATCCAGGATACTCGAAGAGGCTTGCAGGCCAACCATAACCTGATACAAAGGTAGGATAGTCTCCACGCAGGGCCTTTCGCCCATTCTACACACCAGCTTCATGATAAAGGGAGAAAGTCGTGTTGGTACGACAAACTCAGAAGGGAGAGGCGACGAAAGAAGTGCCGCACACACCGGGAAGTACTTTTACTATCAATAAGTACAAATAATGCAGACACTAGGGAACATAGGATATAACTAACCTCGGAGGTTCCATCTTCGACGGCCTTTTGAAGGAAGCCATCTAAGGCAGTCGGATGTCGCTCCAACAGAGCATCACGGAAGGAAGGAGCCGATGCTGCAGCATGTCAGAAGATGACAATACAGCGTTGATAACTCTATGGACGTACCGAAGTTGCGGAGCAATTGCAGGGATAATGCTGAGTGTGAAAGTGCTTGAACTAGAAGGTCGCCCAGGGGACCCACTTGACACGGTTTGCAAAAGGCCCATGAACGAATCTCAGGCGGGGAGCATCGGTGGACAATATCATAGAGATCCTAAGGACCGTTATCATCTGATAGCTGGTTGCATGTACAGCGTACATGGCTGTGTTGGGTGTCAAATAAACAATCCAAACTCACCTGAAGAGCGGGCACGTATGGAGCCGTGAGCAGGCGTTCCACCTCGCGGGTAAGCGAGGGTAACCTGTCAGGCATAGTTTTGATTCTATATCAAAAGCTATTCTGCCCCGTGGATGCTCACTATTCTTGTTATTGTTGGATCTGCGGTAATCGGACAATCTGTGCTTGTCAGAGCTGGAGAGGTTGAAGCTGGATCTTTCGACTGGTTGCCCCCTCAACCGTCTCTCCGACAGATGCCTCTTAGACCCTGAATGGGCCTGGGCCTGGCACATCGCGAAGTCCTCGAGCAGTTCTCCCCATACTAATTCATGATTATGATAATTGCCGCGAGAAGAACCGTTCTCAGCTGTCACAATGAATAATATCAGCTGCTGCTCTTCCTCTCCTCTCCGTCAATGCTCTGCACGGCTTCAGCAAACCACGCAGCCATACTGCTTCAAAAAACGCCTTAAAACGACCGCCGAGACTCTATCGAGCACGGCCAATTTGAGAAATATTGCGCAATAGATATGGAAGATTAAATATCTACATCGTACTTCGCTTAATTCGCCGAGTTTGTCTGTCGGACAATCGCCGAGCGTAGTGGTTGCGGAGTATAGTGAAAAGCTATCACCAGCCTGTTCCCTGTGGCTGTTTTCCTTTTTCTTTTCTTTTCTTTCCTTCTTTTTTGTCTCAAGGCCATCTCAGACTCAATGGCTTCTAAGTAATTCTTGCATACATCAAAGTCTTACATTGCAGTATCAATTGAACCATGCGACCTTTGGGCTCTCTCCGGAGCTTCCCCCGCATCGTCGCTGGCAGACCGCGAGTTTTCGCCGGCCGTCCGAACAACATTCTGAATGCTGCCAGCGTAGTAAGGAGCAATGGCAGCCAGAATCCCAGAAGAAATGCCAGCTCTACATCCTCTAGTGCATCCTCGTCTCCCTTCTGGAATACCACCAAGGCCGTCCTCGTATCGGTGTTCGCTGCCGGCCTGGGCTACACGTACGCCGTGTCTAGCCAGGGGTCTGGTTCCAAAGAGCCTCGATATGGCTCTGCCCAAGATTTCCAAAAGGTCCAATACCCTGCATTTTCCATTGTCATGCTGATCGACCCATTGTTGATGTGCTTATCGCCAGGCTATTGCCGAACTACGCGAGAAACTAGGTGATGATGCTATCAGTACGGACGAGGACAACCTCCAGGAGCATGGGTTTTCGGAATGGTCCTCCATAAATTCAGATACGCTACCATCTGCTATCGCCTACCCAGAGTCTACCCAGGAAGTGTCGGAAATAGCCAAGATCTGTTCCAAGTATAAGGTGCCCATGGTCCCGTACTCCGGAGGATCCAGTCTCGAAGGTAACTTTTCCTCCCTTCACGGCGGGTTGACGGTTGATTTCAACAGAATGGACCGCATTCTCCAGCTGCACAAAGAAGACATGGACGTCGTCGTTCAACCAGCCATCGGGTGGATGGATTTAAACGAGAAGATCAAAGATAGTGGTCTCTTTCTCCCTGTCGACCCTGGTCCGACAGCAATGATTGGCGGTATGGTTGGCACCAATTGCAGTGGAACAAACGCCGTACGCTATGGGACAATGAAGGACTGGGTAATCAACCTTACCGTCGTCCTTGCTGACGGGCGCATCATCAAGACACGGAGACGGCCCCGGAAGACATCCGCTGGTTACAATCTGACAGGATTGTTTGTCGGCTCGGAAGGAACACTGGGCATGGTCACAGAAGCTACGCTCAAGCTGACGCCTATTCCGCAAGAGACTCGCGTCGGAATTGCTGCGTTCAAAACGATCCGTGATGCCGCATCCACAGCCATGCAAGTTACACAAAGTGGCATTCCCGTTCAGTGTATGGAAATCCTCGACGATGTGCAGATGAATGTGATCAACCGAGCCGGTGGTACTGGGCGTGACTGGAAAGAGCTGCCGACCCTGTTCTTCAAATTTTCCGGTTCCACCGCCGGGGTGGCCGATAGCATCAACCTAACCAAAGCCCTGGCTAAGAAAAACAATGCCGACTCATTTGAATTTGCTCGTGACGAGCGGGAAGCCCACGACCTATGGTCCGCACGAAAACAGTCGTTATGGAGCATGCTGGCATTGCGAAAGCAGGGATCTGAAGTTTGGTCGACGGATGTGGCCGTCCCGATCTCGAGATTACCGGATATAATCGGTAAGTCCTTAGGCGCAGAAAGAAGATGAGTTTGTTGCTCTACTGACTAGTTCAGAACACTCCAAGAAGGATCTGAACGACCTTGGCATCTTTGCCAGCATCCTAGGACACATCGGCGATGGCAACTTCCATTCGAGTATCATGTATGACCGGCATGACCCAGTAGAGAGAGAACGCGTGGAGAAGGTGGTCCATGACATGGTCGGGCGAGCCATTGATATGGAGGGATCCTGCACTGTACAGTATCCTATGCTCCATCCACTAAGGACTTGAACTAATCAGGACAACAGGGCGAGCACGGCGTCGGCATGGGAAAAAAGGAGTCCTTGCGGAAGGAGTTGGGACCAGCCACGATTGGCGTGATGCACAGTATCAAGCACACTCTTGATCCGAACTGGCTTCTGAACCCCGGTAAAATCTTCGACTTTCAAGACAGAGCATAGAGTAGTATATACTGTAGCGTATAAAAACATTTTGGATTTGTAGCCCTTTTTGATATCAGTTGTACCCTTCCATCGAGTACAGAACATCGAGTATTATTTCATCATTTTCCAGATCAATAACGCTCCACCAGTTCGAAGGATCAGACCATGATTCATTCTGCTCTGTCCACATCAAAGTTGTTTGTTAAGACGATGAGCATATAATTGCTGTTGCATGATGTTCGCCGCAGAGGCAACACCGAGGAATTTAGCATGACTCATCGTTTTACGCATCGTTCGTTGGCTGGTTGGGGTCCCCACCGAGACTCCGAGAGCAGCGATGTCGCAGCAAGATTGAAGACGCCCTTCTTCTCTCTCGCCGCTTGAGTCACTTTTCTTTCTCTTTCTCTAATCCTTCTTCAGAAGTTCATCTTTTATTGGAAGCTGTAAGCATTCCCTTGCATCTCTCTGCTTCTCTACGTTGGATCTACACTTCTGCTGGTTGCTCTTTGGGCGATCTGACTGACTCGGATATAAGTTGATACGCTCAGCGATAAAATGGCAAACTCATATCCCAGAAAGAAGTGCGGTATGCATACGCCCCTGCTGGAATCTCATCTATGCTGTTTACTTACAATGAAATAGGTGTCCTGGGAGCTACAGGCTCCGTCGGCCAAAGGTTCATTATGCTGCTCGCGGACCATCCTTTCTTGGATCTCCAAGCCGTGGGCGCCTCTGAGCGTTCAGCTGGCAAGAAGTACAAGGATGCCGTTAAATGGAAACAGTCTGCACCCATGTCCGAGAAGTTGAGCAATCTTATTATACGTGATTGCAAGGCCGAGCAATTTAAGGACTGCGACATTGTATTCTCCGGATTGAACTCTGATATTGCAGGCGACGTTGGTGCGTGATATGCTTTCAAGAAAGGAAGCTATGCTTACTGACCACATGCAGAAATGGAATTCATCAAGGCGGAGATTCCCGTCTTTTCGAATGCCAAGAACTACCGCAAGCACCCCATTGTGCCACTGGTGGTTCCAACTGTCAACCCCCAGCATCTAGACCTGATTCCCTACCAGAGGAAGCACTTTGGGCTGAAAAAAGGGTTCTTGGTCTGCAATTCCAACTGTGCTGTCATAGGAATTGTCATTCCATTCGCTGCGCTCCAGGCCAGATTCGGTCCGGTTGAGGAAGTGGAGGTCTTTACTGAGCAGGCAATCTCGGGTGCTGGCTACCCCGGTGTGCCCAGCATTGACATCGTGGACAATGTGATTCCTTTTATTAACGGTGAAGAGGACAAGCTGGAAAATGAAGCCCAGAAGATCCTCGGTTCATTGAATGCAGATGTCACCGGCTTCCAGGAACAGTATAGTCTTCGGATCGGGGCCACTTGCACTCGCGTAGGAGTCACTGACGGCCACATGGCATTTGTCTCGCTACGATTCAAGAATCGCCCGGCTCCCAGCGCAGAGCAAGTAGTCGAGGCCTTGAGAGAATATAAATCTGAAGCTCAGAAACTAGGATGCCCTTCTGCTCCTGAGCAGGCGATTGTCGTTTTTGACGAGCCTGATAGGCCCCAACCAAGACTTGACAGAGATATCTCTCGCGGATACACTGTGAGTGTTGGACGAGTGCGTGAGGGACAACAGGGCGGTTACTTCGACATCAGATTTGCCGCACTCTCACACAACACCGTCATTGGAGCAGCAGGATCGTCCATCCTTAACGCTGAGGTCGCTGTTATCAAAGGCTACGTCTAAAGAGGGTTCGATAAAATGAGTTGCTACCTTGGAAAGGCATTGTGTTTCAATTTTTCATGAAAATAGAGGAATCTTTCAGAAACATGAAGCTTATGAAAAGATTCCAAGTTCTTGGTTGGAATACACATTTACCTTCCTATTTAGGCAAGATGTGGTTAAGTTATGTTATTATCACGTGATATTTGAGACCTCAAAGATTCAGGGCCAGAAAAGATGTTTAGTTTTCATGTACATATTTCACCATCCCGTGGCTTGTTCATCTATGAGATGTTAAAAACAATAATAGATACTCCACCTTTTGGTCGTTACGTATTGTTGTTATTGCGGAGCCAAGCAGCAGTTCAAATACTTTCCCTTTCTCTCGTCATCTAACTAGTCACGTGATATATTTAAAGTTGGATTGTAGTCCGAGAATCGCCTAGTGTTAGGGTTTATCCCGCATACACCATCCGCTAAGCGAACTTTCAAAGTAACTTAGGACCGCTGTCGAGTTTGCTAGTTCCCTTCTCGCGACACCCCGACGACACCAACAGGACTAAGCTGGTCGAAAAGTCAAGATGCCTCGCGGACCGTAAGTTGCCATTACGCTGCTGTTTCTGGTTTTATGGATGCAGCGAGGGAGGTCTCGTTGGGTTCATGACCACATGCGAGACGGACTGCATTTGTGATCGTTAAAAGGAAGAATTCTGTATTAACTGCTATGCGTCTTTTAGGAAGAAGCACCAGAAGCGCTTGAGCGCTCCCAAGCACTGGCTTCTGGACAAGATGTCCGGAACCTATGCTCCCAAGGCATCTCCCGGTCCTCACAAGCTCAGGGACTGCCTTCCTCTCATCGTCTTCATCCGCAACCGGTACGAGTCAAGAAATAACACGAATACCTAAATATTTTTAGCTAACTATTGTCTGCCCTTGTTCAGTCTCAAGTACGCCCTGAACACCCGTGAGACCAAGGCGATCGTCATGCAGCGCCTGATCAAGGTCGATGGCAAGGTCCGCACCGACTCGACTTATCCTGCCGGTTTCATGGATGTTATCACCATCGAGAAGACTGGCGAGAACTTCCGTCTTATCTATGACACCAAGGGTCGCTTCACCGTCCACCGCATCCAGGCCGAGGAGGCGGAGTACAAGCTCTGCAGGGTCAAGCGCGTGCAGCTTGGCAAGGGCGGGATCCCATTCTTGGTTACGCACGATGCGAGAACGTGAGTGCAATTACTCTCCTCAAAGTTCCGCGTCATTCAGTCGTTGGACCAAGCTTTGGTTGATCGGCAACGCGCGGGAGGAACTTGATTATCTATAGAATCATACTACGCCGCAACTCGGGGAGTAAGTAAGGGACAAGTATGCTAACTAGTGTTTTTATATAGCATCCGCTACCCTGACCCAGCCATCAAGGTCAACGACACCGTGAAGATCGACATTGCCACTGGCAAGATCACCGACTTCGTCCGCTTTGATACCGGTGTCGTCTGCATGGTCACTGGTGGTCGTAACATGGGTCGTGTTGGTGTCATCACCCACCGGGAACGTCACGATGGTGGTTTCAATATCGTCCACATTAAGGATGCTGTTGACAACTCCTTCGCTACCCGCGAGTCCAACGTCTTCGTTATTGGACAGGACAAGCCCTGGATCTCCCTACCCAAGGGCAAGGGTGTCAAGGTATGTTTGCGCTGCAGACTTTCTTCCTATATTACTATATCTCTGAACTCTTGAGCTAACAACATCATCTCCACAGCTCTCCATTGCTGAGGAGCGTGACCGCCGCCGTGCTTATGCTCTTGCTCAGTAGATGTGTAATGACAAGATGCGTTAGGTATAGCATATTGATAAAAAATTTTAATACCCATTGAAAAATAAAATTAACGGAATTTGCTCGGGAAAAGTGGCCCATCTTCTTGTTCATTATCGATCAATGGGATACATGTTGATTTACGGTACTTTTCTTCTATGTTCCCCTGATTATGGGATCGAGACCAATTCTCAAGTAGCAGTCAGTCTAGGAGCACGTTGAATTGGTAGTAATCAGCCTTGGTATTACCCTCTTTCTATGAGCTGAGCTCCATAGTAACATGTCCGTAAGCATCGATTGAGTCCCTCAAACACGGCATATGGAAGTACTCTAGCCTAAATTCATCTTTGATATATATTAGGTGAGTGACTCTTGGCGAATTGTGCGGTTCTTGAAGGGGCACCGTCTCAAGTATTCAAAGTATAATGGTGGTTATTATTTGTGAACTGGGCACAAAGTCCTCCGCCGAAGTAAGTGTCAGGAAGTCTTCCAGAAAGAGGATGGCATACCAGCATAGATTCTGCGACTCCAGACCATCTTCTGAATGTACATGTAGACGCCAGTAACGGACTTACAATACGGACAGGATCTTGACCACAAATGACAGACTGGGAGGCTTCAATGACCATCAGAGACGATGCAGGTACTGTATAAATATGTACATTATGGCGCTGAGGGTACTCCAAAAGAATCAAGCTAACTGTAGGCTTGGAAATAATATACAGACTACCACATGCAGTTATGCTGGCTGTTATTCCATGCATGACTTCAGCTCCTCTTGACCTCACCCTTAGATCTTTTAGGATAGCCAAAAACTCCCATCAGATAGGCGATCCTGTTCACAAATAGGAACCCCGACGCCCCAATATTCCCCCATGTCAGCACATTCCACGAGGAGACATCCACAAATGCCTCCCACCTCATGGCCACATACGTCGCGTAGATGTGTCCGACATCCGCAATGGCCAGGGCAATGAGGTAGTTCCGCAACACTTTGGGCTCGGAAGTGGTGTAGCATACGCCGACTCCTACAAGGAGAAGAAGGAGATACACATTGCCTAGCTGGTAGGCAAGTGCCACGCTGCTGGGGTGCAGAGATGTAGGAGCCGCGACTTTGGGCGTTTGGCCTGCGATGAAACTGTCGAGATCAACAAGCGGCGCTGCCCAGCCCAGAAGCCTGTTCGGTGCATTAATATATATATAGCAATGAGAAGGATCCGAAGGTTCGTAGGGCGAGTCCCGATCCCACTTACAGAGAGATTGGCTCGAAGATTCCAAAGAGGATGTGAGGCCATCTTGGGAAGAGGGTAGACATGGCGTGATAGATAGTTTGAATAGTTTCCGGCAATGGTGTAGCTGTACAGCTATTGGGAAGAGAGTTTACAACGTACGAGAAATGGAGCATGATAGACCCTAGAGTCGTGGATTTATGGATGCTCCGCTGCCGTTCCCAAAACGGTAGTGTCCGTAATCCACTCCATCCTCTTCAAACATACGAACTGCTCTTGTACCACTTTTTTGCCACCATGCACCGTCTGTTGCATTGCTGAGCGAGTGGTGATCCATAAGTGGATTGTTCTTATCATCTCCAGGGTATCTCAGACCTCTCGACATGGATACCAGTGCCGCGTTCGTCCGGTCTCTAGATGATGCCCCATCACAGCTCCGCGAACTTCCCCAGCTACAAGGCTTGCGCATAGCTCCTCTCCGCCAACCCGTGTCCTCTCGTGTTCTGAGTGTCCCCTCTCCACTCGAACCTAATGCCAGTGGTGCTGTAGAACCCAGCAACCTCTCCAAGACCAGTCCCTCCGGTGGGCAACTGCCTGCAAATCTACCTACGCTAACGGAGCTATTGAACGCTGCGCGAACCAATGACAAAAAGGACCCTTCGGTCGATTCGCTTTTGAACCTGGAGACTCCTCCCAAACCAATCCTACCTGCCTTTGTCAACCTACGCGCCCTCGAGCGGTTTCCATACTCCTCGTTTCACGAGGATACTCTCCATGTTCCACGCAAACGTCGTCGTGTAGACGCCCAGACAGACTCGTTTGGAGAACATTTGCAGCTTCCAATTCCTCAAGCGCAGAAAGAGCAACGGCCTCCACCATTCGGTCCTTTTGCCATTCTAAATGGGTTAAATGAACCCCCTCCGAACGCTGCCCTCTTGCCCCCGATTGAGTCTGGATCACTCGCGCGACTTCTTACAAGACCCACAGAACATGGATCTGTTTGCGAACCAATTGGTTCTTCTTCGAAACCTGACCCTCAGCAGTCAGAGAAACGAGAGGGAAGGATCGATGAGGTTTGCGGCTCTCCCGTCGACAAGGGGGGATCGCATGACCTGACACACCACAAACTGCAAAGTGAAAGTGATCCCTCGAAAGCTAGAAGGAAATCTCCAACCCCACCAAAGAAGGACGATGTACGATTATCACCCAAACGCAGAGGTCGTTCGCGCAAGAACTTGAGGAAGTGGACGGAAGAGGAGACGGCTGCTTTACTGAGGGGCGTAATTAAGTGTGGAATTGGCAATTGGACGGCAATATTGGCTCAGCCAGAGTTGAAATTTAACAAGAGGAGCGCTTCAAACCTGAAAGACAGGTATGAACTATCGTGTTTCTTGTCTACTTCTTTACTGACCCAATCTTTTTTCTGTCCCCCCAAAAGGTTCCGTGTGTGTTGCCCTTGGGCTTACCAGTAAGTCTATCCCATAGTATCCTGAGTCTGTTGAACAACACCTAACTCAAGTGAAGAGCTTCCGATATAAACCAAGCCACCAAGCAATTACGTGATACGTTTGCCAATGCGCTTCTGAGAGCAGAGACAGGCAGATCTGGCGGGAAGCTCCGCCTTGCAAATCCGCAACTAATGAATTCTGGGACTGGCTCTGGTACTGCTGAAGGGAACCTGGAGGTGAATGTCGAAGATCAACCCAAGGCGTCAATGGAATTGACCTCAGCACAGAACGGTGATTCGAAGGATCCGGAAGTCAACAGAGGACATCCACCATCACCTGAGTCCACAGAGTCTTCGACTAAATCCGAATCTACCTTTGAGTCTCTCGGAATTCCCGAACCTCATATCAGTACGAAGTCTCGGCGGCGTTCCCGACGCCCATTCACTGCGGCCGAAGACGATGCTTTGCTCAAAGGTCATGCTATTCATGGGTTCCAGTGGACACTTATCCAACAGGATAAGAGCCTGAATCTGGGGCATAGAAAAGCCACGCATCTAAGAGACCGATTTCGGACCAAGTTCCCTCATGCATATCGAGCCGGTGGACCTGTTTATGATAAAACACTGCAAAATAATACTACTGACGACGGCACTCGAGAAACTACTAAGCAAATTCCAGTATTCGCGAACCATCTCAAGAGCAACAATGACAATAACAACAACAATGATAGTAATGATAATGACAATGACAATGACAACAACAGTGACAATGATGGCGGTCATCGCCATAATATTCAATCTTCCCTTGGATCAGGTGTGGGGGGATCAGGACTGGGAGACTCGGGTTTTCCCAGTATTGTTCCTCAAGGTTTGCTCGAGCCGCCGTTCCCGTCGTTAGCAACGGCGAGCACATCCACCGCTGTTGCGGTTTTCCAACTTTCAGCGATGGATGAAAAGCCAGCCACTACCGCTATAACAATTAACTCTGCGATTGAAGCAGCGACCTGGGGGGATAATACCCTTCCTCCCATGACTTGGGATGAGCTAGGGTAGCTCCCTAGAAGGGAACAAGAAAGAAAATTATATTTTATGCTGAAGCCATTAACAGATTATGCAATATCTTTCCATTCCCCTACCTTTTTCAAATTGCACTCTGGTTTCTGATACCTCATTTACAGCTATTTTTACTTTTCCCCTGGTTGATTCTGTTTACAATATACCCCTATTACGCGCTCTTCCTTTTATTACCATTGCCCTGCTCTGAGGCCTTGATATGTCTGACAACACCGGAAAGGGGGCTACCAAAAAAGTTCACATTCATGTTGTTCTTTTTGTTTTGTCCCTATTTCTGTCTAGTTTCAACTAGTCCGGTACAGTTAACAAGACACGATAAAGGAACAAAATACTGGCATATAGTTTCTGACAGACCTTGACTTTTTGGGTTGGACACATTTCTGGACGGCTTCTTGGCAGGAAGACAAATTCGAAGAATCCAAGAAAGAAAGATATATTAGGAAAGCATTGCAAACACGCTTACTATGCTGTGTAGTTACAAACAAGACAAAGAAAAAAGCCAAAACAGTCAAATATGGCGGGCAGAAAGTAAACAGTTCCATTAACTTCATGAGAAGGAATTCATCAAGAATGGGTGTGACGTACAAAAGGTCACGATAGAACAAAAAATTGTGATGTGGCCTGATTCACAGAGCCCATGTGCCAGAGTCAGCAGACCTAGCATATTCCGGAGAGTCGAGGATAAAAGATATATCGTCATAAGTCGTTTGGGAGAAGCTTAGAGCTCCATTCTAAATCCTACTCAATGAAGAGATCCATAGAAAAATCACCAGGCGTTACGATCCCAATTTGGGTCTACGGATTCAAAGTATCAGCATCAGCATCCCGGAGCGAACATAAAATATATGACCTAGAAAAAGAAAAAGCAGCAAAAAAGACTCACCCTGGATGAAGCTTGCCAGCACCTTACTTCCAGTCTGCAGCAGGGGATGACCGGCCACGATCTGCAAGAACCTTTGCAGACCCTCTCGTCGATGTTCAATCACATCATCACTAAACCGGTTTGTGAATACCTTTCCCGGAAGTGGTGGGATTGTAACTCGTGTGCTTTCACGCTCCAAGATGTCTCGAAAGTACTCGAAGTCGGAGTAGCGTCGGCGCACAACAGACTGCTTCAGTTTAAATGCGGGGATGTTCGTGCGACAGACGATCTCGTAGGAAGTGTACATGTTCCGCGATGTACCATGAGTTTGAGGATTCCTGACCTAAACAAAAGCAACAGCATTACATAGTGGCATGGTCAGTAATGGTATAAACTATACAATATATATACATGGATGCTAGATTCGCAATGGGGAGAGGGTAATCCCGACGAAGGAATTGGATAGAAAAAAGAGAGAGATAATCGACTCACTTCGATCTCCAGAAAATTCTCAGGAGGACCATATATCTCCTCAAAGGTCTGTTGTCGCGATTCAGGTACGGCCTGCATCTTAGCTCGTAGCTCTTCCGAGAGCGGGGTTCTATTTGAAAATCGAAGTCGTTGACGTGTGGAGCTAAGTAGAACTCAGTGCTTCCATGCAGCAGCAAGCTAGAAATGTTTGGCTTCTTGGGGCTGAAAAGCCCAAATCAGCTATGGGATGTTTGGAAGCACGTTGTGTCGCACGCGAGGGACAGAATCAAATGCTGGAGGCGTCAGCCATTCGACGGAGACACTTTGGAGTCGTGACAGCGGGACAACCGGACTATTGTTGATCCGAGGGCTTTATCATATGCCTCCACTATGCCTCTTTGGGATGAACAACGTCGACGGCTTCACTTCTTGCGGATTTGCTGCATGGCGAATCCATCGTGAGGTGAATAGATGGCATCCACAATCTGTCCTGCATCGCCGTTCTGCATTCTGCTCTGCGGAGATCCACTGCCTGAGGGGAGAGACCGGTCTCTCGGGGATAGGAGTTAACAGTGGGGAATCCGTGTCAATCGATAAGTAGCGTCAACTGTTCATCCGCCAATTGCCAATTGCTGTTAACTGCAGCCTGAGGTGTGACCCCTGTGGTTGTGCCTCATAAGTTCATAACCCCTCCCCCTCATCGAAAGTTACCATGAGCTCATCACCCCCCGGTGCGGAGTCCTCGTCTGGAAGAGAGTATGCCACCATATGGCATCCCGTAAGAGAATGGTTCGAAGCCAATGAAGATGACGATGATCATCAAATCCCGGAGTTAGAATCGCCAGAACGTCAAGCATATTCGGACGAAGAGAACGGAGCTGAAAACGAGGACGAGGAGGAATACGAAGACGGTCTGCGCCTCTTCGGTAACATTATACTCCCTTGCCATTTCGCGACCTTTCTGGCTTACTCTATTGCTTCTCCAACTAATCGAACCATCAAATTGCAGCGGAACGTGCGGGACCAAGTTATGGTAACATTCACGTTGAATTCACAATGGACGACTCTGACCACGATGGAGGTGGCTTATCACCCACCACCCGAGGTATGGCTGAAAGTCGACGATGATTCTTCTGCCTCTCATATTACGTGCTGACCATCATAGTCTCAGCAGCTCGGCTTTTGCAATTGCTGGCCTCTAATCCACTGAGGGATATCCTCCACTTTGATGGCTGGCACGGCGATACACTCTTTGATGACGATGACAATGATCTCGGGGAGCTGCTTAGACATCGGATGAGAACAAGGCGCCGCACCACGGATAACAAGTACCCTAAACCACCGAGCGAGCAAGGAACTGAACTGATGGGATCCGGCCTTTTCGGGAGCAACCCATGCTACGTCAATACGCTGAGAAAGCGGAAGAGAACGATCGCAA